>CM074432.1:45212495-45942495 GCA_037101425.1 Elopichthys bambusa | reverse complement strand
ACTGTACATAAAACTGCACTTTTCATTTTAATAAAACTGCAATCATTTTACAGCAGTTCGTGTTTTTTGTATGTATGCTTCTGCAGTATAAATAGGTCTCTGAGTATAAAAAATGCATTTTCTTCTTGTAGTTAGTCACTCATATTTAATGCAATTTTGTTCCCCTTCCTTGTCAAGTAACATCAGTCCATTCCAGACAATATAATAGCCTTTGCTAATTTGTGGAATGTGTCACTTTTCCGTGTCGTGTTGCTAACCCGCTGCTATGTCACTAATACAGCCGGGCACTGAAGAGGGCTGCTTTTCATGAACACCCTTCCCAAACCACCAGAGTCCTACAGGGGGCCAATCAGTAATGGCAATGGGCTGACCTGCTCAAGTACACTTCACCCGAATCAGTGACTGTTACGGGGCCCTTAGAGCCAGAGGCAGGAGGCTTTCCGAACGCTTTGTTTCTGAGAGCAGAAAGATCAGAGGCCCACTGTGGAGACACTGCAAAGTGTCCTTAGGAATTATGCTGGGCTCCACCTCATTAGACGTTGCTGTATGAAAGTAATGACAGGTGTACCGGGCCCGTGGGGCCCTGCTGTGGACTTTGACCCCATTCACAGTGTGGGACAGCACAGTCTCCAACACGGTAGATTTCCACCTTTGTAAAATGGCAGCTTGTGTTTCCCATGGAGGGAAACATTACAGGGCACTAAAATTCATCAGAACAAAAGAAGTGAATGACAAATTTGATATTGAACTCATTCCATGCGCACACTTGAATAAAAAGCAACAGACAAGGATTGCTGAAAGGGATAGTTCACCCAAAAATGAAAATTTACTGTTAATTTACTCAGCCTCAGGCCATCCAAACCGTGGTCCTTGGTGATTCGTAAAATGCAAGTTAATGGGTGCCATCACTTTGAGGGTCAAAAAAACATACCTGTGGTTTCTGACAATACACTGAGGTCTTATGAAGTGAGATGATCAGTCTGTGCAAGAAACTGAACATTATTTACAACATTATTACCTGTAATCCACAGCCTCAGCAAACGGTCTGGAGCGCGAACTTCCTGACACATAATGACGTATGGTCGGGAGCAAGCTCACAAGTTTACAACAGAGAGGAAGGATGCGTGTATTCTATTGTTTATTAAAATCGTACTTACTTGTGCTTGATGCAGTAAACTATATATAGGGCCTTTTCTCACCAGAGGAACCTTTTCATAGTTCCTAGAACTATTTGTGGAAGTACCCGCTTTTTGCCATGTTCGCACCGCAGGTGTTTAGTTCTAGGAACTCCTTTTGGGGGAACTAAATTAGCTTCTACTTCAGAGTAGGGTCTAACCCGGCACTGTAGGAACTATCGGTGACGTATGTGTATGTTGATTGGCCGAACGCATGTGAAACACCGGCACCCGCAATTTAAAAAAAATCTATGTACACACAAAGATTATAGCCTGTATATTTACTCCACAAACTAACTCTACATGGAAACACGGAAAACATGGAAAACAGTGATGAATGGACCTCTCAACCTTTACGCTAAGGAGAAAATCCAATGCAACTTTCGACCAAGCAAAACATGATTATGTACTTCTGCTCAGCTAGCAACACTGGGCATCAACCACATAGCAAAAGCTAATACTTTTTCATATACTGTCTACTTTCTTTGTATAACAGTTCTATCTAATAATGTATTAGACAGGACTGTTAAACAGATCATAAACAAACTAAGGGAGAATAGGAGCGCTGTGTGCACAGGCTCTGCACGTCAAAATAAAAGTCACAACAACAAGCGCAGGTTACGTCACTTCAGAGTTCCTACTGGTGGTGTGAATGCAACCAGGAAAACGGCCCTAAGGGAACTATTAATTCTCAGGGAACCAAACTGGTGGGTAGTTCCTAAAACTAATTTCCTAGAACTACCCGGTGCGAAAGCCCCTAATGCGAGATCTTAATCGGGAAGATTGGCTTTTCACAGATTCTCACGTTTGAGCTCCCGCACATACAATATAACGCGACAGGAAGCTCGCACTCCAGACTGGAGGACCGTTTGCCGAGGCTGTGGATTACAGGTAATAATGTCGTAAATAATTTCTTGCACAGACTGATCGTTTTGCTTTATAAGACCTCAATGTATCATCAGGAGCCATGGGTAATCATTTTGTTTTGCCTGTTATATGTTTTTTTGACTTTCAAAGTGACGCCACCCATTGACTAAGGACCACGGTTTCAGCTAAAAATCTTCCTTATTGTTCAACTGAAGAAAAAAAATAGACCTTGGATCTTGGATGGCCTGAGGGTGAGTAAATTAACAGCAAATTTTAATTGTTGGGTGGACAATCCCTTGAAAGTTTGTTGTTGTTGTTTAACAAAACGCAATCATAATCAGTAATGTCAAGGATTGTTCGCTTGAGCTGTGTGATCTGAAGCTGAACACTGAAAGGACGCTGAAGTGCTTTACTGAGGGGTGAATTAATTAACACATCATATACTGTACATATGAGATCTTATTATTATCATTGCTGAAAAGAGTTTTTTGCTGCTTAATATTTTTGTGGAAACCGGGATCCGTTTTCCAATCCGAATTTTTTTTTTTTTTTTTTAGGTTTCTTTGACTAATAGAAAGTTGTTCTTGGGGTTTGGGGCATATGTCTATGCCGATACTTATACTGCCCGATTAAAGGGCCAATCCTCATTTTAGCTCAGCCATTTAGAAAAGTAATTTAGCACACCTCTCCTTTACTTCCATAGATGAGGTTCACACCACAGTTTAATACTTAGGCCTAAGGATTTGTTCAAATAATAATTCCTGCCTGAACAAGCCATATTAATGACTCCAATGCAGTCAAAATTTCCTATGCCATTGTTACTAACATTTTCCTATCTCAGGGATTATGTATTCAGTATTTATTGGCTTAACAGACTCTTACCTGAGGCTAATTAGAGATCTCTTAAAATGCATTATCCTTTGCAGGTTGTCAAAAAGAAAAATTCTGCCTGAACATAATGTCTGTGAGAAGATCTCCCCTCATGTGAGTCAGTGCCTAACTGTGAGTATCTCCAGTCATCACATTTTATCCTGTCATCCTGAGTTTGCCTCCATCCCAAGAAAGGCAACAGTAGAGTCAAGAGCCGGCGTGCAAGTCACAACAGGGACGGGCCCCAGTCAAAACAAACAATGCTCATTGTGAGAAATGATTGGTTTCAGGAGCAGTATTAAGCCCCTTGGTTTATGTGTTAACATTAACCAGGTAATTCGTCATCATAGCCCAACAGATGTTAACATCTTCTGAAGACTGTTTGAGTGGTGCCTACAAAAGTCACATGAAAAGTTGTGTGTTCTGCCAGGGCATTTCTATTCAGTTGCTAAGGTGTTTTGACTGGTTTTTAGCATGTTACTGTGTATTTTATGGGTGGCTGCTACGATATTGCTAGAGTAAGTGATTGCTAGAGTGCTCTGGTTTGATAGCTAGGTGGTAGAAAAATAATATTAGGCCTATAATAGTAACACTTCTCCTCACAAAGCTGTTCTATTTTGGTATTAAACTGTCATACACTCAAACTGAATCCAGAGTATGTGATAAAAGAAACATTTAGAGCACAGAAAGGCAGGCATTTATACTGAGCAATCCTTATACATTGTCCTCTAAATTTCAGGTAGTCAGGATTATGGACTCGAGCACCCACGGAAAAACACGAGATATTCTCCATTCATTCAAAAACGGAGTGTCTGTTTACACTAAGTGCAAATAGCATCCCTTGTTGGCAAACGCTATTTACACTAGCTCCGCCCACCAATGTCTGGTTGGGCCACTCAAGTTTTAAAAAAGACGCACAATATTTGATGTCGTCAGTGGTGCAGCAGTAGAGAGTAAGGCTCGCAAAACGCATCTGAAGCGGATTCGGATCCACCTTTTGTAGAGCTTGCATTTATTTTCAATAAAAATGAAAATAATGTTCTAAAAGTGGAAATAAACTGCAAATGAGTGTTTAATAATATAAAAGTGTTTATTGGGTAGGATTAGGGGAAGGTGTAGGGACTCGGGAGGGTTTTTATTCTCCTAATAATGCATCATCCATTTAATAATTTTAATAAATATAATATTTACACTCTGTGATATTATTGCATCCTGTTAATGTACAAAAATACTGAGGTGCAAATAGTATCTGTTAATATAAAGTATAGACAGCATTTAATTATGATTTATTTCTAATTACTATTTACTATTCTTATTGCAAAGAACTGATACTTTTACATGGTGTAAATAGAATCTGTCGCTATTTTCACCTAGTGTAAATAGCATATCGCTAAGAAAACGCTGTTATTTTCACCTAGTGTAAATAGCATATCGCTAAGAAAATGCTGCTATTGTCACTTAGTGTAAATAGAATATATTTCTATTTGCGCTTAGTGTAAATGGCATCTATCGCTAAGAAAATATGCTATTTTCACTTAGTGCAAATAGCCGCTGCCAATAAAAAATTGCTTGCAGCTTTCTTCTTGTTTTAATAGTTAATTTGAGGCTGTTTTTATGGCATTATTTTAATGACAGATGTCGAGAGGGCATTATTGTAACACGAGAGCACATCCATGTAATGCGCGAGCACGAATATCTCAACCTCTTTCACTCTCGCACAAAACTGGACAAAACTCTGCTCTCGCTCAGATATAACGTGTGCGATTAAACTTCGTCCTGTACAGTCGCGAATCTCTACGAGCTCTTCCTCTAGAATTCTCATCTCTCCTGGATTTAATGTTGCTAAAATCTTTCATCCACCAGACTTTCACGGTTGACTGATGAAACACCTTTAAATTGTAAAAAAACTACACATCCATGAGATAGCATTTTCAAGCTGATTTTAGACAGACAGTTCTCATTATTCGACTATTTAATAGTTATTTGAGTTGAGTGCTTATTGGAATTAGGTATTTATTGAATTATTTTATTTTAAGTGTCTAATTATTATTATTAAGGGGTGCCTATGGTCAGGGTTAAGTAAGATAACAAAATCTTTGACTTTTTCTTTGTAAATGACATGACCTACCCATGTGTTCCTCAGCAATCTAAATAAGTTCCATTGTGTCAAATAGGATAAAACTGAGAAGAAATGGCTTTATATTGAAATAAACACAGGTTATGGGTCACTCTTAAAAACAAAGGTTCCAAAAAGGGGTTTTTGCAGCAATACTATAGAAGGACTATTTTGGGTTCCCTAAAAAACCTTATTTTCTTCTTAGTGCAAAGAACATTATCCAAATAACTTTTTCTGCACCTTTTGTGCAATGGAAAGTTTCCATGGATGTGAAAGGTTCAGCACTTACTGATCAAATCTGTCAAACTGATGGCAGCTGGTTGATTTCCTCTGGTCTGAAAGATAAATGTAAGTTCGAAGCCTGCTGTCGAATAATGAGTTCAACCTTTATTTTGCCAAGCTTGTGTTGAATTGGAATAATCCTCTCGGTGACCCCCGGTGACCCCGTTCTCATTCTAGAAATGTCAGCAAATCATGTGCTGACATGGGAACAGAGAGGAATGCCAGGTATGAACATGTTTCGGAAGTTGCTCAGTGTGGGTGTTTTGTCTGTGTCCACAGATGTGTGTCTGAAGGAGTGCTGGAGACCGTGCCCTCATATTAAGCTTAACCTTACTCAATGATAGTTGTAAAAGAGCCTGCAAACACATTTACAAGCATGGTTACATGCTGCTGTAAAATACATCATAAAATAAAAGATTTAAAAATACAAAGAAATTATTTAAAATAATTCATATTATTAATGCATTTTTTATTTCATTTACACACTTTCTAAAGCATCAATATACATTATTAAAAAAAACACACATTTAAATAAAACAAAAATGTAAACAAAAAAGTCATATTGAGTAAAATACAAAATATTAAATTAAATTAAACTAAATCAGCAACTAATAATATTCATTATACAAAAATAAATAAAAATATTTAAATAAATCATTAAACAAGACCTTAAAAGGTCTATTCACACCAAGGACGATAACTGGGCCTATAAAGATAACGATAAAAGGATATAGTTCTAAAAATCTTTATCAATATTAAAGAATATCGGAGTTCACACCACAGCTTTAATGATAACAGCATAGAGAAACAATATCGTTGGAATCACTTTCAGAACAATTTCATCTAGCTGACAAACGATAAAAAAAATTTACAGCCAATCAGAATCCATCCTGCTGTAACAAACCTGAGCATTAAAAGTGACAGTCAAGCGCGCTTAAAGGATTAGTTCACCCTCAAGCCATCCTAGGTGTATATGACTTTCTTCTTTCTGATGAACACAGTCGGAGATATATTAATAAATATCCTTACGCATCAGAGCTTTATAATGACAGTGAACGATACCAACGAGTATTAGCTGAAGAAAGTGCTTCCATCTACATCCACATCCATTATAAATGTACTTAATTTATACTTCATTTATGTATAAGCTTATACTCGTTGATCTCGCTCACTGCCATTATAAAGCCAGGACGCGTCAGGATATTTATTAATATAACTCAGATTGTGTTCATCAGAAAGAAGAAAGTCATATACACCTAGGATGGCTTGAGGGTGAGTAAATCATGGGGTAATTTTCATTTGAAAGTGAACTAATCCTTTAAGTTAGAATAAACAGAAAACTATCGTCTGCTGTTGTGGACGCTAATATAGTTATAGTTCTTGGTGTGAACTGGCCTTTAGAATATTCTGTACGACTTTATTATGGGAAACAATTCTCACCTTCAACTAGTTGCTTATTAGCTTGCATATTGGCTGTTTATTAGTACTTATAAAGTACATATTAATGCCTTATTCTACATCCCTTAATCCTTTCCCATACCTAAACGCTACAACAACTACCTAACTATTACACAAATTAAGATATTTTTGATGAAATCCGATGGCTCAATGAGGCCTCCATTGACAGCAAGATAATTAACACTTTCAATGCCCAGAAAGCTACTAAAGACACATTTAAAACAGTTCATGTGACTACAGTGGATAAACCTTAATGTTATGAAGCGACTAGAATACTTTTTGTGCGGCAAAAAAACTAAATAACGATATCTAGTGATGGGCGATGTCAAAACACTACTTCATGAAGCTATATCTTTTGTTTCAAATCAGTGGTTTGGAGCGCGTATCAAACTGCCAAAGAAATTTCGAAACACGTAACGAAACCTCGTTTACTGAAATCATGTGACTTTGGTGCTCTGAATCCCTGATTCGAAACAAAAGATTTGTAAAGCTTCATGAAGCAGTGTTTTGAAATCGCCCATCACTAGATATTGTCATAAAGTCGTTATTTAGTTTTTTTGCGCACAAAAAGTATTTTTGTCGCTTCATAACATTAAGGTTGAACCACTGTAGTCACATGAACTGTTTTAACAATGTTTTTACTACTTTTCTGGACATTGAAAGTGGTAATTATCTTGCTGGCAATGCAGGCCTCAGTGAGCCATCGGATTTTATCAAAAATATCTTAATTTGTGTTCTGAAGATGAACAAAAGTCTTACAGGTTTGGAACGACATGATGACATAATGACAGAATTTTCATTTTTGGGTGAACTAACCCTTTAATAAGCAATAAATTAAGAGTTTATTGAGGCAAAAGTCTAGTTAATGGTGAATATGTGTTCCTCATATCCTCAATATTATGTGGATCCATAGATATAATCCTATACCATAGTAGTGAATATGGTGATTTCTGATATTTGAAGTGATACTTAATGCTAAAATTCTCCCCACAGTGCAAAAGAGAGGATGTTTTCATGCAACCACAACACAAAGCAGCGACGTTTACAAATCAACACAAGGTCATCTCAAGATTTCAGACATTTTTTGGGAAATGTATTTACTAATGTAAACATCGTTATAGCTATCTCATCTTTGATGAGATAATGTCAGGTACAAGATAATGTTTAAGACAGTTTGAAGATGAGATAATGCTAGACATGCTTACAAGGACAGATTAGATCCATTACCACACCCTCTGTCTGAAAGAAGACCAGCTTTTACAGATGAGTGTATAGGAACAATTATCTCTGCCTATAGCCTATTTCTTATCATGCACTCAGAGGAGTCCTTGCATGATTTCGGTGTCAGTTGTAAAAGAACAACATGAGAATGTCTGGGTGTTGCTGGAACTCCTTGAATTATCTGTGCCTCCATAAAAGCGAATGGATAGTCCCTGGGGCCCGTCCCATAGTATCTCACATCCAAACAATTGCTGCAGTCCCGTGCTTTATCAGCTCATGGCGGTAAGTTTGTTTCCGATCACAATAGGTTTGTATTAAATGTCACCATTTTAGTAGGACAAATTCTTTTAGCAAACAATGTGACTGCACATCACGCAGGAAAAGATTAAACAGAACTCTTCCATGTGGATTTGTTAAATGACCAAAATGACCCTTGAGGTAGCCTACTGGAATTATGCAATTGTTAATAAACCGTTGGAAATGTATACTGGTTTCTTTTTCAGTTGTGAATGATTTCCCCATTTAACCTTACTCCTACAGGCATCATATGTCATAGCAAACAAGGAGGTATAAACACTGAAAATGCTTTCAAGGCAGAAGACAGCCAACGGCAAGTTCCCACACATGGGATATATAATGAAGTATGCTAATAAATTCAGAGCTGCACTTTGTCAAATCTCTAAATGATGAATTATGACATTAATTGAAGTACCTGCACACTTTGAAGGATGCTAACAGCAGTTTGGATTGTGATGTTCACAGCGGCACAACATTATATATGGGCTACTTGGGATTTAATGACTTTTTTAAAATGCTTATTTTATCCCATAATTCATCCTTTTCCTGTCTGAGTCTACAATCTCACCTAGAATCTCAGCCTCATATAAAAATGCACATCCCAACAGGAGAAATATGACATAAAAACAAAGAACATTCAACCATACCCACAAATTTTAAAAAAGACAAGCCAAAACACAAGATGTTATATTTATATTTTATTCAGGGCAAAACAATCACAAGGTAGGTTTCTCACAATGCCCTTATCAGTTTATCCAAGCATAACTCTTGAGGAAACATACCTGTACCTGATGCAGAACACACTGATCAAAAACAAGCCAAAACAATGATCCACGGGTAGATAGACATGAACAGAGAGGTTTTGTCAAGGATTTTTAAATGTAGTATTCAGGATAATTTCTGCATACACAATTGTGTTCACAATTAAACTTATTTGTCTGCTAACGATGTCGACATTGAACAACCGTGCTTCACGGGAGAATTAATAAACCTTTCCAACACATTTAAAAATATAAATTGAGTTTAAAAGCATTATGTGGTGGAAAGGCATTTTAAATAAAATAAAAGGTTTGACTCCTTTTTCTTTCTGAAGTTGTCTAGCATTTTATGTATTATAAACACACACAATTACTGTAAGTAATATTTTCAGGTAATTACTTCTCGACTGGAAATGATACATGACAAATCACATTATGTTTCTTTGTTTTGAACAGGCTTGCTCTTCACTAGCACTGTTATCTCCTTAAAAACAGCTACACTTATAGAATATAGCTGCAAGCAGCAATTAAGGGTCCGAGCACAAAAAAAAAAAAAAAAAAAGGCATGATGAGTTATACAAGCATGGCTGGGAGCATCAAACCAACTGCAACAATGAGTAATTAAAGACATTTTACATGATTTGAGTCAAATCTTGTAATAATATAATTTACTTTTCACTTTTGAACAATAGGCAGTGCTGTGCCCAAATTGATATGGTGTGGTCAGTGTTTTTGGCGTGGTTTAAAGCGCACGAAGTTTGGCATGGTCTGAAAATGACCTGACTCTAATTTGGTACAAATCAGACCAACGGTCTAGGAGGAGTTCGAAAAAGTATTTCAAAATTCAAAATGGCGGACAAAAAGTTTGAACGGCTATGGCATAATTGGTATGATTGTTCTCAGTATGACTCACAGAATCTATCAAGACCAGTTTCAATAAAATAGGCAAAATAAATCAAAAGCTATTAGCATTTTTTAAAATTTCATTATAATTTTGACCACAAGGCGGCACTGGCCCAAAACTTTTTGAGTAACTTCAAGGCATCATGCCGAAGACACACACCAAGTTTTGTAATGTTACGCCAATGCGTTCACAAATGATAGCATTTTACAAATAAATTCTAAAAAGAGACGCCTAAAATTATAGACTGTTCGGCATGCTGGCCCAAATCTATTTTTGGTAAAAGTGTTCAGAAGTTATAAGCAAAAATAGCTGTTATTCGAGAACGGTTTGACCAATCAACTTGAACTCCATAACTCTTTGTCACATGGTCTGAAGATGATCTGAGCCGATTTGTGTGAAAATACTGTATTTAACTGTCTAGGAGAAAGTAGGCTTTTCGTAAAATTCAAAACATTTTCAAGACAGAAAATTATGTCATAGGGTGCATTTGAATCATCTTGAGCCAAGGCATTGGAGAAACAAATTTGGACAGTTGGTGGCGCTAGAGGGTTTGAGTAAGAGACTATGGTAACACTTCAGACTTTCCTCTTTCTGTGTGCCAAATTTCATAACTTTCCCGCAAACGGTTCTATATGCTGCCATATATATATA
Organism: Elopichthys bambusa; assembly: GCA_037101425.1. Lineage (NCBI taxonomy): Eukaryota > Metazoa > Chordata > Actinopteri > Cypriniformes > Xenocyprididae > Elopichthys > Elopichthys bambusa. The sequence goes on along the minus strand of CM074432.1, from coordinate 45,931,896 downwards.
TATATATATATATATATATATATATATATTAGGGGCAAAATTGTTGGTCATGATGGACTGGGCATTTATAATATGAGTACAAATAAAAAAAAAAAACTGATTTTCTTATTTGGAGGTTTAAAGGATAAAAAAACAATAAAATCTAAGCATAGAAGTTACTAGAATAGTAGCAGAAATAGAATTAGAAATCCTTTTATTAAAAATCAATCTGTTTCTGTATTTGAACAAATGCCTATACAAACTATCCTTTCAGTGTCCAACACACAAATGTAAAGTCACTACACTGACATCCTGCACATTTCCTCAAGACAAAAGGGAATTTCACACTGACTACATCATATAACACAGTAGCTAAATTGTAATTAGTTGAAAAATACTTCACATTTTCAGCATGGCTTTCAGCTTTGTTCTTAGGTCGCTATGATGAAGTGGAGCAGAAATGGTTCTTTGTGTTAGTTGTTTAGAGTTAAAGCTAAAAAGTAAAGAGTGAACTTAGATGTACCTTCCTGAAGACATGCTTGACCTCGAGACCATCTCCAACCTTTGACCTTTGACTGTCCCACAGGGCACTAATGATGACTAAATCATCTGCTAAAAAGCACACCTGGTGATTATATGCTTCATAAAAGACCGGTTCATGCAGGGGCGTAAATTTCATCTGACAGTTGGGGGGGGGACAATAAACATAAAATTTCTCAAGAGCCATTTTTTAAAGGGGACACAAATAATACAGCCAAAATTTTTAATAAATTTTACTTATAATGATATATGTAGCGGTACACAGAAGAAAACCATACTACTATTATTAGTGTAGCATGGAGACTGTGCCATTATGCTCAGTGTTTGAAAAAAAAAAAAAACTGACTAAATTGAACAAAATATTCTTCTTCAAAACCATTTATTTATTGCAATATATCACCAAAATACACATTGAGCAAAACCCAACACACAACATTAAATCTATTAGCCTTATTACAGTTCACACATATGCTTATCACAATGTTAGTTGTTGTTGGTGTGAGTGACTTACTATCCAACAAGCTAACGTAAACAAGCTAGCAAACAAGCTAGGTAACATTATAATCGCTAACATAGCGGACTAACGAAAAAAATATATATATATCAGTTATCATCTTTTTTCTTTTTATGGTTAATTACTCAGCATCGTCTGTATTAAAGAGAAAATAACGACTTCGTCCGATGTTTTTGAATAAAATAGCCTTGACAGTCTATTTACTGGAAATCCTCTCAACTACTGTCTGAAGAACTGGGGCACGTTCAAGCTCAAACCGGTGCGCAACGTTTTGCTACGGTTTCCGAGTTTAACGACATGTTTCCTGAAAACGGTGTGCAACGGCGTACAACGGGTTTGAGATACGATTTCTCTTGTTTGGTGGTTGTGTCAGAAATGTCAGCCCAATCAGCGGCAACATGTATATAAACCACGCGGTATTAAAGAGACAGCTCGCACAATGGGTATTAATGTAACATAAAAATACTATGTATTGTGAAGTGACACTTTTCTATACTCCTCTGATTATATAATGGTAAATATTACAATATCATAGCACAACAATAGTGATCATCAATAATGATAAGCCTAATACTCACAATAAAAATAATAAGGTCTCGGAGGTAAGAAGTGGATATCATACTTCACCTGAAATGCGAGGCAAATGTTGGATCACAATAATTAGGAACCACAGTTTCCACAAATCCCTTCACTCGACTGGGATGTTCTTTTTTATTATGGATGGCAAGGGCAGTGACTGTAACATTGAGCGTATTTTGCAGTATTAAACACGTATTTATACCGACTTCATGAGGCTCTGAAAATTCTTCAAAAAGAACACAAAGAATGGCCTTCTCAGCTGCCATAGTTGCAACTCTTGCGTCATCAGAACAGGGTGTTCAACGCACCGCCGTTTCCGTTTAAAAAACGTTTTGCAACGTTTTGTCGGGGCTGAACGCTGCGTTTAGCAGTTCGAACACCCTCAAGAGTTGCAACTATGGCAGCTGAGAAGGCCATTCTTTGTGTTTTTTTTGAGTTTTTCGTGTTTAATATTGCAAAATACGCTCAATGTTACAGTCACTGCCCTTGCCGTCCATAATAAAAGAGATCATCCCAATCGAGTGAAGGGATTTGTGGAAACTGTGGTTCCTAATTATTGTGATCCAACATTTGCCTTTATGTTTATGACAGTATCACTCCACAATACAAAAGCAAAATATATAATTATCGTATTTTTATGTTACATTAATCAGTGTCTAGCACACCTTCCTAAGGAAAGGATATGGACCAGAAGACAATGCAATTACTAAATGACATTTAGACAGACTTTCCAGATCTATACTTGTGCTCTTATTATTTAAGTTATTTTGCCATTAATGTAAATAAACGTGTGCAAACAATATACTTGCTTTTGTGAATTTATTTTGATGTTAATTACATTTACGAGCTGTTTCTTTAATACCGCGTGGTTTACATGCATGTTGATGCTGATTGGGCTGACAGTTTTGACACACCCACCAAACAAGAGAAAATGTATCTCAAACCCGTTGCACACCATATACAGGAAACATGTTGTTAAACCAAACGCAAAACGTTGCGTGCCTGTTTGAGCTTGCGCGGTGGACCAAACCACTGTGAGGCAAGGGAGGGGTGACCCAAAATGTTTCTAAACTTAAAACGCCCGTTTGCGTTTGTATTGCTTGACTACTTGCACAATTATTTTAAGTATATATCATGTATTTACAATACTTAGTGTGTTTTTTTTATTATATTGTTTTTTGTTTTTTTTTGGGGGGGGGGCGTAAATCCGCGATTTACGCCCCTGGGTTCATGGGACCAGAGGTATTCAAATAAAAACATTTGTACCACTCATTTGTTGTACAGATGTTTATGGAAGCTTGTTTCTGCCACGGAATAAAACAATTTAAAAGATAATTGTGACTTTGTAGCTTACAGTTCAGAATTGCACATTTATATCCCACAATTCTGACTTAATTTCTCACAATTGCGAGTTTATATCACGCAATTCTGAGAAAAAAAAAGTCAGAATTGCGAGATAAAAAGTCAATTATCTTTTAAATTGTTTTATTCTGTGGCGGAAACAAAGTTCCATAGGCCATGTCAAAGATTAGAAAATCCCACCTTACACCTGCATTGGTTTCTGCTCAGGTAATCACATAGATTTCAGTAAACCAATTCAATAAATGACTCAAGGTTATTTGTTAAGAATGCATCTGCCAACAATATAATTGTGAATGTAATCATAATTGCTCATACTCCTGCAGGGCTACAAGCAATCTGAGCGCTCACTGAGGATCCCATTTTATTCCAACCATTTCAAATCCGAAGGAAAGCCCGCTCAATGAGGAATTCCCACGCCTGACTTAACCCACCACGTCCTCAGAATGAAAAAAGAGGTAAATCATGTCATACTGCTTCCCACAGATGGACTGGCTTCTTTGTTGACAAAGGCATGCAAAATAGTATTTACAGATGGCAAAGCCGGCTCTGGCTCACCAGCATAAAGGCTTCCCTTTTGAGAGCCGTTTTAGGGCCATGAGAAAACATCTGAGCTGAAGTGTGTGGCGCTTGTACCACCATCCACGTCCCTCCCTCCCTCCAGGACCACATTTCTGGAGTCTTTCACAGCAGTCTGTGGATTTTAAAAACGCCACTGCTGTGAGGTCATACAGAGGATGTGACATGCATGCCATGTTCAGCCCCCCGCCGCCCATATTCTCTGCGCTGTCAGACTTCTTGAGTCCCTGTGGTAAATATGCACAAAACTCTCACATCTCTGAGACTATAGGGTCTGCTGTGACTATCTGATCTTGTGGGACTGACCTTTGCCCTTAACTGCATGCATGTGTTTTGTCTCCCAAACTGTAGATTGATCTGAGAATGCTTACAGTTTTACACAGACAGACTATGCTCAATAAGTTGGTAATGTGTTAGGTAATGTAAATGCTTTAAACTGTGTTCTTTTATTTGGTAAAGATCATAAATTATTTTAGCTGATCTGCATACCTATATTTTTTGTTAATTATTTTTGTTCTCCATGTAGTTGTTGTTCTTTATCAGTTTTGATCTCCATGTAAACTCCATGTAAACACCTTTATTGCCATTCTGATGGCTTATTCAGCATATATATATATATATATATATATATATATATATATATATATATATATATAATTAAGATTTATTTGATGTTTTTTGTGTCTCTTGAAGTCTTTTATGCTCATATCTCTTATGCTCATTGATCAAACAAACAGTAAAAAGAGTAATATTGTGAAATATTAAGTATATATTAAGTATAATATAATTTATTCCTGTGATCAAAGCTGAATTTTCAGCATCATTACTCCCGTCTTCGGTGTCACATGATCCTTCAGAAATCAGTCTAATATGCTGATTTGCTGCTCAATTATTATTTGGGCTCAATTATTAATAATGGTTATTATTAGCAATGTTGAAAACAGCAGAAAACAGTTTTTGCTACTTAATTTTTTTTTATACTTTTTTTTTTTTTTTTCAGGATTCCCTGATGAATAGGAAGTTCAAAAGAAGAGCTCTTGATTGAAATAGAAATATTTTGTAACATTATAAATTACTATACTGTTAAATCAGTCTAATGCATCTTTGTTGAATGAAAGTATTAATTTACATATTTTTTTAAATAAGATCTTACCCCAACTTTTGAATGGTAGTGTATCATGGTTTCCACTAAAATATGAAGGAGCACAATGTTTTCAACATTGATAGTAACAAGAAATGCTTCTTGAGCAGCAAATCAGCGTATTAGAATAATTTCTGAAGGATCATGTGACACTGAAGACTGGAGTAATGATGCTGAAAATCACAGAAATGCCAATGCTTGCTTGTTTGTTTGTGTGTTTATTTATTTATTATTTAGTTTTGAGAGTTTTTTGTTTTACATGTAAACACACTCAATATTGTAGTCACCACAGAGACTCCAGAGTTTTTGGAACAATTTTCATTTTTATATAAAATAAAATTCCACATGATTGCCCAAGTTCTCAGTTGTTCTCCATCTGTGGTCTGATGTTATGATGCTATTCCCTTTAGAAGGTTCAAGTTTGGGGAACTGGATGGGCATCAGTCATATAATAGTTCATTATTTATATTTTAAAAATACAAAGGTGTTGGAGCTGTAAAAGTGCCAAGTGGTAGTGCAATCTTCAGTGAATTATTACCTACATGTTTCTTACATGAACTAGCTTTAGAAGACTTTTTTTTAGTGCATGAGTGACTTTTATGGTACATACTATATGGTGTTTTTTCTTCTTCTTCTTTTGGTGCTTTAACTTCATGGGTCACAAACTTTCAATGTATGAAAAAGAGGTGCATAAAAACTGCATTGGGTTTAGAACAACAATTCAGTAATGACAGAATTTTTAATTTTGAACATAGTCAAAAAGATGCATAATAATCTCAGATACTTGCAGCCAAAAGGAAGTACTGTCCAAAATATGTCTCTTAGACGTTCTTAGCTTGATTTGTTCCATTTTTGCTTTCTTATACTAAGAAAAACAGTCAGGATCCATGCTGAGATTTTGACATGGACAGCGGAATATCCAGCTTGGTTAATGTCACTCATCTGGCTCCTCTGTGTCAGCTATTAATGAAGCACAATAGGCCTCTGCAGACAGTGACTGCACACAGGAAGAGCTCCAAAACATCCACTGGGAACAGAGGAACTGTGGATGAAAGAAGTGATGCTGTGAGGGGTTCAACCATGGAGCTAAAAGCCATTCTGTTGTAAGAAATCACAGATTTTAACCACTATGCTGAGGGTTTGAAACAGTCACAGGCCGATCATGAGGAAGACCTTTGTACAAGATTTATTGTATTTCTGTACATTGTAAAGAACTCTTTTACATTAGGATTCATGGATGACAGATGTGAGATTCCAGCTGCTGAGAATCTAAGAATAATAACTTTTCTTGTCAACATAATTCACAACTAACACTGGTTGGTTGTCAATGGGTGATTCGTCTCCATGAGAGCAGCCCCATCACATAAATAATACTATGCAACTATAAAAATGTCAAGCAAACATGAGAGGTTAAAAAGAATAGTCAAAGCTCACATATTCAGTCATTTAGTATGAATGGCTAAACAATTAAAGTGAAAGTTGAATCTAAGGTATTTTATAGGCAAAACAAAGTGTGTACATTAAGCATATATATGAAACAGACTGCAGAAACTGCAAAATGTAGTTTGTCTTAAGACTGTTTTAACAAAAGATGTCCTAATGTTGTTATATATATAAAACATCTTATATTGTAAGACACATTTAATGCACAACATATCTGCACACACTCATACTATCTGAGTCTGTGTCTAAAGAGTAAGCAAACACACACATTTCCTAAGATTTTACATTTACTCCCCAATAACTCAGCTCTTAGTATCCTGTAAAAGTTGTTTATGTCTTTTCTTAGATAACAGCCATAACCACACCTATGGTGCTTTGCAAAATTGTTTGAAAAAAAGTTTTTCAAAATTGCTAAGACGCTAAACGTTTATGGTTACTCACGTAACCCCAGGTCCCTGAGATAACAGGAATGAGCATTCGCTGACGCTCATGCGGAAAACGTCTCGGTTACGTATGTAACCCTCGTACCCTGAAGGAGGGAACGGAGACGTACGTCATTAGTGACCGACGAATTGGGATATCGCCAGAGAGCCCTATCAGCTTGAATAAAACAAGCCAATGGAATTGGCGTGCAATATTTGCATAATGCGCACCGCCCCCGCCAGATGGATATAAATACGGAAGCGGATGCAATCACACTCTGTTTTTCGCTGAGGAGACAACCTAAGTCGGGCACAGGAACCGTGGCGATGGGACGTACGTCTCCGTTCCCTCCTTCAGGGAACGAGGGTTACATATGTAACCGAGACGTTCCCTTTCAGTCGGTCACGTTCCACGTATGTCAGTAGTGACCGACGAATTGGGATCCCAAATAAAACGCCACAGTTGCTGACCCCTTCCAGCACCAAGTGTAAGCTCCAACCATCCGGCGCACCTTGGGGGTGGAGAAGGGGGCGAGCTTACACTGAGAGAGTATACTGCTGTTCCGCAAGACCCACTACAGTAAGACTTAGACAACACTGGGGAAGCAAACCCGTGGGGGACGCTGCGGAGGCCGCAACCTACCCGGAGGGGAGGAATTTACGTGGAAATACATATATGGACTGGCCGTGGGCAGTACACATACGGAGTCCCTGGGATGGCTCCAGCCTAGAGATAAGGGGAAGACTCATCTGACAGGTGACAGCAGAGCTGGCTCTGCTAAGGGAAAGACACGGGCTCACCGTGGGGAGTTTGACCGTGGACAATACACATATGGGACCACTCGTGGAGGGGTCACGACATATGGCACCCAGCCAAACATCAACGTCGGTGATGGACTATTGGCCTGGCGTCAGACACTCCGCAATGTCCGAGCCGCAAGGGGAGGCGGAGGAACTCGACAGGGTTCGCCAAGTGGGGAACTGTACTGGAGTAATGAATGCACGTATCTGGCCCAGGGGGCGGGAATGGCATTGCAAGCCGACACTAGAACGGGTTCTTCGCATTTACCGGCTACTGGAAGCGAGTACACGGGAAGATACCGGTTCTACACGAAGGCTATAGAATCTAGCGAACGTTTTGGGTGTCGCCCAGCCCGCATCTCTACAGATATCTGTCAGCGAGGCGCCGTGCACTAGCGCCCAGGAAGAGGCAACTCCCTGGTGGAGTGAGCTCTCAACCCAAGCGAGCAAGGCACGCCTTGGGACTGATAAGCCAAGGCGATGGCGTCCACTATCCAGTGGGCCATCCTCTGCTTGGCGACAGCCTTTCCCTTCTGCTGGCCTCCGTAACAGACAAAGAGCTGATCTGAGGTCCTAAAGCTTTGTGTTCTATCCACGTACAGGCGCAGAGCGCGGACAGGACAGAGCAAAGCCAGGGCTGGGTCTGCCTCCTCCAAAGGCAGCGCTTGCAGGTTCACTTCCTGATCTCTGAAGGGAGTGGTAGGAACCTTGGGCACATATCCAGGCCAGGGTCTCAGGATAACGTCACTGGGCTCGAATTCCAGGCAAGATTCAACGACCGAAAATGCGTGCACGTCCCCTATCCTCTTGACCGAGGCCAGTGCAACCAGGAGGACGGTCCTAAGGGACAGTACTTTTAATTCTACTGACTGCAAGAGCTCGAAGGGATGACCCCAGAGAGATGTAAGCACCAGGGACCACTGAGTGAAGGTGTGGCGGCAGTTCGGTGTCACAGGAACACGGAACGTACTGCGCTGCCACGCCCATCTCGGGACCCGGCCTCATATGAAGCAATCCGAGTGGCGTGGTGAAGGCGGAGGAGGGGCCAGGCCTGGCACGAACGCTATAGGGGATTCTCCAAGACCTGGTCACCTCCTCATGCACCTCCAGGAAGAATAGTACCGGGGCGGGGCGCTGAGAAACCATTCATCCAACTGAGGAGGTTCGGGACGCGGTGGAGGATTCCAGATGAGCCCGACCTTCTCGGCGGCCCGGGAAAGCATAGCCGTCAACTCAGGATTAGGCTCAGGCAATGCTGCGACCCCGGAGGGTAAACACCATTTTCTTTAAGAGCTGCTGTGCAGCCAAAAATTATATACCAGTTATCACTGTAAAGCTGCTTTGACACAATCTGCACTGTAAAAAGCGCTATATAAATAAAGGTGACTTGACTTGACTAGAATAAATCACTCTTTCTGTAAAACCTTAAACAAGGCAGTTCAGGCAGTTAGACACCATTTGCAAATTTCATGCTCTCTTTTTGCAAAACTCTAAACACATTCTCACATTCACATTCTCTGATGCACTTGTGTTGAAAAATGGTAAACATGAGCAGCAAAAGTTAAACACAACTACAGCACAGTTGTCATTGTTTACACAAAATGACTCAAAATTGTTCACACTTATTTCTAATAATGTGATCAAACCAACTATTATATTCAACAATATTATTGATTTGACTGCACTCACACTATTGGATGAGAACTAAACTGAGCTGAATGATGATATCACTGTAAAAACTGCAATGCAGCTCTTGCTTATAAAGCTGTGTATAAACAATTTGCATCAGCTTTGTGTTATCTGGGCTGTTTCATCTTTCAAGGAGAGACCTGGCAATGTCAGGTTAATGCAGAATCAAAGGTGTTGGGTTAATTTGGAATCATATCAATACAAATCTTAATAAGAACCACTGGAATGTACATGAAAGAGAGAGGGTCAAAACATTAGTCATTACAGGTTAATAACTGCTTAGATGATAATTAATTCAAAGTTATTTCCAGAGAAGTTTTTATTTGAATAAAACAGTTCTCCACTTTGTGTTTTTCAAGGAAACACCCTTTCAGAACAAACAAAGGTTGGAGCAGGTTAAGAATGTCAACCAACAGCTCTGAACTGATTTTTCTAGTTTCTGATATCAAACGGCAACTATAAATCAGCCTCACACAGTACATCAGTGCACTGAGGTTGTTGACTTTGACACTTGCACAGCTTATGGATCGTAAAGAGAGCCTGTGGACATGTGCAAACAAGAGTCATGTACAAGCACCAGTACAGAAAGAACCTGACTCCCGTTTATCTGTGCAAAATCAATGTATTACATGCATCTATACAGAGAAGATCACATCATGGGTCTCATAAAAGCATCTTCTCCATATATGAGTAATAGTAACATTGCTATAGTTGCGTTTACTTCAAGTACCGATGGAGTTTTAGAGCTGACTTGCATGATAAAACACCCATAGCTTAGCTAATTCAATTAATCAATGTACTAAAAAGCGTCCTGGAGATCGTGAATGTTACAGGTATTTGGATATATATATATATATATATTTTTTTTTTTTTTTTTTTTTTTTTTTGAAAGAAGTCTTTTATGATCACCAAGGCTTAATTTATTTGATCAAAAATACAGTAAAAAAAAAAAACAGTAATATTGTAAAATATTATTACAATTTAAAAGAGCTGTTTTCTATTTGTATATATTATAAAATGTAATTTATTTTTTGTGATCAAAGCTGAATTTTTAGCATCATTACTCCAGTCTTCAGTGTCCCCTTCATAAATCACAAACAGACATTCTTACTGGATTAATTAAAAAAAAAAAAAAAAAAAAAAACTAAACTTTTGAGGTTTATGTAAGGTTTTGGATATAACTCAGGTGCTACTGCATCCTTCTAAATCAACTACTGGCCATTTGGATCAGTATTCTAATGTGAAGATCATAGTCGCCCACTAGTAATGACTCAAGTGTTATCAAATCCATCAGAGGCAATTACTATATGAAACCTTACAAAAACCTCAAAAGTTTACAATGCTTCACTCTCTAGTTATCATGAAAGATTTGGTAAGGATTCGGTAATACTTCAGTCATTACTAGTGGATTACCACGATGCACTTTAGGATTAATTATACATTATACATTATTCACATTAATTATGAACTTGTATAGTAGCTCTTAGTAGTCCTCTGGGAGGTATGAAAAAAATAGCAGTTATTGATTAGCATGAGCTATCTCATTCAACTGAGCACTATTACTTACTAATTAGATTAATCAGAGTTTCTTGTTAGTAAACATTCAGAAACAATGTTTAATAACTTAATGGGAACGTTAGCAAACTAGCAGAACAAAAAGCAGAACTGCAAGTTATAAACTCAATTGCAAGTTATAAGTCAGAATTGCGTGATATAGTTACAATTCTGAATATTTTTCTCAGAATTGTATGTTTATATCTTGCAATTCTGACTGTATAACATGAATTGCGAGTTTACATCTCACAATAGCTTGCTTGCAATCACATGATTCTGATGACGCACAAAATTCAGATGGAGGGCAGGAAGTGAAAATTAGAACGGAGGAAAGTCCTTACTGTGCTGGTTTAGAAAGGTATAAACAGAAAATCACAACATATGTTGGACGTGATCCTTATGTTATGAAGAGGACCGATTTTTCTACTGAATTGAAAGACTTGCCTGCCATCGTGGCGGTAGATATAGAGAATGTGAAGTTGTTGTCTTCCCACTGAATGTGACCCTCCGATTCATATGGGAAAGACAACATTAAAACTACATTTACACCCTTCCAACAAAGAAATGGATCGACTTCTGTCAGCTTGTTGAACACATTTTTTTATTTGGACATTTTCTACCATATGATGGCTGAAGCAGCAGCGTGTGACACAGTTTTCACGGGAAACCACATCAACATTGTGAACGGAATTCTACAAAAACTAAGTGAAAACATCAAATGATCATGCAGTGGGATAAAACAACTTCTCTTCCCTGCAAATGATACCACGAAGAATGTGAATATTTAACCAAATCAAAAACAAAAAAGGTGAGCAGGTATCCATATTAATTTCAGTATCAGCAGACGCAAAAAAAAAAAAAAAAACTATTAAAGGCATCGACTTTTGAAGATAAAAAACAATAAATATTACGTAAAACAATAAAAGCTCCTTGTGGCTCGGTTTGATCGATTTGAGAAACCATAAAGGTTTGTGATAGGATTCCTATATAAAAAAAATCACTTCCTGCCCTCCAGCCGCATTTTGTGCCACAGCAAGTCCGAAGTGCAAGATATAAACTCGCAATTGCGAGAAAAAAAGTCAGAATTGTGAGGAAAAAATGTCAGAATTACGAGTTCTCACAATTCTGACTTTATTTCTCGCAATTGCGAGTTTATATCCCACAATTGTGAGTTTATAACTTGCAATTCTGACTTTATTTCTTGCAATTTAGACTTTATTTCTCACAATTGTGAGTTTATATCTTGCAATTCGGACTTTATTTCTCACAATTCAGACTTTATATCTCGCAATTCTGAGAAAAGAAGTCAGAGTTGTGAGATAAAAAGTTGCAATTTTTTATTAAGTGGAGGAAATAAGCTTCCGAAGAGTTGTACCCTATTTTAAAGTGTGTAACAAGATCAACATCAAGACCCCAATACTGTCTGAGACCCTTTGAACTGATGAGACATTTAAGAGCACTCATGCGCAGGTAAAGTCTTTTAAATGTTTGAAAGGCCGAGGCAGACTGCCAGCACCCGTAGGGCTGTACGCTCATGAAACACTCATGAACTGCACTCACTTGCCTAGTTAACAGGCTAGTTTGGTCAGTAAACACGCTCTGTGGGGTAAGGTAAGGAGCCACTGCACAGTGTTAAAGACCCCACTGAAATAGCATGAGGAGCACAGTGTTGAAGTTTTTCCTTTTGAGACAGAGTGGGCTTTTTATTGACTTTAGTTTATGTTTTAGGCTACAATGTGGTTCGATAAACATTTTAATTTGAATGAACTGTTAATGCTTCTGTTTAGACCAACATGAACTTTCATGCATCGTCCATGCAACTATTTTTTCTTTTCCATGGCACTGCGAATAAAGCACAGCCAACTAATAAGACTTTAATCACATGCATGAAACTATGACTTAGTGGTGTTAAAGGTGTAGTAAACAATTTTTGAGAAACCCTATTGATGTTTGAAATCGACCCAAACAAACACACCCCTCCCTTCATTGCTCCGCCCCCAAAAATGCACAAACACGCAATGCAAGAGTGGATGTGTCTTTATCATAGCTGAAGCAAAGCAAAATAAAATGAAGGTGATGTATGATCAACAAGGAAGAACAAGAAATGAACATACAGTACACAAGAGTATATACTTCGTTATAGTCGCCAGCAGCTCCAGAGAAACAATGACACTCAAACTGTCCTGTTACTAGAGCTAACATTACAACGACAGCATATATCGGTCCTGTGAAAGAGCAAAACCAATGTTACTCACGTATAGAGCAGAAACAACACAACCTCGCAACACATCCATTAAGAACATTAATGATATCTGCAATATATTTATGTTGGTTCTGTTCTGTTTATCCTAAGGGGGTTATTGCTGCTCTCCTTGCTCTTATCTATACTCGCCCAGAGTTCTTGCCCAGAACAGAACCATACTGCCAATCCAAACTGTATGCTACGTGTCAATCATCTTTGATGAAAGTGGTCCTGACAGAAAGTATAGTTTTTTTTTTTGTACCTTTATGAATTAGCTCAACAACAGCAGCACTCAGCATCTAATCAGGAACTATGTTTATGTTTTATGTCAAAGTTACTCGTACTGTAAAATTGTTCTCACTGGTGAATGGCACATGATGTAATCCAATATTGTTGTCTCTGATCGTCTTGCTTCTGGTCTGTGTGCGTTAATTTGTTTTGGAGGAGGCATGGCCTTGGGCGGCCATTTGCAGGGAGGGTGGAATCGTATGCATTCAATGCTAGCAGGCTAAAGTTAGCATTTCCCAGATCACCTACTGCACATTTAAGCAGACAGTCTACTAATACTCTAATGACTGTTAGTTGACATTTAGTTGCAAAATTACTTATAGTTAGTAGAATGTCTAAAGTGGACCATCGAAACAAAGTGTTGCCAGACTTTCAATTTTAAATGCGTATACTAAGCAGTGTGCTATGGCATTAAAGCTAACAGACATATTGTATTAGTATACAAACTAAGGGTTATTTTGATTTCTTAGGCCCTTTAAAAAATATATGGTAAATACATATATATATATATATATATATATATATATTTTTTTTTTTTTTTTTTTTTTTTTAGGCATGCATGTCATACATGCATGTCTAGAATTTCAAAGAGAGCTCAAGACATGCCCGACGGCCAGAGTATTGCTGTCTTTCTGAAAAAAAAAAAAAAATTCTTCTCACTTTATCAAGCCCTCAGCTGAAGCCCGACTGCTCTGTGATAGGAGCTTTGATCAGAGGGACACCATCAGATGATTTGAATGTCAGATTGAGAGACAACTGCAGCACTGACTGGTTATTACCAATTCATATATGACTTAATCAATTAGACTCTATTAGTTGCTGATTCAGCAATCATTAGTAAATGGTTTAGTTCTTCATGAGTCATACATTAACTCAAGATTATCTGTGCATTCATTGGATTGAGTTAATGCGTATTAGTGCACACGTGTAAAGTGTTACCCATATTAGAATGATTTCTGAAGGATCATGTGACACTGAAGACTGGAGTAATGATGCTGAAAATTCAGCTTTGCATCACAGGAATAAATTACATTTTAAAATATATTAAAATAGTTTGCAATAAGCCTTGGTGAGTATAAAAAGACTTTTCTTTCAAAAGCATTAAAACATCTTACCAATTCCAAACATTTGAATGTGTCACTGTAAAACAAACAAACAAAGAAAACTGAAGATAAATGATAAACAAACTGAAAAACTGAACCAAATACAAAATAATACTTATTTATTGCATATTACAGATACATTTTAATAATAAATACACTTGCATGCACTTGGAAAAAAGCTAATACTGTAGTTCCCCCAGTTGAACACTGTATCTCTGCATGTCACAGAACTTGAACCCCTGTGGCACAACTGTCACAGTGGAATTTCACACATCAAACGTGTGTGTGTGTGTGTGTGTGTGTGTGTGTGTCAAAACTCTCTTTGTATATTACTGTACAAACTTCTTGGTAAATCTAGAGTCAGTTTCAGATTACCTGGTCTGAATACAAAAGAATTACACATTGATATGAGTGGGATGGTGTAACAAAATATTTGGTCTTAACTCACAAAAATTAATTCAGCTGTGAAAAAGTAACATTTATTGACAATCACACGCAACAAAAATGAAACATGACAATTTTGAATTTGAAGTATCGGTTGAAAGCACAATGAATAAAGTAGCATATATCAGTCATAACAACAATCAGCTAGCTTTTCCAAAACCTCAATTTTTTTTTTTACCACAATCCCAAAACATGCAAAGATGCTAACAAATCTCTTTATCTCGCATAAATTAACTTTTATTTTCAACAATAAGTTTCCCTTTTCCAGTCATTTGCACACAAAAAAATGCCTGGAACTGATGGAATGCCTCCTAATGCAAACTGGTTTAATAAGATTTTACTTTATGAGTAGCATCTTAGTAGCAGGCATTTGTTGTAGGTTTAACGTTTTGATCCAAAGCAGAACTTCCTCGAGGGGTCAGTCCCTGTAATGTGTGCAACATGTAGCTTTGGGGAAAAGCCAAATTAACAATTAGAATTATTATATATTAATTATTATATTAATTTATAACCGCTACCCCTTTTATTTTTTATTTTTTGAGCTTAAGTTACATAGAGTGAGGATGGAAAGCTTAAAACTAGGTACTATTAGATGAATGTTGACCTCCTTTGGTTTATCAAACAAAGCATTTGAAGCAACAAACCCAAAACTTCCAAATGAATTGCACGTATATTATATTCAACACCACAATCAATCAATTTTCAGGATTCACTTATCAATAAAAAGTTAAAAAGAATATAATTTATTCAAAATAGAAATATTTTCTAACAATATCACTTTAATATCCCTTTTTTTTTAATCAATTTCACACATCCTAGCTGAATAAAAGTATCAATTTCTTTCAATAAAAGAGAGAAAAAAATTACTGACCCCAAAATTTTGAACGGTACTGTATATTGTTACAAAAGAGTTCTATTTTAAATAAATTCTGTTCTTTAAATTTTTATTCATCAAAAATCCACAGGTTATTAAGCAGCACAACTGTTTCCAACATTGATAATTGAGTATTAAATTAGCATATTAGAATGATTTGTGAAGAATCATGTGACACTGAAGACTGGAGTTTTAATGTATATTAAAATAGAAAACCATTATTTTAAATTGTAGTTATATTTCACAATACTACTGTTTTTTCTGTATTTTTGTGTGCATGTTATGGACTGGGGGAATGCACAGTGCATGCAGGAGGTGTGGCCTTAATAGCCCTGCAGTAAGTAGTGTGCTGTGAATGTGATTGAGGAATGTGCAGGGTAAAAAATTGCATTAAATCTGGTTGTTTTAACTAAAATTATTCTGCAAGATGTTTTTTCAACTACATTTAAGTACCCTGTTATAGGGTAACTGCAATTTTGCAAATTCCCTGTTTATTCCCATTAATTCCCATTAATTTCTATATATTCCCGTTAATTCCCATGGAAAGTTTTGAAAATTCCCGGAATATTGCAACCCTAGTAACAACTCACGTCTAAGAATAGCCACTCTGACCACATCAGGTAAACCTAGACGCCTAAGATTAGAAATACTAGTATTCTGACCGCATAAGTTGCCTAAGAATAATAGCTACACCAAACAATGCCTTTGAAATGCTTTAATCACATCTGTGAGGACTTGATCTCAATCACAGAGAATCCCTACAACAAAAAGAGTACAACAGTTTATATAGAATAAGTGCATGGCAGAAGTGACATGATTCATTACATCATTTTTCTCTAATATAATTGGTTCTTCATATATGTCATTCAGCATATCCTTCTCTGTTACTAGTTAAAAGCAAGTCTGGATTTCTTGATTACTTCAACTTGTTACTCAAGTCATGAGGTTATATGTTTAGACAGCCTTTTAGTCTTGTCCTTCTGCATCCATTATTTCAACACACACTAACTTTGGCCCAAGTCTTGAGGACATTTAGTTTTCAAAAGTATCCCACAAGAAAAAGGAATGTTAGTTATGATCAATTAAAAATTTCTTTCAGAATCTGCATTGTTGTAGACCAGTAGACCAGACTCGGAGACCAAGACAACTTTCAATTTGTTTCTTTTTAGCCATTCAGATATGGACTGTGTTTTGGATCACTGTCCCATGCTGCATCACCCAGTTACACTTGAGCTTCATCTCAGGCATAGATGCTAGGATGCTCTTGAAGAATTGCAGACTTCATGCTCCCTAGAATGATAAAACATTGTCCAGGTCCCCAGGCAAAAATAAACCTCCCTTTGCACAGGTGCTGCTGTGTTTTTGGCCATGTCTAGGAACCGGGTCTCCTCCATGTGGAGGCTCTGGCTTGCACCTTGGTTTAGTAGTGTCCAAAAACTTTAGAAATGGCTTTGCAACCTTTTCAAGACTGATATATTTCAACATCTTTTCTCAGCTGTTCTGGAATTTCCTTTAATTGCGCCATTGTGTAGAAGCTTTGAGGTAAGCAGTTCTCTTTGATATACAGTATGCACAATTTAAACTCAACAGGACTTTCTGTTGTTCAATAACATTTCACAATTTGTGAACAGCCCATATTTTCCCAACTTCACTACACTCTTAATTTGTTTTTAATCAATTTGCTCACCAAAACTGGCCACCCAGAGCTCAAGGAAAGTCTACTGAGTCCACAGCCTTTTCTGACGAGACACAAGAGGCTAGTGTTGTGTCCTGCAAGGGACCAAATCCTTCAGTTGCAGAGTTTAGACATCACTTTTCAGTATCAGACATTGGTCCATGACCTACCTGACACCAGACTTTGTTAGCATCTCTATTCAGCCTCCCAATTTGAATGGGATTAGGCCTAATGAAGGTCCTCTCCCATTGGCCACAGGTCAAATCAGCAGCCTGTTGTCCTGGAGCCTGCAGGCCGTGACTGTGTTGACTGCGTTCTGGGCACGTGCATTCTGCGCTTGCGTGTAAATAAATAATTATCTATATCATCAGGTATCAATAGTCTATATTCATCAATCAAAAAGATAAACCGAAACTAGGACTGCAGGTATACAAACCATTAACAAAGCAGCATTTGCTTACCATTTTGAATATCAATCATGCTGATTACTTTCTTCATTCTATGCGGCACATGTTGTTAATGTTAATTAATGCATTAATTACCCTTAGCAAATGGAACATTATTTTACTTTACATGTTACCAGTCGTTTTCATATTACTTTCTCTCAGTGCTACACAGCTACAAAATTGAAAGAATGTCCTGGGTGAGAAAAAAAAAAAAAAAAATCACTACAAAAAAAGGGATTTTGCATTTATTCACCCACAGTCGTTCCAATCAGTTACAATAAGAAGATGAAAAAGAATGAATTTGAAAAAAGGCAGAATCGAACTCAGGTCAGTTGCGTCAAAAGCTAACTCCACCTGCCTTCTTCTCCACGCCAATGATCCTGTAATCAAAATAATTTCTTTTGTAATTTTGTCTAGCTCAATCAGACATTGGTGGGCGGAGTTAGTGTAAATAGCCTCTCATGGAGTTTCTCATGGAGGTAAAGTTGAAAAAAGAAGAAAATCCAAAACATAATGTGCCCTTTTTCTCACATAAAGCTCAAAAATCTTGTAGTATAGTGCACAAGGAAAACCTTTATGATTATTTTATGGTGCTTGTGTATTTGAGGCTGAAAGCTCCCTGTCACAATGTTCAAAATTTCTTCTTGTGTGCTCTTATTTGTGAGTGAATAAATTCTTTAAATTAGTTTAGCATTGAATAAAGAAAACTAGGGTGTTAAGAAAAGACTTCATTTAAAATGAACGCTTAAAGGAATCGCTGCATCACTGCTGGCAGTTTCTGACATTTTAAGTGCGTGAGATTGCCCTGTTTTGTTGTTGCATGAGCTCTTGAAGATCCGCCTTCTTCTTGAAAGGGGGCCGGGAGCAGCAGCTCATTTGCATTTAAAGGGACACACACAAAAACAAAATCTGTTGATCAAGGAACATGTCTTACTTGGCAAAGTCATGGTGACTTTCAATTCCAAAGTGATGCTAAATTCTGTGACATTTATATAATATCATGTGTTATGGTTTGTGGTGAATCTTTATCTGTCTAGACTATTTCTGTTTTCTCAGTAGATAATTCATGACTGTCTTTTATTGAATAGACTCCCTCACTTACACAGTCATTTAATTGTTAAGGGGCCACCCTTGCATACACACACATCTCTGAAAAGACTTGACACAATGTGTGAGGAATATGTGGGACCCACATTGCAGAAAAACCCCAACGAGAGCCTTCCCATCAGATTGGCTCACAGTGAGTCAGCCACAGTATTGTCTGAGTGTTTGTATCTTGAGGGCACGGAGAGCCGTTTTGATGTAGTAATGAAGAAAACGAACATGCCTCCTACTCGACCCAGCCTAATTCAAGATATGCTGCCCTTAAGATAAATATGAAATAAGATAACACGTGAAGAGGCTTATTCTAGCAAGGGGAATGACAATAACCTTCCAATGTTTTTGCTGTTTCTTGGTGTCTGCAATGATGCAGCAATTCATTTAATTATTTAAATTTATCAAATCACAAAACATTTCAGTTAACTTTGACAGCACTACTTTATATCTATAAAACAACTCAGATGAACTGTAATAAAGTGCGTGATCTCCCTTTATTACTGCCGTAACCAGTATCCCTCCAGAGACTATAAGCTGGATCACAAACAGTTGGTACTGATCCATCCTTGAAAAACATCTTTTTAGCAAAACATGTGTTTTCTATTGTCCCTTTGTATGTTCACCAAGCTGTCTGGAGAAAAATGATTTGTGCAGACATAAACGAATGGGGCGCATTCCCTAAATATATTCCCTAAAAATAAAACGAATCTACTGTGTTTTCAACGACTCTGAAGACTGTTCAACGAATACATGAAGACTGTTATGTTCATTCTTGCATCCAACAACAAAACACCTGACTTGCTTATGAGACATTCATGTCGCTACAACTGCTCCAGCCTGGAGAAAATGGCAGACAGTGTACAACTCGCTCAGGGCGGGGTCTATGCTAATATGGCAGAGTCCATCAGCAGTTGTGGGCGGGGCGTGTGCAAAGTGACGTCACTTTGTACAGAATCTGTGAACGGCTTGTTCTGAGATGTTGCTTATGATTTATGAGGACTAAAAAAAAAGGAATGTAGGGTGGTTGTGTACACACACTGCTAACACACATTTATATTCAAACACCATGTAAAAGTGAATTTTGCATAATGTCATTAAATGTAATTTTCCTTACTGTTTTCACTGTTTTGTTTTTTGTTTTTTTTCTTGCCAGCATTTTAAAAGCATATCCTCTTGAAGCAGAACAATGTGTGAGCACTGATGCTATCAGAGAGGTAACAGAGATGCGGCTCTATGCAGATGAAAGGCAGTATTGTGCGTGTCGTCCACAGGTTCGCTGCAGTGAAAAGCAGCTCTTAGAGGCTGAGAAAGTGAGCAGGCACTCGAGGCTGCCAAAGCCACCATGATTCCAGCACTCGGAGCACTGCCTTTCAACACTCTGAAGTTTCTCATGGAGGTAAAGTTGAAAAAAAAAAGATGAAAAATTCAAAACATGAAGGCCATTTTGTCAAGCTCAGAAATCTATGAGAGCTCTAGACTACCTGTATTATTGATATATAATATCTGTGTAGACTGTGTAGTATGCACACATCCTTCTCAAACTACATCGAAAACATCTAATTTTATTGAACATGTCCTTTGAGGTTTGAGGTTTTTGCATACAAATGCAAACATAGGGGCAGCTTTGTGTGTCTCTCCCATGTGGGCATGTCCAAAAGGCCTTGACAACTCTCTAAGAGAATTCAGCCATATAAAGCACTGAATAGAGTTTATTGAATGTCCTGCTTGACTCTGTGGACATCTGCTAAGGGATGAGGCGTGGACGGCAGACAACGTCTCCCCTTACACATGTCAGACATTAACACTTGACCCTCAATCTGCTACACATGGGTCTTGTTTCATTCACTGTAGTTGCTGTGTGTGCAATACAACCTGCTGTGAGCTTACAGAGGAATACTGGCCTCAGATAACTACTACCTGAGCAGATTAACTTACCGTCCATTCACCATGACACCGGATAGTGTTCACACATACAAAGTATGTGGCTAGAAGATTCTACATGTGGGCGATGCAAGAAGTGCGATATGTGCCAACATTAATTACCTCTTTAAAGTTGTCGTTGCCCAAGTATGTCCATGTATGTCACAATAGTTTAAAAATTCTGATGTTTAGTTCCAGCTTAATCAAAGATAAGTAAGATGAATTAAAAGGGTCACTAGTTAAAAATTTTCTTTTGAAGTACATTTTAATTTAAACAAGGTCTCTGATTCTTTCAGCATGACCTTTAAAGTTTGATTAGTCAGACTGAGATAAAAATGTACCCTCTTTATTTTTCCAAATGCATGTTATATCTTATTGTGAACAATTTATCCATGCATATGTTTCATTAAAAAAAAAAAAAAAAAATTGACAATAATTTTTAATCAAAATGTCAACTGGATCTTCCAGTGAAAACTGCAGACTTCTCTCTGGTGACGTATGAACTTCTCCATCATTTAATCTGCATAAACTCCACCCCTGCAAGCTCACTTTCCTGCCTCCATTTTTCATTTGCATTTCTTTTTTTCTTTTGTGTTTAAAGGGATAGTTCACCCAAAAATGAAAATTCTGTCATCATTTACTCACCCTCATGTGGTTCCAAAACCGTAAGACTTTTGCTCATCTTCGGAACACAAATGAAGATGTTTTTAATGAAATCTGAGAGCTTTCTGTCCCCCCATAGACAGCTATGCAACTACCACTTTGATGCTTCAAAAAGTTCATAAAGAGATTGTAAAACTAATCCCTGTGAATTGAATGGTTTAGTCCAAATTTTCTGAAGAGACTTATATGATGAACAGACTGAATTTAGGCTTTTATTCACATATAAAAATTCATCAACGCACACATCAGTTGTGGTAAACAGAAGCTCAAACTTGTTTGCTTGACATGTGAGAACCAATGAGGTTCATTCTCGTGTTACGTATCACGTTTGAGCTTCCACAAGAAAAAATTATGTTTGTTCTTGCGCATCAAGCAGGTTCGGTTGAGCTTCTGTTTATATGTGAATTAAAGTCTAAATTCAATCTGATCATCATATAAAGTGATCGTAAAAATTCAGAAAAATTGGACTAAACTTCTCAATTCATATGGATTAGTTTTACAATCCATTTATGAACTTTTTGAAGCATCAAAGTGGTGGTTTTTTGCCTCCATTTTTGAGTGCAACACCTCAAAATCCAATCAACAAGTCCCAGACCTATGTTTCTTAATTTTCAATAAGCCTTTATATTCGGATGTATGTCAAAATACATAAGAAAAGATCTGCCGCTACTTCAGTTTCTTTACTACTTCAAATAACTTAAGTCAGTATAACCCATTAAACAGACTGAGCGTCTGACCCTCGCAGCCTCATTTTCATTCATGTCCAATTAAATAGCATCGCCCCTGGGTCACTGAGATTTTGCCAAGACATGTTCCTGGATTAACATATTTTGTTGATCCTGGAACAACATTCATTCCCGACAATTTAGCCCTAACCCTATCCCTTAACCAAACTTTACCTATTCCGGGGTATATGAGAGGTGAATAACACTGATGTAGAAGCAGCTAATCCTGGACTAAACTTGGCATAAACTGTAAACTTGTCCCACAAATCTGATTGGTTGATTTGAATGTTGATCCAGGAACATGTACTTGGTGAAATCACATTCACCTCAGCCCTGCAGGTCCATTGTTCTGTGAATGTCACAACTGTCACAACAAATAGCTTAGCCAATCATAACACAGGGTGGATACATAAGTCTTAAAGGTACAACAGTAAAAATTGTCTGTTTTAATCTAGGAATCAGTGAGATGGTGGAAAATGGCAAATAAAAAGTTCTTATTTCTTAAAAGCACACACACATTTAAGAAATAGTTTCTTATGCACAGATTCTTATGCAATTTCAAACAAAAAGGAGCCCATATGTACTGTAAAGACTGAAGAACAGGATCAAAGAACGTCTTGAACAACTGAAAGAAGTGTGGCAACATTTTTTTATTTATTTTTTTCTGTGTAGAGCATGTTAAAACACAGTAGGCTACTTTTAACTGTGGTATTATTGTACTGTACTGTATTTTAATATATGCCATTGCCAGGACTCCTGATTTGTTCAGAGTTTTTATCACTATAGAGACAGTGACAGATTTAGTAATATTAAAGTTTCTCTGTGGAGTTTTAGGATTTTATACCCAGTTAAACCAGATTTCATGAGCCCCCCCATGAGGATTGCCGGAAAATTTTTCAATGGAATGACGCGGTGTTTGCGGCTTATATAGTACGTGCGTAATGATGATCAACAGGACTGAATGTTTAGGCTCCTCCCGAACCTACGTTTGGAATTTCATTAATAATTAACAGCGCAAGTGAATGCACTTTAATTTTACCTAATAGTCAGTAATGTAACTAGACACTGCATATGGACAACAGTCCTTTGATCCACTTTATTTTGTGCCTTAGTTTGATTGAATAGAGATGATTACCATCATCTGCAGCAAATATGGCAATTCCTCTTCAAATCTCTATGAACTCCCTGACCTGATTCCATACAAAAAGTTTATGCTTAATCCCAGATATCATCTCTGCTTATCCAGTCTGGCTGGCACATTTATTAGTTTTTGTGCCCTGGTTGCCTTTAGAAACATCAATCAAGAAAGGAGATTCAAAGAAGGAGTGTGTGGGGGGGGTGTTGGAAGAGAGATGTGGCCACACTTGCTCCCAGGTTTGAAATTGAATATTATGTTTTAAAAGAGGGAATCCATTTAGCCATCATATCTCTGACTACTACATCTCTGAAGCACTGCCAGAATTCCCATTCCTAGTCACATCTGTATATCGTATTCACAGAAGAATGCTTTAAGTGACATACATGGACATTCCATCCATACAGCCTGAAGAAAGCTTTAAATGAGTTATAGTGTTATGAAAACACACTCAGCGCTGCTGTAAAATGAACTAATTCAGACACATGTAGAGCTCATACAGCAACTTGTTCAAATTAAGTGATATGTCAACAAGATTCTCTGTGCAAGGCTCAGGGGGGAAAGAGATACAGTACATTTAACACACACAACTTTCTTTAGTGTGTAATGTTGCTGTTTGATCATGAAAAAGGTCTGCAAAGTTACAAAGCACAAAGTCACTCCAAAGAGAGTTATTCTCTATATCAGTGCGCACTGTTTCTGAACTCCCTGAAACACCTCGATTGTAGTCTTGAGTTTTCTTCTGGGAACGAACACATCACAATATCCCTCATTTAAATAATTCCCGCCCAAGGCATACGCAAAATAAAGGGGCGTAGTCATGTTGGCAAATTATGTTGGCATTAGTGGATTTGCACTGGTATGGTTCAAATCATACTTCTCTGACAGTTATTAATTTGTAGCAGTAAACAAAGAGATGTCCTACCGATCACAAGTTCAGTGTGGAGTACCGCAAGGCTCAGTACTAGGACTGTTGCTTTTCACTCTGTACATGCTACCCTTGGGAGATATCATTAGGAAGCATGGCATTAGTTTTTACTGTTATGCTGATGAAACTCAGCTCTATTTTTCTTCATGCCCCGACAAAACATACCAATTCACAAATTTAACGGAATGGCTGCTCTGTTAAGTCTTCTTCGTCAGTTAGAAAATCTGGATGTGCTCTTTGATACCAATCTTTCATTTGAAAGCCACATTTCTAGCATCTGCAAAACCGCATTCTTTCATCTTAAAAATATATCTAAACTACGACATATGCTCTCGATGACAAATGCGGAACAGTTAGTTCATGCGTTCATGACCTCAAGGCCAGATTACTGTAATGCTCTACTGGGTGGTTGCCCTGCATGCCTAATAAACAAACTCAAGTTTGTCCAAAACACAGCAGCTAGAGTTCTTACTAGAACCAGGAATTATGACCATATTAGCACGGTTCTGTCAACACTGCATTGGCTCCCTATTAAACATGGTATAGATTTTAAAATCTTGCTAATTACTTACTAAATGGTTTAGCTCTCCAGTACTTGAGCAAGCTCTTAACGCATTATAGTTTCACGTGTATTGCAATCTCAAAATTCTGGCCAGTTTATAATACCTAGAATATCAAAATCAACTGCAGGTGGTAAATCCTTTTCCTATTTAGCACCAAAACTTCAGTCTTCCTAGCATTGTTTGGGAAGCAGACACACTCTGTCAGTTTAAATTTAGACTAAAAACACATCTCTTTAACCTGGCATAACACATTATCAATTTATATTTTCAAATCAGTTAAATAATTGTTAGGCTGTATAAATTAGGTCAGCCGGAACCGGGAACACTTCTTATAACACTCAATGTACTTGTCACATCATAAGAAAAATGGCATCTATGCTAATATTAGTCTCTCTGTTAATCCTGAGGTTTACCGTAGTCAGCTGGATCCGGGCCGTATCCAGATCAGATGGAGGACCTGCAGCCAAACTTGAGCACAACACATCCCTGAAGTGTCAGCAGAGATTGTGTCAACTAGACCATCCCCTGTGAAGGCCTCATCGACACAACAGCCAGTGGCACAGATCCCGTCACAAACCCGTCTCCATACCAGAGTGATGAATCCAGAGCTGCAACAATGTAAAATATGTGAAAAAATAATGTGTTTTTTGAACATTCAAGCATGGAAACCTATTCTAGATGCTGTAAAAAGGCATATCTTTAATAATCTTTAATTAATAAACAATATATATATATATATACTGTATATGCAAAATCTGTATAATGTCTTGCGTCTTGTTATTGAGATTTAGTCCTTGTGACAACCTCCCCATGTGACAAGTAACATCAGGCTCTGCTGTTTAAAGCGAAAGCTGAAAATCAGATGTCTCTGGAGATCTTAGACATATTACATAAAACCCACGGCTTTACACATGACATGCAGAGAACAGGTACACATTAAATAAACATGATTCACGGTTTACTACTATTGTGCTCGGTGACAGAGATAAGTACTGCTACAGTTTCACTCAAGTTTTCCAGCACAGGAAACTAACAAGGCATGAGCTAATGAATGTTGCATAGCATTGCATTTGCAGCCATACAAGTTGTCTGATCACAAAAGTAGAACCCAACATGGACATCTGCAGTAGACTAGAATTAACAATGAGTGTCTGGACATCTAAGAGCATTTCTGAGGGTGAAGACCACTAACTTCATTAGAGACCCATCCCACAGTAAGCAGATGCCTAATGGGAACTAAGAAGTACTTATGTTAGCGTTTAGTTCATTGAGGCATGACTGACGTGGTTGGTTGTACTTTAGGCTTTGTTCTAAATTAATTTAAGGTGGCTCAGTGGCTTTCAGCGAGGGGTGACTAAATTAGCTGCTGAGACACATTAGCAGAACACTGTGTGCATGTATATCTTTTTTCAGAACAGGCCAAGAACACCATGAAAATGGCATCAAAATATGTGAAAGTAAAAAGAAGTTAGCCTACAAAATATCAATTATTAACCTAGATTTGTACATTTTCTGAAATAAATTTTGAATGGTGCTTGCCTGTGTAAAATTCACCACCATGATGCTAAGGTGCTCTGCATGTTGCTATGCAGATGCTCGGATGTTTTTGGTAGTCACTAGCAGTGTTGGGGAAAGTAACTTTTAAAGTAATGTGTTACAACATTGCATTAACACCTAAAAAAGTAACAATTGCATTATTTACTTTTTATGATAAGTAATGTGTTACGTTACTTTCGTGTTACGTTTCTCATCTGGGCTGGGCTTGCTTGTTTGTTTCTTAATAAAAAAAAAAGAAGAAGAAGAAGAAGAAATTTCCACCTGTACAGTAGAGGGCGCAGCTCAAACAAACCTTTTAGCTGTGCTGCCGTTCTGGATCGCAGAAGAATAGGACGCAGGAGAAGAAACACTCTTACTTCAGCAATAAAAACAAACACAAATGTGATGTTTACCTAAAGTCATTTTTGCTTATTAGTATGGTTGAATGGATCATCGAAGGTTAGCAGCGAAGACATTTGTTAAATAGCTGCAAACTAATTATCAGGGTTCAAGCACTTTAAGGCCTTTAAGCACACGTGCTATCCAAAAGGTAAAGTTCAACTTTTTTTTTACTTTTTTTTTTTTTTTGATAATTATTGATCTAAAAAAAGTCCAGAGAATTGTACTGCACTGGTTTGGTTCCGTTGGGTCGAAAAACCTAGGACTAGTTTTTACATAATATACTATTATTTCATGAACGATTTGATTGACAGCAGTGGTTCTTGAGGCAAAGTTGTTCAGTATTAGGAGATCTATCTAATGAAATGAATACTGTGTGTATGTGTGAAACACTACTTGATTGTAGAGGCTTAAAACTATTTAGCGCCACCTAGTGGCTGATTTCTTTCAAAATTCTTACAGACCTTTAATAGTTAAATTCATTGGTCGATGGCGGCCATGTTTTTCAAGACACGCCAATGTCCTCATAAACAATCATGGCACCTTGGACCAAGACACTGCATACCAATTTTCAAGTCAATCGAACTAACGGTTGAATAGTTATAGTTCTTTTCGTGTTTTTTATTTTTTTTTATTTTTCATGTTGCACCACCAAGAGTTAAATCGTGGCAATTTTACTGTGACCAAAGATTGAGCCCATACACATGTGTACCGAGTTTGGTAAAAAATATCTCATTCTGTTCAAGAGTTATATCCATTTTAGTAGAAGTGGCCCTGCCTACATCAAACTTTTTGATGCCCCTTAATGACCGTGAATCGAAATTTAAACTTTTTTTTGACTTATTGATATTCAGAAATCAAAACCTAGTACTTGTTTGCAAAAGTAGGTTTTCAAAATGGCGGAAAATTTACGTTTTGTTCATCTTGAGCCAAGGATTCCAACGATATAAGGCACTAGATAAACTGGGATATCTGGGATAAACGGTCTAGGAGTTATGAGCACTTTTATCGTTATATTATGAGCACAGTTATGAGCGCTTCGTGTTTGAACATTTAGTCTAGAATTACAATAACCATCATGTTTACACAGCACACACAACGAGCGCTTCTCAAACGGAAGGCTGCATCCTATAGCGAGGCTGTGTTCTTCTTAGTCCAGTCCTTTGGAGTTTTGTAGGCTGGAGTCCTCCTCAGCGTTAAACGCTAGAATGAGACAGTCTAGTAAGTATGGCTACGTCATGGTCATAGCCATGCACAAAGTCCCAGTCATGGCATGAAAATACTATTAAAACTTAATTTTGGAAAAATACTTTCTATTAAAAATCTTTACATTAACTGGCTTTTTATTATTGCAGTACTGTGAATAACAACTGTCTGTGGTCTCCCAGTGGATTACATTAGTGTCAGTTTAGTGATTAATTTACATCAAAACAAAAGATAATGTGTATGCCTTCATCTCTGAAAACATTATTTCATTATGAACTCAGACAAGCTCAGGGGGTTTTGGGGGTTGCTTGGTGGTTCACGTCAAATAATGATAAAATGGAAATGGCTCAGGTTTCACTGAATGCTCAAAATATAATATATAATATAATAATAAAAAAATACTTAAAAAATGTATTTTCTTGGTTATGTGAACCTCACATGAAGGGAACGTTCCATTTTATAATTTTCCAAACATCATGTGGAAACGTTACTATTGAATACTTTCTAAATATTCTAAAACAAGTAGTAAGTATTACAGTTTTGTAAAAAAAAAAAAAAAAAAGTTGCGCTGTAAAAAAAAATCTGCCTATACTCCAACTTAACATAAGTTCAGTCGCTGCCTTACATTTTTAAGTATAATCAAATCGGCTGTACAAGTAATTTCAATTAATTTTTTATTAATAATTTGTTACAGTGTAGATCAGGGGTGTCAAATCCTGCTCCTGGAGGGCCACTGCCATGCAAGGTTTAGCTCCAACCCAGTTAAACTCATCTGAACCAGCTAATCATTGTCTTACTAGACATACTAGAAACTTCCAGGCAGGTTTATTGAGTTAAGTTGGATCTAAACTCTGCAGGACAGTGGCCCTCCAGGACCGAGTTTGGACATCCCTGGTGTAGATTAACGTCCAACATTCCATGAACTTTATTAAAGACCAGATAACTTTAAACAAACGTTCTATTAATGTTAAAATGTTAAAATGAACTTCTGAGAATGTTCCCTGTTAGTTGGGTTATAGCTCATGATTAAGAAGATGATATGATGCTTCATCATGTCCAGAGTACAAATGGTATGACAAGTCACACAGAAAAGTTTACTACTAAGTATCAGAAGTGTGTCTAACCCTATGTACTGAATGAACAATAGCAACAGTGATGTTTGCCTTAACAAACACCTATAATGAGTGTGCTGCAGGCTAGAGTAATATTTAATGAGATGATAAAGCACAGCCACATTAATTAATCTCAAGAAGATGAGTATTGATAAATAAAAAATTTCTAATCCCATTTCTGCTTCATCATGATGTTCTTGTTTCTTGGCAAGACAGAGCTTGTCGTTTAGCTCAGCATCAGTGGAGATACAGCATGGTGCACAATGAGAGTGGAAACTAATTGCAAACAGTCTTATCTCTGCCTCATTGAGCAGGCAAATAAGAGTCTGGCGGTTTCATTTGAGCAGCATACCATCTGTATCTCAACATTCATAATCATCCATTATGATTTGTTTACCCAATGTGTGCATAGAGATCTCACCGAGTGGAACCAGGTATGTAGCTGGCCCACAGTGTGTGTGTGTGTGTGTGTGTGTGTGTGTGTGTGTGTGTAACCCATCCTGTGTAGTGACCACAGCTGGCTCCCACTCTCCTCTTCCGCTCCACTTCCTCTACCTCATCCATACAATCCAGCCTACCTCAAATACCCTCCCCACACACACACACACACACTCCGGCTACAGCTGCCCTGCAGAGAGAAGGCCACAAGGCACAATGAATGACAGCTTGACCTGCTGTCTCCTCTGCATGCTTCCCCTGGAGCACCTTTATAGCCTGACCCATGAAATTTCATTTGAATGCAACTCTCCCCCTCACTGCTCACCATTAATAACAATCCACATGCAGGAATGCTGGCTAACTGAGCAACAGTGTTCACATATGCCAATTTTACAAATAAATGTGTAAAAGAGTCATCAATTTAATTCAGTATTAACCATATACCATTGTTTACTACACTGCTGTTCCACACCACCACTGTTACAACTACAGTGACTGCAGCAGAAATCATTTAGTTGTGAGCTTGTAGTCTAAGGCCCTGTCCCAAAATATAACCCTAAGCCCTCGCGATCTTCCTCCGAGCGCACACATTCGTGACGTAATGCCGTTGTCGGGTTGACTGATGCAAAAAAGTCTGCCGTGGAGCTCGCTTTAGTTTGAGCTCGGCAGAAGTGAGCATAGATATCGGCCGCAAAGGGGGCGCTCACGAGCCCCCTTCTGAAACCTAAGGCCCTGTCCCAAATGGCACCCCACTTTTGTGACGTAACGTTGCTGCAAAGGGGGCGCTCACGAGCACACTTCTGAAACCTAAAATGATAAATGGGACAACCTTTATGGCCTTGTGGACTTCACAATCACCCACACGCCAGGGGTTGAACGATTTTTTAAAGTCGACATTTATGTGATGAAATTTGAGTCGACGTTGACTAGTCGCTGATGACATCATTAATGAACAAATAAGCCTAAACCTCGAGCTGAGACTCGAACATGGGTCGCCTTGTGCACAGCTATGCCCACGAGGCTATTATCCTACATAACAGCTTTTATGTAACATTTTTATTCGTTTGGGTCGTTATTTTTCTTACAGATTTCTGCTCGTTTTAAATCTGATACAGATATAGTAGCACAGTAAAGATTACATTTATATGAATGCATTAGTGAGAGTGTGATTAATTCTACCTGGCAGCGTCTCTCAACTGATAGTGAAGCTGTGGGATTTAGTTACTAAGAAATATACTGTATGCTAGAACTTTTCAGTTTCTAAGCTATTTTATTGATCATTTCTGCGCTACTGAATGTTTCTGTGTGCGTTCATTAGTTTAGAACGTGATTAACTTTTTTGTACAATAAACTGTTTAAAACGTGCATTCACCTGATCAATTTTGAGCATCCAGATGGTATAATTACACTTATTTTGTGGAGCACTCTTTGAGTATGCATTTATTTGTCATTTTAACTGTTTGGAAACGGAGCGTAAAAGTGGACTTCAAAGATTTCTTATCCTGTTGCGCCCTCTATAGGCCATGACCTGCGACAAGTCTACGTCAAGCTTAAAGGGTTAGTTCACCCAAAAAATGAATATTCTGTCATTAATTACTAACCCTCCAAACCCATAAAACCCATATGACGTTGTAAACACAGTGCAGTGCTTCCAGGTTTTATGTCCGAATGCCGACTTTGTTGAATACAGTTGTTACATCTTAATTTGTGTTTCGAAGATGGACAAAGGTCTTACGGGTGTGGAACGACATGAGGGTGAGTATTTAATGACAGAATTTTCTTTTTTGGGTGACTAACCCTTTAAAGCATCATGGCAGAGCATTAAAGTCAACTAGTCTGTGCAACCCCTAGCTCACGTGGTGGCCATTTTAAGTCCACAAGACCGTAAGTGCATATGAAATGTGCCATTTGGGACAGGGCCTACATGAATTGAATGAATGAATGAATGAATGAATACAGTACATTTGTGATTTTCTTTCCTACAGGTCTCAGAAATCAGCAGTTTGAGGGTGTGAATGTGATGAAGTTGATGTTCAGGCTCTCTCACTCAGTCCACCAAAAAGGTTACATTCCTTTCCACTTCATTTCACTCATTCTCACAGAACCTGTGTGGGCATCTTTAAATCTTGCACAGCTTATTTAAGATGTGTAAATACTCTAATGTCCTCTGAATTCAATACCACTAAAAGGTGCAAAGAGTACAAGCTTTTACTCATTTCCACAAAAACTGATTTAATGCCTATTATTCATCACAGGATTTGCAAAACAAAAACAAACAAACCTTTTGTTTCTTATGTAAAACTGTTTCTTATGTAAATGTATGTTTCCATAAAATCTGTTTGAATATGATTTTTTTTTTTTTTTTTTTTTGTACAATATTACACATAATATTGCACAATTCATCAGCAATACTTTTCAGTTATTCAGCTGGCACAAACACTTATGTCAATATGTCAGCTGCAGTGAAGTAAATAAAGTGTTTTGAAATGGAAATGCATATTATGGAAACTATAGTCACACTTTTTGCTCCAGTGAATATTTCTTTTTGAAAGTCAATATTTGTATAGGAACATCTTAAACGTTCTGGCTGCAAAAAAGCCATTGAACTTTTCCCTCTTAAAAAATAACTTTCCAATCCACAAAAGTTTCCTCATAGTGAAAAGAAAAAAGAAAAAAAAAAAGGTTCTTTAGACTTATAAAATGTTCTTCACACTAAGAAAAAAATAAGAACTGTTCACTCAACATTTTCTTCAGTTATATCACCGAGCAGATTTACTACAACCTAATCGTATTGCATAAAGGTGAAGCACAAAGGCCTCCAGCGTAACGCGGTGAATGAATGTGCTCTCTTATGTTTTATGGAGAAAACATTGTCACTTTAAAGTTGTTGGAACACAGAACTGGTTGAACAGTGTGTGCTTAAGTGTATGTTGGCACGCAGGTGTTTGTACACAACACATTACACGACTCTACCCTCACGCACCAAGGGACGAATCAACAATTTGTCCACATTTCAGTGTTTCGCAATTTGTACTCAACAAATACAAAGGTATCTGTCCAGATGGGGCCTGTGTGCAGTTCCTCTGTGATATGAGGGCTTGGTGGTTTTATCTTTTACTGCACTCTTCCCTACTGCAGTTTAACAGCACTTGACTTTATTGTGTGAAAGTGTACAGAGGATACTTGTACTGTACTGCCAATAATTCCCTGCAGACATTAATAAGGAATTAACCAGTTTGTACCATCATCTGTTTGAACCATAAATGCTACAGATACCTGTACTGATAGTTTGATTGGTGGTGATGGATGGATTGGTATACAGGTGCTGGTCATATAATTAGAATATCATCAAAAAGTTGATTTATTTCACAAATTCTATTCAAAAAGTGAAACTTGTATATTATATTCATTCATTACACACAGACTGATATATTTCAAATGTTTATTTTTTTTAATTTTGATGATTATAACTGACAACTAAGGAAAATCCCAAATTCAGTATCTCAGAAAATTTTAATATTGTGAAAAGGTTCAATACTGAAGACACCTGGTGCCACACTCTAATCAGCTAATTAACTCAAAACACCTGCAAAGGACTTTAAATGGTCTCTCCGTCTAGTTCTGTAGGCTACACAATCATGGGGAAGACTGCGGACTTGACAGTTCTCCAAAAGACAACCATTGACACCTTGCACAAGGAGGGCAAGACACAAAAGGTCATTACAATGAGGCTGGCTGTTCACAGAGCTCTGTGTCCAAGCACATTAATAGAGAGGCGAAGGGAAGGAAAAGATGTGGTAGAAAAAAGTGTACAAGCAATAGGAATAACTGCACCCTGGAGAGGATTGTGAAACAAAACCCATTCAAAAATGTGGGGGAGATTCACAAAGAGTGGACTGCAGCTGGAGTCAGTGCTTCAAGAACCACTACGCACAGACGTATGCAAGACATGGGTTTCAGCTGTCGCATTCCTTGTGTCAAGCCACTCTTGAACAACAGAAGCGTCAGAAGCGCCTCGCCTGGGCAAAAGACAAAAAGGCCTGGACTGCTGCTGAGTGGTCCAAAGTTATGTTCTTTGATGAAAGTAAATTTTGTCCCAAAATCAGGGTCCCAGAGTCTGGAGGAAGAGAGGAGAGGCACACAATCCACGTTGCTTGAGGTCCAGTGTAAAGTTTCCACAGTCAGTGATGGTTTGGGGTGCCATGTCATCTGCTGGTGTTGGTCCACTCTGTTTTCTGAGGTCCAAGGTCAATGCACCCGTATATCAGGAAGTTTTAGAGCATGCTTCCTGCTGCTGATCAAGTTTATGGAGAAGCAGATTTCATTTTCCAACAGGACTTGGCACCTGCACACAGTGCCAAAGCTACCAGTACCTGGTTTAAGGACCATGGTATCCCTGTTCTTAATTGGCCAGCAAACTCGCCTGACCTTAACCCCATAGAAAATCTATGGAGTATTGTGAAGAGGATATGCCAGATATGCGATACGCCAGACCCAACAATGCAGAAGAGCTGAAGGCCACTATCAGAGCAACCTGGGCTCTTACAACACCTGAGCAGTGACACAGACTGATCGACTCCATGCCCGCTGCATTGCTGCAGTAATTCAGGCAAAAGGAGCCCCAACTAAGTATTGAGTGCTGTACATGCTCATACCTTTCATGTTCATACTTTTCAGTTGGCCAAGATTTCTAAAAATCCTTTCTTTGTATTGGTCTTAAGTAATATTCTAATTTTCTGAGATACAGAATTTGGGATTTTCCTTAGTTGTCAGTTATAATCGTCAAAATTAAAAGAAATAAACATTTGAAATATATCAGTCTGTGTGTAATGAATGAATATAATGTACAAGTTTCACTTTTTGAATGGAATTAGTGAATGGAATCAACTTTTTGATGATATTCTAATTATATGACCAGCACCTGTAAGAGGCTGTTTACATGACACCATTTTAAACTAAAAATGGAAAACGCTTTATGAGTTTTATGAGTTCATTTACATGACAACAGTGTTTTGGGGGGCTGAAAATGCAAACTTTTGAAAATGGGTTTCAAAGTGCAAGTTTTTAAAACGATACCGTTATCGTCTAAATGTTTGACCAACATGCTGGGTAGTTTTATTTAATCCAACTATTGTTTAAAAATTACTATATGGCTGGTTTAAAATGAACCCAAAATAGGTTGAAAATTAAACATCAGACACATAATTACTAGCGACAACAATAATAATCAAAAGCTGAACATTTATTAATAAGCCATTTAATAAATGTTTATTAGGGCCCGAGCACCGATGGTGTGAGGACCCTATTGGAATTGCTGAGTCAATTATTCTTCTCCAAAATGAGAATGAGGGCCTAAACATGCTGGAAAACTCATGAAACTTTGCATTTGCATGCTTTGCACAATAATTCACTCCCAGAAACACATTTCAATATGCCATGAAGTACCAAACATACTAGAAACACGTTAAATCATGCAACACTTGGCTAAGTGCTAATGTTTGCGATTAACGCCACGAAACAGGAAGTTGTTGTAACTCAGGCAAACAATGTCGGATCTGCTCCAAACTTTACATGATTGATAATAGTCTTAGCCTGAAGACATCTACATGGCAATATTCAGTAATAGTCAAAGCACCACCTGTTGGCAGCAGGAAGTGCCGCATGTCGAAATGATTTTGCCATATTTCAACTGTATTTACTCGCTTACATGCATGTCACCCACTATTCAGTGTTTTCCTAAGGCCACCGGGTGGTGGTGGCCCCGGGTGCGAGGGCCCTTTCATTGCTGCTTGCTGCTTTAATTGCTCGGTCAATTCTTCTTCTTCTCCGAAATGAATCGCATTTTTGAGGGTCTAAACATGCTCGAAAACTTTGCACACGCATCAGAAGTGGTGAAAATTTACGTATGATATGGGTTTCAGAATTAGGTGTGGCAAAATGGCTCGACAGCGCCACCTACAATTGAGTTAATTTCAATTAAGCGCCCTTCGCGCTACGTTTCACATACAGGTATGAAATTTGGTAGACACATGTAACTGCCCAATACCTACAAAAAAGCCCCAGGGTACAAAATCCGTAAACCAACAGGAAGTGAGATATTTTGAATTTTCTCTGCAAAATTTTTGCAGTTTTTGCCATTTCCACACGTTGTACTTTAACGAACTCCTCCTAGAGCTTTAATCAGATCAGCATCATATTTGGTCAGTCTAATCTAAAGACCTTTGAGACATTAAATTGCGAAGATCATGAGTTTTCGCTGAATTTTTCGCTGTTGTAACTCAGGCATACAATGTCCGATCTGCCCCAAACTTCACATGTGTGATAAGAGTCCTGGCCTGGAGACATGTACATGCAAATATTCAGTTAGTCATAGCGCCACCTGCTGGCAACAGGAAATGGCATGCTTTACACTGTAATTCACTCCCTGAAACACATGTAAATTTTACATTTACACATTCACATTTTTTAGAGTGTAAGAAGCACTATTTATGATATCTTAAGTTATTTTAGATTTTATTCCTGAATTTGCCAAGTAAGACATGTTCCTGGGTTAACATATTTTGTTGATCCTGGAACAACATTCCTGTCCGAAAATTTAGTCTTAACCCTATATCCCTAACCCTAAACCTAACCCTAAAATCAATGAGAGGTAAATAACACTGATGTAGCATGGTTTTAAGCCTAAACTTGACATAAACTGTAAACTTGTCACTCAAATCTGATTGGTTGATTGGAATGTTGTTCCAGGACAAACAATGATGTTGTACTTGACAGATATCAAACACAGAATTGTACGTGGTACGTACGGCACCAGTGTTATTTCTGAGCTGTTCAGTGATAAGAACCGACTCTGAGCCTGGGGTCTGTTTCTGGGGTCTTTCGTCAGGTGTGAGCACATGAGAGGAGGTTATCTAGGTGGGTTATGTAAATGTCCTGCTTTTACAATGCCTGGCCCTCTGTGAAAACCTGTGTCAAATTTGTACCTCCCCCTGCCTGCTGTTCCTCCGGGAAAGGAGGCTTGCATAACGCTTTATGCCACCAGCAACTCGTCTACCCAGTTCACACAACACATGCAATTACTTTTCCGCGCAAGTTACCTTTTTTACCTTTTAGTCTGAACAATATTTATAGTTCTGCAATTATACAAGCAAAGAAACATCTGTGTGTGCTGCAACATTCCCCATCTGTTAAACATCAGGAACAGTGATGTGTTCAATTTAATGCAGCTGTAATTGTTTTGTAACACCTAATATCCACAGTAAAGCTCATGAAACACAGATCTGACGTTCCCCACTGAACACAGACAAATGAGGCATTATTTTCACTTTACAACACTGCAAGTGCTGGAAATGTCATACATTTCAGAATTTGTATTGTAAATCCTCTGGTGAGAAAAATCACCCCAAAATCTAAATAAAAATTGTATTTCATAATGAACATGTAGCTTATTTATAGGACCGTTATTATTATTATTATTATTATAGCATTTAAGTACATTTCTCTCTGTATTAGAGTAAAAGCAATTACTGTAAAAATGTTTTATTTCACTTTATTTTGATGGTCCCTTTTAGACATTCTACTATTGCATTATAGTAGTTTTGTTTTCTTTTCTTTTTTTTTTATATATTCTCAATTTGGCACATTTTTTCCTTCAGAAATCATTCTAATATGCTTATTTGGTCCTCAAGTAACATGTTAGTGTTTCTTATGTTACATTATCATCAGTGTTGAATAGAAAGTTCAGCGTTTATTTGACATAAAAGCAACATTACTATTTAGGTTAATCACTTTCTTATTCTATTGATTTTGGAATCAAATATCAGCTGGACATGTTTTTTTTTTTTTGTTGTTGTTTTTTTGTGATGATGTTATTTAAAATATCAATAAATGAAGCATTCCTCAGTATTTTAGTTCATAAGACAACATAGTTTTATCATAGGTTCTCGTATTACACGAATGTTGTATCTGTACAATTCTAAATACATGGGTTCTCTGTTAAAATACAAACAATCTCCTGTATCATTAAGCTCATCAGATGTCCACCATTTGCTCATGTCTATACTGAAAAGAAAAAAAGAAGTCTCTTGCACTCACTTGAATCAGTTTTTCCACAAACATAACTCAAAGCAATGCCATGATGCAACTTAAAGCTGAAGTATGCAATTTTTCCTCCTTTCTCTCAAGGAGGTCTATAATACTTGTAGGTTATCTGTCAGCATTCCTATTCATCTCAAAGGACGTTGTTCGGCTGGCCACACTCTCACAGAAGTACATACTATAATTCAAATTCTGCCATCTTTGCTCATGAGTTCCGCATGCAGGTTTTTTGAGCCAATCACCTGAGCTGTAAATGCCATGTGACTGGAGCTGCAGTCGGGGAGACTTTATTTCATGCTTCTGCACTGGCAAAACATCTACTATAATATTCCCAACATTCAAATCCATCTGAAAACTAATTTTGGAAATTATATTAGAGGATGCAGAGATATCACACACTTCAGCTTTAAATAACTACCCTAGTAAACAAAAAACATATACCAAAATCTGTTTAAACTACATTTATTTCATACTAAGTATACTTCAAATCCATTAACATTGACATATCACTTAAGACTTACTGATATAAAATTATAATTAAACTTTATTAGGAGTATTTCTTTATTGCACGATGCACATTTCTTAATATTGTGCCTGAAAAGTGTTTTAATATCACTATTAATAAAGATTGTATGATCTCTGTATAATATCATGCAAGATATTTAAAGTGTACCTAACATATACTTGCAATAGTTCCGCTTTATCACAATCAAATATACTTCAGTATATGTTTAGTTTTGCACAATTAAAGTGCATTAAGTACAAAATGAGTTGTTCCAATTTAGCAGACTTAGTACAACACATAAATATGTAAATGTATTTGTAGTATACTTAGCACAAAATAAATGTATTTCAAATACAATTTAGTACTTTTTTTCAATAGGGTAATCATAATTAAGAAACCATTCTGCAATATAAAACTGATCTTCACTGTGTTGGAATGTGTCCATCACACTTGCTTCAAATGGTGTCTTGTGCAGAAAAAAAAAAAAAAAAAAAAAAAATTCCAACCACATTTAAAGAGATTTCAATCCTGCGTGTGTTTCGCAAAGTTACCAATTCATGTCTAGATGAAATTAACACTGATTCTTGTAGACATCAACATAAAAAGAAATGGAAAAACTGACCAAGGATGCTCAATAAGTGCATAGTTATGATCATTTTGATTTGCAGGAAAGTACTTTTCTTACTTTCCCAGCACTGTTTGAAAATGTAAAAACTGTGCCAGTGTCGTGTTGCTCATTTCAATGATTCAGCCAGGGATAATATGAATGCTTTTCACACTAAAGACTCACAGACGGGTGTGATATCTGAGTCTTGACTGTGCATCGAACTGAGTCCCGTATCTGAGTCGTCATCATTCACGTCACATGTTTTTGAAAGCCCTCTTGCCTGCTCCACCCACACACTACTGTCCCCCTCGAGAGGCATCAATCTGTCTGTTTCTATTGTGTTTTCCTCTTTCAGCTCTGTATTGTCTGCACTGTTCTCCTCCAAATCCAAAGAGTTCACTTTCTCCATTAAATCCATTAGTTCTTTCTCTTTTGCCCCCCATATCTCCTCGGTCAAGTCCAAATCGTTCCTTATAGCCTCCAAGTCGGTGTTCAGCCGCAGACCGATGTACAAGCTGGTGTCGAGCTGGGTCCTGATCCTCTCCTCTTCCAAAAGCAAGTCTCCGTCATCCGCCGCTGAAGATCCTGCATCATTTTCTTGAGTTGTGACCGCTTCTTGAGAAGTGGTTTCAGCGTCTTTATTTGCGAGCTCCTCGTGCCTTCTTTTCATCCATCTCTGGTTGAGTTCCTCTTGTATCTCAGTTGTGATGCTCTCCATGAGGGCCTCGTGCTCAGCCAGCTCTTCTTGCAGTTTGATGACCTCCTCGCATCTCTGAGCGTATTCCTCAAACTGGGCGAGAGCTTCTTCAGGGCTGGTTTTGTCCCCCTCGCCAACTTTATCAGGGTTGGCGTCCACTAAATACGTATCCTGAACATAGTTGATCCCGTGCATCTTCATTCTATCAAAATGAACTTTAGCCTCATACCTGTCGATTTCCCTGTCGAGCTCTTTTATCCTCTGAATCTGCTGGCGGATGGTGTGATCTTGAGAAATGACAAGGTGCACAAGGGTCTCCATCTTCTCCATACATGATGCGTCCTTGGATGCAGCCTGAGCTCTTTTCTTGTTGATTTTATCTAATTTTCTGAACGCTTTCCTTACTATGCGTCTTTGTTTCTCCTGTGACAGAGCCATGGTCACTCTTGCGGTCCCCTTGTAGACACACGGGCTCTCCTTGCTGAGAACGACGCGCGCCTCTGCGCTCCGAGGCCCGTTGCTCGGAAGAGATGCCTCGTTTTTCACCAGCACGAACCGGACGTTTTCTTGTTCCTCTCCCCACGCGCTCCACAGTCGCAGGATCTTGGTCTTGTTCGGTAAAATCCTTTCGAACCCTCTCCACTTCTCCACGACGCAGTAGGACTGAGGAGAGCCAGAGAGAGACACGCGCGGCTCCAGGTTCTGCTCCTCCAGCAAAACCCGGATCACATCTGCGCAGGTCGTGCGTTTCGACAAGCCAGACACGAGCTTCTCTTCGCGACAAACCCACACTGAAATTTTACTCTCCTCTGCCTCCATCTCGCAGACTGATAGTTACTGTCCCAGTAAAAGTTTCCTGGCGCAGGAAATTATTCAGGTGAAGTGAAAGCTATTATGAAATAGAAATATTGTATGAATTGTTAAGGGTTAATCCACACTGTTGAAACAAATAAATGTTGTTGTCGGTCCGTAAACGAATTAAAGAGTTCCTCATGCTCCAGAGTTATCAGGTTTGGCAGTCTTCATGTGTGTCTCTCAGTCTCTGTGAGTGAATGAGAGCAGACGGGACAGCGCTGCTGCGAGTGCACTACACTGATCACATGACCTACAACGCTGCCACTCTCTCTAGCTCATATGGGCCATTCTACAGACTTGAGTCTTTTTCCACAGATTTTGTATGTATGCAAATTGTATAATATCCAAGGTACACATTTCTAGTAATTGTGCTGTTAATTGTCATATTGTATTTTCAGAAAGTTTTGGAATATTTTTCCTCTCCCCAAATGTGTCACTACTGAAACACAATAATAAATAATTTTTTTTTTTTTAAATATATATATATA
Source organism: Elopichthys bambusa (assembly GCA_037101425.1). Classification (NCBI taxonomy): domain Eukaryota; kingdom Metazoa; phylum Chordata; class Actinopteri; order Cypriniformes; family Xenocyprididae; genus Elopichthys; species Elopichthys bambusa. The sequence continues at coordinate 45,891,252 of CM074432.1, read as the reverse complement.
TATATATATTTTTTTTTTTTTTTTTTTTTTTTGCTATTTAAAAAAGTTTTCACAGGTAAATCAATAACAGTTACAATCTTAAGTGTAATTTATTAGATTTGTTGTATTTTTAATCCAGTCTTTCTTTGTAAAAGGCATAACGTTTATTATTACTACTCATTAGTTTGAATATACATTGAACCAAACACTATAATAACATCTGATAATTCAATATACTTTATTTTTGTCGAAACATGTTTCAGTTTTTTCGGTAGTGAGAGTAATGTGGCGGTAGCGACATTTTAACTCACATGCTAAAACATACTAAAATACTAATGATTTGCATAACTGTAGTAAAATTTTTGTTAATTTCCCTCATATAAACAATTATGTGTCTCCCTTTGTCACTACCAAAACAACGATGACATGTTTCGGTCATAACTGTTTCGGTAGTGACAATTTTAGATACTAATCAGAGATACTATTCTAGATACTTCTTAGCCTTGCTAAAAGATGCTAATCATGGTTAGCTAGCACAGTTCTGAACAGTTGTACACACATAAAAAGTACATTTTATGGAATAACAATAAAACATACACTGTTTCGGTAACATTTTTTATTTTTTTTTAAATAAAGTCTCATGATTTTTAAATAAAAAATATAAAATATTTCTTTGTAGGATCTTAGTAAGCATTTAAAATTTGACGACTTAAATGCTTTTTAAATGTGTTGTGGGACAGCAGTTTGCACCAGTTCTGTAGAATAGCCCATATATTACAATTTAAGAAATGTAAAATATTTAATAAAAACCATTTAAGTAAAACAAAAAAATGAAGCAAGGAAATGAAAACACTGGATAAAAGATGAAGAATCTGATAAGTTGTTTTGGTTGTTGACACAAAAATGATAAACGCAGGGAATTCATATATCATTTCACATGATAATCATATTAATTTATCACAGTCATGTGTAATATTGACTTTTGTAAAACTTTAATTTCCTTTTTTTTTTAATTTTTATTATTGAACAAATACCCTAAGTTTCCATAAAAACACATATATGATTATCATCATTATGTAGCCTAATTATTATTTTGTTTTGGTTTTTATTCATTATTTTGCATAATTTTTTATGATGCAATGACCAATATCATTTTGTGACATATATCCGAGTGAAACGGCTTCTCGAACAAGAACAAATGTAGGGCGGGACTTCATTTTTTCCACTGGTAATTGATTGGATGTTTGCGGCTTGCTATTGGTGGATTTCATGTAAGTGACAGGTCGCCCCGCCCTCGCACCAATAAACATGTCATCAGAGAAGAGATGTCACTGCAAGAGGGGAAGTTATTTTGAGTAAAGATTAAAAAGGCATATTAAAAAAAAAATGCACAGATAAATCATTTATAATAAATACTGCAATATACAATAAGAATGGTTCATTTTGATTTCATGGTCAACAATAAGCAACACATTTTCTTTCAGTATTTATGCAACTTTTCATGTTGCTCAAGTCCTTTATTAACAGATACAACTTATGTTTTTAATAATGTATAAGTAAATGTTGAGATTAAGAAAAAAATCATGTTAATACAGCCTAGGCCTATATGCTTCAGAGCATTTTCCTTGTTAGTTCATGTTTACTAGTTAACTAAGGTTAACAAATGGAACCTTATTCTAAAGTGTTCCACGTTCTTTTATTCTGTGAGAAAATAGGAGGTTTACAGAGACTAAAGATGTATTTGGCTGGTCATGTGATATCAATATGTCCCCATAAGGCACATCTATGTACAATAAATCAACTTTTATCAGGCTATGACTGGAGTCATCTCATGTGAGTGGACATGATTTAAAGTACTATTCACCTTTAACCTGAGTGCATCTTTAACCTGCAGTTTCCCAAACAATAGAAACAAGCAACCTCTCTCAAATGATCTGGTTCATGCCTTCTGAACAGAGTTACTGCCTGAAACAAACCTTGTGATGCACAGTTTGTCCGCTAAATAGTTGCATTTTTGTGTTGTTTTAATCTCGAAGGCCAAATCTAAGTTGGAGTGTTTGCTTCTTCAAGCTTGGAGTACTTAAAACGTGCTGCTTGCATTGAGAATCACAACACAAACACCTGTTTATCCTGTAAGTCTGCAAATGAATAGCCTATATGTAAATATATAGCCTATATGTACAGTGAGTTATGCTCATATTTTATTTGTTGGTAAAAGAAATTCGAATTTTAGGGTCAAACCAGATCTAATTAAGATTAAAGGACTATAATCCTTGTAATAAAGCAAATTGCATGATCATGTAAAAGTATGTTTTAAAACTTCTCTTCATATCAAAAACCGCTTCCTGAGAACGATCCTGCAGTGACACCTGCTGTTCACTCTCATTACTGCAACATTCACAATTACAGCTTTTTAAAATTGCTTGCACACATTTCCAAAACTATGGCTCTCAAAACCACAAAACATGCACACAACATGCAAAACGTCACACGTTTATAGCAAAAGCAAACACTTCATTCAAAACTACTTACAAATGGTGTTTTTGCATAGTAACTCTACACTCAAACCATCAATTAGCCACAACAAACTACACACAAATGTAAAAAAGAAAATAAAAATAAAACACTACTCTATTGTGTCTTTTGCTTGTTGAGTGTGCAGTGGAGTGTACAGGAGTTTGTCACATGTACATTTATGTGCACAAATACACTACATACATTATGTATGCACAATTGATGTATTTTACAGTTACTGACCTGAACTGAATCAACACTGATCTGACTTGAGCTGAATAATGACACTAATGGCTTGTTAGAGCTGCTTTTCAGGAGAATTTGAATATGTTACTGTTGTGAAGCTGCTTTGAAAATCTGAATTGTATAAAGTGCTATAAAGGAGACTTGACACATATTCAGTATATAATTACAAAATAAAGGGTGAAAAATGTAGATTTGTTTCTCAGAACATTGAGTTTGGGTTTCTAAATGAACAAATTATGTGTTTTCACACATGATCGGTAAATTAGTGTGGCATTTAAATGACAAAATGAAACACGAGTGTCTAATGCAGAGAACCGTGTTTAGCATTTCGTGTTTTACAATTGCAAACTGAGTGTAAGACTATGTCTGAAAATTTGTGAATACATGAGTGAATGGTTTCACTGAGCACCACTTTTAGTGTGTAAGCAATTTTTAAAAATTAATATTAAATATGCATTAAAATAGACATTTTTGTGCGTTTAAATTATGCATAAAAGCTAAAGGTAAAGTAATATTTCTTAACTTACAATACATTTAATTCACTATTTCACAGCTGTATTGGAGTAAAGAGTAGCCTAACTGTGCAGATACAAGACATGCACTAAATGTGTGGATTTTCATAAATGATATTTCACCCCAGAAATGTGCTCATCATCAGACAGTTGACAGTAGCCATTGTCTTCCATAGTATTTTTTTTTTTTTTTTCCCTAGTATGGATATCAGTGGCTATCGTCAACTGTCTGGTTACTGACATTCTTTAAAATATCTTTTTTTGTGTGTGTTCAGCAGAAGAAAGAAACTCATACAGGTTTGGAACAACTTGAGGGTGAGTAAATTATGACAACATTTTCATTTTTGGGTGAACTATACCTTTAACTTTGTTTTCAAAGCCTGTTCCTAGAAGTAACGACAGAGGGAGCTGCAGACTAGTAGATAATGTACTACAATCCATCCGTGCGAGAACATCGATTACAAGCACCATTCTAAAACCTTAAAGGGATGGTTCACCCCAAAATGAGAACTTTAAGGCATTACACGTCATTACAAAACTGTATGGCATTGGTCTTCAACCCTGCTCCTCGAGGCCCATTGACCTGAAAAATTTATATTCAACTTGCTTCAGCTTGTGATTTTCAAGCAATCCTGAAGATCTTGATTAACTGATTCAGATGTGCTTGATTAGGGTTGGAGCTAAGCCCAGGACAGTGGGCCTCCAGGAGCAGGGTTGAAGACCTCTGCTGTATGGCTTTCTTCTGTGGTACATAAAAAGATATTCCAAACATTCCACAGAAGAAAGTCATTCGGGTTTGGAATGACATGAGGGTGAGTAAATAATGACAGAACTTTAATTTTTTTAATGAACCCTTTAAATAAAAGAGGGAAAGATAACATGACCAGACAAGCTGTGTTTTAATTATTTATTTTATTCAATATTGTATACATACAAAGTATCTAGAAAGCTACAAAATATCTACCACTTTATCAAGGCGGCATCAAAATGTTACGGAGCAAAGACAAGACCATATGCGATAAAGAACACACACATAATAAGTTTTTTCTTTTCTCTCTCAGCCTTGCTCCAATGACCCCCCCCCCCCCCCCCCCCCCCCCCCCCCATCATGAGGGATATTAAAAGATATCACACCTTTGTACCAAGAAAAGCCAGAATATATAATTTTATACAAAGCACCTTTTTACAAAAAATCTCTGCACACAAACCCAATATCTTTATATGATACTATCTGAACTAGAGAAAAGTTCACTTTAAAGCCAACATCTTAAATGGTAATGAACATAGGAGGTACCAGTACCTACACAGACAAAATACAAACATAGATCAAAAAACATAAGCTAAACTGCTGTCATACCGCAGTCCGGATTCCGCTTAAATCCTTACTTAGTGTCCATTACTAGCAAAATAATGTCCGTTTAACATTCATCATATTAAAGGCATTAGTTCTCAAATCTCTAGAGAAGTAAAGGGGACCGTTAAGGAGCAGATGCACCAGCAGCGCAGCAGTAACAGTATCACCACCCGAACGGGCTCTGAATATACTGACGTCATCACAAAACCATCACGTACATGTAGAACAATACAGGAAGATCTTTATATGAAACGTGAACAAGAGGGCGAAGGTAAGGCAAACACAAAACAATCAACATTGTTTGCCATTTTGATATTGAGCGTACTTAACTCCACAGTTTACTTTAAGCGGTACAACATACACAGCTGTAAATCTTAGTCTTTCACTCCTGGAGGGTTCCATCCATTTAAATGAACAGCATGAATAAATTATGCGGTTTGGTGAAGCCAGCTTTGTCCGTAAAGAACTTACATGTGACCTTGCGGTTAATATCCTTGACTATCTTTAAGGTCTGAGAAGAAAAACACCTTTACGTCACTTAATATAGTGTTTACTATATTCACGGAAGAAAAATAAGACATTGAAATGGCTTAAAACAAGAAGAAAAGGAAAAGAAAAAAAAAAACACCATTCAGCATTCATAATCTCCATGGTGCTATGAGGTTTTTCACTTTTACAATTTGATTATGCACTAGAAAAGTTGCTAAAGTTCTGTCAGATAAAACAAAACAAAAACATGACAGTTTGCCACATCCACCAAATCAAATGCTGATAGAAATTTGTTATTTATAATTATCACATAAATTCATTTCAGAACATCTCCACTCACTAGCCCATGTTGATTTTTCTATAAATTTTTTATGAAGGCAATGTGGTGAATATTTTACCTACATCCACTTTTTTTGGTTTTTGATAATCTTAAAAATGCAAAATAACATCAGTCTTTTCTAAGCTGGAAAAATCGGAACCAAAGGCACTTTCATGCTACAGTGCAGGAAATAAAGAGGAGCTCAATGCGTCTCCAACTTTTTGGTCTTTTTCGGATAAGAAAGGCAAAATCAGATACTTTACGTACTGTACTGTCTAAATATGTCTTCTATGTGTCTCTGAGAGTGAAAGGCTAAACAAATGGCTAGTGCTTTTTTATAAAGATGACGTAGGATCTTATGGTGCGGTCACATTTGCAAAATTGCAGCGAAATTTCGAGGACAAAAATGGTGGAGAATGCGGGCAGCTTTCAATGCAACCCTTGATCAACCAACAATAGTCCATTGTCTATTGTCAATTTCAAGTCATTTTCAAACAAAGCAGCTCTCTGTTGATCAGTGTGTCGAATTCACATGAACAAATGAGCAAAATTTTCACCCTAACGTGAAACGCTGGATCTTGCAGATTGACTGGATTTCCTCTGCAAAATCTCGCCGAGCAGCAGCAATTGTGACCGCGCCTTTAGTGTTACTTTTTCCCGAAAAACGACTGCACTTATCCACGTTCACGTCATACACTAAGGCACTGTGCTGTATATTGTTACACTTTGGCAGGTTTGTACTGTACAATTCCTACAACATGTGACAATAACAAGAAAGTCTTCCAGCTTAGGAAAGAGGTCACAGCTTTAGTGGCATCTTTTGGAGTTCACACAAACATTATTAAGGCTTGCAGTCATAGAAATCGATTAGGCCACAGAGACATGGGCTGTGCAGGAAAGTCAAAGGCAGCAAAGAACTCTGGGACAGGACTGATTCTTACAGAAGATGAAGGAGTGACAAATGGGTGTACAGCATGTTCAGGGATGGGCTTTGTGAAATGTGGCTTCCCCAGCGGCAGAAGGCATGTCCGATGAGTGGGTCCAAGTGCTCAGGTCAAGCTGATGGATAATCCATCAACCCCTGGTAGTTAATGCAGTGCTTCTTGTTTTTTAGAGTTATCTTTTACACAAGCATGTTGGCAGGAGGCATTTAGCTGTACAGTCAACAGTAAGGGTTAATTCTCTGCGTTTTCTTATTGCAGGTGGGGACACGTGAAAACAGACACAGGTTGGTATCAACTTCTCGTATCACAGTGCAGGAATTCCTCAAAGAAACTGAAAAAGTAGTATGTAAAAAGTAACTCTTTTCAAGGGCTGGGCTTCTGAATTCCCTGAATTCTCTGAATGTTCGGAATGCAGGATCTTTTGTTTTCCGATGGCCACAAGAATCCAAGAATTTTTTTTTTTTTTTTTTTTTTTTTTTTAAACACCTACAGTAGCTTTCTTTTCAATAAACCAATGTTACAGAATTAAATTTCTCAAATACTTTTTCTTTGGGAAAAATACCTGTGAGAATGTATATACATCTGTACACCTACATCCCACTCACACACACATTTATGGCTGCACCCATATCTTTTGTGTACATTACAGGATTTAAAGGGTTAGTTCACCCAAAAATGAAATTTCTGTCATTAATTACTCACCCTCATGTTTTTTCAAACCCGTAAGACCTTTGTTTATCTTCGGAACATAAATTAAGACGTTTTTGATGAAATCTGAAAGGTTTATGATCCCCAAAAGAAAGCAACGTAATTACCACTTTCAAGGTCCAGAAAAGTAGTAAAGACATTGTTTAAATAGTCCATGTGACTACAGTGGTTCAACCTTAATGTTATGAAGAGACAAGAATACTTTTTGTGCACTGCACTGTGTTTACAATGCCAACAGTGTAGGAGACTGACAGGGAAGAGAGGAAATTGTTGAATAAAGTCATTATTTTTGTTTTGTTTTTGTGCACAAAACGTATTCTCGTTGCTTCATAACATTAAGGTTGAACCACTGTAGTCACATGGACTATTTTAACAATGTTTTTACTACTTTTCTGGACATTGAAAGTGGTAATTATGTTGCTTTTTTTTCTTGGGGATCAAAAACCTCTCAGATTTCATCAAAAATATCTTAATTTGTGTTCTGAAGATGAATGAAGGTCTTACGGGTTAGGAACGACATGAGGGTGAGTAATTAATGACAGAAATTTCATTTTTGGGTGAACTAACCCTTTAAAAAAAGAAAAGAAAAAAATTAAAAAATGAGGTTGTTTTCAGATTCAGCCTAACTCAGCATAACCCTTAAGTTGAACGATACTGTCACTTAATATGTATAGTCTACAAATGAATGTTGAATCGGCATTCTTTGACATTCTTTCCTGTATTAAAACATAATACAACTGTACCGCCATTCACAGCTGCAGTTAAACGTCAAACACATATTAATAAAGAAATATATGTATATATATATGTATATATATATATATATATATATATATATATATATATATATATTAGAAGCATCACCCAAGTGTGACTGAAAATCATCTTGAGTGAGTGTTGAGCTAGAGGCACTGCCACTTTACTGAGGTCGAGAGTCTGTGTGAAAGAGCTGCTTCATTCCTTCACTAGTCTGTAGATGTGATGCTGGGCTCCGTGCTCGCTGTTTGACACTTCGAACACACAGGCCATGCACAGCAGGGTCTCCTGTGTGTCTCTGTTTGTTACCACCTGAAAGAGATAGCAAGAGACGAGGCATTACTGTACAGTAAACCACACAAAACCTGTCAAATCATGTTCAGGTCATATTTCTACAAAATGTTTAGAAAATTAAGCACAATAGCCCTCAATTCTCATTACTGTAATGCGTAAAAACAAAATTCAGCAGTTTCAAAAACGTATGTATGCAAAAATGTACACACTTTCCATCAAAAGTTTTTACTTTTATTCAGCAAGGACACATTAAATTGATCAAAGGTGACAGTAAAGACATTTATAATGTTCTAAAAATGTCAAATGAAATCTTTTCTTTTGAACTATTTCTATTCATCAATGAATCCTGAAAAAAAAAATGTATCCCAGTTTACACAAATTAAATATTAAGCATGTTATTAAAATATTAATATTAAATATTAAGATGATAATAAGAAATTATAAGAATAATAAATTAACACTGATAATAAGAAATGTCTCTTGAGCAGCAAATCAGCATATTAGAATTATTTCTAAAGGATCATGTGACACTGAAGACTGAAGTAATGATGCTGAAAATTCAGCTTTGATCACAGGAATAAATTACATTTTATTATTATTATTTTTTTTAAATGGTTAACTGTAATATTATTTCACAATATTTCTGTGTGCACTGAATTTAACTGTAAACATAAAAAATATATTTATTTTAAAATAAAACATTACAATAAAATATTTATTGTAAAATATAAGTATTTAGAAATTATTTAAAAAAAACATTTCTCTGACCTGACCTCACATTTTTCTGTGATTAATCGCAATTAGTTTTTTATACATTTTTAATATATTTTATAATGTAATAATTTCACAGTTTATCTCAAAATTAATGTTTGAAATACTTGTTTAATGGCATCTTCTTATGAATGAAGGCCAGTATCACTGATACTAATACTGCTACTGATGTCTCGATGAAATAGATTTTTTCCCCCCAATTTTAAACATGAATTATAGCCATTCAACATTACAGTGTAATTGAAAGCTATCAATTTTTTTTTTTTTTTTAACGTGTATTAGGCTTCTAAAAATAAAGCTCTTTAGTGCTCTAGATTTAGCTTTTTAAAGATCTACAGCACAATTTGATGTGGGGAACTGGTCTTGAAAATTACGGGACGATGCAAACTATCTTTAAGGTTTTAAAATATTTTATTCCTTTTATTTTGGTGTGAAATGTGACCTGGATGTGTTTTTATGAGATTCACTGATTAGATAAGTGAATGGATTTGATTAAGAGGAAAGTCTCTGATTTGTGACTGCATACATCACTTTACGTGCTACTGCATGTTGATTGAAGGCAGACCAAAGTTTTTTTTTATTGAATTTTGTGGATTTATATTGGCCTTTTTTCAATCACTTGACTGACCATATTTAAAACCCCTGTTTTGGTGCAATGATGCCTTATTAGGTAGGTTTGGGACACATTAGTATTTAAAAAGCATTTTAAATGATTGGATCATTTTTGACACATTGGATCCTGTGCATTTAGCACTACGTGTGACTGGATCACCTGAGATGGATGTTAATACCTGTACCACCGCCCTTTAACAACATACTGTACACAAACATGCACTATAAACACAAACACACATCTTCCGTCAGTCTTTCTATCATAACTAAAACCTCCGTCGCACCAGGATGTGAGGGATTTGAAGGAAGAGAGCAGGGAAAGTGCATTAGTGAGACCCTCACTATAGGGCTCTAATCCTTGTGTGTGAAGGTTAGAGAAAGGGGTTCCTCCCCCTTTGCAGGAGATTATCAGGCTTTGCACAGTGCCACAGGAATGCTAGGAATGCAGAGTCGTATCTGCTCAGGGGCCACAGGCTCCGCCCTGCACTGAGAGCTTTCAATGATTGGTTTAAACATCACTGATGGACATGCAGACTCACCAATAAGATGGTGAAGTTCTCCAGAACGCTGTTCATCATGTATTTCTCAGGCAGGTGTTTGAGTTTGTGGATGAAGTTGATCATGTATTCACACATGGGAGACCGACTTATCCGGTAAACAAAGCGGCCGTTCTCAAAGCGAGCATACTCCGTCTGAGAGGAGAGACGAGAGGGAGATGTGAGAATGCACAACAAAAAGTACCATGGCATATGACACACTACCAGGATTTTTTTAAATGTTTTTGAAAGTCACCAAGGCTGCATTTATTTGATACAGTAAAAACATAAATATTGTGAAATATTATTGCAATTCAGAAGAACTTTCCTTATTATTTTAATATTTATTTTAAAAAATTGAATTTATTCATTTAATTTTCAGCATCATTACTCCGGTCTTCAGTGTCACATGATCATTCAGATATTATTCTGATATGCTGATTTGCTACATTATAAATGCCTTATTGTCAATTTTGATCATTTTAATGTGTCCTTGCTGAATAAAAGTATTAATTTCTTTGAAACCCCAAAGTTTTGAATCATGGTTTCCACAAAAGTATCAGGCAATTTTTTCAAAATTGATAGCAATCAGAAATGTTTCTTGAGCAGCAAATCAGCATATTAGAAGGATCATGTGACACTGAAGACTGGAGTAATGATGCTGAAAATTCAGCTTTGATCACAGGAATAAATTACATTTTAAAATATATTGAAACAAAAAACAGTTCTTTAAAATTGTAATAATATTTCACAATATTTACTCTTTTTACTGTATTTGTGATCAAATAAATGCAGCCTTGGTGAGCATAAGGACTTATTTTAAACACATTAAAAAATCTTCACCAAAGTACAGACAAAATTTTACTTTTGTACAGGAGATACAAAAAAAAAAAAAAAATGTAAAAGTAAAAGTTCTAAAATCACATTAACAATGTTTCACATTGCCCAGATTAAGATACCAAAGTTTGCCATTAAAAAGACATTTCTCTAAACGTTTCTCATCAAATTCTCCCAAGACCATTTTTTCCTGAGGCTGAAAACACCATTAAGTGTCCTGAGTTATGAAAGAGCACTTTTTCACATATTAGAGAGAACATTTAATGCTTTATTCAGATGTTAAATACTGTACTCAAAAAGTATGCTCCATATTCACCTCCACTTTCTCCACAACCTGTTTGCCAAACGAACAAACTTTTGTGGAGCAGGTGATGGTCATGTTCTCCGGGCTCTCGTACTGACTGGTCACTCCATAGAAGGCCCCGGTTTCATCCTGAATGTTGCAATTTAGGTCAGCCTATGAACCAATGAGATTAAAACTTTAATTTTCAATTTAATTAAAAAGAAATCAGAACAAATGGATAGATTTACCAACATATAACATTCGATACAAAACTGCCATCTAGTGGAGATGGTAAGCACAGCTTCCTTACATAAACATCAGAATCAGAAAGAGCTTTATTCGCCAGGTGTGCACAAACACACAAGGACACAAGGATGGAGTATAGCGTACAACTTGTATGGACTACTTTTATAATTTTTTATGGTGTTTTGTGTGTGTGTGTGTTTTATGTGACATATCAGGACACAAATTTGTATAATGACATGGGTATGACATAGGTATTACAAGGAGACTTGTGAGAACATTACCCCATGTCCCCATTTTTCAAAAGGCTTATAAATCATACAGAATTAGTTTTTTTGAGGAAGTAAAAATGTGCATAGTTTTCTGTGATGGGTAGGTTTAGGGGTGTAGGGCGACAGAAAATACGGTTTGTACAGTATAAAAATCATTACGCCTATGGAATGTCCACACAATCCACAAAAACAAACATGTGTGACCTTCTCTGGACCTTCTGCAAAATTTTGGTGTTCCATATAAGAAAAAAGTCAAGCAAGTTTGGAAGAACATGAGGGTGAGTATACGTTCATTTTTGGACTACCTATCTCTTTAAGACTGCATTATACCTATACTAAACTACCAATCAAGGCTATTTCTCTATATTAGTCTATTTAAGTATTAAAGAAAAGGTTAGAAAGAACAGATTAAATAACTTGGAGTAAAAAGCCACTCAAAAAAAGAACAGCTCGCTCTCCGCTCTTTCAGTAAGCTAACGCGATGTTCATTACAGAGAAAGCTCAAATATTCATTTCTGGCATACTCTCTTTTCATTAAGACAGGCCTGTTACATTTTCACATCATATTCAAGAGAGGCATTATTGTGCAGATCCAGAGTTTCATTTGAAATTCAGATCCCTCTGTCACTTCAAACGGAATCTGAGCAGCCTTGCTCCGACCACGACGAGGCCCACTTTGTTGGTTGCCGCTAGTTAGCATTTCACAAAATGCATACAATGTTTGAATAGCTATTAGAGGAGCAACCAGGTCATCCAATTGTTTCAGGATATTAAACGGAATAAGTGCGAGCTTTGATCATGGACTCTTCAGCTATGCCGCGCCAAATATAGCCGCGTCGGTCTGGACATGCAAACAGAGACGGCTGTCTTTAAACCTAAAGTGGCCCAGTGTCTTTAGGGAAATGCACAATTATTCATTCATGTAATCACTCGGTGGATAAATATTTGCGTTAAATAGGCAGTCGTATGGGTGGTAAACATGAACTGCGGTAATTTCGCTCTCATTAGTGTAGAAACCTGGGCACAGGGTGGGCATGCATTACACAGCACACTGCATACATGTTTGTTTTTAAGCCTAAATAAAAATACTAAGTTCTTTCTGGATTAATTGTGAGTTACGATGTCTTCTTTTGCAGATAATTGGCCCCTGCATTTTAAAAAGGGGGGTTGTCTGTGAATCACTAAACAGATGCTCGTTCTTTGCCGAGATTCACTCACCCAGAACTTTATGAGAAAGAATGAATTCTGAGGACCCTTGCCAAACAATTCCTTCAGCCCTCCTTTCTTCTCAGGGAATTTGTCGTAAATCTGACGAATGTCCACCGACTCGAGCAAGGCATCGTTGTAAGAGTGATTTGTCTGACCGATGTGCACGAAAAGATGCTTGTTATACTGCACAGGAAATAAAAGAAAAAAAGAAAACATGTTAGAAAGAGGAAAGCTTCTCTGACTGCAAGTACTTGTTTGTTCAGTTTTAACTAGGGCTATCAATCTGTTTAATATTGTAAATAAATTAATTTCTTGATATGTTGATTAATAAAGCTAATTAATCATGATTAATCAAATAAAAAAAAATAACAATAATTGGTGAAGAAATCCCCCTTAACGGAGACAATTCACATACACTTCATCATTGTTGCATTGTTGTAAATTATTGAACAGACATGACAAAAAGATCAATATTCATTTATATTTATTAAAAAAAAAAAAGATAATTTATAAACGATAATCTTAAAGCTAATTTATACATAACATTGTTCAGAGTTAAGTCATGTTTGCTCATAATATATTAACTAATGTTAATTTATGCAACTTGACATTTGACAATATTACTGTAAAAGTAATATTGAACTAAAGCTAACAAATTTTATTGTAAAGTGTAACAAAACAATACTTTTTTTGTAAGGGTGAATTGTTAAAAAAAAAAATGTTATTTTGACAGTCCTTAAAGTCAACATGAAATGGTATTCACAACTCACTCTCAGTGTATTTTGGAGGCATAAAATTGGTAAAAACCAATTTATCTGATGTTTGCAGAGCAAAAAATGTAGGGGAATAGATTAGATTGTGAAAAGTAGGCATTGCATACTAGAATTCATACTAGAATGTGTATTTTCAGTCAATTGAGAACTCCTATCTGAAAACTGGGAGGCTGAAGGTCAATGATGAATCACGCACAATTAGACCAGGAATGTGTATTAAGAAGTAAATGGGCTCCATTTTGATTTTTATTTTGACTTTAAGAGTGACATACAGAAGTTACTCACAGAATCCGGATCTCTCTGATGCTCCAGAAAAGCTGAGAATTCCACAAGTCTGAGTTTAGATGTGCCGATAGATCGACCCTGCCAGGCAGGAACTGTGGGCGCTGGTGCCGCCGCGGGCTCATAACCTACACATACACACACACACACACACACACTGAATATTAGCTATTCTAAACAAAAGGAGTGTTGAAACTGAATGAGAATTGATCCCAAAAAAAAAAAAAAAACGCAAAAAAACATGGCAAACTGTGACATACTTGAGATTGTAGTTGTGACTGCTGGCTGGATAGGGTACGCTTGCTGGGCAAATGGCTTGATGCTAAAACAAAGACAAAGGAGAATTAAGAACGGGAAAACGAGCAGTCTAGCGGCACTACATACTGAAGAGATTAAGAGGGTTATACAGCAAAGAAGAAACAAAGCTGCACAAAGTATTCAAACTTGGATTCAACCCATCATTGCCTCTGGAAAGGCTTCCTCTATCTCTGATCCCTCTGAGGGAAAGAGAGAAAGCTGGAAGGGTCAGGGAAAATACAGACATCAAGAAGAAGAAAACGACAATAAAGCAGACAAAACAGAGACAGAAAGAATAAGATTTGCATTTCCTGAAGGAAATACCAGTGCTTGCAAGGAGAGCAAAAGAACCATATAAAAGTTTTAGGATATAAATGTGGTTCTGTGTAAATGAAAAGCTGAATCTCACCAGCTTGCCTACCTTGTCACATTCTTATAATTTCATTGAATACTGCTACTCTCTTGCTAGTCAGGACTGTGCGAAATTGCAGATTATATTTCAAACAAGTTTAATAATTTACAAGTGCACATACTAGAAAGCATTGGCAGTGCGCATACACTGTGAGCTGGCAATAATCTGGGCTTTTTGCTGCAAACTTTAAAGAACTAGTCCTGTAGTGTGCACTTGGTTTCAAACAGCTAAAGATGTTGAAATAGATGCAAGAAAAACTTCACAATTTAGTATGCAAATATTATGATAAGAAGAACAAGAAGCAGAAGTAAAAATGGTTCAGAAGAAGGTGCAGAAAAAGAATAAGAAGATGTGGATGAAGACAATGAAGAAAATACAGAAGATGCAGAAGAAAAAGCAGAAGAAGGTGAATAATTAAACTATGAGCAGTCTCCAAGAATGACAACTATAAAGATAACTATAATGATAACTATATTTGCTTCCACACCAACGAATGATAACAGTCTGTTTATTCTAAGCTTGCGCAATGCGATTTCAAAGTGTGTATGACGTCATTGAACGTTTATGCTGTTCTTGTTGCATTTACATGGCTTTAACCAGCAGATGTCCTCAGCATGCTCACAGTTAGACTAAACAGTGGAACAGTTAGACTGAACAGTGGGACAAGTTAGACTGAACAGTGGAACAAGTTAGACTGAACAGTGGAACAAGTTAGACTGAACAGTGGGACAGTTGGACTAAACAGTGGAACAGTTAGACTGAACAGTGGGACAGACTGAACAGTGGGACAGTCAAACTAAACAGTGGGACAGTTAGACTAAACAGTGGGACAGTTAGACTGAACAGTGGGACAGTTAGACTGAACAGTGGGACAAGTTAGACTGAACAGTGGGACAGTTGGACTAAACAGTGGAACAGTTAGACTGAACAGTGGGACAGACTGAACAGTGGGACAGACTGAACAGTGGGACAGTCAAACTAAACAGTGGGACAGTTAGACTAAACAGTGGGACAGTCAGACTAAACAGTGCACTATAAAAAACAGTAAGTAAAATGTACTTCGTTTTTGCACGCATATTTTTTAAGTAAATTTCAAATATGGAATTAAGTAACTCAACTTAACTAAAATAAGTAAAATTAACAAAGAAAATAAGTAATTTTAACTTGGCAAGTAAAAGGTTGAGAAATTTCTACTTACGTTTCTTTTGCAATACATTTTACTCAAACAATATAACACTGAATTAAACCATGCTTTTAAAGTTTATGCTTTACTTAGAAACATCTAAGTAAATAATACAATAGATATATCTTCATATTAGAAGTAACACAGCACCTGAACACCTGAACTGACAGTTAGACTAAACAGTGGGACAGTTAGACTGAATAGTGGGGCAGTTAGACTGAACAGTGGGACAATTAGACTGAACAGTGGAAGAGTTAAACTAAACAATGGGACAGTTAGACTAAACAGTGGGACAGTTAGACCGAACAGTGCGACAGACTGAACAGTGGGACAGTTAGACCGAACAGTGGGACAAACTGAACAGTGGAACAGTTAGACTGAACAGTTAAGGAAGAAGAAGAAGAAGAAGAAGAAGAATGTGCAGTTGAAGACAGTGAAGAAGATGCAGAAGAACAAGATGCAGAAGAAGAAGTAAATGAAGCAGCAGCAGAAGAAGAAGGTGGTGAAGAAGAAGGGGCAGAAGAAGGTGCAGATGAAGATGGTGAAGAAGTAGATGCAGAAGCAGAAGAAGGTGGTGTGGAAAAATAGGTAGGTGAAGAAGAAGAAGGTGCATAAAGAGTAGAAGGTGAAGAAGGTGGTGAAGAAGAAGAAGAAGAAGAAGAAGAAGAAGAAGAAGAAGAAGAAGAAGCAGAAGAAGCAGAAGAAGCAGAAGAAGAAGCAGCAACAGAAAAAGAATTTTGGATGTGCCTTGCATGCACTGTAATAATAGGAATAGCTTTAGTGGGACAATGGGAGCAGAACTTCTAGAGATACTTACTCTTGTGAGGATCCAGGCTGGCCCGTGGATATCATGCCCTGCCAAAACTAGAGAATTAGATAAATAAATAGACAACACAACACAGCCTATCCACGAGCGCACACACCGTCTGTGCACTCTAGATACACGAGTTATCACACGGCCATTGAAAAATTAGGTGTACTATGTGCCATGCAGTCTAGTTATCTTGAGTGTGGCATTAGTAGGCTTATCTGATGAAGGCAGGTGATGGGGCACAGCTCTGAGGGTGTGTAATGGGATTGGACCTGACGCAGGCGGCCCGGTGGCCAGCCGTGTGGCTGAAGTAAGTGTACTGATAGGTGGGTGCCAGAGGGCGGTCTTACCCCTGCTGCTCCGGGGAAAGCAGGACGCGGGATGCCCGGAAGACCCAGTTTGTTGTGGATGGCTGTTGCAGAGACGATCTGAGCTGAGGACATGGAGGCCATGCTCTGAAGAGCTTTGTCCTTCACGCTCTGATCCTTTAATAGCATTTACAAAAGAAAATTAGAACTCAGAAAGGGATGGACACAGTGAGCTAGGGGTTAAACTGTTTCTGCAACAAAACACAGTTTGTTACACACGTTTGTACCATGGTTCATCTCATGTCTTACAAGTCTGGGACCAGTGTAAATGCTTCTTGATATAAATTGAAAAATAAAACTTTTCACAAAAAAAATGCAATAAAAAATTTTTTAACCCCCCCCTGTGAATCAAATACAGTGATGTTCACTAATAAAATCCTTAAATAATGACACTGAGAATGAATATTTGTGATGTAGTGGTCTTAATTAATCATCACATAAAATGAAACTGTTAAAAGTATTTCTATATTTACTGAATTGAAACTGTGACCGCAGAACCGTGATACAAACCGAACCGTGAGACATTTGAAACCATCACCCCCCTACAGTGAACACAGAAGACTGGACAATAAAGCAGCCCACACGCTCACACATAAAGATCCACAAACAAGAAAGCATGTTAAAAGATTCTTCAGAGCTATAAAGCTGTTGATCTTAAGAGGAATGTGCTAGCATTAAAGACGAAACATCAGACAAGAGCGAAAGCCTCCAGCGCAGAGAACAGGAGATTAGAATTTTTAATATCGAGCGCAGAGCTGAAAGACAACTAAATCGATTGAGAAGTGAGTTTGATGTTATATATTATCTCGTAGCTCCTACATTTCTAATAAACCGCATTGTGGCCGCCAGGAACAAGGGTTAAGTAATACTAACTTTCTTTTTTGCTGTAATGTTCTCATTCAAAAAGCTCCTATCAAGGTCACCAAACTGAGCCGAAACAGTACAGATAAACGCATCAGAGAAAAGGGCCTGAAGGACATCGCTTTCTCCTTTACACATCCTCATTATTTTCACAAGGAGGCTAAAGACGATATCTGAATATAGACTTTTAATAACTCAAAGAATGTCTGTGCATAGACAGATTTCTAAAACTGGTAATTTAATTAACTGAGCTAAAGTGTGTATGCCTAAATTCTACAAAGGCAAACATATAGTGCGCATGGCCATATCAGGATGGATGTCCTGCCACTGATCATGTTAAACAGCCGGTGAATGGAGCAGAACTGCATTGAAAAGACAGTGAAAAGCGGCCAAAAGCTGAGGATGAACATGCTGGGAGTAGCGGCTCACGTATGAGAGAGCGAGAGCTGGCTTAGAGAGAGGCAGAGAGGCTCAGAGCTCAAGCAGGTGTTTAGCAGCTGCTATACTGTGACGGCGACACGTCGATGCACAGTCAAGAGCACTGAGAACTCGTACTTACCATGCTTGTCACCTAAACGCAAACAAACAAGGTTACATTGTCAATTTTCAATTTGCACTTTTTGGCAAGTTAATTCAAACAATTTATAAGTGTGCTGAGAGACAAGTTAACAGATTTATAGATCTGATTTGCAGATTAATTCCTGCTGAAAGACCAGCATAAATGGTGTTTTGGATGCAGGCTTCTTAAGACAAGATTCCAGCAGAAAGCTTCACCAGCTAACACCGTGTTCACACCAGCCTTGTATGGCATGTTGAAATGCACAAATCTAGACTGCTTCCAATAAAATCAATGGAGCTGGTGTCGCAATTCAGTTAACGGAGGCCAAGTTTTGTCATTTTGACATAGTGTAATTGGGCGGATTTTGTTGTGAAAACCTTGCAACCCTGCCGCTAGACTCAAAGTTCAACTGGCAGCGCGGAGCGAGCTTACTAGACTAGACCGGATGCGTTTACTCGCTTATCGGTCTCGTTCATGCAACCACTAAACAGCGCTGTGAGATCCAGTGAGAAGAGCTTGAATTCAGTGAAGAACACTAAACTAGTTTAAAGCCAGATGAAACAGGAGAAACACTGTGAGCAACGAAACAGTCAGAAGGCTTTGCAATGTACAAATCACCATCATTTACCATGTATTTACTGTAGTAACACTAACTGCATTGAAATGTGGGATATTCACATCAAATTTTATTATTGCTGTAGACATGTATTAATGGAGTAATGGAATATAATTACAGTATTTTTGTGATTAAGCTTTTGTGCATTTATACTAAATGTATTTAGGCTACTGTTTTTCATACAAAGACCATAGAAACTAGGGATGCACCGATACCATTTTTAAGGACCGAGTACGAGTACCTATACTTTTTTTCTGGTACTCACCGATACCGATGCCTATACATTTATTAATTTCTCTCTCTCTCTCTCTCTCTTTTTTTTTTTTTTTGGTGATGTTGCAGTTTTCCAAGCACAACACAGTGAGACTAATGAATGTAGGACAGCTTCTTTATTATTACTCTAATGAAAAAAAGTAATAATTTTTATGTGCTTGTCACAAACTTAAAAGAACAAAAATTTCAGTGTCCAATAACCTTCAAAGGGCATAATTACCAATATATAGAATTGTTGTTATATAAAAATTACAAACAATACAACAAATACGATAGAGATACAAATTAAATAAACTTTTCAGCTACAGTAGGTTTATTTACCATGTATACATTTCTTTAACATCTTTTGTTGTTTTATTAACATTAATGACAACTATAGGCTACGGTCCCTTTAAGACCGAATCCATGGACACTGACACATATCCTGTTTTCACCTAAATGTTTACATCGAATTAAGCCATAACCGACTGTATTTATGTAAGATACTCCGCACAATGGACATTTTGACAACTATGTCTGCATTTGACCATTCAGACGTGAGGATGTCGCGCGCTGTGTGAGAGAATTGGGATCGCGCGCAAGAAAGAGAGCGCTTCTGGTCTGTGTCATTCAGCGCGATTCCACCTTCACTACTGGTACCGATACTGGTATCGGTATCGGTGCATCCCTAATTGAAACCATATGGTTATATTTTACCATGGTGATTATCATGATTTAAATGTATGCTACTATGGATGACCAATGGTTAATTTTAATAAACTCAAACAGAATATTTATATTTTACCATATGAAAATGAGGTTGTTACAATTTTTACAGATGTTGCTGTTTTACAATATCACCCGTTAGAACATGCAAAAACTAAGAAATTTAATTTTCTATTAAGATATTTATTTTCTTAAGGAAAAATTACTGGAAAAGTATAAAGATTTCAAAAATGATTTGAATGTTCTACCTCAGATCTGTGAAATGTTCGCCTGTTTGGCAAGTGTTTAAAGTGGTAATTTAAAACCCACAATTATTGGTCTAGTTTCTTACAACCTACAAATCTGCCTTTAAACTTAAAGTAAAGATTTGACATTTATCGTGATTTTTAAAAAAAATTATTTATTTTTGGCCATATTGCCCAGCCCTATTTCTAACCATCATAAACTAGAATTGAAATTGATGCTGGTCTTTTCATCAGGGATATGACACAATGACTGAAATGTTGGTTAGATAACACCGCTTTCAAGGACTTCCTGTATACTACTAATTATGAATATGAATATTGTGAATACTGAAATTTTATGAATGTGATTTTAGTAATATGCCACACTGCACATGCTAATAGTAAAACCAAGATTGAGGACTCAGTGTGAGCGCTGGTCAAGCAGATGAACTGCAGAAAGCATCTTTAGGGAAGATTTATAGCTGATAATATGGCAGTTTGAGATTACTGTGGCTAGGGTTTCATTACAGACCAGCTCAAAGAGGGGCACCATAATGACAGTCATTTCAGTCAACATGTCTCAGATAAGAGCACACTGGGCAGGTTTACTATAATGCTACGCTGCAAATGGCAGGAGGGAGCTCAAATTCTTCCCCGCTCCTGATTTCTAATTTGCTTTAGATGAGAGTAGACAGAGACCCATACAAAAGCTGGCTGTTTTTACTCAGGCAGCCGCCAGTGTCCCTGAAAGACCAGCCATTCATGGCGGAAATGCACACAGACGCTCCACACGGCATACACACACACACACACACACACACACATACAGTCGCACACAAATGGGGGGAGTCATTAATCTATCTGAGTAAACTGGGAACTGTGGAAAAGTGTGCTGGTCAAAAGGAGTTAGTCATCACCTCAACAAAAAGAAAGAGAATGAAACAGAAGGAGACAGAGAAGTCAGACCAACCTCAAAGTCTTTTCAGTAAACACAGACATTAGGAAATGACCCTTGCAGATGTATCTTAAATGACAGGTCAATTTATTATCAGATTATCCCTTCCACAAAAGGCCCCTTTTTCGTAAGCCGCAGCCTTTGTGGATGAGATGCATTTGATGTAAGGTGATTATATGCAGCACACTTTGCTGTTTATATGGCTGAATCACACAGGGGGGGTGTTTAGAAATGGTGGGAGAGAACGTGGGGGGGGGGGGGGGGGTGATTTCAGTAGTTTCATTAATGCAGCATGAGGAAAGCATTTGACGGCCAGTGGGTTATTGAAAAAAAAAGCCAAGAGAAAGAGCGAGAAGAGAGGGGAATGCCACAAAAAGCATCTGAGCGACGGCCCTAATGGGGCTCTTTGGGCTAGACTTCTTGTGCAGAGCGTTTAGGAAGAACAGATGACCTCATTAAACTCCAGGAGAGATAAAGGCAAAGCAGTGCTCGTTTTACTCTAGACTGTGCTCTTCCTGTAGTCATGTAACCGCTTGTGTTGTTTAAGCAGTGACCAGAATCCTGCTGAACTCTGACCTCCAGCTCTCAGCCACTCTCACCAGCTGAAGCGTACTGCCAGCATGAGACACTCCACACATGACACACATGCAAACATGACACAGAGACATGCATTCATGCAACCAGCAAAGTGCGTTGTGCTTTTGAGGCTTTGTTTTGTCATATAATGGTTTTCAAATGGTTTACATCTTTAAAGCAGTTCTTTCTCTCATTCTAGTTTAATTTGCAGAGGCAACTATAAGCCATTCGAAGGTTGATTGATTTCCCTGTGACTGTCACTATCAAAACATCCTGACACATCGGGCCTCATTCATGAAACACGAGCAGAACAAATTTCTGTGTAAATCATTCGTAAAGCCGATCTGACGTAAAATTTCGGATTCGTGAAAATGTTCGTATTTTCGAAATGTTAGTTGGTACGAAATAAATGTACACCTGCTCCCCACCACGTGGAAGTTATGTGTTCTATAGGCAAACTGAAAACGCAGCACTTGTCACTGTCACTTTTTACCTAGCCGTCCAATCACAGTGGAGGAGGGGCGGGACAAATATTACACACTGACCAACCATCCTACTTGTACAATGACTGAACAACAATGGAGAAGTAATTATTGCTGGTTATTGCATTTTTATATTCAGCATACAGCTAGGGATGCATCGATATGAACATTTTGGCCGATAATTCTTTATATTTGAAAGCCGATAACCGATATATTGGCAGATAAATCCCAATTTTAATGTAATTTTTGAGAGCCTGATTACAAAAACAAAAGTCTCACCATTAAAAACCATGTCCCAAGCAAACAATTATAAAATTATATTATATCATTATATCAGACTTGCGCTGCACATGTTGCACTTAACTTTTTTTTTTCTTTTTGAAGTGATTCCAATCATATCAAGCTATTCAAAATCCTCGTGGCGAACAGTGCACATCTGAAGTGTCTCAGCTGAAGGAAATAATCCATTATTTATCAGCTTTAATATATCGGCCAAATTTTCTTATAGGGCCGATAACGATAACATTAAAAATGAACATGTATCTACCGACACCGATATGGTGGCTGATATATCATGCATCCCTACATACGGCCTATAAGTCTCTTTTGCACTTATGCAATATAATGGAGCCAAACCTGAGAAGGGAGTTCGAAAGATACCACAATGTTCCTGGACACGTAATTTAAATAGTTGTAATTCATAGATGGGGATTATGCTAATTGTGAATGAGCTAACTATAAAAATTAATGTTTACAAAGTGTTTGTGAATTCAGAGTCCGTTTTACGCGCAAATTACTCAGAATTTACAAAAAATATTTACAATAGTTTCATGAATGAGGCCCACTGGCAGTAACACTGACTCAACCAATGCCGTTAGTTTGGGGGCAGGGCTAGATGTTTGCCTGACCAATGGCAGACAGCGGGATTGTTTAGGAAATCTTAGGAACCTTAGGGTACGTTTACACGACAACGATGTACTAAAAATGAAAATGCTTTTCCTTTGCGTTTTTCAAGTGCAGATGACAATGTTGTTAAAATTATCCCTGTTCACACGGATCTGCGAAAATGACAAAAAATGCTGTATTCTGCTGCCAGGCCAGTAGTTGGCGATGTCACTTTGTAAAGAAACACTACGCGCCTATAGACTGAACATGTAATAAGCATACGCATAACATCACAGTTTTAACAAATTCACGTTTTTGTAGTTTACACGGAGACAATAATGGTATCATTTTCAAAAACTTCCACTTTGAAACCCTTTTTTTTTAAAAAGTTTGCATAAAAAGTTTTCCGTTTTTATATTGTAATTGGAAACAAATTAGAGATATTAAAAAAATGCAGTAAACTTAATGTAAATAATATCAGGACTGGTTAGTAATATTCATGCACAGTTTTTTATATGCATTTATCATATTGTACGTGGAGCTCTTATAATGTAATAAATACTTATTTACTATATATATATATATATATATATATATATATATATATATATAACATTTGGTCATATCTACCATAATTTAATATATTTTAAAGAATAAAGAATATTTCCATATTCCACAAAGATGGAACCTAAAGATTTAGTTTGTGAATTTCTAAAAATACTGTCCCCAAAATTACAGGGATAGAAAACTGGGATTTATAAAACCTCAGTTCCAAGTTGGTGAGCAGCAAAATTTGCTGCATTATGGAACAAACTTAATAGTTGCCTTTTCTCTCCAGAACTATTGAATTTCACATCCATATTAATTTCCAAAGCATATGCTTCTTTTCAGGTTTGCGGCATGTGCCAACAGTTACTGCACCCCTGCTATATTTAAGCAGGAGTCGCATGGGACCTTTAGCATTAGACTCAGAGCACACGCACTTAGTGGTCAGTGAAACACAGAGGCGAAAACGGGCAGTAATACAGACGTTCACTGATGAGCATGAAAGGAGGATGCACATCGGGGATGGAGTACAGGCGTTGAATTATGTATGCTAAACAGGCCGTCACATGCGAGGGATCTAGGTTACAGGAATTAGAGCAACAAGACATTCACAGGAAACAGGAAGTGAGACGCATGGCAACCACAAGCCCAAAAGCAGAAAAGCGCATACCTTTAGCTTGGAATGAAATTCACGAGATTTCCTTCTGGCAAGAACCTGAATGTGACTAGACACCTGCGGGGTAGGGGAGGGGAGGAAAACAAAGGAACAGCCTGTAACCATGGCGATGAAAAGCCCCCCTGCAACTGGGCAGAGCCAGACGTACCTTGATGGCAGCTTGGATTTCTCGAACTTTCTTTCTTGCTAAGACCTGTATGTGACTAGACACCTCCGTTTTTCAAAACAAAACAAGAAAAGCAAAAAGAAAAGAAAGCGATAAAGAATTACAGACATTTTTAACAAGTCAAACATTTGAGGATTAGCGTGCCTTTCTATGGAAGCTTGTTTCCGCACACTGAACAAAAAATACAAAAGGTAATTGCAACTTTTTATCTCACAATTCTGACTTTTTCTCGCAATTCTGACTTTACACTTTACTTTCCGACTTTTTTTCTTAGAACTGCGTGATATAAACTCGCTGTTGAGAATTATAAAGTCAGAATCGCGAGATATGAAGTCGCAATTGCATGTCATAAAGTCAGAATTGTGATATAAACTTCGCAATTTTAAGTTTATATCTCACAATTCTGACTTTATGACTTGAAATTGCAAGTGTATATCGCACAATTCTGAGAAAAGAAGTCAGAATTGTGAGAAATAAAGTCAGAATCACAAGAAAAAAGTCAAAATTGTGAGAAATAAAGTCAGAATCGCGAGATATGAAGTCGCAATTGCATGTTAAAAAGTCAGAATTGTGATATAAACTTTGCAATTCTACCTTTTTTCTTGCAATTTCAAGTTTATATCTCACACTTCTGACTTTATAACTTGAAATCTCAAGTTTATTTCACACAATTCTGAGAAAAGTCAGAATCACAAGAAAAAAGTCAAAAATTGTGAGATATAAAGTCAGAATTGCAAGATATAAACTCGCAATCCTGACTTTATTTCTTGCAATTTCAAGTTTATATCATAATTCTGAGAGAAGTCATAATTGCGATATAAACTCACAATTCTGACTTTATAACTTGCAATTGCGAGTTTATATCTCACAATGCTGAGAAAAGCAGTCAGAATTGCGAGAAAAAAGTCAGAATTGTACGTAATAAAGTCAGAATTGTAGGATAAAATCTCGCAATGTCGAGAAATAAAGTCAGAATTGCGAGAAAAGAAGTCAGAATTGTGATATAAACTCGCAATTGCAAGTTATAAAGTCAGAATTGCGAGATGGAAACTCACAATTATGAGAAAAATAGTCAGAATTGTGAGATAAAAAGTCACAATTATCTTTTAAATTGTTTTATTCCTTGGCAGAAACACGCTTCCATACCTTCCGCTCGGCTTCGTTAAAAGAAAAGCGTGGCCAAGCTGACGGCCGCCCAGCGCACCGGCCTGCTCACCTCCTCACTTAAGTGAGCTGATTAAGGAGGATGCAGGCCTCTTAAGCACATTAAGACAGAGCAGATGTGATCTTCTGTGTACTGAATGAGAATGGCCACGTCTAGTATTCTTCGGGGAGGAGAGCGAGAGCGGCTGCGCAGGCCCCGGGGCCCTTTAACCGCTGCTCTGCATTTTCCACCAAGTCAGAGTTCTGTTTGTGAATTATGTACTAATGGTGTATTAATAGTGATGTGAGGTGGGAGGTTGTGTGATGTTGTAATGAGGCTCTGCTCCGAGGGGTTATGTGGAGAGCGTTCCTCGTCTTAATCAGGCCAATCACGCACAAGTGGCTGTTGAGCGGGCCTCGCGCTCAACGCGGCGTTAATGAGGTCGACGGTCTCCGGAGGCCCGCCACTCTCAACTCTCCAGCCTGGCAAAGTCACATTTACACATATCTCAGCAGCACAAGTGCTCCTTTGACCTTTCCAAATTAATTACAACAATCACTTCAATGGTTCAGGCTTAGCCAAATGAAATTACAATGGGATTGTTGTGATGTTTTAGCATTTGAGTCGATTTCTGGGCTTTTTACTTTGCTACGACTTTTAGATGTGTCAACCAGATATTTAATAATATTGTCAGCATAGGTTTATGCCATTTCTTCCACCAAAAATTGTTGGGAAATCACTTTATGTAAAGGCATGTTTTGGGTTAAACACAATGTTAGGTCTGTCAACACAATTTGGGGCATGCTGCCGAATACA
Organism: Elopichthys bambusa; assembly: GCA_037101425.1. Classification (NCBI taxonomy): domain Eukaryota; kingdom Metazoa; phylum Chordata; class Actinopteri; order Cypriniformes; family Xenocyprididae; genus Elopichthys; species Elopichthys bambusa. The sequence goes on along the minus strand of CM074432.1, from coordinate 45,864,764 downwards.
AAAGCTAATAATAATTACAATTCAGCCCTCAGTTTGTAAATCAAATTTTAAAAAGTGTTCACTGCACTTTGCACTTTTTAAACTGCTAGTTGTAGGAAATGGGCTATACCAGATGTACAGTGTGATCATGGTCATTATTCAAAAATATTAGGCTAACACTTTACAATAAGGTTAGTACCAAACTTAACTAACAATAAGTGATACAGTTGTTACAGTATTATTAATCTTTGTTAACTTTAGTTAATAAAAATACAACCGTTTATTTTTAGTTCACATTAAACGTTAACACTAAGATTAATAAATGCTTTACAAGTACACTGTAAAAAATGCTGGGTTAAAAACAACCCAAGTTGGATTGAAATGGACAAACCCAGCGGTTGGGTTAAATGTTTGCCCAACGTGCTGGGCAGTTTTATTTAACTCAACTATTTTTTTTTTTTAATTACTATATGGCTGGCTTAAAATTAACCCAAAATAATTTGCTGGGTTAAAACAACCCAATCGCTGGCTTAAGGCAACTAATTTGCTGGGTTAAAACAACCCATTCACTGGGTTAAAACAACCCAAGCGCTTGCTTAAGGCAACTCATTTGCTGGGTTAAAACAACCCATTCACTGGGTTAAAACAACCCAAGCGCTTGCTTAAGGCAACTCATTTGCTGGGTTAAAGCAACCCAAGCGCTGGGTTAAAGCAACCAATTCGCTGGGTTAAAACAACCCATTCACTGGGTTAAAACAACCCATTCACGAGGTTAGAACAACCCAATCGCTGGGTTCAAACAACCCAGTCACTGGGTTCAAACAACCCATTCAGTGGGTTAAAACAACCAAACCCCTGGGTTAAAGCAACCCATTCGCTGAGTCCATTTTCAAAGCAGCTTGGGTTGTTTTTAACCCAGCATTTTTTAGAGTATAGTTTTCATTGTTAGTTTGTGCTGACTAATGTACAGTAATTAACTAACGCTAACAAATGGAACATTATTGTAACGTGTTGCCAATGTTTATTTGCTGAATGCAGTAACTGACCAATCAGAATCAATTATTTTAGCGATTTATAATAAGTGAATTTATCAAACAACTTTATTCAATATACATACATATATATATATATATATATATATATATATATAACTGTCTTAAAACAGTGTGATAATGCTGCTGTACAACTGTAGTAGTTTACTGTAAACACTTTTCTTGTTCGTTTTAACCAACTGAGGGATCAGAGAGCAGCCTAGATACTATATAATATTCACATATCTCATTTAAAACAAGAGGATATCTTGTATTATGTTCCCTGTCTGCTGTAGTAAATGTATCTGATAAGAGCTTTGAGACATGGCCCTCTAAGCACAGCCCACTGAAGTGTTAAAGCTGCACCAACACATACAGATCACCATGACAAATTACATTACAATCAAATGAAGAAACAGATTCATGGATTTAAACAGACATTTCAGTTCTGAACAGGTCATTTGTGTAAAAACATGTCTATTTGAACTCTTTTTAATAATAAGCCTGCTAAAATAGTGTTAGCTAATGTGTGAGTGAGTGTGTCTTGGCCATAGCTGTAGTTCAGCGGCGTGTTCTCATACAGCTGAATGAAACATCTGCCGGCTGAGCCCAGCGTTCAGGGTCGGTCTCTTCTACAATCGCATTAGCGTTCTTGCACCCAGCCTGAGCATGCTGCAAAGCTCCATGCTCCTGCATGAGCGGCTATGTGTGTGTATGTACAAACTTATGTATGAGTGTGAGAGTAGGGGTGGGCAATAAAGAAATTTGTCAAGAGAATTGGTGTTCCAATCACCTCAACTGAAAAGTGTGTTTTCATATATTTATAACAATGTGTTAGGTTTTTTCTATAAAGGTTTTTATTTAACAACAAAATACTTGTGCAAACCATTCATTGTTTGAAAAGCACACCTTGGCTTTACAAGCTACATGTGCTTTCTATTCAGTAAAGCTGACTAAATACAGATATTTACAGTATCATTTACAGCTACAGTTTTGGATCAGGTTGTCAATTTTATCATTTTTTTGGTCACACTTTAGTTTAGGCTCTAATTCTCACAAATAACTAACTATTAACTACGACTTTTGTCTTAATAAACTCCTAATTACTGCTCATTAATAGTTAGCCAGGTAGTTGTTAAGTTTAGGTATTGGGTAGGATTAAGGGATGTAGAATATGGTCATGCAGAATAAGGCATTAATATGTGCTTTATAAGTAATAATAAACAGCAAATATCCTAGTAATATGCATGCTAATAAGTTAGTTAATAGTGAAACTAGTTAATAGCCAGAATTGGACTCTAAACTAAAGTGTTACCATTTTTAAAATATACATTTATATTTTAATTAACATAGTAATATATTTATTTTAATAACAATTTTATAAGTTTACTTGGTAAATATATATATATATATATATATGCACAATTTTGCATGTATGTTCAAGCACAAAAAGCTGCGAAAGAGAACTCAATTCTGTGTCCGTGTGCTATCTGAAACGCAAACACGCGTCTCGAATTGAGTTCTCTTTTTCACGTTGTTTTGTGCTTGAATGGTATAAAATGGTTTGAATGTTTCAATTGACATGACTTAAAAATGAATGCAAACTTTCACTTTATGATGGTTAAACAATTAATCTGTGAATCACATGCGTTCCGAAATGTGACCCTGGTTCGTACAGATCATGGATCAACTATGATCAGTTACACCCCTAGTTTCAACACACTACTGACGCAAATCAACCAGGCCTTGCCCCCTTTATTTTGCGTATGCCTTGGGGGGGGGGGGGGGGGGTTTCATTGCCATTTAGATGACTGTACATATATATATATATATATATTTTTTTTTTTTTTTTTTTTTTGATAAATTCTTTATCAAAATATTTTTATTAGTTTTTTAATTACGTTCTTGTAATGATATATACACTGCCCAGCCAAAAAAAAAAAAAGTCCCTGTTTGGATCTTTAGATCTTGACCAAAAATTGATGCACCTCTTGATGCAAATAAATGTTGTGATGTTATTTCCATCAAGAGGTGCATCAAATTTTTGGTCAAGATCTTGTATTGACAATGCAAGAGGTAAGCTCTCTGTAAAGTCTCCTCCAACACATTCCAAAGACTTTAAATGAATTTAAGTTCTGGACTCAGAAGTGACAATTCATGTGTGAAAATGATTCGTCATGCTCCCTCCTAACCATTCTTTCACAATTTGAGCCTTGTCAGGAATCTTGACATTGTCATCCTGGAATATGGCCATGATAAGTCTTCCTACAAGGTTGTTTAAGAAACGAAAAGCTACACACTCCATCAATTAGGGTTCAAAGAACTGTTCCCAAACATAAAACATGCTAGAAACATAATAATCACTGTAATAATTATCCAATCATAGACTTTTAAGAATTTGCCTATTTAAATCCAAACAGCAACTTGTTTTTTGCCAGTGTATATTTGCTTATATCGCCCACCCCTAAGTGGATGTCTTTATTTCTGCTGTTCATTGTGTGAGCTGTAAGTTCTCTTTCTGCGTAAGCTCGAATAGCAGGCACATTCAACTGTACTGGCCTTCCCCTGTTTAGTGGCATGCGTGCAAGACCACGGATTCTCTTACCTGTTTCCGTGTCCTTGTCTTCCCAGTTCTGAGTTTAATGTATCTCGCAATCAGCTCGTTCCGACCTAGGGGCAGACAAAAGATGAGATGTGTTAATGTAAAATGCGTGGCGATGTAATACTTTAAATTCAATTTCCCTAATCCAAGCAGAAATGCATGGCCTTGAGTTCATATGCACGAGCCAAAATCTCTACAGCCTCAATTGTTCCCACCATGTCAGCAACATGTAGCAATCTTTACCCCAGTGAATAAACAAACACGCCTAATTTAAATGAAAACTTGGCTGCGTGTGCTATTACCATGAAAATAGCCCAACAAATCTACAGATTTTCAATTTAATCTAATTTAATCCCAATTTCTTCAAAGCCTCATGCTATGAAAAGAAACAGATCCGGACATTCATATGGTTACAGCACGTAATGACAGAGAACATATTCATTTAACACACTACTGTTCTCACTAAATAATAATTAAAGCTCGGTTTTGTAGTGATCTCCAATTAATGGCAGCTCTACACATTCTTGCGCCCTCGGCACTGCTCTAATTACTGATGCAAGGCACAATGACCCCTGCTTAGCCTTTTCATATGTTAATAACATACCGCCACCCCAAAACTATTACGCAAATTATAGGTAAGGAGCTACTCTAATTATGTGTCCAGCTGTAGCCAACGGTTGCCATAGAGCCTTTGGGTTTTTTTATTCAGGGCCGTGTAATAAAACTAGCTTTTTAAACAGGCAACCGCAGAATTGATGTAGCTACAATTTACCACGTGTCCACCCAATTTACTTTGGAACAGCAATAAACTGTATTTTCCGCAAAATATAATTAGCATGAAGTAAAAGGAATGGTGAATATGTAATACACACACACACACATCACATATATATATATATATATATATATGTATACACACAGTGCTCAGCATAAATAAGTACACCCCCTTTGAAAAGTAACATTTTAAACAATATCTCAATAAATGCAATTTCCAATAAAAACAATTTCCAAAATGTTGACAAGAATAAGTTTTATATAATATCTGTTTAACTTATAACATGAAAGTAAGGTTAATATTATAACTTACATTACACATTTTTCAGTTTTACTTAAATTAGGGTGATGCAAAAATGAGTACACCCCACAACAAAAACTACTACATCTAGTACTTTGAATGGCCTCCATGTTTTTTAATGACAGCACCAAGTCTTCTAGGCATGGAATGAACAAGTTGGCGACATTTTGCAACATCTATCTTTTTCCATTCTTCAAGAATGACCTCTTTTAGAGACTGGATGCTGGATGGAGAGTGATGCTCAACTTGTCTCTTCAGAATTCCCCATAGGTGTTCGATTGGGTTCAGATCAGGAGCCACTGAATCACTTTCACCCTGTTCTTCTTCAGAAAACAGTGGCCTTAGATGTGTGTTTAGGATCATTGTCATGTTGGAAAAGTGCACAACGACCAAGGGCACGGAGTGATGTAGCATCTTCTCTTTCAGTATAGAGCAGTACATCTGTGAATTCATGATGCCATCAATGAAATGCAGCTCCCCGACACCAGCAGCACTCATGCAGCCCCACATAAGGACACTGACACCACCATGTTTCACTATAGGCACCATGCATTTTTCTTTGTATTCCTCACCTTTGCAACGCCATACAGTTTTGAAGCCATCAGCTCCAAAAACATTTATCTTGCTCTCATCACTCCAGAGTATAGAGTCCCAGTAGTCTTCATCTTTGTCAGACTTTCAGTGGGGTGTACTCATTTTTGCATCACAGTAAAACTGAAAATGTTGTTCTCTAAGTTATATTATTAACCTTACTTTCATGTTATAAGTTAAACAGAAGTTATATAAAACGTAGTCTTGTCAACATTTTGGAAATTGTTTTTGTGTTTATTGAGATATTGTTTAAAATGTTCCTTTTCAAAAAGGGGGTGTACATTTACGCTGAGCACTGTATATACAAACACATACATAAAGTTCAAAAGAACAGCGTTTATCTGAATTTTATCTGAAATTTATCTGGCTTTTGCCTCAGTAAACTCCTAATTACTGCTTATTAATAGTTATTAAGTTAGTTGTTAAGTTTAGGTATTGGGTAGGATTAAGGGATGTAGAATATGGTCATGCAGAATAAGGCATTATTATGTGCTTTATAAGTACTAATAAACAGCCAATACCCTAGTAATATGCATGCTAATAAGCAACTAGTTAATAGGGAGAATTGGACCCTAAACTACAGTGTTACTTTTTTTTTTTTTTTAACCACAGATCCAGAAAATCCCATTATATTTATGTATGAAATTTGCATAGCATTTGGAGGCTATTATGTGGATAAAAGATGGAAATCCTCTAGATTTTGAACTGGAACTCCATCTCCCCTTGAAATTCACTCCCTGGACTCAGTCCCGCCGAGTCCAGCCATTTATTCGTTTTTGTTGGACTTTGATGAGGAGAAAAAGAAATATGGAAATGACCTGAACTCAGCAAGACTTGAACTCAAAATTGCCATATGCACACCATTTCTCAACCTGTACTGTAACTAAGCACCAGGCCATGGCTCCATCAAAGCACATGCTAAAATTAAAGGTAGATTGTCAAAGAAATAAAAGGTGAGTTGAGGAGGTGAGGCAGCAGATGTGTTCTGGGTGTGGAGTGGGGTGACTGGCCATGGCGGAGGCTGGGCTAAGGTCTGTTGTTTGTGAAATGGGCACACACTGAGATGGCAAAGCCACATCATCCACCTGCTGTGCTCTGGGCTCGCTGTGTTCAGGTGGACTGGGTAATCTCCTGAGCCTCTGCTATTAGGCACACCTGTCGTGTGAAAGGGAATCTCTTTCTCACTCAGCTCCTCTCTCTTGCGAAACAGTAATTTGCTTTTCTCTCAGTAAAATCCTCATGAGTTTTAAAACCAAAGGGAACCATAAAGAATGAATTGGACCTGCTGATATCAGGGATTTTTGCACTTCCTGTCTTCCAAAAATGAGTTATTCTCACATTCTCTATTAAAAAACCTTCAAAATGATGTATGATTTGTTGGAATTCGACAAAAAATGACTGAGCTACACCTGCTTGAAGTCGATAGAGTTAGTAAACTCAATTTTGAGAAAAACTGAGTAAAAGTTTTCTAAACATTCCAAAACAAAATCACCTAGCAAACCAAAACCCATATCTATAGGGAAAATATACATATTCAACTTTTTTTCCATGATTCCACAATTGTTTGATTAACATTAATGAAACAGACAGCCTATATATTAAGACCTACTGTATCACACGGATATAATATAATGTTACACATCGGATGTTTTCCCCCAACAGTTAACCAAACGTTCACTTAAGACATAACAATATTTGCGTGAATATTCGCCAGATTTTTTTAGATTTTTTAAATACTGTAATTCTGTGTATATGTGTATATCAGACGTCTTTGTGCTTCAGATCTGTCAGTCAGCGCGAGTAAGATCATGTTATTTACATCAGCATGAGTTTGAAAATCACATGCTGAGGGAAGCGCCAGTCGTTGAGAAGCTAGTGGAGAAAAACATTTTTCATGGTCAAAGGAAAGGTATTTCTCTCAGAAAACTACAAATAAAGATACTTTATGATGTTTAATTGCTATTTGGAGCATTGGGATCGCTAGACGAGTGCTTAATTTGTTCCCTTATTTTGATTTAACTAAAACAAGGGAACGTTTTACTACATTGAGGGAACCAATTATTATACTGTGCACACAATTTAGTAAAGTGAGGAAACAAATTGTAATATTATGAGCACAATTTACTCAGAACGGATTAGTAAATCATGGACACGATTTGGAGAACGAATTATTAATTTGTGGCTACGATATTATTTAAACCTGTAATATATTAAAGCAACTTTTTGTTTGTTCCATGGTTTCTACAAAAAAAAAACAGAAATCAAGAGTAACACAGGTATGACGTTACTGATAGGCGACGCACGGACACGATCCGTTTTTTAAAAAATGTAAACATTCTTGGAAACATCTGGGATAATGTAAGTACACAAGTCAACAAAATATATAACACTGTTCTAGTGGTTTTTGAATATTTTAATCCAAAAATCTTACATATTGTGCCTTTAAACATTATGAGGTCAAATTTTTTTTTAAAGAAGTGAAACATGGATGAATCATTCACAATAAGTTCTATAAAATGCATTTACAAAGTAGAAGAATTTTCATTTCATTCCAACTTTAACTGTGAATTCATCATCAATGTCAAAATAAATCTCAAAAATCAGGCACTGAATCCTTTAAAGACCAAACTCTGGAATTACCCACAAACCATGTACATGTGTTGCTAGCAATATTTGAGATGTTTACATGATAAAAGAAAAAACTCCCTCTACGAAGACCTTGCCCTAACAGGTGTGTAGCGCTCCCCAACACAGCCTGAAGCCAATGAGTGTGCAATTTTAACATGTGTGCTTGATGCATGTGCGGGCTGAATGGACGGGGAGCTCTCTTTCTTCACGTAGGGCATTCTGTTAAGGCTATAACAACGGCGGGAGATCATGTGACCTCCAGGACAAATAAATAGCATCTGGGGATTTTCAGTTCCAGCCCACCTCCTCAGCATGCCAACACTGTAATCTCTCCCAGATGAAGCCAGGGCCTCGCCACTTTCAATAATTCACACACTGTGTACACATAACATGACAATAAGGGCATTCATGCAGACGCCTGATTCCTAGATCAAAGCTCACAAACGGCCAGCTGTAAGCATGCTTACTGCTGAATAATTCATTCTTTTCACCGCCTTGAAAAAAACCCCGCTCAGCGGGACTTGGCCAGCACGCTTTCTTTCCTGTGTTTGCCGTGCAAAACAACATTGGCAGAAAGAAACTGAGTCAAAAAAAGAGGGTAAGGACACGCTGGAGGTCCTGAAACCCCAGGAGACAAGCTGCCCCCGTGATATTAATAAGAGAAAATACTTTGTATTTTTAAAGTAATGTGTGTTACAGTTTTATTCTAAAAGACTGTGAACAGGTGCCCTGCATGTGGTTGGACTGTGGAACCCTGATTCTGGATCAATGCACAAAAAAATTATTAATAACTGATTAATAACTGGTTACTGAAAATCACAGTAGGGCTGCACAGATTTGCCAAAGAAAATAATATTGTGATTATTCTGTTATTTGACAAATCAGTGAGAATATCTATGAATAATAATAATAAAATAGTTTTTTGATGCTACATAATTAATATTGCAATATTCATTTTACAGTTTTTGGCTGTTTAAGTTAGTTGTAGTAACAAACGTTTTAATGCACTTATTACAAATCTGGTGAAATGCTGCAAACCTCTGTCCATAAAAGTGTTTGAAATAACATAAAAACTGAATCTGGCATGCTTTGCTTTGTGTGAACAGGTCCGTTTGAATGTACCAAATCGATTTAAAGTCTTGTCCATGGCGTATATTCATGGTGAATATATTCATTCTGCAGTGCGGTGTACTAAAGTAGGACGGCCATGCAGGGGGTGGGAACAGGGAGGATGTGAACTCTTGAAAGACTTCTCCAGTTGTCAGTCAAAACAGTAGGGAAAGGATTAGGTATTTATGGCCTGACTAAAAAGCAGAGCACCGAGCAAGAAGAAATCCTTCCTCTCGAGTAGGAAAAGGCTTCCCTTAATTTCAAAGACAGCAGAGTCCATATCAATAGCTCCTAAAACAGCAGAAGCCACTCAGTGGGGCCTGCCGGCACCCCTCTTTCTAGGATTGTCCCCCAGCTGACTCTTCATTCAATTAGGAATGCATCTCCGCCCTTTGCACCAACTCCCTCAGAGGAAAGAGGAGCGGACTTCCTCCCCACACCCTACTGAGAGCTGTCAGCACTCCCACCTCAATTTAGACACTAACTCGTCCTCCCCTGCTCAGACTCCTCAGATATGCACCGACAGACTCGCGCCATTGAAGGCTTTCTCTGAATAAGGTGTGTCTTTGATAACTGCACGGTCTGGAGCCGAGGTGTGACTGTAGCTGGACGTTCGCTAAGCCAGAACAATTAACAGTCTTGGTACAAGAGTTCACCCTCTCATTACATTCATCCATCCCTTGGTTTCTGCATCCCCTTCTTGACCTGATGAGGTTTTACACAGCTGCTGCATTGGCCGCTACTCCCCCACGACTCCCCACTGCAGCCCACTTTACCACACATTCACTCTCACCTTACAATGCTGCATCACACATTTTTTAATTTGGATGAGGTTTCATTACCTCAACTGGGCTGCTCTCAAAAAGCTCAGCACAACAAGCATTTCCTCAGTGTTTAATGGCTGTCTCTTAGGCCACGTGTCCACCAAAGTGTTTTTAGCCAGCTGAAAATGCTTTGCTTGCTATATGGAATATCCACAGAGGTGTTACTAGTATCTCATTTCACAGATAGTTTGTTTCTGTAATGTTTCTACATAAAAACGTCAGTACAATGTAAAGTATTTGCGCTGGCTTTTGGCGACTGGTAAACTCTCTGCGACCTGTAAAAAACGCTGGACGCCTCGAGCTTCAGTGTGAATCAGACGCTCAGCACCTTGTTATGCTCCTGCCGTTTTAAAAACACGCCACTCCCATTGAAAACAATTGGAAAAATACACTAGCAGCGGGGAAAAAACGCTTTGGTGGACACACGGCCTTAGTGTTGTCAAAACACTTCAGCAGCAGTGAACTTTCAAATTACTAATCACCATTAATGTGTCAAGACTCAATATCTTTTCTCAGCCCACAATGACACCTCTCGTCTTAAACTTAAAAGTTCATAATTTATAAAGTCATTACAAAAAACGATATCAAATGTGCCCTGTACATTGTCTACTTTGTGTAATTACCTCTCAACTGTTGCAAGAGAAGATCAGTGCTGGGACTTTGGACCAATGTGATATAAAGCTCTGCTGAACAAACCAGTTTGTCCAAGGCCCAAGCTGGTTGTTTATCCACATTAGATGGTCCAAGCTGGTTGGCTTGGACCATCATTCAAAATTCAGTTGCCATGTCCAGAAAATTTACCTTGATCACCTTAAGCAGGTAATGGCAGGCCCAACCCAGCACTTTATAGTCATTAGCTAGTTGATCAACTGGACCGACATCTTGGTCAAGATGGTTAGAGCTGGTAGACCACATTGGACCAGCTGCTAAGGTCCAAGAACCAGCTATGACCTGGTTTCTTCAACAGGGAACCACTAAACACCCTCCTCCTTGCAGTTTAACTGGGATGAAACCATCATCACCGGCCCTTACATTAGCATCCCCTGTGCTTCAAGTTCATCTAGATGATTGATTAACTGGACTATCAGCTGTTGGAACTGGTTTCGATGTGGTAGATCAAATTGAACAAGCTGGTAGACCACCTTGGAACAGCAATGAATCAGCTTTCATGTCCCAGAAATTAGCTTGACCAGACCTTACATTAGCATTCTCTCAGCCCTACAGCAAGTTCAGTCTAGTCAAGATGATTGATTAACTGGACTATCATTTGGTGGACTTGTTGCTGACTTGGTAGACCATCTTGATCAAGCTGGTTAGAGCTGGTAGACCACACTGGACTAGCTGTTATGCTCCAAAAACCAGCTTGACTGCTTTAAACAAATATGACCCGGTTTCTTCAACAGGGAAACCCTAAACTCCCTCCTCCTTGCAGTTTAACTGGGATTAAAACCATCATCACCAGCCCTTACATTAGCATCCCCTGTGCCACTCAAAGCACCCTGCAGAAGTTTGAAGCTTGTCTAGATGATTGATTGATTGATTAACTAGACTATTAGCTGTTAAAACTGGTTTCGACGTGATAGATCAAATTGATCAAGCTGGTTACAGATGGTAGACCACCTTGGGACAGCAACAAACTAGTTTTCATGTCCCATAAATGAGCTTGACCAGCCCTGACATTAGCATTCTCTCAGCCATACAGCAAGTTCAATCTGGTCAAGATGAATGATTAACTGGACTATCATTTGGTGGACTTGTTATTGACCTGGTAGACCATCTTAATCAAGCTGGTTAGAGCTGGTAGACCACTAAAAGTGTGCAAAAAAAAACAAAAACAGCTGTCCCAAAAATTAGTTTGACCACTTTAAGCTGGTATGAGCTGTTCTTTTTTCTAGTAACACGTGGCAGAGTCCTTCTCCTTAAAGGTCTAACTGGGATGAAACCATCAACACCAGCCCTTCCATTAGCATCCTCTCAGCCCCTCACAGATAGCACTCCACAGGAGCCAAAGAGCCTCTACAGCAGGAGTGTGTTATATCATTTAAAAAGACAGCATAAAATTGCCATTGATTCCACACCGAGGGGGTGAAGCAAATAAAGCCCCATCATCCTTCCTGCCAGCATGTCATAGCAAAGATGATTTAATCAAAGCAAAATCCTGCAGCTCGGCTCAGACCCCATGCCATAAACATTGTCCTCATTTATAGTTATAGCATATTAAAGTCTTTTAATGGCTTTGGTTATGTTCTTTGATTGCTAAAAACACATCACATTTTTTTCTCAGCGCTTTTTAAAGGACTCATTTCCTGTTGTACCACATTTGTTTAACGCAGGCCCGACCGCACTCACATCTGGCCAGTTGGACAACGATGAAGTCAGTGGATGCTGGACCGTGGCCATGCAGTCAGTCAGCAGTGAGAGATTTCTCACATAAAACCTCACTTCAATGGCTTCACCCCATCCAAATCTAGCATTAGTCCTCAATAGGCCACAAGTTGAAACTGTCAGTGGTGAAAGGAACTAAAATACTAAGTTTGATTGTTCTGAACATTCATTCTTGTGAGATTTTAAACGTACAATAAAGCATTCTACCTGACCACTGTTGTTCTTTCGAACAATCAATCTGTTACTCAATATGAGTACACTAAATTGTTCTTATTAAATTAACCATGAATATATTTATTAATAATATATGTATGTATATATTTGATAGTGATTTGAACATTTACACTTTCACTCAAAAATGTATCATCCAACTGGGCAATATTATCAAATCTATGCCTAGTTATAATAACCAAAGACAAAATGTTCATGTTAAAATGTTATGAATTGCATATTAACCTATATGGTATTCTTGGGGAGTACATTTGAAGAAAGATATACATGTTTGGTTGCTAGTAATTTGGGGTAGTGTAGTTTGGGGTAGTTGAGTAGTACTTCTGTCACTATGGACAATATACCACAAAGCATGAATTCTTTGGGTTTGATATTCCCCGGTGAGACCTGTGGAGACAGCAGCCCTTCTCCTGTGTGCAGTACAAGACACAATGCCCCTGCTTCCCTGTCACGCGTGATAGATGACTCGAGGGTCTTCGGCTTCCATTAGCATCACAATAGACTAAACCAACAATATGGAGGCATTCACTCCAAGGGTCCCTGGTTTGGCTGGTCTGGGGGAAGGGCCAGAGTGGGGCAAAGGGAGGCAGGCAGGAAGCCTTTTACTCCCAAGAACAACAGCATTCAAGGAACACTGCTTGCTAGAAGGGGAACCCACATAGACAGGAGACAAAGAGCAAGATTTGTGCATTGGAAGCTGAGCAGGTGACACAGAACTAGATTCAAGTGCGCAAAATGAGGCACAAAAAAGGATGTGGTTCATGCAAAAGTTTCTAAAAAAAAATTCAGGATTGTGACTAGTGTACGTTCACAACTGAAAAAAAAATATCTTACTTCAAAATAATAGTGCAAACAAACTACAAAAATGATTGACTATTCTACTTCAAGTGTAAAAAGATTAGTAAATGTGACGATATATTTTAACTTAAACTTCCAAGGAACTAAATCTTACAAGAGAAAGTGCCTAAACTTAATCTAGCTACTGAAATCCATTTAGCATCTGAATCATGCAAACCACTTACTTATTTCAGGGGGGTTACATTTCCTCATTACAGGGCCCCTGGCTCTAGAGAGTTGAGTCATAAGTTACACTTCAACAAAGTTTCTTTACTAGCATTATGGTCACATAAAGAAGTGGTTCCCAACCCTGGTCCTGGAGTACCCCCAACACTGCACATTTTTAAGGGGGTGTTTACTCGACACTGTTTTCATCTAAAACATTTTAGGCATTTTGGCCATTCGTTTACATGACAACAGCGTTTTGAGGGCCTGAAAACGCAAACTTTTGAAAACTGGTTTCAAAGTTCAAATTTTTGAAAACGATACCATTATCTTCTCCATGTAAACTACGAAAACGCAAATTTGTCGAAACGATGACGTCACACCTATGCGTATTACGTGTTTAGTTTATAGGTGCGTAGTGTTTCTTTACAAAGTGACATCGCCAACTACTGGCCTGGCATGCATAATACAGCATTTTTATCTTTTATTAGTTGTGTTTGATAGGGAAGGTGCTTTATTCCAGCACCTTTCATTTAACCAACTTCGACATGCACTTAGCATTACCCTGGCCTTTTAGGGTCAAAACACTGGCCTCTCACCCACCCTTTGACTCGAACAAGCTCAGAGTTCAAGATCATGCATTTCGCACTATGACCTAATGAGAGTGTGTGCATGTGTGTCTGGGGTTGGGTCATTCTGCTGGGTCCCCTGTGCCATCTGCCACCTGCTGAGAAAGCAAGACCTCACTCACACACACAATCACATACACACATGAATCACCACACTCAGAAAGCCCCTTCGTGGGAGAATGGAACAAGAAACAAGCTTTTCAAACCATGTCATGTCCATTTATTAGCGATATTTGGAAAGGCAGGATTCACTTTTATTATTTCTTAGATGGGTAATAAAAAATTCAAGCTAATTATTTAGCCTGACATACAATAAAACAGATAAAAGTATCCTTTAGACTTAGATTAAAGGATGAACTCAGGATAAAATATGAAGACTTGTGGGATGGCTCTTTGTTTTGGGCAAGTGAGGAACCACCTAGCAACCCTTACAAATTAACTACTGAAACATTTAAGACCCAGTATGCTTCATTTTCTATGTTCAGCTCAGAGTGCCCAAGGCTTTCAAAGCATAAACCACTGACCATGACCATGGACGGATGCGTTGGATACTTGCACATGCACTGGTGTCCACACGGACACAAAAATCGAGCTGTATGCAAATGGCGTGTGTGGAAATCCGTGGACTGTACAGACAATGAATATTTTGTCATGTAGACAAGGGAAGTATAAGCCCTGTTAATCACTCATGACACCTAAAATCACAGTGGCAAATTTTGCATTGGCAATATTAACATTCTCTCCAGAAAATGTAAAACTCAAATTGATTTGCATCCTAAAAAAAACATGCAAATGTAATCAAAACAATGTCCATCCAAGGAACTTTACTCTGGACTACCACTTGCTGACACTGAAGTCCAAAAGTAACATTAGGCAGTTTTGTTTTATATGCAGTTTAATGTTTGATGATGTGCATAAGCAATACTTCTATCGCTTATTTCTGCTTCTTCTTCATCTGTGTTCATTTCTGTACTCTTTCAGGATATGCGTAATAGTGCCCCCTACCATATAACAGTGAAAACATGGATTGTCTGAATAATTCTGTCAATGGCTGGGAAAGAATAATGTAGATTTACTAAATAAATTCCTATCTACACTACCAGTGGACTACACAAAAATTCACATACTCAGAATTAGGAACATATCTGTTTTCTTTATAAATCAATATTTTCAAACAATGTAAAACTATGTGACAATAGTATTTAATAGACTACTCAATCAAAAGGGTAAACACAACTATAAACCAAGTATATTTAGAATACTTTTTAAGTATATCTTGATCAAAAGATTGAGTACAAATATAGGCCAAATATACTTTTCTGTCAGTATAAGTCAAGTATACTTAAGTGTAAATTTAAGTATGTCTGAGAAGTACATAAAGTATACTTCTCAGAAGTACATAAAAAGTAGACTGAAAGTATACTTTCTTATCTTTTAGTTTAAACGAAGTATACTAACAGCACAATTGAATAAACATTTTTTGTAAGGGGAGCTCAAAAACCAGACTGAACAACACACATATAATTAATCACACAAAAATACTGAGAAATCCTTTTAATGAACCAGATAATACATTTATTATAGCAAAGCATTTAAACCCATCTTATAAGGAGGCATTTATTTTTGTCTGTAATGCACAACATCACCAGGACAGACAGGTTCCCTGATGGTACGTCTTTAATCTTTCAGATACTCTATTAAATCTAATCTTCACAGGCTTTCATTTATTCCAATCCACACTTGAGCCAAGGATTTCTGGCTTTGTCTCGGCCTTCATATCTATATGCCTATACTTCATGAGCTGATTCTCAATGCACATAAAAATCGTTAAAAGCATTTAACCTTTATGTACAAAAAGCAGCTTCTGTTTGAGCCAATCACTTCTCAGAAGCTCATTGGTGACGGCGAATGAGGATGGATTAGTGTGCGCCCTCATGAGACTGTAACACACGGCTGCCTTCAATTGCCACACTTGTTTCTGTGGTCTGCAAATGACGAACAAACAGGTCTGCAGTCCTGAAACCTGCTTCATGTTTCTTACTCAGCTATTACGTCTTACTGAAAATTTCCCCCACTCCATCATTGTCATGCAATGCACTGCCGATCTAAAGTGAGTGGGATTCTGGTATGTAACCAGGATCTACAAGCATACTCTGGTAATTGACCAACACTTCCATCCAAAAGACTGCCTGAGCACAGCGGAGAAACTAACATCAGTCTTCTTAAAAAGTTCCTGAGAGTATCTGATAAATTTTTGTGGTAAAATGCTTTTATTAATAAGGTTTTGATTAGGTTATTTAGACTACAAATATTTAGTTTATAGTGATAGATGGATATGTTGGCCAGTATGACCAATGTTTGACTATTTTTAGATGTCTATAACCTGGCCAATTAACATTTGTGCTTCAGTCAGTCTCAACATTGTCAACACAATGTGCACATTTTCATTTTTTTTTAAAATATTTTTAAAAAAATATATTTTTTATTCCATATTGGATATTCAACGGGTTTTCTTCCATAACACCAAAATAATTGCCAGTATCAGCCAGACAATATTGGTGAATTAGTTGTTATATATATATATATATATATAAATAAATAAAAAAAATTGATAGCCCACTAGTTGTAGACTTCAGAAGACGCAACATCTGGATCAACACGCACATTGCCAAATTTCTATATATCCTAATTATTGTTAATATGTAATTCATTTTTCCAGGAGCTCATTGCTTCTACCTTCAATTAAATTGCTAACAGTGACTGTAAATAAATTGCCTAAATTATTACATTATTAGCTAATTGCATTCTCTAAATTGTAATGTTGACATGCATTCTCTGTAAAGCTGCTTTGAAACGATATGTATTGTGAAAAGCACTATACAAATACATGTAAATTGAATTGAATTGAGTAGTTGTTAACATTTCCAACATCTTCCCAAAAAGGTCTCATTATTTAATTGAGTGATTTATGGATGTCTTAGCAATCCAACGACCAAGTAATTACAAAGAACCGGTTCGAAAACAACGATTCATTTGCAAAACTGAACATCACCAGTTCAAAGGGCACCAGAAATCAGTCAGTATGACTTAAGAATACAATCTGGTAATGCAGTATTTAACTCTGACTAATAGACGATCAGTCTTACCACAAGTACATCGACATGACAGCCAATCAATTAATTCCTCATAATACTGTCTTTAAATATAATAAATACCACTTTAAAAAATCAATTGAAAGTGTACGAACACAAAATGAGATCGATAAGTAACTCCTGGTGACCTGCGAGAAGTCTGAAAGCTCTGGTCGCGGGCTCTAGGTCAGGAGTCAGAAAACCGCGACAGGATTAACGGTGGGCATCCATTGTGGGAACAGACAAGCCACCAGCAGAAATCTGTGGGTCGCAACCTCGAGGCTTCACCGAGACAGAGAGGATTATGCTAGACGACCCCTCGTAAATCCTCACGGTGAGGTGGCAGGTGAGGAGAAAGAGGAGGCCTGGGTGTCTTTCCTCTATTTAGTCTTCTGTGTTTCCCAGCAGCCAGACTCCCGCCCTCCCTCCCAGGGTCTGCCTGTGCTCCCAAAGGACCAATTATTACAGCAAGTCCTCCACTGAATCACTCTATCAATTAGGAGGTGGTGAGTACATCATCACATATATTACTGCTGAGGCAGGCCTGGCTGTGGGGGTTAGGAGAGAGAGAGGAAGAGATGGATGGATGGATGGATAGATGGATGGACAGCGCACTGATATGCTAGAGCCTCCTCTGTGGTGCGGGACAACTCCACCTCCAGCCCTGCAGATGTGTGAACACACTGATGGCTGGCACCTCCCAGCGAGTGCACGTTCAGAGCAAGAAAGAGGGTTAAATCAATATTTTCAATCTCTCAGGATCAATCCCACATCTGAACATGAGGAGAAACCTGTTAGCAGTCACCAATATGTGTAAATGAAAAGCCAAACTTCATGACCTTGATGGTCCTCGTTTTTAAGTTCCTCGCTCCATCTCCTGCAATGCGACTCTCCAACAAGCCCAAACTCAACTGAAATGTTTCAATTTCGAGTGAATTTCGGGCTCCTGTGCCACACCACCTTCTAGTATCGTCCAAGTGTTTGACCACAACACAAATTATTTAATAACCATTTAGCAAAGCTAGGGATGCACCGATATGAAAATTTTGGCCAATACCGATAATTGTTTATATTTGAAAGCCGATAACCAATATATCGGCCGATAAATCTAAATCCAAATTTTTAAAAAACATTTTAGAGCCTGATTACAAAACCAAAAGTCTCACCATTAAAAGCCATGTCCCAAGCACACAATTATAATGATGTTATATTATATAATTATAATTTTATGTAACCTATAGGACAAATTTGTGTTGCACATGTTGCGCTTAACTATACTGATTCCAATCATATCAAGCAATTCAAAACCATCCATTATTTATAAAATAAAAAATATAAAATAATCCATTATTTATTGGCTAAAGCCATATATTAAAATATATCGGCCAAATTGTCTTATCGGGCCGATAACGTTAACATCAAAAACAAACATATATCGGCCGATACCGATGTGGTGGCTGATATATTGTGCATCTCTAAGCAAAGCTTCTGAAATTATTAAAAAATTTAATTAGTATTTTAAAAATAGTATTTTTCTCACACATTATTTTGCTTCAGAAGACATTGATTCATCAACTGGAATCGTATGAATTACCATTGTGTTCGTTTTGCATGGTTTTTGAACCATCAGTTTTGAGGGACTTATGCACTATATGGACTTGATGAATTATTTTTGTAAAAATCTTTGTTTGTGTTACACAGAAGAATGCATATACATCTGGGATGTATACTTATTTAGAGTATCCCTTTAACTTTTTGTACTATAACATTTATGAGCAAGAAAAAAATAGACTTAATTAGTTTTGATTGAGATGAAACAATAATATACTGATATAAGATTAAACATAATAAACATATAATTGGTTGATATTATTTTTGCTCACCCATTCAGTCTTGGTTATGTCATCAGAACAGTCATTTGAAGGCTGAGTTATCACAAATGATGTGCACAATAAGACCAGGAACATTTAAGATGTTAAATAGGGTTCATTTTGATTTCACGTATCATGCTGATTTATCGTGATTTCAGGCTGTGTTACAGTATAACAACAGCGTAACAAACTGTCAATGCCACGAAAATCTTCCAAAATGTCCAGTACGCAACAGATTACACTTCATGGAATATTGTATTCCCCAATGCAAAGTGCTTTTAACTATATGTTTCCAATGTGACAAATGAATGCAAAGTTATTACAATTTTAACCCCCTCTTTCTTGACTCATTATTAGATCATACTGGTATAAGTTAAGTTTCTTACTTCAGTAAGCAGTAAACTAAGATGCCATTATGAGAATAGCCACAATATGTTAACCAATAACTGCTGCTGCTTCTTTAAATTGAGCAGAATGTCCTGCTTCACTCAGACAAATGCAGCCAATTGGAGAGGTGAAATATGAGACCAGCCTAAGCACTGGCTGATTCTGCTGGATCCGCTCTTCCGACAGTGAAGAAGACAGCTCACATGATCCCCACAAATCTCTGCAGTCATGTCCAAAAAATGCAGTCAAATATGTTGAGCCGGTACATTCATTCTTCATAATGGGGTCTGCCTTAATTATTGGTATGATGTTAAACCTAAGATGCCTTGAATGAAAAAGAACTAAATGGTGACTGACCTAAAATGAAAACAAAAATTAGACCGTTGGATTTAAGTGAATGTCTGACATTCCAGACTTATTCTTCTTATTCTGGTATCATTCAGAATCACACAGTCATTTTCTTCCATTTTAGATGAAATTGCTAAAAATTGACCACAACATTTTACATGCCCTCATGGTCTTCAACTTCAAAACAAGCTCTTTGTGCAATCGGAGAAGCTGTCAATAGTATCATGTCACACTGTGGTCAAGAAATAGCAAATATGAAATGCCTTGGGCATTTTGCTTTCAGACTTGGCCAGCCAACCATGGGATAGACTAGACAAAGCACTTTGGGTCACACTTCTTTTCACCTGGCAGGACCGGAGAATGTCTTGACCAGTGGGGACATGCAGCATGAGACCCCAGGGTCATTTAAACAACTCAGAAGGTCAACAAAGGGGCACGTCCTAGCCACGAACACTAGAGATAAGTGAAGAAATCTGAAACCTCCATTGAAAAACAGCCAGAGTCAATACAAACAAAATTAAGTTGGTTCTCTGACAGGTCCATATGTTTGCAATGTCTAAGTCCAAAAGAACGAGAAATTCCTCTTTATTCATTGTTAGCACAAAACATCAGGTGCTGACAAGCCCTAACAAGGCCGTCAAGACTAAGCTTTGTTAAGTGTGACACAACCAGGAGGCGTAAGATAAAGTCTACGTCCATCACTCAGAAAACATGGCTAAATAGCCTCTGATCTGACAGATATCGCTGCTGCTTTTGTGTTTTTTGGAACAAACACATGCATATTTTTGTCACAACACTGCACTTTCTTATTCTGCAGTCAGACGGACGGCAGTAATATGAATTTTAGGGCACACAATCAATGATAATTCAATATGCTTTGTTAGAAACCACTCCAAATATTTCAGTAAAATGAAAAAAATCCCACAAGGCACAGAGAAAAAGTCACAGTTAGTTTGCTGGTTTGTATTATCCATTCAGAAAATCAATGCAGCTGTTCTGCTCAGGAACACGATATTCAGGGCATGGCGTTCAGCTGATTTTTACGCAAATAAGACCACAGCAAAAAAAAAAAAAAAAGACT
The DNA here is from genome assembly GCA_037101425.1 of Elopichthys bambusa. Lineage (NCBI taxonomy): Eukaryota > Metazoa > Chordata > Actinopteri > Cypriniformes > Xenocyprididae > Elopichthys > Elopichthys bambusa. The sequence goes on along the minus strand of CM074432.1, from coordinate 45,843,859 downwards.
ATTCATCATTTTGTTTCAAGCAAAGGCCATTTACTGTGTAAGAACAACCCTGGTGGTATTTCTGACTCATTTTGCCGGCATAAAACGTAATCATTTTGTAATCGGAAATGTGTTTCTTGCAGGTGTAAAACCACTGCGGCGTGTCAAAGCTACAATTGCGCACAAACAAAAGCGAGGGATTATATTGGAGGTTTGTGTTAGACTAAAGTTCTCCAGACTCCATTCTGAGCGAATGCAGAAAGCAGGGGCCTGAGCGGATCCCAGAATTCCTCATTATCCTCACAGCGGGTAGCTAGGGTGCGCCAGCGGTGCGAGCGTGAAGCGGGCCGCTGCTGAGGCAGGTCTGGGAACAGCGTTCTGGCAGCCCCACGGGGGAGGCCAGGCTCGCTCATTAGGCCTAAATGATCCACGGCAGCCCTGCAAACCAAGTGCCACTTAGTGCCCGTCGGAGACGCCAGTCCGGCCTTGATGAGATTGCTGAGCACACTGCATATCTATAATAACACGGGGAGCAAAAAAGGCCTTACAATGGTGACGGTAACTCCGGCAAATGGGTCCAGTAAACGTTCAGCCGATAACGTGGCAGTGCGCTCCCTGAAAATGTCTTTCATCCTTTGGTCAGCGTTGAAATGACACAATATGATAAATGTTTGCCACCTTCAAAGCAAACAGATGCGCTGTGGGAACCGCTCTGGTGGAGAAAAACTGCTATCGCCAAGTGCGACTGTGACTAAAAGCAGCTCATTGCTCCTGAGACAGATGGTCATTTCACATGTAATAATTACAGCAGCCTCATGTATTCTCACGTTCCCATCACATTGTGAGATTTACACTGCTTTATGGTAATAATATGACTGATTATACTAATAAATGTCACGAAAACTTTCCCAACACGCATGTCTGAAATCCAGTGCATGGTGACAGGAAGAGCCATATCATATATTAATCAGCTATTTTGTCTTCTTGTCGAGTAAAAATATTTAAACATCCTAAAAGGAATTAGATCAATTTAACTGTATAAGAGATTACGACTTAGGCATTAATCTTAAACTCATTTTCCTATTTATTTAAATTACCTGATTTGAAGATTGTTTATTTTTACTATAAAACAACGCAAACAGTGTTTTATTGCACTGTTGGAAATTCTGTCATAATTTACAATGTTCTTCCATAATTTTGCTGCTTCTGCAGAACACAAAGGAAGACCAAACCAGTTTTGGTGACCACTGACTTTCATTGTATGGACAAAAAACGTACATTGATGTTTCTCAAAATTTATTTTTTTTTATGTTCCACAGAAGAAAGAAAGCCTGACGGGGTGAGTAAATTATACTTTTTTTTTTTTTTTAATTCTTTGGGTGAATTATGCCTTTAAAGGGGTCATGAACTGAGAATACAAATTCTCCTTGATCTTTTGACAGTTAAAGTATTAGTTCACTTTAAAATAAAAATTACCCCAAGCTTTATTCACCATGCAATACGCCATGGTGTAAGTGACTTTCTTCTTTCTAATGAACACAATCGGAGTTATATTAATAAATATCCTGACGTGTCCAAGCTTTATAATGGCAGTGAACGGGACCAACGAGTATGGAGCTCAAGAAAGTGCATCCATCCATACTAAACATACTCCACACGGTCCAGGGGGTTAATAACGGCCTTCTGAAGGGAAGCGATATGTTTGTGTATGAAAAATATCCATATTTAACCAGTTATAAAGTAAAATATTGAGCTTGCGCCAGACCGCCTTCCGGATTCAACTTAGGAAGAAAGTGTAACACCTCTAGCAGTTAAAAACGCTTACGCTACATCCTACGCCTTTCGTATTTAAATTCTTACTTCCTAAGTTGAATACGGAAGGCGGTCTGACAGAAGCTAGATATAACTATGCGAATGTCTCAGCAGAGCATTATTTGTTTGTATCCGGTACATTTCACTGTGGATTATTTGGTCATTCAGTCGTAACTTCGCCACAGGCTTTGCAAACAGACTTTTACGATATGGATCCGACAGCAATGCAACAACATGTAAGTAACAGTGTTCATTCTAATCACATTTATTTATATAGCGCTTTTTACAACGCAGATTGTGTCAAAGCAGCTCTTAAAGAAAATGGGGTCAATGCAGGCAGATGCAAAGCACTGTTGAATATCAAGTGTCCCCAACTAAGCAAGCCAAAGGCGCCAGCGGCAACCCAAACTCCAACAGGTGACATCAGGTGGCAAACAGGTGGCAAATAGGTGTTAAAATGGAGAAGAAAACAAAACCTTGGGAGAAACCAGGCTTAGTCGGGGGGCCAGTTCTCCTCTGGCAAACAGTGCTTTGTTACGATTGGGTGGATCAAGGCTAAAATTAGGGTAGAAAATGTCCATTTAATTCTAAATTATGATTTACAATTTTTTTGATGTAAAAATCATATTAACATAAGTGCACCTCAGGAAACATTATAAAATAATAATGTTCAGGACCCCTTTAAGATGGTGTACTTTAGTCCAATGAGACTTTAGTGTGGGCAGGGCTACCCAACACAACAACCAACCAAATGTTGAGGCCATGGCTGGTTGGGACGATTCATGGAACATGGAAGATATACATTTTATCGCATAATGCTGTATGCATTATAGTTGAATTTTCTCAACAAAAATCTCCAAATATCTGTTCGAAACGCAAATGAGGTTCTAAAAAAAAAACAACATATCACACATCACAGTCAGCATCGTGCTGTGGCGCATTATTCCTAACAATTTGACTTAGGGCACTGCTGCGTGCACAATAACATCCATTAAATGCAATTTCTGGGAACTCAATGTCCCATTGTGCGTTTCTTGCCATATTTCACATCTGGTCATGTGTTCATTTATATAATCCAGAGGATATGTAATCACGCAGGGAGTGCTGAATGGAGGCTCGCAAAGCAGGTGAATTATGTAAGTGCCGCGTCTTCGCTTCTTTCTGCTGAAGTGGACCGCCACTTTCTTCCACCCCTTTTCATGCTCCTCTCATCACAAAGCAGCTGTTGTGATGTTTTTCACCGCGGTCACAATTAACCTCTGAGGCTGGGCAGGGAGCCAGCCCCGGCACAACTCAGGGCGCTAGAGAGCCCATCAGGTAAACAGTATGATAAGCTTTGCTGCAAAAATTAGACATTGTTTTGAAGTGAGAGGCAGTTGCTATAGTGACTGTTGCTAATTAACTGCATTCAGCCAGGGGAACAAAGGGCTTAAGGGTACTCAGGACGGCGTCTCTCGCAGAGAGCTATGCGCAGTGAACATGTGCAATCCCGCAGGTCTCTCTGCACCAAAATACCTGCGCCTCTCCTTCTCGTAAGAGCCAGGAGATGCACGGCGGCCGTTTTATCGAGGCTAAAGGCTGCTGGACACCAATTATAGAACTGTGTGAATCTCAATGCCATCGGGTTCTGAGCTGACCTAAAACAAAAATAATCATCCAATCCCCAGCCAATCAGGGTGCTTCATCAGCATGGAGGACCTCTCAAAGGAGATCTCATCAGATCCTGTGGCATTCTGGAGAATGGCCTGTCAGCTAGTGCATTTCATTAAAGCAATAGTACACAATAGAGAAGAACCACAGAAACAAGAGTCAGAATGTTGTAAGGTCACCCCTGAAGAAATGTTTACTTGATTATCATTAGATTAAAAAAAAAAGATTTGTAAAAAAAAAATGGCTGGTCACTAGTGAAAAACTATGTATTTTCAAAATCGTCAAGTCTGCATTTTGACTGAACGCTGATACAATTAAGCTAGCTTTTTTTAACGGGCATAGATTTATAGACGCAAACATAAACAAGTCTGGATTGTTTTTTTCTGTTTAACCATTGTATTAGGCTTAAATAATGGGTACGATTATATATGGAATGGGTTAAACTGACCTTAACTGGATGAAAATAAAACAAAAAAAGGTTAAAAGTTTTACCAATCTGTCGGGTAGTATCATTTAACTAAAACTGACTATATGGCTGGCTTAAAATGAACCCAAAATAGGTTGGAAATTAAAAATCAGACACATAATTACTAGAGGCAACAATAATAATCAAAAGGTGAACATTTATTAATAAATAATTTATTAAATGTTTATTATTTAATTATTAAACATATTAATAAATGTTCATTTCCAACATATTTTGGGCTCATTTTAAGCAAGCAATACACTATTTTTTAAACAATAGTTGAGTTAAATAAAACTACCCAGCAAACATTTATCCCAACCACTGGGTTAAAACAACCCAATCGCTGGGTTTGTCCCCATATTTAACCCAAATCGAGCGCAGCATTAGTTCAGTCAGGCCACGTAGGCATAGTGCTGCGACCAGCTGACGCGGTCGGCTGTCAAATCGCTCCAATCACTACCATTCCCCTATTAGACACGAGACATATATATGTGGCATTACTGCTCAGTAAGTATGCTCAAACTGCTCGCAACCCTCCCTGCCTCCCCATTATAAGCATGAGCATATTACTGTGCACCTTCTGGTTGTCGTCTTCTTTTGTTTCAGATTACTAAGTCCTGGCTGGCAAGGACCTCACTGCTGAGAGACACTCATCCTCATAACCAAGCTACAATATAGACGTCCCACTGCCACATCTACACGATTACCGCTGTTCGCTTTTAAAGACATTACTAAGTATCTTAATTGTCTATGTATTTCCAAGCTGATGGTTCAGAGGGGTTAATGTTAAAGCTCTTGTATGTTCAATTAATTTTGGAGCAAGAACCCACATAAGGAACCATACCGCCAAAGATAAATTGTGCTTCAATAAACTCAAGTAACTTGCAAAAGTGGTCCTGTCTGAACTTGGGTTAGTTTTATTTTTTAGCATTTACATATTTATGTGCTAAATAAATACCCTGCAATTGTACTTTTGGTATACTAAACTGATATACTTAAAGTCTGCTAAATTGGAACAACTAATTTTGTACTTAATGCACTTTAATTATGTGGAAGTAGTGCTGAGGTCCAACTAAACATATACTGAAGTATATCTGATTGTGCTGAAGTAGAACTATTGCAAGTATACTTTAGGTGCACTTTAAATATCTTGCATTTAAATACTGATATTATACAAAGATCAAACAATCCGTATTAATAGTGATATTAAAACACTTTTTAGGAATAATATTAAGAAATGTGGATTGTGCAATAAAGAAATACTCCAAATAAAGTTTAATTATAATTTTATATCAGTAAGTCAATAAATGTAAATGGATTTGAAGTATATACTTAGTATGAAATAAATGTATTTTTAATAGATTCTGGTATAGTTATCACACATTACAAAAAAAATGATTTCACAAATGATGAATATTGTAAAAAAGTTTCAGAACATTTTAAACAAAAGAACTGTAGAAGGCTGTTTTTCTGTGGGCTTTCCTGAAGCTCAAACAGTAGAGCACAGCGCTCGCAACGCCAAGATCGTGGGTTCGATTCCCAGCTGAATTAACTATTAAAAAGGCATATCTTCAACATAGTGTGAATTTTTCTTCTGATAAAAGTGCAAGCCAAATGCATAAATGTAAATATCCTTAGAGGGTAGTTCAGAAAATGACATAAAAAAAAAGAAAAAAAAAAAGTTAATGCGCACGTTCCACAACACATCAGTGTTGACACTTTGCAGGCATGTTCATCAATGAGAAAAAGTCACAAAGCTTCAAGAAAAACATAATCGGTTAAGCAGTACTGATCAGACTGATCTGCAGATGAGATTGACCCACAAGTTTTAAATGCTAGCCTTTTTTCAAAAAGTACTGTTGACAGAAAAGTCAGAAAGTGCTGTTTGTTTAATACAGTTAAGGCATAAATTCAAGTATTTGCAAAATGAAAACAAAAAGATTTTCAGCTGGTCAAACTTCTTGATTTCAAGGATCGAGCCTGTTATGTCTGTTTTGTATATGAGCCACAACAGAACAGACACACACAACAACCCAAGAATCAAAATAACCCTGTATAGAAAAACGGCCCATTAACCACATTCAATTCACCAAAAATGCCAATCAAGTCTGTTTCTCTAATTTGTCCCGGAACCCCACTGACAGACGCACCCTCTTGTTTTGACAGTTGTAACGGCCCTTGTTAATGCTTGAGTGAGTGAGGGGGTCACAGTTCACGGTGTGATGGCTTTGGCACTAGGACCCAGTGACAGCTGCAGAGCTGAAAGACGAGACTATACAACAACTCTACGCTCAGAGAGAGGGCAGCCGCAATCTGCTGCCTTCAATGTCCCGCCAAACTTTGTAAAAAGCCCAAACACTGCCTTTTATATATATAAATGGATATGACATGAGGTTCAAAATTCAGAACCTAAAAAACACAGTAATCTTTTGACAAAGCGTCAAACGATTAATTCTTCCATGTTGAAATCGTTTGTTTTTTATTAACCATTTTTGACCATGACGAGCGAGGGGACATTTTGGGCAATCATCTGGTTTCCAGCCAAAATATCATTTGGTTCAAAATGCTGCTCTTTACAACTGTACATCAAACATTAAATATGTTCTGATTTGCTGTGATGTCAGACAGAAGCTTTATGTGCAGTGTGGACAGACAAATTTCTAGTTGCTAAAAATGTTATTACTCATGGTGTAAAATGAGTGGACGGCCTGTCATCCAGATTGTTGCTTTGGCTCTCTTTTCTAGAGCCATTAAAGGCACTATATTTATACTTTTAAGATTTCTGCCTACAGTCTTTCTCTCTATCCTCAACATGATCCCCACATATACTGTAGCCTCCTATTGCTTTGTTATTTGTCTTTTCTTCCAACAACTTCACCGTTCTGTAACAGATTAAGAGAACAACCAAAAGAAAACAATTCATTTGAGGAGTAACTGAATCAATCTGCTTTTAAAGCATAAAGTCTAAATTTTGTTGGCAGGGATTGGTGTACAAATCTGATTTGTCTACAGTATGTGATCATCTGCTTGTAATACGTATTGCATGTGTAACAATGTGGCCCGTGACAGTGTGCTGCTTTCTTGTTGTCTCTGCCTGTGGTCTGGAGGACTGTGAAACATTACTCCTGAGGCTATGACGGACATCGCTATTGAGTAAACATGCAACCGGACACCCTGAACAGCTGCTAAAGCTGACCTCTAGTCAATCTCTGCACTCTCAGACAGGTCAGCAACCCCAGCACTGCTTGTGCAGTCAGGTGATTGTCTTGATATAATTTCCTGTTGGATCTATAATGGCTCACATGCTGCTTCCTTTGTACAAGAAACTGTAATAGAAAATTCAGCACTGTTTCATTATTCAGCATTTTTTCATTCACTATATAATTCTCTTCCCAACTGCAAAAACTCACTACAATATTCACTTATGTGAGAAGCAAAGTCGTGTGTTAAAAGTTTCTTTTGACAGAACTATCTTGAATATGGAGCAGTATACAGTGGTATTTTGCAGTTTCATTAACTGTTTTGAGCAGTAACATTGAAAATAAAAGTTCAATACAAAGGGAGATATTTTCTTTTACAGAAATCATTTTTTAAGGACTACAACAAATGGCAGGTAGGGACTACAACGAGCTTCTTCCAGGGTTAGTGACATCACAAACCCCAAAATGTACATAATCTCCCACCCCCGAGATCACGCAACAAAGGCCATGTTGGGCTGCTTTAGAGAAGAGGAAGAATTGTTGTAGTCGAGTGTTGTTATCATGCCGTCATTTTACGCCGGACTGCTTCACAAACGAGGGTCAATTCAACAATGGATTTGCACAAAAGATTAACATGACGGTGCTAGTCGATGAGTTGAATCAACTCCACAGCAACTACATACATTTATCCACTAACCGTTCGGGAACGCCCAGTTTCATTCTTAAAGTTGTAACTTCTTCCTGAGTCTCTCCATCAGTGTCGACTCCGGTTTGAACAATGTACACCGTTGAACACCGTTACTGACAATCCTCATTTTGGCTGCGTGAGATTCTCCAGCTTTGTTGTTGTTGAACCAAACCACAAGCTGTTAAAGCTCCACCCTCTTCTGGAAAGGGGGCCGGGAGCAGCAGCTCATTTGCATTTAAAGAGACACACACAAAAATGGCGTGTTTTTGCTCACACCCAAATAGGGGCAAATTTGACAAGCTATAATAAATGATCTGTGGGGTATTTTGAGCTGACACCAGAGACTTATATTACATCTTGTGAAAGGGGCATTATAGGTCCCCTTTAAACATCCATGTAGGAAGATATATCATGGCCGTATTCCAGGATGACAATGTCAAGATTCATCAGGCTCAAACTGTGAAAGAATGGTTTGGAGGGAGCATGACGAATTATGAAAGTCCAGACCTTAAATTCATTGAAAGTCTTTGGGATGTGCTGGAGAAGACTTTATAGAGTGCTCACCTTTTGCATTGTCACTACAAGATCTTGACCAAAAATTGATGCACCTCCTGATGGAAATGAATGTTGTGATGTTATTTCCATCAAGAGGTGCATCGATTTTTGGTAAAGATGTTTTACCAAATGGTCAATTCATGTGTGAAAATGATTCTTCATGCTCTCTGAACATATTATTATCATATTCTTTCACAATTTGAGCCTGATGAATCTTGACATTGTCATCCTGGAATATGGCCATGATAAGTCTTCCTACAAGGTTGTTTAAGAAACGAAAAGCTACACACTCCATCAATTAGGGTTAGAAGAACTGTTCCCAAACATATAACATGCTAGAAACATAATAATCACTGTAATAATGATCCATTATAGTTCCATCGATTTGATCCATAATTTTTTTTTTCCTCTGATAATAAGAAATGTACCAAGAGAAGTACCAAATCATCATATCAGAATGATTTCTGAAGGATCATGTGACACTGAAGACTGGAGTAATGATGCTGTAAATTCAGCTTTGCCATGACAGGAATTAATTACATTAGAAACTGGTTCTTTAAAATTGTAATCATATTTCACAATATTACAGTTTTTTTTCTGTATTGTTCATCAGATAAATTAGCAGCCTTGGTGAACATAAGAGACTTCATCCAAAAACATAAAAAAATCTTGAATGGTAGTGTAAATCATTGGTTGTACTATAATTACATAATCTGGCTTTAAGTTGTTGTTTTTGCATTGACTTATATAACATGATAAAGAAAAACCCCCAAAAATAAACCCTCTTTATATCAGTCTGTGAAGTAGCAGTGAATCTTGCACTTGGACTTGGTCATTTAAAACTGATCAGCCAAACCTATTTTCGTGCTTTAATTCTTAACGGAAGGAGTGAATGAAAGTGAGTTTGAGAGCAGAGGGTGTGCAGGGTGGCCCAAAACACTTTTGTAGTGGCAGCTGAGAAGCTTTGCTGCCACTCCTAAACTTTACATTTCATTTGGCTGGAGGGGTCACATGACAGCTGCAAACAAATGCCCCGAGGGCCTTCTGCTTTCACTTGACACTGACAAGCTGTGAGGGACTCCAACACCGCAGAAAGAAAATATTCCCTCTTTCCATGACATCACCCAGCCAGGAATGGAGGAAAGGGGGAGGACGGCAGGAGAAGGAGAGGAGGAGGAGGGGGTGGCACAGCTGGTGACAGCCGCAGTACCATCTGCTCCTGACTAATAGTTCATGCTGCTTTACTTACACTCCCACTACTCAACAACAACCCAATGAACGGGAAGCCTGCTGCAGAGGCCCGCGAAGACTTCAGAGATTCCTGACTGACAATTATTCTCATCTTCTCCACCCCTTCACTCTCATGTGATTCCTCAGAGCACTCAGTTTCACTTCTCACCTCCAGTGGTCACCTCTTGAGCCGATCCACTCAACCCTGAGGCTACATTGTAGGGGATTTGTGTTGCTACCTTGTCATGTGACATTTACAACATGTCTTAACCAGATGCAAAGTGAAACAGCATATTCAATAAGAAAAGTCATACTTATGGATGTCTTCATTCATTTTCAAACACCAAACCATTAAACTTTTATTTTGACAGCAGGGAGCTTATCTTTTGTTTATAAATGCTTTTCATTAGAAGTATGGAAATATGTATCATGCATCCCAACAGATTTTTTTTTTTTCTTTGGAATGACCTGAATTTCAGCCAACAAGACCAGGAACTTGTATCATAAAAGTGTGACAATTCTGATTTCCTGTTGATTTAATATACAGCCACTGAGCAAGATTTTTAACTAGCTTTTACCATTGCTGAGGCTATCCAGTGCAACAAAAATTGGAACTAAGTGACCCTTATGAAACAGAAGTATACTTCAGTAAAGTTTAAGTGTATTTTTAAGTATACTTTATGTAGTAAGTATACTAATATCAATGTACTATAATTATACTGTTTCAATACTACTTGGGACTAAATTGGCCCACTTTTTAGTGTATAAAAGTATACTTTTAAGTATACTTTAAGTGTAACAGCAATAAACTGCAACTATACTACAAGTGAACTTATAAGTACACTGATAGTTTACTAGTTAGTTTATTAGTTTATGAAAGTACACTTTGAAGTATACTCTCAGTAAACTACTAGTTTAGTAGTTATATACTACAAGTATACTTGTAAGTTTTCTTTAAGTAAACATAACTTCATACTTATAATTTACTATGCATATATTATTTTTGCACTTTAAGTACACTACTATGCTCCTATTTAGGTATTATTTTTATTAATACTTGAAATATACCTTTAACTGTAATTTAACTTTTTCCATTTTTAAAAACGTTTTATTCTAGCTTTATGCTCCCTTTCTTATAAACACTTGAATGTGGGCAAGTTTCATTAAAAAGCAACATTTTAAACAAAAAGCTGAGAAAATCGCATTTTTGAATGACAAAGACTACGTCCGGATGGGATTCAGAATGATGATCAAAACACAGATGGAGTAGATCGAGGTAACCCTTCCTGGGTCGACACTGCATTTGGTAATGTTAGGCAGTTTTGATTTATATGCTGTTTAATGTTTGATAATCACGTTATTTTTTCATTTGCATAAGCAATCTTCTATCACTTGCTTCTGCTTCTTCACCTCTGTTTTGATCCGGAGATTCGGTACTCTTTCAGAAGATGCTTAATTGTGCCCCCTAACGTATTACATATAGCCGGAAAATCCAGTCAATGGCGGGGAAAGAGTAAATTCCTATGTACCTTACCCGTGGACTAGCCTACACAAAAATTCACATACTCAGAATTAGGAACATATCTGCTTTCTTTATAAACTAATATTTTATAGCCATGTAAGTTTATAAGACAGTATGTGAAAAAAAAAAAAAAAGTATTTAATAGGCTACTCGATCAAAAGATAAAACAATTTTTTGGTCAGGATGTTGTAATGACAATGCAAGAGGTGAGCACTCTGTAAAGTCTCCTCCAGCACATCCCAAAGACTTTCAATGAATTTAAGGTCTGGACTCAGAGGTGCCAATTCATGTACGAAAATGATGCTTCATGCTGAGCTACACCAAAATCGACACCTTACATTTTTCTGTCTACTGTTGATTTGTTTTCTGAAGAAACAAAGAGATTGTTTGTGGTCATATCCTGTACAGTATAGTTTGGAAGAAGCACTGTGTTCTTACCATACATCTTGCCCTCATCCGAGAGGATAATTTTGCGGCGTCCACAGGGCGGGTAGATGGCCAGTGCCTCCTGGAAGCTCTGCTCTATGTCAGGGCTCCACACCCCCTCAGCATCATTGTCAATGGGCTTGTCTGCTGAGTCGCTCATCCTCTCAATATCCTCGGCAGAGCTTTCACTGCCACTCCAGCTGCTGGGATCAATGGTGGCGGTTGGGACCTCCAAGCCGAAGCCTGGAGCAAACTAGGGTGAATCCTGGAAGTGACAATAAACAGAGTTGTGATTACTCTCTCCAGCACAGATATCTGCTGATAAGATTTCAGGTGATGCCATTGTTCGCTGGTAGTATCACTTTAAGCTCATGCCACTGTTGAGTCAGAACACAGAGATTGCACTCTTTGGTGAATTCAACGAATGGCTTACCCATAGATGTCTCGACCTATTAAACTGGAGTTTGGTTTCAGGTATTTTAACATTGAGAAACTACACACTTCAGCTTCAATGCTGTGTGTGCGCACTTGGATGGGTGAAAGGCAGAGCACAAATTCTGAGTATGTGACACCATACTTGGCTACACGTCACTTTTTTAACTACATTTAACTACATTTCACTGTAAAAATGCTCTTTTCATTAAATTGTCAGTCAAACTGGCAATACCGAAATTAAAGTAGTGCTCCCCAAATTACTTTTTTGTAGCATTATGACTACATGAATTTTGAAGACATGCATCTAAGATTGCTGCAACTTAAATCCAATTGCCTGAGGAAATTAAGTTTCCGACTAGAAGGTTATCCTTAAACATTTTTTAAAACCACCTGGCATTTCCATAAAAACCATGAAATTTCTCTGTCAAAAGCAGAACGATCTCAAACTCAGTTGCCCGGTTTCGAGTTGCCCCTCCTTGTCAACATCCAGGGCAATATTGCCCTCATATTCCTTTGAATGAATGAAAATTAAATAATGACCTACCATCTCCTCTATAAAGTAAATAACCTGAGCAACATACAATAGTGAGATCTAATTTAAAACAAAAATCACGCAGGAAGTAGAAAACAAAAATGGCCTTCCAAATATGTAATCATTTGGCAGACGATTTTATCTAGGCCTAAGTGTTCTTATTGGCCCTGTCACATATGGAACTCTTCACACTTTCATGATGTGGATTATTTTTTTAAATGGATGGAAACATTTTTGGGGGGCTTCAAAACGGAAAGATCTCAGATTTCATCAAAAAAAATGTAATTTGTGTTCCAAAGATGAACAAAATTCTTACGGGTTTGGAACGACGTTAGTGTGAGTAATTAATGACAAAAATTTTAATTTTTGGGTGAACTATGCCTTTAAGAAAGTAAATAAAGTCCATTTTAATATCATGTTGACTTTTGAACCAGCAACTTCCCAGTTACCAGCCCTGAGCTTTGGCCACTACTCCAAATCACCCCATAAACTGGGGTCATAAACTGTAAGAATGTAATTTTCTCTTGAAAATGTTATATTCTCCACCCAACCCAAATTTACATGAACCACTATGGAGGTCCAACATGCAACACCTTCAAAAACTTGAGCATTCTTGAAGACTCTGCCCTCCGTGTACCACTCTACTCCTTCCCCCACCCTTCCGACAGCTTCCTCTCTCCGTGCCTTCTTCCATTCAGGCAGCACAAGCTGTTGTGATGTGGACTAGCAGCATATGTTTCTTCTAGAATGTCAGTTCACGAGGGGGGAAGGGAGCAGGCTGTTGGGAAAAAAAGGGGGGAAACGCTCTGGGAGAGTGGAGAGAGCTTTTACTGAATTCCGTGTTTGTGTGCTGAATGCTGACACTGCAGAACAGACTCACAGACTGATGAGAGAGGAAAAAAAGCCTCCCCTTTCTGACCACTAAATGCTTTGGGCCTTCATGCTCCCCCCTCCATCCAAACTGAATAATGAACTACACTGGTAATCACTTCCAGCGCTGCTGCAAACATAATGTGGTTGTTCAGTGCAGTACCTCATCTTGGAACCGCATTTTCCCCTACTGTCAGATATACAAACTGTTTAAAGATGGCCAGTTTGAGAGGAATGCTCAGGAGCTCAGCATAGATAAACATGTTTACTTCAGCCATCCTTGCAGTGCTGGCTCACATATGCTAACAGAAAGCCTTCTTGAAAAATGGCTGCCATTGGTCCCTTGGCCACGTGTGGCCTACTTGAGAGCGGGAGCTAAGGCCAATGTCTCAACACGTCTGTTTCGCCTGATGGAGTTTGACTTCCCTATAGAAAATACCAATGACAAGAGTGTATGCTTTGTGATATGAACAACCCCACTTCAACCGGTAGATTTAGTTTAGCTCTAGACCAGCCTGCAAAAAAGTTTTGTGAGTCTGATTTGAGCTAAAGAAGTACAACTTATTAATTATGAATAATGAAAAATTTTATCTGCCCCCATTCAGGGTGCTGTAATTGCCCCTTACCTTAAAACAAACGGAATCGTATAGAAGCTGGAATTTTTCAACTTCGATACGATACAATAACATTTCTGATACCACAGGAAAAACTGCCATATATACTGACATACAGATCATTTGTTATTATCTCTTTTTTTTTTTTTACAAGAGCAGCAAGTGACTTTCTCTTTGTCTTTTGTTCTTTGATTAACATGACAAAGAGCAGCATGTTTATTAGGCTGCTGTCACTTTAAGAGCTTATGCATGGATGCACATGCTTTTTCTTTCAAATATTTACGTTCCAAAACTGTTTGTATTTTTGAATACTCGTCAAGATGAGTTTTGACATAATTTTGTATGTATTTGACTGTTTAAGCGTAATTAAGCCACAAAAAATAACTAAATTTAGTACTCACACGCTGTTTGAGAGGCGGCTTTTGGTGTGAGCGCGAAACCTGTGGGAATTAGTAAAATTATGCGCAATACAAGCACTATGTAACCAGAGTGAATGAGGCGAGTGAGTGAGAGGAGGCGGGTGTGTGTCAATTCGCCATCAGTCAGAAGAGAGTTTGAGAACACGCAGCTGTTATCGGTGTATCAATACCGCAGAAAAGGAGTATTGGAACCGTTTCAGATATTTCAGTATCGATATTAGGGGTGTAACGATACATGTATTCATCCCGAACCGTACAGTACGGACGTCACAGTTCGGTTCATGCAGTTAGACGATGAATACAGTCAGTCACAGGCGATTCACACTCCAATCCAGAAGGGGGCGCACATGCTAATGCAGTTTGCTAACCACCACAACAGGAAAAAGCACAGAAGAAGAAAAACAGGCGATCTATGCCCTTCACTTGCTAACTTCCCTCAATCTCGTTGACTTGGACGTACGTCATTGCTTAAATTGCACGAGTGCCCACTACTGGCGGAACATTTGCAATGGGCTGAATTGGAACGTCATAAGCCCTTGTTCACATGGAATCTGCTATGGAGTTGATTTATTATTTTCATTTTTTTCCCTTATGAAACTGTTTAATGCAGCATTCTATATGTATATATGTGTGTTTGGGTTGTTTTAGATATTTAAAAAATAATAATATATCATAGAGTTGTTTGTGGTGGGGTAAATTAAACATGATATGCAGTGACGTCACAATCGTGTTGCATTGTGGTATATGAAGCTGCCTGAAGTGTACATATGAAGTAGAGGTCAAAATCGAGGGTCTGTCCATATAAACTTCCCTCGCCCCTGAGGGGAAGTGCTTAGGGAAGTTTGCGAATGCGTGTCTAAAAGTGGAGTGGAACGCAGCCTTAATGTGCATGTAATCTTTCAACCAGTGTTCAAAAACATCAAAATAGTTTGAGAATAATATCTCATGTAGCATTAAATTACCGCAGGCAAGTCATTTAGTGTCCACAGCATGTTAGTTAACTAGAGAAATGAACTCTAGAGGAGCATTTCACTTAATATATGCACTATATTAGCTTATATATTCATTATATTTACTTTACCTGTTAGTAATGTCTTAATTATTTAATGTATGTTTAAATAAATTTGTCATGAAAACAATGACAGCAACTGTGTAAATGATTATATATCAAAAATGATTTTTTTTCAAATGCAAAAACAATATCATTTGAAAATCCAATTTTTTGATAATATTACAAACCCTACTTAAAGTAAAACCATTTGTCTATTTTAAAGTACATATCATATTTAGCAAATGAGCATATTTTCAGTAGATTATTTAAGCCTTGGTAGTAAAATGAGATAGGAATTAAAGCTTAATTTGCACAAGATGAATGCAAAGTTTAAACTGCACAAGATAAATGCTCAGAATAACACTAGGCCATGGCAATTTCTAACCACTCACTGCTCTGAGTTTTATCACCAGACCAAATGGAGCTACTCTGAATTTACATTTCCACTTACATTAATTGGAGGTTATTCTGCCTTTGATGGTAATGGAAAGTGTAGTAGCTGGTTCTAGATAGGCAGCCACTTTTAGTGGAGAGAAACAGTCAGTCTGATGCAGCGGATCACTGCCGCTGGACTGGGCTTATACGGTTGGGTTAAATGCGTCGAAGGCTAGTTACTTCTAAATGTACAAGCAAAGACAAGCAATGTTTGCTGTTGCAGAACAAACATGAAATGAACATGCATTTACAGAAACAAGTGTTAAAGTAAAAAAATCAATAGCCTAAAAACAGCCTAATCACGCGACATGGCTGAAATCCCTCGATGATCATTTAGCCTTCGATACATCAACGTAACTGATTCACCTCTGCCACTATTTCATGCAACATCTCTCATGGGGAGCCCAGATCAATGCCGCCTAAAAGATAATGATAATTTCCGCCTTGTTCCAGAGCGCTGCATTATTGGATTACTTCAACATGCACAATAAATGAGAGTATGATTAAAGCAGGATTTTATCTTTTAGCCTTTTCCCCTGCAATTGATAAAGACGTCATTCATCAGATGTGACCAAGAAAATCCTTCGCAGCGATGCATGTGCTAACTCTTTGGCAAAAGTGAACAACATTTAGGAAGACGACTCTAATAGACTTTGTTTTATATCGGGTTGTTTGTCTTACTGTAAGTGCTCTCAGAAATATTTCACAGCAAACTGTCAGTTCTTACATGTCTTGTCTAAATAGAGACAAACAATAGATAAAAGTTTGCTGGAACTATCTCTTTACTTCTAGGAGGGAGCTTGTTTGCCTCATGAGAAAAATCTAAATGTGAGCCAAAAAAAGGTATTTTTTACACCTAAATGCACTTGAAGAAGCTCATTTATAAAAATAAATAAATTAATAAAAAAAAATGGATATAAAAACAAATTCAATTAAAATAAAACAGTCATGTAGCCTTCAAATATTTTTCACTTAGTTTTCACTTCACATGTTTATTAAATATAAAATTAATTAAAAATTTGTTATACTTTTTTTTGTACTTCTAACTTTGTGGTTGTGTTTTCCAGCCAGGAGATGTGAGAGGATTTCTCAATATTCTTCTTTTTATTAATATTAAGGATGTACCAATATTCTAATTAAATTATTTTAATGCTTTGGCCAAAATTTTTTATTTAAAACATTACAAACTCAAATTAATATTCTGTGTGCTACAAGGGAATTTATATGTATATATATATATGTGTGTGTGTGTGTGTGTGTGTGTGTTTGTGTGTGTATATATATATATATATATATATATATAGAGAGAGAGAGAGAGAGAGAGAGATTATTAAATATCTCTTTTGAAGTGTATATGATTTATATACAGTATTAATACCTAAGATGGCATTTTGACCACAAAGTGCTTTTGATTCACACATGCAGCTTTTACGGCGAGCATTTACTTTTGACAACCAGAATCTAATGCAAAAGTTTTAAACTTACCTAATGTAACAACTTGATGTAACTCACAGAAAGCAGTAAACGACTGCAAAGATTGCAGAATGACAGACGACGTGAGATTTCCTTATACTCACAGGCACACACACAGCCAAAAAGCCTTGACAAATGCATTTTGGCAAGAGTGAAAAAGGATGTAGCTGGAAGCCTCTCCATTTTGATTCATTAAAAATTGCACTATAATGGAGAAACAAGTGCTGCTCTGTGCTCAAACAATGTGAGCACCTGCACGTTGTGCGGAGCGTGCACTTACACACAATACTAAAGGGAAAAAAATCCTTTTGCTAATTTTCCTTTGAATGTCCTAAGCCAAATTCTGCTTCTCCCAACCCAAAATTAATTCACGGAAGAAAGTGGATCAGATATTGAAATATTTTAAATTAAATTTCAACATTATCCATAAAAATGTGATGAGATGTAGTCTTTCATCTGAATGACTACTTTTTGTATTCATCTTACTGAAGTATGTAAAAACCATTGTGTGAGTAAACAGACCCATAAAAAACATTTTGAATATTATTATCTTAGTGGGAAGCAGAAGAACTGTATCAAGCCTGGCCTTGTTGGATTTATGAGAATAAAAAAGAGAAATTTTTCCACAAATTTTGTATGTATGCAAATTGTATAATATCCAAGGTACACATTCCTAGTAATTGTGCAGTTAATTCTCATATTGTATTTTCAGAAAGTTTTGGAATATTTTGTCACTACCGAAACACAATAATAAATAATTTAATAAGAAGGGTTATATTGACCTATTAAGATTGTGCTAACATCTACCTTGTAAATATATTTTTTGCTATTTTAAAAAAAAAGTTTTGACAGGTGAATAAATAACAATTACAATTTTAATAATATTTCAAGTGTCATTTATGAGATTTGTTGTATTTTGAATCCAATCTTTCTTTGTAAAAGGAATAACGTTTATTATTACTACTCATTAGTTTGAATATACATTGAACCAAACACTATAATAACATGATAATTCAATATACTTTATTTTTGACCAAAAAATCCCATGTTTCGGTCGTGACAGTAATGTGGCGGTAGCGACCACATTAAGTTACAGAATTTTCACTAAAACACTACTAAAACATATTAAAATACTAATGATTTGCATAACTGTACTAAAATTTTCCCCCAAATAAATGATTATGTGTCCCCTTTTGTCACTACCAAAACAGTGATGACATGTTTCAGTCATGACTGTTTCGGTAGTGACAATTTTAGATACTTTTTGCGCCTAGCTCAAAGATGCTAATCAGCACATGATTAGCTAACACAGTTCTGAACAGTTGTACACAGAAAAAAAGAAAAAAACGAACTTTTATCGAATAACACTCAAAAAACCATGATGTCACAACCGAAACTTCACCACGTTTCAGTCATGACTGTTTCGGTAGTGACCATTTTAGATACTTTTTGCGCCTAGCTCAAAGATGCTAATCAGCACATGGTTAGCTAACACAGTTCTGAACAGTTGTACCCAGAAAAAAAAAACCCACTTTTATCGAATAGCACTCAAAAAAAAATGATGTCACAACCGAAACTTCACCACATGTTTCAGTCGTGACAGTTTTGGTAGTGGCAATTTTAAATACTTTTGAGAAAGTACTCAATAAATGATGATTTTGACTAATCGATAATGACATTCCTTGTCGATGATTTTCATTATCGATTTTATCGATTAGTTGTTGCAGCCCTACAAAACATACTGCAATAATAATACTTACAATTTCAAAAAATAATCCTTTACAGTGATGCCTGATTTTAAAAAGCGATTCAATAAATATGCTTTTAATCAAAACTTGCGTGTGTGATCATGTATATGCCCACAGTATAGCTATAGATTTACTGTTATTTTTCCTCCCTCCTTTCTTTATACAGTATATGGCAGCTGCCAATCAATTCCCTGTAGTGCCCTGAGACACTGTTAACCTTCTACACACATTACAGACGTCCACACTCCTTCACCGCTGTACCTGTACATGTGCGTGTATACGTGAGAGCTTTTGTGTTCGTGTGCTCAAGTGTGTCAGCACATTTGTGTTGCATTATAAGTGTGTGGCGCTGATAATACACCAGCAGATCTGAGCCAGGATGTGCCCAAACATGCCTCCTTCACAACTCCATGCCATTATACACTCTCTGCCACAACAACCCCAGAGCTCGTGATACGGAAGAGAGGAAACTTATGAGAGGTGACACACAGAGAGCATTGAACATGTCTATGGGGGCGTTTCATCATTGTCATTAAAGTGAACACATGCCTATATGGTCCGATTACTCTGATTATTTAAAACCAGGAAAAGTGAGTCACATATTAGTGATTAGTGACAAGTTATTAGACAAGTTATTAGTGAAGTACAAACCTACTGATTATTGATGTAATATGCTTTTTCTGCCATGATATAATGAACATTATTAGCATAATTCTTATGCTAATTCATATATTGGTTAAATAAGGTCTACCTCAAATAAGGTTTACAAATGTGCTCTTTAAGAGGTTACTCTTTTGTGGTACGAATTTGCATTTCAATAGCATATTTGTGTTTGCACATCTCTTGTTGTAGTGGTGTGCGCTCTGCTCCGGGTTTCGTAAGGTTCATGCGCACAGCTATTTGAGTCACATCACAATATATAATACAGAGAAAACACCAATTTTCATGTTCATTAACGTGTCATTATTATATCAAATTCTTCTGGATAATTATAGTATTCAACGGATTTGTGTAAAACATGTTCAAGTAAGGGTTATAAGTAGATCCGCATGAAACTGAATCACATTTTCTGTGGAAGAAATGCATATGTGGTAAAATGCGTTGAATGAAGTTGAGAGTAGTACACTTTTAGAATTAGTAGAAGAAAGCATACGATTGCAAGAGAAGCTTTGTCAAAGGCGAGCTTATGAATTGTGTGGAAAACTGCAGAGCTTTCTATGTTAAATCAGTGGATGCTGATTCCAATCAGCACCACCCTAAAAAAACTATACCAAAATCTATTTAAAATACATTTATTTCATACTAAGTATACTTCAAATCCATTAACACATTTATTGACATATCACTTAAGACTTACTGATATAAAATTATAATTTATTTATTTGGAGTATTTCTTTAATGCACAATGCGCATTTCTTAAAGTCCCCCTGTGGTGAAAATCAAGTTTATTGTCGTTTATATGTCTATGTGGTGTTTTTTATTTGCTTTGAGACAAACAATGTGCAAATTCATAAGTCAACTATAAAAAAAACAACAACAACAAAGACAGTCTCAAACCCGTGGTTTGAAATCGCTGGTGTCTGTGACGTCACAAACTACCTTGTAACCAATCACTTCAAAGTGCCGGTGGGCTTTAGCATATCATTAACAGCGAACTAGCAGGGGAGTCTGAAGAGGAGCCAGGTTATCCTGGTATTTTTCTGCTGATATGAAAAATCGGGTAGATTTAGCAATATAGCGGGTGAATGATGTATATTACGGTGTTATGATGAACTATATGCCTTTGTAAGGATGCTGATTTTCAGAAGGCAGCTGTCTGACTCTGAGATGGCGAACGGGAACATGGTTTGTGTAACATTATTAGCTGTTTTATAACGTAGTCAAACAAAAGGCTAATCACATTAATTACCGTTATGTGTCCGACGTTGTAAAGAGCGATACCATTGTGCGGGGTTTACCTCAGTAAGTTGACCGAGTGGATCTCTGAGCTGGCGTGAGCGAGTGGAGGCGGGGCTAATTAGTATATTCAAAGATCCGCGTATACTAAATGAATCAAGGGTGTAGAGTTACATTCAAGCTATTTTAAGGCATGAAGAATTTTTTTTCACATGAACTTTTTTTTTTATATATGTAATTTTGGTGATCAAAAGATGAGTTTTAAGGGATAACATTACTGAATTTAATATTATGCCTAAAAAGTGTTTTAATATCACTAGGATTGTTTGATCTTTGTATTATATCAGTCTTTAAATGCAAGATATTTAAAGTGCACCTAAAGTATACTTGGAATAGTTCCACTGTAGCACAATCAGATTCAGACTTCAGTATATGTTTAGTTGGACCTCAACACTACTTCCACACAATTAAAGTGCATTAAGTAGAAAAATTAGTTATTCCAATTTAGCAGACTTTAAGTATACCAAAAGTATAATTTCAGGGTATTTTTTTATTTAGCACATAAATGTGTAAATGTATTTGTAGTATACTTAGCACAGGAGTTTTTCTTGTGGCATGTTTGCTGGGAATTGCCCTTAATCCCTGTAAAGCTGCTTTGGAATAATACATATTCTGAAAAGTGTTATACAAATCTATTAAATGAATTTTTTTAAATTTAAACAGAAAGCATAGCTCAGAATCTGAGAAGAAATGTATCAAGTTCACATTGAAACCTGACTTTTGATTTCTAGTTAAAAAGTAAAACATGACGTTGTTAAAAATTGCTGAAATAAACCCTTAGCTTACATATACATGACTGATTAGTCAACCAGTCATTTAGGCAACATACAGATTAGTCGACTTTGAAAATATGCACACTTCTCTGTCCCTGAACTTCGGAGGCCGAAGCAACAGTGCAGAACCTTCAGAGGTGCAAGATAAGTGGCTCTCCACTAACTTTAGTGCGACCGGCTTCTTACATCTCTGCCTCTGGTCACAAGTCTGTCAAAGCCAAAGTCTAGTGTGCCACAGCCTGTTAGAACACTAATTATCACAGCTTCTAAGAGGCAGGAATGTCACCTGTGGAAACAGTTGCAGCCTTAACAAATAATTGCATGTTCCTATCTGCCCGTCTCCAGCACCATGGAAATGGTCTTATTAGCGAGATAAAGGAGGAAGCAGGCAACAAGTCAATGCCATGGTGAGAGCGGCCCATGGCTGCGACACGCCATGATGGGAGATGACACTTATCGACAGATTACATAAACCACTCAGGTTCTAGCTAAGCAGGAATTTGGCTCCCTAAATGAAGAGAACCAATTTCAGCCATCGCACAGGGCCGGGGTAATGAAATAGAAGATGAGAGGTCTGAAATGTAATTTTCCGTGTGGACTCCTTTTGTGTGGTTATCTCTGAAGGTGCAATAATGGTTCAGTCAACGACTTTCACTGACCCCATAATGACCCACAGTAGTTCAGGTCTCTGAGTGAGGAACTATAATTACCAAATAATTACTAAATACCGCATATTGTGCATTATTGAATTTTTTTTTTTTTTTTTTTCAGAAATGTCTGAAGTATTTCAAAGTATGCTTGTTTGGAACAAATTATGCATATTCATAGCAGCGAGACATAACTGAGATTCCACGCGCCGCATCCGTCCTCCTAACAAATTCATTATCGCTGGAATGTGTGAAACAACTTTGGTACAACACATGAACCTTGAGAGGCAATTTTACTAATTTTTAAGACGAAATTGAAAAGGACCATTCGCATTTCATTAACATTGTTTGCATAATAACATACTTTCATAGAAACCAAAGTCTACAATGATCAAAATCAAATCAAAATGCTTAATCAAAATTCCTTGTCAGCCAATTATCAGTTTCCTTGTTGCATATAACACTAATATTCCAACTTTTCTTGTTTGTTTTTAACTTTAAATTTCCCATGAAATCAAAGTTTTTTGGCTTTTAGTATGAATATGTTAACCTTGCTGATACCTAATGTGCTCCAAAACAATGACAAAATTCACATTTAGAAGATATAAGCGTTCAAAACTTACAGTCTCACACTTCCGCCAATTTGGATCAACGATTTTGATGACATCACGCTGCACTTCAGCTTCTCATCAGATTTTCTATCCAATCAAATGCTCTCTAGAATCTAAAGCGTCCTCACTACATTATAAATAGACTCTGAAGCTGCAGCCGTAATTGGTCACTTGTTTACACATTTACTATTTTCTACAGTGAATGGCACATAGTGCACTGTATAGGGGATAGGGAACAATTCAGACAGTGTAATTATGCTTTCCACTGGGGCGAATGAAGTCAGCTCCGGTCCAGAGACTTGATAACACAGAACGGATCACATGCACGAGTCGGCGCAGACCACAAAACATATCGGACCCATTTGAATTCTACACAGAGGAGAGAAACAGTTTTAGATTATGAGGAAACTGAGGCTTTACGGAGCTCAACAGCTCTGGGCGAGCTGTGATATAAACTAAATGCTATTGCCTATTTTAAAAAAGGGGAGGAGCTGTTCGATATGTCCTGCCCTGTCTTGTTGTTTCAGTGGAAATTTTGTCAACACACTGCTGAACACTTCAGAGGGCCTTTAAAGGATTAGTTCACTTCAGAATTAAAAAGTACCAATCCAGT
This sequence comes from Elopichthys bambusa, assembly GCA_037101425.1. Taxonomy (NCBI): domain Eukaryota; kingdom Metazoa; phylum Chordata; class Actinopteri; order Cypriniformes; family Xenocyprididae; genus Elopichthys; species Elopichthys bambusa. The sequence continues at coordinate 45,820,154 of CM074432.1, read as the reverse complement.
GTTTACAAAGCGAACGTGCAAAGACTAAGTCAAATGCCCTTTACAAAAAAAAAAGGTAAAAAACGATGAGAGGAGAAAACGAGATGGAGTTTTTCGCACTTCCGCGGTACTTCTGCCTACGTCATACGTGACCTTTCCAACGTAATGTGTGCCGCATCGCATGACGAGTGCAAGACGAGCATTTGTGGTTAAAAAGTTCATTTCGCTAGATAAGACCCTTATTCCTCGTCTGGGATCGTGTAGAGCCCTTTGAAGCGGCACTAAAACTGCAGTTTGGACCTTCAACCCTCCGGTAACTGTTGAAGTCCACTATATGGAGAAAAATCCTGGAATGTTTTCCTCAAAAACCATAATTTCTTTTCAACTGAAGAAAGAAAGACATAAACATCTTGGATGACATGTGGGCGAGTAAATTATGAGGAAATTTTTATTCTGAAGTGAACTAATTCTGAAACTAAACAGGTATATAAACATTAAAAATGCTCTTTGAATTTTTCCTAAGTCTATAAACTCTACAAGAATCTCTGGTTGCGCAGCGAGAAAATCAATTGAACTCTTTTGTACTGGATCTTTCTGCTGGTTTCATGAATAAATCTAAAGTCCCAGAGCGTTGATGAATCAATGATAGAGTCTCTCACGACCAATCTCCTGCAGACAGCAGGAGACAGCAAAGGTCCAGTGGAGTGGACGGCAACTGGCGCTCTCCTGCTGGCAAGACCCAAGCGTTTATTTCATGCCTCTTTAAACCGGCGGGGTGAGATGCGGTGAAACCGTCTGATAGGATCCAACTCAAACCTGAGGCCTGAAGCTTACCGCCTGGTGCTGCAACTACGGGCCGCTTTGGGATCAATTTCTGTTGGCCAGAGTGCTGGATTGATTTACAGGGCCTGTCAAAACAACTTTCTCCACCTGCCTCCAATGCGCCACAATTATGTGCAATGTTTGGCCCATCACACCGATGGCACATGGAAGGGCAGAGGCAGTAGTCCCATTTACTGCCTGAGGCTTAAAGAAGCCTAATATTTTACACAAAAATAAAAATCTTGTCATTTACTCACTCATGTCTTTCCAAAAGCCTTATGATTAAATATATGTATATATAAATATAAATATATATAAATAATGACACTAAAAAAGTAGTCTACACTACACCCCAAGCCTTACAATAGCTTTGGGTAAGGAATACACAGGAATACACTATTAATGCAACATGATTACAAGACACAATTAACAAGTGACACATTTTGATGCACCATATTTGAATAGACAACAATGTAATTATTAAGGATAAACCGTGTAAATTTGATTACATGGAAATGACAAGCATGAAAATTCTGCTAATTATCCATTTGTGCTCCACAAAAGAAAATAATCAGATGTGGAATTAAATGAAGGTATTGCTTTAAATAGTACAGCTTCAAACTAACATAATGTGACAAAAAAGCGATAAAGAATTTAATTATACTTCGATATTGTTTACCTTATCCAAGCTTCTTTGGAATGCATTGAATGACCTTATTAAAAACACATGTCTATCACAATACGCTTCAAATTCCACCGTCCCAACTTGCGAAGGTGCTATACAAGTGTGTACAATAGTGCATATAAAAGCCAGGTAATAAAAGCTGTGAATAAAGCCTGCTTATCATAAGAGATTTCCCAGCCAAAGCCGAGGACACGGGCCGAGCGACATGCGGTGAGGCATGAGGAATGAAATGGCAGTGATGAGCAGAGAGGCCATCTGCATTTCACAAGTCCCAGCATGTCAAAGACAGCGTCTGTTTGGAGTGAACCTCCATCTGTCATAAATCACTTCTTCTCACCACAGCACTAATGGTGGAAAGGTCACATGGAATTTTTTTTGACACACTGTTTGTTTGTCATCCATCGGCAAAGGGATGCGGCTGTGTTTATTGGTGCCTCATGAGCAGCGGCGACCAGATGAGACCCATCCACCGGGCTCTGCGCTAACATGCTAGTAAAACCCTCCTGTCTGGTTAGGTTAAGCAATGTTATTTAAAAATATTGTTTCAAAAGAGCGTAACTTCGGAAAGTTCACAGACAACCAATCCTGACCGTTTCTTAAATACACGACCAAAAATTTCCCTAAGGAGCCATTTCTATCTGTTACATTTGGCTTTGTTGATGTAACCTTATGTATTTAGGTTGATTCAATAATGTTATAATATAAATTAATAACTTTTAGCACATGAAGCACAGTTTTTAGGATAACATTTTGTGTGTCATTTCTAGGGATGCACAGATATGATTTTTTGGGGCCGATACCATTTTTACCAAACAATTATTGGCCGATACCGATACCGATATTTGTCACTTCGTCTCTTATTTGATATTTTGTCATCAAAATAGATGGTATTTTGACTTTTTTGTTTTAAATAAGCAAAGTTCAAAACACCTGCATTAAAATATACTAGCAGGTTTATTGCTGCGAATCAATAAAATCATCAAATAATTTCTAATGAACATCAATTGGATCCATCTAACATTCAGCAGGCCAACATAAATACAACAGAACAAAGGTACATATGAAATAAACAGTGCTTTTTAGGCAGGTTTAATAGTCTTCAGGTACAGAAATAAAGTAAACAAATGGAAAAAACACAAAAGAAGATATGAAGAATATTGGCAGCCAAACAACACTGGAACGCATTGACTTAAGACACTGACATATTTCTCAAAATATCTCATTTTATGTTCCACGCAAGAAAGAATTTTAGGTGGAGTATCCCTATATATAAATGATACACTTCACCTTAAAATCAGCATAGCATAGCATAGTAAATGTTTCCAGCAACTGTAAACTTTATGTTTATAATAAATAAAAAACAACCCGTGGAACTCTTACTATTTGCATAAGGCATTGGAGAGGTTAAGCGGTGTTTACAAAGCTGAAGACCGCACTGTAGCGAGATTTCAAACTCATTGAGCAGGCCCACTTTGCATACTAATGTTCAGAGGTAGCTTAAAGTCTGTATCTTCACCCTGTAAATCCAGGCCAGCTCCAAGGCAGAGGGAATCTGCCCGGGCTCCGCAGCTCATGATAACAATACAGCAGCAATTAATGAAAGGCCTGCTAGGGATTTATTACGACGGAGAAGAACAGAATACGGTGCCAGAGATCCTGGACGCTAGGCATTTGAATACAGGCCACAAATTATAAACAGTTTCAGTAAATGAAGTGACTGAGCGTCTTTGTTCCACAGGCGTACATCTTCCTATTGCTAGCTAGGAACAGGGCGCACTAACCACTAGCGTGGCCAGCTCTGGGAAAGGAAGTTATTGAAGCCTGGATTTCCTGCTTTCAGCTGTGGCCAAGAACTTGGAGGTTTATGGCGGTTTCAGGAACTGACTCATCTAATGATTCATGGATCAGAGATTGCTTTTCACATGCGTCTGGTCATGGAAAAACTTGCTTGAATAAGAACATACAACATTTTAGTATGCCAAAGATGGCTGAAGGGCATGATATTATTAGATATAAAAGCATAAGTCCTTCATGTTTTGTTGGGGTTTTTTTTCAACTTGTTCGGACGCCATTTGTATCAACATTAATTTCTTCCATTGAACTGACTAAGCCCTCCATCTGGTTTGGGTTACAAGGCTATAACTTTGAAATGCTGGATGTGGTCTCGCTAGTCTTTTCAGGTTTAACAACAAGCAAAAATGCTCTTGAATTCACAGAAAATGATCAATGTTTACTTGGAGAACACTCCAAAGTCATGCGACAATTAATCTTTAAACTAAAGTGGTCTCTGTGTTTAAAAATTTAAAAATTGTTCTGGAGCATCACAATCTAAGTGAGAATTTTTAATGTTGATGTAAATTTTTACCAACAGTGGGGAGTAAAACATGAATAGCACTTGCAGAAATGGTCATCAAGACCAAAGTGCGCTCCGTAGCTGGCAGTCATTTTATGGCAGTTGTCCTGAAGCACATTTACTTACATGACGTCAGTGGCTAAGAGCCAGCTTTTCATTTTGGTGGCAATTTAGCTCAGCTTCTTTACGGGCTTGTTGTTACAACTAAACAGCAGACCACACTCAGCTATTCCCTTGGAGAATCAATTTACCGTGGGTCGTGTTCAGACTCCAGACTACTGGTTTCTGTTTGTAACACAAGATTAAACACATTTTTAGAAGTAGCAAATGAACACTTGATTTAGCCTATGTTAGATCAGTACACACACACACACACATATATATAAACATTTCCTCAGTTTAAAAACAGAGGCAACATGAATTTCACACAAAAAAAGGAGTCTGACCAACTGCAAAATGTGAGATATATTTTTAAAAAAAAAGTGAACTATGTTGTGGGATTAAAATCTAAGTTGAAATTTTTTAGAGTAATGTGGAAAAAAAAATTGGGGGGCCATTTTTATATGTGATCATAGACATGATACACATTTGAACCGCTGCCATGTGACTCAAGCGTGAATCATCAAATCAGAACTTGTCGTTATTCAGTGTCCAGTTGCATTTCCGATTATCCACCTTTTTCCTGAGTAAACGGTGGGCCGTTTGACCCCATTTACACAATAATAGCAACGTGGTATAGTATATAATACATTTTTAATAAACTGTCATGCTAAGTACAAACATCATTTATTTGAAACATGTAATTGGGAACTATATTGGAAGCAATAAACTTACCTAATATAATATAAGCTAAGCTAGCAGGCTAATCGGGTAGATGTATGCAATGCTGGTACATAAGCGAACTAAAAAACAGTGAGAACGAGAAATGCTTGATTTCACACAGCTTCAGTTATTAGTATATGTTAGTATATGAACCATGTAATTTAAAAGACATTAATCATAACGTGATTTTGCAGGAATTATAATCAGGCGCTAAAAATACTACCCATTAAAAGTTTCTTTGAACCAATGGGATCACTCGGGGTCCTAAAGGAGAGCCGATTCCTGGGGGGACTCGATTTCTCACCACACCTCCATGAGAAATTCCAACTTCTGTTTGGATGCTGTCCTGTTCCGGTCTCCAAAGAAACACATTGTCAAAATGGGGTAAAAAAAAGCATCTGAATGAACTAAACAGAAACTATTTGAACATTACTAAAAATAGAAATGTGCACAGGGTTAAGCCGTGCTGTTGTCGGCTGCTACATAACAGCAATAAACTAAAGAAATTCTTGGAAAGTACGTGTTTTAAGCACCAGCGAATCTGTACACGGCACCGTATGCCTGGCATTATATGCTAGACTGGCAAGAGAAAACGAGCATGGCTTGCAGCACTTAAGTTAAAAACTCCCCAAAGAGGGTATATGTGCGCTATAATGAATTTGAGGACAAAATTCCACTAACTTCATTCTGATCGGGAGCTGCATGAAGGATACGAGTGCTCGTATGTTTTCAGTGCAGCTCACTTCAGACAGCTTTGATGAGTGAAGCGCTGACAAAAGACAGGCATTGCTACACTGATGACACTGTGGAGCCATGTGCTTGTAAAACCATTTCCATAGGTTTAATAATACATTATCAGCTCGGAAAATACGCTAATTTGACTAGACTCACCGGAGACCAGAAATGTAAAGCAATCCAGTACGAGTCAGGCGAGACTTTTGCGTTTGGCGATAGACACAACGCAGGATGTGCAACGTCATGTATAGGGATCGTAGCTGATCCCTACAAACCAGGCAACACGGTTCGAAACGCATGTGATTCTAGGATTAATTGCAAAGTTGTCCTTTCAAGCGATTTTAAACCATACGAGCACAAAACGTCGCGAAAGAGAACTCAATTTGGAACTCACACGCTGTTTTGTGCTCACACACAGTCACTCAGATAGTACACGAACACCAAATTCCGTTCTCTTCCACGTCTATTTGTTTTTTAATGGACACATACACGCAAAATTAATTCAAAATGCCCGTCTCAGCGAGCATCCTTGTAAACACAGTCGCTTATGGCTTACGTAAACGATTGAGATGCGTATCATTATATTGGATCCGTGCATTAGCTCTTAAAGTGACAGCAGCCTAATAAACCTGCTGCCGTCTGTCATAAATTAAACAACAAAACACAAAGAGAAAATCACTTTTGTAACTTTAACAAAGATTAATTTGATTTAATTTATACAGTTTATTTGATTATTCAATTTCTGTACCTGAATACTGTTAGACTTACCTGAAAAATATAAAGCACTGTTTATTTCATTTGTATCTTTGTTATATTGTATGTTTGTAAATTGTTTATTATTTTCTCTGAAGATGCACTTCCCTACAAAATAACACAAATCATTATAGAATGATTCATTCTTTCTTTCCGAATAGAGCTATTTAAGTCATCTGCTTAAATTGTTTTCATACTGCAATATATATCGCAGAAAAACAAAATATCTCAGCGTCAGCTTTTTCAAATATTGTGCAGCCCTACTTCGTTCAAAAAAGGCTATGAATCAGAACGCAGGAGTCACGAGACGTCTTGTAAAAACTTAATAAAAACAAATTTTAAAAATGTTATACGTTTTAAGTTATTTATTTGTTTTTGTTAAACAACTGTTTAATTGAATAGTTTTTTGATAAACTTGTTTACTTTGAGAATAATATGTGACCCTGGACCACAATCATATATATGTAGCAATAGCCAACAATACATTGTATAGGTCAAAATTATCGATTTTTCTTTTATGCCAAAAATCATTAGGATATTAGGTAAAGATCATGTTCCATGAAGATATTTTGTAAATTTCCATGAAGATTATCCACCTTTTTCCTGAGTAAACGATGGGCCGTTGACATGAGAAATCAAATCGGGTCTCGGGTCTCCTTTAGGACCCAGGCAGTAATGCCTGATCAAAAGTTGTTATCGGGATGTATTGACTACCTATTTCACTATTTTATGATGTTTGTTACATTAATTGCACAAACAACATGCTTGAAATATAAAATGAATGCCTGAATATTTTGTAAATTTCCTACCGTAAATATATATATATATATATATATATATAAATTGTGAGTGGATATGCATTGCTAAGGACTTTTTTTTTTTTCCACCCTCAGATTCCAGATTTTCAAATAGTCATATCTCGGCCAAATATTTTCCTAACAAACCATACATCAACGAAAAGCTTATTTATTCAGCTTTCGGATGATGTATAAATCTCAATTTCAAAAAATTGACCTTTATTGACCTTTATTTTGTGGTCCAGGGTCACATATAATAATATATTTTTAAAAAGTTGATTATTATGTTAAATTTATTTAGGGCTATTAATATTTAACATATTAAAAAATGAATGTTTTTGAATGTTTATCAGCATTAATCAAACATAAAATGTCAGCGTTGTCAGTATCAGTTTCTCAGATAGTGTTGTTTGGTATTGTGGAATTCACTGTCAGAAAAAAAAGGTACGGCGCTGTCACTGGGGCAATTTTCCCTTTTGTACCTTAGGGTACTGCCCCAGTGACAGCGCCGTACCTTTTTTTTCTGACAGTGTTTGGTATATTCGGTTTTGTGAGTTCTTTCAGTGTATCGGCTTTAGATACGGATATGAATGTGAACAAAGTGTTTGCGATAAATCTGATGAAAGAAAGAAAACCAGACTTAAAATACTTTTACGTATAATGCACTCTAAATTCTGGTCAAAAATGGACAAACCCAACCGTTGGGTTACATTTTTTAATTAAATTTTCAACCCAGCATTTTTTAAAGTGTGAGGAAACAGGGCAAAGGCCGTTGATTTTACACTATTTAACACTGAATAACAACCACAACTTAAATCAGTTGATGTGAACTAATATAAACAATTCCAGCAGTGAAACATTAAAAACAGAGTAGCAGTAGTTTGGCATCCCCTAAATTCATTTATTTTGAAAAACAAGCATTTAGCAAACAAAGAACAATGCTTGACAGACATTGATTACTATAACTTGTTTTTAAAAAAGTAATTGCAGCAGCTGCGGTTTCGATGCACGCGGTAGCGATCTGAAAAAGAGTCAAACTTTGGTAGGTTTGACGTTATAACCAGCTTTCACCCATTATGACACGCTTCCTTTTTTTCTCCATCCAACGTATGCAATTCATTTTCTTCAAAACATTGTATTGTGTTACTAACAAAACCAGAGGATCCATCCAAAGACCATAAAAACATCTGTTGAGTTCATCAATCAGGAAAGAATGACCAATACTTGGGTTTACATAAAACAGCATCTGAATTGTTCAGCTCTTTATTTACAACAGCTGTTTGCATTACTTGAAGAAGAGAGAAGAGACAAGAATATTGCTGCAAAACATAACCATCCTTGTATTTACTAAATATACTGTAATACGAAGTACAGAATTCCTGCTATTATGCCAATCATTAAACGCAGGACCTTCCCCTTCCAAAGACCTCACGAATGTATAATATTTTCCATTGCTTTGATTTTTTTTACCCCTCCCGGCGATAATCTTGATTCCTGTTTGACCGCAGATAGATTCTAATAGGAAATGATGCCTATGAAGAGTAAAACACACAGGACGTGGCTGTTTGTGTTGGTCTGTCTCCCAGCAGAGTTTAGTAGTTCACATTACCCCTGACCACAGAGCACAGCAAAGTGAGTTAGCTGCTTCTAGAAGTGGCAAAGGCACTTTTGTGCGGTTCATTCATATCTGTTGTAGCCTTGTTGAGGTAAACCCTATTTCATAGTGTGTCGCCATTATAAACCTATTTGATCGAGTGAACATAAATCACATGCAGTCAATAAAAACATCAACATGTGAGAGAACATATGCCTGGAATCGCTTGTTTTTCGATGTGCCAGGTGTTAATTCGAGAATAACTGCTAATTTGGACATGATTCAAAACAACTCTCGAAATGATTCACTAGAATGATGCAATCTTTCCAACAAAAGTAGATCGCCATATGCTCATGGAAATCATAAGCTGCAGATTTTGATTCACACAAATTCAAAATCAACAGTTTGTTGTAGCACTACGAAAAATATTTCATTTGCATATGCTACATACTCCAACTCCATTTGGTTTACATTACTCATACACGAAATTCACAACGGGCTGTTAGCAAACATCCCACACGGGGAAAATACAAACCGAGGAAATGCTATTGTTTAGCGTGCAGGATGTCAGTCAGACTAGAATATACTCTGACGTTCTGATCTTTCATCCTTTTAAAAGAAACAACTCGGAATGAACGCGTCGAAGCCGGCCAACAGAAAAGTTAGCGACTCAAATATGAAGCGATTTAAAATGCCATTGATAAGCTGAGTGAAGAGATATCTTATCTGAGGCATACATGGGCCATATGGTGCCACGGCCGCTGCCGCCTGTTGCTGGCATAACAATAGCCCGGCCTGGACAGCAAATGACGGGCACAGCATTAGCCTGGATTCCCTGAGCAGTAAACCCCAAGAGCAAATGTTCATATTTGCAATTTTTTTGTTTTGTTTTCTTACAGGTGCAAAAAGGGTCTAAACCAGATGTCTGCTTGAGCACAAAACTGTTTGCCTTCTACAATTCAGCAGCCTCACACACACTCCTCCCCGGCTCAGCAACAGGAAAAACAATAGGTTCTCTCTGTGCGCTCCCATTCCCCCACAATCCTCCATTCCCAGAGGTAACCCAATCCACTATGTCTGAGCAATGCACCTATTCTCTTCTCATTTCACAACTGAAAGACCGCTTTCTTCCTGAGCCACGCCGGAGAGCACCACTGAAACAGAAAGTATTGAAATTAATGTTTTTCCCTCCTGATTCAAATTCATTATTCATGGTCAGTGACATGCGATTTTCCTTAACAGAGATAGTAGCTTGAAAGGGCAATGTGGTACTACTTTTTCAAGCAAAAAACAAAAAAAAAACAGTAGTTTAATTAAGTTTTTGTCGGTCATGTTCTGATCAATAAATAACTATTTAAAACTCCATTATGTGTAATACATACTCAGTGTGCATTTTATATATTAGAGAGGCCATAATATGAGTGCTGGAATCCATCTATCAATGTTTTGAACCACATTTAAAGTTCAAGATAAATGATAATAAGCACATACCTTACACTCGAGCAACCCGGTTAACACAAACTAGCAATATACTGACAAACAGCCAACTGAAGTAAGGGTAAGTTTGAAGTTTTACAGTTTATGGTTTCCTTTTTTATATGCCTAATGACTACTTTGATAAGCATCTTCTGTTTTCTAACCACATTTGATCAAGAGTCAGATGTTTAACATCAACTGATGGGTTCAGTCAGTGTGAGACAATGTTGCATTCTCTGACTTGAAAATGTCAAGCAAGCGTGCATTCAACAGGTCTATGCGCGCACAAAGCACTTATTGCCATGCCTTTTTCACACAACTAGCAGATTTGCTTCTCATCACTGTGATACTGTATGTCAGGGGTCACATCTGATAGAAGTCAATCTGTTTACTGTATGTAGTACATGATAATGGCCCAGTTAGAGGACACAAACAACACATTGTGTCGCTCGGACCCTTCTTTATAAAAGGGCCAATGTGAAATATAAGACAATAATTAACTGCAAGAAAAGAGGTCTTTTCCCAAAACACACAATAGAGGAACTTGTTTCCCTGTTAAGAATTAAAGTGCAGAAAAGGGCAAGAGTTTTAAAGCTTTTGCATTAGAAAGACAAAGTGAAACGGTTACTGTATGTTCATATAGTACACTGTAAGAAGTGCCATTTCCTCCTTCGCAGCAATAATCGATTTGTTTCCATCAATTCGTTGTCATTTCAACTCAATTTTGTAAGTTTGTGAACTCAAATTTCATCAGATAAGACACTTCAAGTGGTCAAAAAAAGGCTGAGACTTTGGCATCGCAAATCCTACTTAATTTAAGGCGACCATTTTGACAGTGACAGTGTGATATGACCCTAAATAACCTACTATAGTCAGTTTGATTCAGTCATATTAAATTTCTATTAATATTATTGACTTGAATAAAATCAAGTACATTTTTAGTCTAAAAAGCATCTTTAAGGACGTTGTTATATTTTATTTACTCAAATAAGTACTGAGTAATATTAATTAACAACATGTACTTACCATTACCAACGGTAAAGGGTTACGGTTAGGGTTTGGTTTAGTGTTAGTTACTTGTAATTACAATTTACTGTTATTACTATAGTGAGTACATGTAGTAATGTGTAACTATGTCACCTTAAAATAATATTTTAGTGTCATTTGTGCGCATGTAGTTACTATAGTAATAACTATAAAGTATGCATAATTACATGAAACCAAACCAAACCAAACCCTAACCCTATCGTAAGTACATGTAGTTACTTAATATTACTCAGTACTTAAATGTATAATTACAGTGTAATAAAGGCACCTTAAAATAAAGTGTTACCAAGTGTTACTTCCAGCTGTTTTCCCCCAAAATATATTATACACAGTTAAAACTGTGTAATAAATCATTACGAGCTAATTTAAAGGTTTCATAAGCTTTGTGATGAAAGAAATGACTAATAGCAAGTTACAGTTTTATTATAATGGTAATAACAGCAAATGAATCATAATTAGCTTGATTATACAGAATTAATATTGAAAAGTGAAACTCGCAGCTCGTTTTATTTTTGAGTTTAAGCAGCTGTAGGTGTGATTTCATAATTAACGAATTCACAAAAGGACAGTGAAACTGTTCAAAACGTCAAACATTATAGAATAATAACATATAAGGTAAACGCCTGGAATAGTTAGTGTGGAGTTGGTAAAGCTAGTCAGTGATGAATTGCTAGGCTAAGCTATGCCGTCCCGATGTTACTGTCGTTACGTTCATAGTTTCGTTCCCTGTGATGAAACAGCGTTTCTGAATAAGAGACTTTAAAACACACACACTGTAACTGACACACTGTGTTTTAACTGGCATTATCGTTTATAAAGTCTAAATACAACACGCCGAGGCACGACATTACTCCATAAGAAACAGGGCGGGCAATCCCAACAAAGGAAATGACAGAGGAATAGCAGCCAGATTCTCCCATGTAATCTTTCTGAAACAAGATGATACACTAAAAACAACGTCAACAACTGCTAGAATTGTATATAGCAGGTTTGGACAAACTTTTAAACTGCACAGCAGTGAAGTAAAGTTTCTCAAGAGTAACTGTGAACTTAAGAGCGAGTACACAGGGTTGGTGTTGTTGTTTTTAAAATAAAAGACGCACACATTAAAGCTTAAGGATGAGATGTATTTTCCGCGTGGTTATGTGCGTATTAAACAACGAAACAACCATGGTAATATAAGCAAATAAAGATGCCAAGAGTCCACGTAAGTCAAATACATAAAGGGAAGAAAAGTCAAATGTGTACTTACGGGTGAGATCTGAACAGAAGTTGGAGAATAAACGCCAAAGATACGCGAGCAACAAGTCTCTCCTCGATATATTTGTGCACCGCTCCGAAATGTGCAGCGTAGCCAACTATGGAGGAGAAAACAGCAACATTTGGATCCGTCATCTTGTCCAAAATTCTTTTCATGCAATAATCAATGTCCAAAAACGTTGCCCCAAAACGACGCGTATTGTTTCTGGTGTAAATGTACAGGACTTACTGCAGAGCACGAGCGCGCAAGGTCAGCTTCTTTAGCAAAAATGTGAAAAATGTCAAAGATTTTCGTGCTATGTCAGACTGAGTCAGTGGACAAAGTGAAAGCACCCTGTTGCTGCAGCGTCGAACTAAAATCCCATTGAAAAGATACTTTGAGCCCGACCCCTCATGTTACATGCCTATCAATAGTCATATAATCACGCAACACAGTTTGTATTTGCTCGTCTGCTTTAACTTAATCCATACAATCATTTGATCTTAAGCCATTAAGGGCTAATTACCTTAAAACTTACCTTAACGTCCGCTTTATTTATATCAAAATTTAAGTTCGGCCCCTTTGTTTTGTTCTAGTGTGGGTTTGTATAGTTTTTTGCAAACTGTGTAAAGTTATTCTTGTGTTTTGGGGCCGGCCGGGAATGTGAACGTGAATCTCCGCCGCACCGATAGAGATGCGAAGAATGCTCGGAATGAGAGCAGGAATGAAATGAACGCGAGCGTCGAGTTTGCAGCAGGGCGGAGCGAGAGGGTGGCGTCATCCCGCAGCTTCTCCTACATCCATGGGGATGACCTCACAGGACACGTCCAAGCCCTCCTCCAATGGGAGACAGCACTGGCTTGTTTATACTTTCTAGCCCACTTGTTTGCAACGTATCGATTCAGATCAATGTAACAACAGTACTTTCGAGGTTTTAATGGTTCACTTATACATATATATATATATTTACAAAATAATATAACATTAAAATACATCATTGTAAATGTACTACACATAATATAGTATAACTGATACGCTTGATAAAGATTGTATCTAGGCCTATATATAATATATTAATGAATGAAACAAGTGATCCAGTGTGCGAAGTTCTACAAACCACGCCCCTTTTTACAATAAGGTTCATTAGTTAAACATTAGTTAATGTAATAACTAACATGAACTGACCATGAGCAGTACATTTGTTACTGTATTTACTAATCTTCGTTAATGTTAGTTAATGAAAATACAGTTGTTCATTCTGGGGACACCAGAGACTTATATTACATCTTGTAAAAGAGGCATTATAGGTCCTCTTTAATTTATTTTCTTTCTTTTTTTAAAAAAAAAAAAAATCTTACTTACCCTTAACTGTTAGTGCGTCACGGTTTCCACATAAATGTGAAGCAGCAAAAACTGTTTTCAACACCGAAATTTATCTTGAGAAGCACATCAGAGTATTAGAATGATACCCGAAGGATCACTGGAGTTATACTATATATTAAAAAAATACACAAAAGTTTTTTTATTTCACAATATTACTGTATTTTTAATCAAATAAATGCAAGAGACTTCTTTCAAATGAATTAAAAACAATAATAAAAATCTTGATTATTCCAAACATTTGACCAGTAGAGTATATTTGGGACTGAGGGACCAAATATAATAGTAATTTTCTTTCAAAATGTTCATGCCGTTCATGCGATTGTTGCCTTTTAAAGCTTCACTGTGCATGTCTAAATCCTTGACAGCAATGCATTAGTATAGGCTCCTGAAAACCTTGTATAAAATACAACCTACATATAATAGCCTCCTCGAAGCCCCTAAAGTTTAATTACTAGTGAATAATGACTTTTGCTTAAGTGCAGCGCTTCCCTTTCCCCTGCTATATCTGTAATATCAGCGTCACGTCTGCTTTCCAAGGCTTTCTTATCTTATCTGCCGCTTCTCATCTTCGCGAATGGTGTCTGTTCCCTCAATACCAAACTATTAAGCATCAAAAGGGAAGGCTTATCTATGCAAATACAGCTAGCCCTGAAGGAGCCAGTCTGCCCCTTCGGCTACAGGCGCAGAGCTCCAACACCTGAGTGCAGTGATTCATTCACCGTCATGGGTCATCTGCCAGAAGGGTTTCACAAGCTCCTTGTTAAACATTAGCTCTGTGTATCCAGGAAGCCTCAGCGAAGGATCCCGGCATAATAGAGGACTGTAAATGGCTTCATAGCCTTACATCAGAGCCTGTTTTCATTGCCTTATCTAAGAGCCGAGCTGCCCTAACAGATTGGATTGGTGGAAAGCAGCCATATGAAAATCCCTCCGTGTCTGTGAACCCAGGTGGAAATGTCGTTCGCGAAGAACAATGCCAAAGCAAATGGTTGCCGTTAAACACGAAGGGTATACTGTAAATCTCTGTGCCGGCGTTCTTAGCTAGCAACATTAAAGGCCACATCTGAGGAACAAGTACATCAGTCAATAATGCATTTACGGATTTTTGGCAACACAAAATCCAAGTAAATCGATGCCGCTGTTGGCTAAAGTAGCTTTAAATCGTCTCGCCGTAGTGCAGAACGTGGATCTGCTCGTGTCGTGGACAATTTAAGAAACACGCACACAGCCTGTAAATGTATGGATGAGATGACATTTTTCATGATGGCATGGTAGAGGTGCACACAGATAAAATGATAAAGTGGCTCATTTAAGAAACCAATAAGCACTCCAGCTTCATGCAGCATTCTGCACTCTGATTCAATCAATTTCATACAAGGTACAATTGAGCAATATTCTCGCAATCCCTACGAATGCCCGAGGCTGATCATTCAACCGCAGTTTGATGTATTGCAAACAATATGAGAACTTACACAATTTGGTGGAGCCGTGGCCTAGTTATGAAACTGCGTTATGCATATGATGACTCACTGTAGCATCTTGAGTTTGTAAACTTGCACCCGAATGGCGTTTGTTATGAAAAGACACGATTGTACAGTAACCCCCACCAAAGAATGTTATTAGATAAACAGTTATTTAATAATGCCATCCAATATTTTGGTGATGGCCTGCATACATGCACCGGTACCCTCAGACATCACGCCGAGCACAAAAGAGGGAGCTGCGGACAAATCAGAGGCCTAAAACACGCTCTCAGG
Source organism: Elopichthys bambusa (assembly GCA_037101425.1). Classification (NCBI taxonomy): domain Eukaryota; kingdom Metazoa; phylum Chordata; class Actinopteri; order Cypriniformes; family Xenocyprididae; genus Elopichthys; species Elopichthys bambusa. Next base: position 45,804,711 of record CM074432.1, on the reverse strand, counting down.
TGTCACACACACACAGCCCTCTCCATATGCTCAAACAGCCAGTGCACACAAACAGAGCTCACCTGAATTAACACTGGGTGTGGCTACAGAACAAAGCGCCTGATGCACAGGAAACCTGAGAGCGGCTGTGTCAGAGAAGTGCTGCTGGTAAAGCAGGGGGAAATAACCTGCTAAACTCAGGTGATTCATTGCGGACTGCACTCTCTTTTCATTAAAAATGGATATAATTTTTCAAATAAAGCAAGTGAATTGCGCCTCAGTTTATTTCGGATGCATTTCCGGGGGGATAGTTTTTGAAGAAAACTTGCTTTTCTGTAAAACTCTGCACAATATTGCTAGGGTGTTTTTTAGCACGTTTATAGCAGTTTCTATAGGGTGTTCTTGGTGGTCTCTGCACTGGAAAATTATACAAAAATATTCCACGTTTATTCTATTTTTGAATTTAATATTAATCAAAACCATTCATACAAAGTGAGAATATTATTTATTATAAAGGCCATACCATACTTAATATATATATATATATATATATAAAAGCAAACATGTAACTTAATGTTGGCCAACCTAATTTCACCAAGAACAGAAGCTCAATTAGCTATAAAATAATAATAGAATTTACTTACTTAAGATAAAACGACTACTTTGAATGACTTTTTAAAATATGTATCACATTTTCTGTTTCTTCTTATGTACATTTACATGCACATTAAAAGTTTGATTTTCAGTCAGACTAAAGCTATAATTCATCTTTTGTGCTTTAGTATGACTAAAATCGCACCAGTATGTTTCTTTAAAAAGTTGCGTGAGTCAGATATTGAGTTGGTTATCGTGCACTTGCTCTGAAACTGGTATTCTCAAACGTTTTTTATCAGCTAAACTGAGATGACTTGAAGTGAATATTTACACACACACACACACACACACGCACCAAGTGACTAAGCATTGCGGAAATTCTGTAAATCTAAAGTACATTTGTGTCCTGATATGTCACAAAAACATGTGCACACACACACACGTACATTGGTTTTATATGTTTTATGGGGACATTCCAAAGACATAATGATTTTTATACAAACCGTATATTCTATTCTGCAATCCCTCAAAGAAAACTTTCTGCATTTTTAGATAAAAAATAAAAAAATGTGATTCTGACATTCTGTGTGATTTATAACCTGTTAAGTTATATCTCGAAAAACATGCATGAATATCAAAGTTATGTTGAAAGATATAGTAAAACTTACCGAAATGTATCATGTCTCACTTTATTTGTGTTTCAGCCGCGGAAAGACGTCAATAAAACAGCTTGTGAACAATATGTCACATCATGTCACATTTACCTCAGGAATGTTTTCCAATGTTCACAGTTCCTTAGCTATATATATGTATATATATATATATATATATAAACACTAGAGAGGAGCTTATTTACTGTTAATTATGTTTGTTTAAATTTGCCAAGACAACAAGTGCTTATGAAAACTACCTTATGTGATACAAAGTTTTATTAGTATTATTAACATTTCAGTTTTTATTTGAGTGTAATTATTATATCTGAAAATAAGCAGCAGCTGAATATAAAACTTCTGTTGTTAACTGTAACCTCTAATGTAGTGTACCAAATGAGAGGGTTCCCTGTATAGTTTGCAACATTATTTGGGAGAGACTTTTTTTCCCTTAAGAAAAACCAAACTATCGGTATCGGCCGATATCATTCGGAATAATCGGCTATCGGCAGAGAAATTTATCGGTGCACCTCTACTTCTCACCATTTATTCAGAGGGTATGACCGATTGTTTTCCATATATCCATTTTTTTTTTTCTTAAGTATCCTTAAAAAGGGGGTTTGACTTATCAAACAGTGGTAGCTTTTTCTAGACCTCAGCGATTAACGATCCCAACGATCGTTCCTCTATATCGTTATCGTTATGGCTGTGGTGTGGACTCTTTTATATTTAGGACGATTTCTATATCTTTATAGTTCTCGTTCTTGGTGTGAACGGGCCTTTTAAGGTTAAGGGGTATATGTTTGTTAATATAAAAATGAAAGTATTAGTAATATTTACAAAATATACCCTTTAGTTAATTAGACAGAAAGCAAAATGCTCAGTTGCAGGGGCTTTAGCGGATATTAACAAACACGTGAAACAAGCTGTAGCTCCTTTGCTTGATTGAGCGTCTTTTCCATGTCCATTATCAGCGGTGTAATCTGATGTGGGCAGATAAAGCCCAAAGGCCTTGTTTGTGTGTGTGCGCTCTTTGAAGACTGGAGTGTGTCAGGCTTTTTGCTCCAGGGGGCTAGAGGTGGAGCAAGGTGGTACGGCTCTGGTTTAGTTTACTTCGCTGTTGCCCTGTGACCTCACGTAATCAAGGGCCCCTGCGAGGCCAGGTGCACAGCAGAGCTCTACTCTGCCTATTCAGAGCCTCTCCACAGAGCTTTACTAAGAGATAAGGGCCGCGTCAGCCAGAACCATTCACTGATAACAACACAGAGCTTCATTTCAATCAAAGCATGGAGTGGGGGGGAGAGGTCCTACCTAAATCAAAGCCACCACATAGGGCTTTTTCATCAGATTTTGGTATGTCTCTTTAATGGTAATGACTTTGAAATTAAGCACTTTCAATTAAATGAAAACACAGCAGCAACTTAAAGAAGATGCCAGCATGGAAAATTCGTTTTAAACTGCATCCAGCTGGGCGCGGATTGCACGTTGAATTAAAATGCGTTTTGATAACATGCCTGCGTGGACAAAAGAGCTTCAGTATGAAACTGGACGCATTCCAGTTGCAGTTCAAATATGAGGATGAATACTGTATACATGGAGTCGCCACCTTGTGGTCAATGCTGAGGCCTCACAGGTCACACTGTACTCATGCATTTCTAACACTATATTAAGAATAATAAAATAAAAAGGCAGAAGGAGTGAAAAATATTTGAAATGACACTGGGAATGTGTTTGAGACTGGTCAACAAATAAAAGAATAAATCAGAGGGACAGGACGCTGTGTACACATGCTGCTACTTTAAACAAAGAGTTCATTACTGAGAAATGTTGATTAAATGCCTGATATTGTTGATGTTGCTTTTCATCAGATTCCTCTGCTGAACACCCGAGTAATAATTGACATACAAAACTGCCGTGTAAATAAGGTTATCAAAATTTAATTAAAACCATTTTGGTGAAAAACAAAAGAAGTAAATATCTTGACTCCTGGCAGCTTATTTGAATTTTGTGGTATGGGAATTCAGTGTTACATAGAATAACAGAAACTATTCATCAATAAATAATCACTTGAAAAGAAACCAGATTTTTATATATTCTAAAGTAAATGTGGGCAAAACTCGCTGCCACAGTAATCAGATGTTCTGGATGGTTGCCACACTCTTAAAAATAAAGCTTCCAGAAGAGGGTTTTTCACAGCGATGCCATAAAACAGTCACAGTGGTTCCCAAACTAAGGGAACGTGAGGTAACAGAAGGGGGTACGCAAGCAAAAACAAAAATGCACAGTGCATCGCAGATTGTTGCGTATGGGGCTGCATAGCCGCAGACCAGTCAGGGTGCCTATGCTGACCCCTGTCCACCGCCGAAAGCGCCAACAGTGGGTACGTGAGCATCAGAACTGGACCACGGAGCAATGGAAGAAGGTGGCCTGGTCTCTTTTACATTACATGGATGGCCGTGTGTGTGTGCGTCGCTTACCTGGGGAACACATGGCACCGGGATGCACTATGGGAAGAAGGCATCCATGTGGATGTTACTTTGACACGTACCACCTACCTAAGCATTGTTGCAGACCATGTACACCCTTTCATGGAAACGGTATTCCCTGGTGTCTGTGGCCTCTTTCAGCAGGATAATGCGCCCTGCCACAAAGCAAAAATGGTTCAGGAATGGTTTGAGGAGCACAACAACAAGTTTGAGGTGTTGACTTGACTTTCCAAATTCCCCAGATCAGCATCTGTGGGATGTGCTGAACAAACAAGTCCGATCCATGGAGGCTCCACCTCGCAACTTACAGGATCTGCTGCTAACATCTTGGTGCCAGATATCACAGCACACCTTCAGGGGTCTAGTGGAGTCCATGCCTCGACAGGTTAGGGCTGTTTTGGCAGCAAAAGGGGAACCAACACAACATTAGGAAGGTGGTCATAATGTTACGCCTGATCTGTGTATGACAGTTTGTGTGCAGAATATTGCTACCTTAGCAAATCATGCTACATTACTGCCGTTCTCGACAATGCATTTATTTACCACTTACTCACATGAAGAATAAATATATACACAGAGTGGATTGAGATCAATTCAAGACTCAAACATTCTTCAATACAAAAACGTACCCTGTTCTTGCATTTAACGTTGATAACGAGCAAGAATGCGATTGTTCTCAAATATCCACATGACTGCAAACCTGACATTGATTATTATACAACAGGTCAACAAACAAAACGCACATAGTACTGTCATTTTTTTCACTTTATTTTGCAATGAAATAATAGTTCCAATGAAGGCCACAGCAGAACTACAGCAAACATTGGTGTTTTGTGAACAATTCTGCAGCTTTGAACGAATCGTGAGTCAGTATTCAATGATTCATTCATAAATACAGCTAGTTGCTTCGTTACTGCCGTTCTCGACAATGCATCTTTGTAAAAGTGAGGAATTTACCACTTACTCACATGAAGAATAAATATATACACAGAGTGGATTGAGATCAATTTAAGACTCAAACATTCTTAAATACAAAAACGTACCCTGTGTGAGTTCTTGCATTTAATGTCGATAACGAGCAAGAATGCAATTGTTCCCAAATATCCACAGGATTTCAAACCTGACATTGATTAAATATACAACTGGTCAACAAACAAAACGCACATAGTACTGTCAGTTTTCACTTTATTTTGCAATGAAATAATAGTTCCAATGAAGGCCACAGCAGAACTACAGCAAACATTGGTGTTTTGTGAACAATTCTGCAGCTTTGAACGAATCTTGAGAGTCAGTATTCAATGATTCATTCATAAATACAGCTAGTTGCTTCGTTACTGAATGAATGAATGACTCAATGACTCGCTCATTAAGACAGTGACTTACCGCTACCTACTGGCGGTTTTAGTTTAATATTTAAGTCTCGCTTAGGTTTTACCATCATTTCTCTATTGTAAAGGTATGACTGCAGTCTAAGTGGAAGAGAGGGGGTATGCAGAAGGATGGTAAACCCCTCGGGGTACTCCACTTTAAAATGTTTGGGAACCACTGCCATAGAAGAAGTATTTTGGGATCCCCAAAGAAGTTTCAGTGAACAGTCAGCATGAAACGGAAGTTGTAATCTTTTTGTGACGTATATCCGAGTGAAACAACTTCTCGAACAAGAAAAAATGTAGGGTGGGGCTTGATTGGATGGTTGTGGTTTGCTATTGGTCGATCTCATGTGAGTGACAGCTTGCCCCGCCCTCGTGCCGGTGAACATCAGAGAAGAGTGCTGCGTCAGGATACTGTACTACATTTGGTTTGAAACTTACTTCATGACCTTTAAAAAAGTATGTTCTATATTGTATGAATGTAATCCGGACGTACTACATTCGCCATGTTGTCACTGTCGTGAGAGTCAGTTGCGTCGCTTTCACAAATCCTCTCCCGTGGCCTCACGTGACAGTAAAGTGTTCACTTCAGAATCTCGCCGGAAGTAGTAGATAATCCAGAAACTTTTCACCTACTGTTTTATGAATTAGGACATACTACTTGGCTCACATACTGTTTTCTATATAATACTATATAATACGGAAGTAGGCATATTTGGAGGGGAGGGAAAGTTATTTTGATTAAATATTATGAGGGTACATGAATTAAAAAATATATATAATGATGTGCACAGATGAATTGTTTATAATAAACGCTGCAATATTCCATAAAAAATACGAATTTTCCATCTTGATTTCATGGCGACATTAAAAAAATCTTTTTTCTTAGTGAGAACGTTTTTACACTATAAAGAACCATGAATGTAAAACAAAAGTAAAAACAGCTCATCATCAAGCACCTGGATATGACCTGAATCCTCCCTTGTCCCTTCAATGTACTCTAGATTTACGGAATTTCCGCAATGCTTATTCACTTGGAAAAGTAATAGCACACCTCTCATCAACAAGCCACAATTTTAGGTATAATACATGTCAATAATAGAGCATTTAATAGTGCATATGCACTGTGTTAGCACAAAAAAAAAAAAAAGAACCATCTTTGAATATGTCCTCTGAGGTTTTCAGATGTCACTGTGTTACAGTACCACCACTCGCTGCTGTGCTCTGGCTGAGAACCTAGTCTCCAGGCAACAGCTGAGGTTTTTGATGTCCAAATGTTTGTGGACTAAATGTCTCTTTAATTCAATTCTGTAATGCAGTGTTTGAAGATATGGATCAATGGCTACTGCCTTTGATGGTCCTCCTGGTACTCAGAGGCATGTCATTGTGACAATCCCACACTGCGGGGACGCAACAAATAAAGCTATGATCATATTCTGCTGCTGATGTTGCTCTAAGAGAGAAAAGAAGGGGGGTTTAATAGCCAATCCTTGCCAGAAAAGGATTAGCCACACATGCTATATGACAGACCAGCATACTGAAAGGGGCACATCATATTGTTCTTTTGTGTTGTCCCTGTTTCTGAGAGCATGCTATTAGTTTAATGTAAGAGGAGCGAAGTGAAATGTGAAAGAGTGAGATTTCCACCTAATGACAGTCCATTCATCAGTGTCACTTTAAATGTATTTAAACATTGAAAATCTGTACTAAGACATTCATCACATCAATTTGGCAAGAAATTATTAAATTAAGCAACTTATTTCCATTTCATATACCTAAATCCTCAAAGGTTTTCATAAACAAACAGGATCTGTCAAAGCGATCTTAAACTGGAAATAGCTTCTGGCACAACTTATCCATTAAATATGATTAAAACCAGATGTGAGGGCTGATTAGATCATAGACACAGGGCTACGAAAATGGCACAAAGTGAGTTTTAGCAACTATATTAACCACAGCAGTGGCAAAATGATCATAAAAATGAATTTCTTATGCTTGTAATTACAAGTGTTTCATTTAGACATTTTAAAAGGAACATTTTTTATGTATTTAAGCAATAACACATGAGAGGATGTGCTATATTGTGAATATAGTTATGTTTATAGTAGTACTTCACCGCTGGCAAATGGGTTTTTAATAAAACTTGGCTGCTAGAACTATGCAGTAGAAAGGTGAAAAATATTTTGAAATCGGTGCTACATGACTACAGAAAACAGAGAAAAGGGCAGTTCTGTCATGACAACTCTCAGTGTTTGGCATTGTAATGGATATGACAATGTTGATTTGTTTGGTCTTGGTGGAACAGATCTGCTCTGCTGCTGCTGCTGTTATTGCAGCTGCTGCAGAGCAAGTACAGGACTTGCTACTTCCAATACATACACAACACTCTGCAGTGAGACAAGGTGCTGCTGTACAATACATTAATTACTTGTAGCAGATCTATACAGGTGGAGCTGGGGAAGGTGGAGGGTTTTCTGAAAGCGGGCTGCAACTGATACAGCAGGAACCAATCAGCTGTGCCCAATAAAGAATGATGTGATTGCCCAATCGGTAGGAAGACTTAAACACCCATAATGTACTGGGTATGTTGCCTTCCAAGGCCACTCCCAGTCTGCTATGGATGTGCTTGACCAGAGTGAAATGCCGCCTTGCTTTAGTAGGAAATACTCCTTAGCAAACTTTTAGTCATGGTGTCGACTTGTATTGTTCCCGGGTGCAAGAATTCATAGAGTAAACATTTAGCGAGAGTGAGTTACTCTTGGTTTCCAGTGAAGGATCCAGAGCATCGTAAGAAGAGAAGAGAATTGCAAATATAGAGAGAACACCTGAAGAAGAACAATCTGAAAAACATCCATGTTTGTAGTCATCGTTTAAACCTGGATGTCAATGAACACAGTGTTTTAGGCCAAAAGGAGGGGGAAAAAATGAACGAAACTGCCGTAGCCTCAGTTCCAGCCGACCCCTCAGAAGCAAAACGCTGTTGCATACAGGTAAGAAAGCTGTTGCCATAGAAAAGTACAATATAATTTTCAGTGATAAACCTACTGTTTTGTTAATAACACTCTGTTGATCCAACTGTCTGTGGGCGGGGATACAAAAATGCGGAAGTACAATCTATAGTTTTCACGAAAGCCTTGAAGCTGTCAAAAGTCCAAAGTCCAAAAAAAGACGTGTTTTGCTGACTTTTGCTTACAAATAAACGTCAATTTCTCTGTCCAGGCAACACGGCAATTACTACATTCACAAACAGTTAATGCATAATAAAAACAAAAACACAAAAGTTTTCCATAAAGATTATCATATCATCAGAAATCTATTTTTCCTTGATCTTCTGAGATACAAGAACAAAAAGCTTGATGTATTATGAAAACATACTGTATCAATTCAAAGCTGCTTCTTTTTGTTTAATATCCCAACAACCTCTGTGGTCCCATTTAGTCACTTATTAGGAATTGCATTTTTCAAGACAAGTAAAAGTAAAAAAAAAAAAAAAAAAGAGAAGGTATTATAAATGTATTTTGTGTTAAAGAATAAAATGTGAAAATATCTTGAGCTTATGTTCACCACAGACCTTATTTCAGGCATTTAACCAAAAAGCCATTAAAACAACCCATTGACTTCAGGACGATGGAAATGTAAATGCTAAAATGCTAACTCGTTTACGGATTTTGGCCTACAAAAATACTTTATCCCAGCAGCAATCTATAGAGCCTAGACCTTCAGTAAGTAAAGGTCTTGCTACACAAGGACCAAGCACCTAACTCAGCAAACAGAACCTAAACTAACCATTTTATGAAAAAAAGTTTAAACACACTAGCCCATTGCAATTTCTATTTTACCAACACAAGCTTGTTAATAAAATTTAACATGTAAAAAGCTTCAGAAGCACTCTCTGGTGGGAATAAATGCCAGAGGCATTCTAATAATCCTCTAAAGACACTGCTTAGATGCTGGAATCAATTACTCGTAATGACCAGGATCTTTAGTACAAATCAATAGAAGCTCAGATCAGATGCTTGGCCAGTGACAGTCAAGCATTTAGCAGCTATTTCCGTGGCTCCTCGCCTCACCCCTTTGTATTTGTGAGTAAACAGCAGTTCTGGCTCAGTGAAGCTGAAACGAGCTCATGGCCTTGTTTGATATTATGAAGGGAGGGATCAGAAGGAAACTCAGGGGAAGGTAATTGCAGCGGGCTGCTAATGGTGGGGACACCACAATTCAGGACACCTTCGCGCAGGACGCTCGATTGCACAGGTGTTCTTCTCTGTTATTTCTGCTCTCAAAGGCGCTTCTCTGATGAAGACACACTCGCCACTAAATCCCCTACCTCTAGTGATAATGGGGCGGCAGAGAATGCGTCAGAACAAAGGTTTATCGAAAGGCAATTGTTGCAGACACTCCTAAACACGTTTCGTATTTAACACCTGCACTTAACACCAGCCAAAGTATATGATAGAAAGAACATTATTTTTCAAAACACTTCATATGCCGGACAGACTGCATTGCGGGTCTGCAATTTTATAGCTTCACAAAAAAAAAAAAAAAAAAAAAAAGGACCAACAGACAGACAACCTACAATTTTTATGACTGCTCTGATTTTTCTATGCTTGTCAGTATGGGACTTTCTGTGGAATTACTAAATGTGCAGCTTTCTGCATTGGAAGAAAAATTCCTTTCTGTCTCCACATATTGTTATCTTAAACCAATCTAACCATAACTGTAAATTTGGCAAAAGTTCTCTAAACAAATTTTGGTCACATTCATGGTCTTAAAGAATTTGCTGTGTTGAAAGTGACTTTTGTGTTAGCTGTGCTTTTTTATACATTGCCACCCTATATTGACAACTTTTCAAGAAAGCCGCGGCACTGCCCTCCGCTATCTGCAGGACCACGTCAGCGCTCACCTCTAAAGCTTTCGCCACTGATAGCCAGGCCGCCTCCACACTGAATACAGTGGCGGTGCTTTGGTGTACAATTGTGTACCAGGCCAAACTTCTCCTTGACATGGACAAGTCTGGACCTGACCCGGCGATGTTTAAAGAGCTATGCAGCACAACTGACTTGGCCCTGAGAGCTATTAAAGCCACCGCCCAAGCCATCGTCCGCGCTAGTGGTGCTGGAGTGCCACTCGTGGCTTAATCTTACTGAGATTAAGGATGCTGACAGAACAGCTCTTCTCGACTCCCCTGTCTCGCTGGCGGGCCTGTTTGGCTCTGTGGTGGACGGCTTCATGGAACACTACATCACAGCCCAGAAGTCATCGTAGGCTATGCGTCACTTCCTGCTGAAAAGAGCCAGCTCCTCGACTGCCTCCAGTCACTCCAAGACGGCCCAGTCGACTCAGCAGCGACCCAAGTCAAGCCACGCCTCCACCCAGCCAAACGCTACCCGTTTCTGAAGCATCAGGGACCTCGCCCCAAGCTGGACCCCTAGCATCCGAAGCAGTCCTGATGCCTCAGGACAGAGGAGGAAAAGGTTAAGTCCTGCCTAGGCCGGACCACCCTCAAAGCATGCCTGTTTTCCAGTCCCCTCTTCAGTTCAGGGCGCTGGAGATAATGTGTTTGTTGCTGGTTCTGGGCCTGCCCACATCAGCACCAAAACCCCTTCTCGCTGTTACTTAGTACTTTGACCATTTGCCACTCGACACCGGACATGGGAAGCCATCCCCAGAGTGTTGAACTGGATTTATAGAACGAGGCTACTCACTTCAATTCACTCACAGACTGCCCCGCTTCATGGGCATGATTCATACTTCGGTCTCAGATGACAGTTCTCATGTCATCAGAACTGAAGTTCAGTCTCTGCTGGAAAAAAGGCATCATGGAGAGAGTTCCCACAGAACACAGCGAATCAGGCTTTTACAGCTACTAATTCCTATACTTTCATATCCAGATATCTTTTTAATGTTATGAACAGCAGCTACGCTAATTATTCTTCATTTGCATTTCTGTTTTATCTTGGGACGCCTGTGCCAAGGTGACTAGAGAGTACATCAGCTTCAGTTTGGATCCAGCCTCTTATCAAGACTTCAGATGACCAACACCTGTGAAGAGACGGCGCCTACTCCTGCAAGGACTTCAGATGATGCAAACGCTGGATCAACATGTAAATTACAAATATTGCTATATATTCTTATTATTGTTAACATGTATTCATTACTTCCATTAGCTCATTGTTTCTACCTTAAATTAATTTGCTAACAGTGACTGTAAATTAAATTGCCTAAATCATTACATTGTTAGCTAACTGCATGATTATACTTGTACATTTATGAAAATAAATAATTTGGACACAGTCAACTCTGATAAAAGACTAATCTAAACTGTATTGTTGACATGCACTCCCTGTAAAGCTGCTTTGAAACAATATGTATTATGAAAAGCACTATACAAATAAATGTGAATTGAACTGAATTGAAAGATAGCCCCCGTTCTTGAGATTCACGTTCGAGGGGGTGACATACTAATATGCAGTCCTTCCGTTCAGACTCTGTAGCTACACATACTTCTATCAAGTGTGTAGATGCGGCAATTCTCCCCTCTGACACAGACGGGAATCTGCATACTCAACTACCTTGATGATTGGCTGCTTATAGCCCAATTGGAAAGGGGGCTATGTGCCCACAGATCCCTGCTCCTCAAACATCCAGAAAACCTGGGATTCAGGGTCAACTTTGGCAAGAGCTCGCTGCATCCCAGCCAACAAATTTCGTTCCTGGGGGCGGTCTTCGACTAATCAAATGCAGACTTGGCTCTCACAGAAGCGTGTCCTGGAAATCAGGAGCATGGTGGCCTCGTTCAAGGTGGGGTCTCTTCTCCTCCTCAAAAGGTTTCAGAAGCTGCTGGGCCTCATGGCGAGAGCTTCCTCAGTCATTCTACTGGGCCTGCTCCACATGCAACCACTCCAACTCTGGTTGAAGGCCCGTGTCCCACCTCGTGTGTGGCGCACGGACTGACACACTCTCAATGTGACCCACGACTGGATCAAAGTTCCTTGGAAATCACCCCACTTTTACCAGGACATGGTAACGCTGGGCTCGGTTTCCAGGCGGAAAGTGGTCGTGACAGATGCCTCGTAGATAGGCTGGGGTGCCCTATATCAAATTGGCACATCAACAGCCAAGAAATGATGCCAGTGATTCTGGCCTTCAAGGGGTTCCACCCGGAACTCAGAGGTCAAGGAGGTCTCAGGTCTTGCCCTCTGCACAGACTGATGAATCGTCTTCTCCTATGGGCACAGAGGAACCTCCGCTCAGAAAGGGCAGTTCACATGCCGGGCTCCTCAAACATAGGAGCAGACATGTTGTCACACAGCAGACCACCCCCGGGGGAATGGAGACTCCACCCCCAGGTGGTCAACGAAATATGGTGCACTTTCGGTCAGGTGGATGTGGATCTCTTCCCTATGGTAGAGAACTCCCAATGTCAGATATACTTTTTGAAGGAAATGGATGCACTGGCCCAGAAATGGCCTCGTCTGCACCTTTTTGCCTTCCCTCCTCGACGGAAGCCCCCAGGCCTTCCCCAGGAAGTTATGAGAATGTCGGAGTCTCTGAGGTGAAGGCCCCTATCCCCAAGGCTCCTTTGTCTGTTTTCTCAAGCTAATGCTTATCTTGGAAACTAGAACACAATAAATGCGAGATTGTGTCAGTTCTCATATTTCTGCAGGAGACCCCTCCACAGTCAAAGTATATGTGGCAGCCATCACGTCGAATCACACCCCGGTGGCCAGCCAATCGGTTGGGAAACCTGACCTGGTCATTAAGTTTCTCAGAGGGGCTAGGAGGTTGAATCCTCCCTGACCGTGCTTGGTCCCATCATTGGATCTTTCCACAGTCCTTAGGGCTCCCCACTTCAGGGCCCTGTCTTTGAGCTGCTTGAGAAAAACTGACCTTCGGTCAGAGCAGCTGCTTGTCAGCTTTGGAGGCTGCTCTGGGCTGCCAGTTTCAAAGCAAAATATTTCCAGATGGATTGTGGATGCGTCAACTTTCATCAAATTTTACAACCTGGACATCCCTGCTCTTCAAGCACCGTTGTTATGCAGCTGATCATGGGGCCCTCAACCGAGCACCCCTAAGCTGTCGGCTCGCAGATCGGCTTCCGTTCTGTGATTGTAGCATGGTGCTATCGGATTAAGTTTCCCATAAGCTTCAGTGAACAGATGCAAGGCGAGTGAACTGTATTGAAAGGGAACGTTTATGGTTACTCATGTAACCCTGGTTCCCTGAGGGATTCTGAGAAAACTGAGTTTTCCCCATAAGCGTCAGCAAACTGATGCAATGCTTGTTCCTGTTATCTCAGGGAACCAGGGTTATGTGAATAACCATAAATGATTTCTGGCCACATGACAACATCCTCATTGTACAACATCACGAGTAGTATTTATGAACAACAGCAGAACTGATATCTCTCTGACATTACTTGTAACGTTATTTAAAGTGCATTATGATAAATACTTTTCTTGTTACATATACGTGCAACATTTCATCCGTAAAATAAATTAGAAATGTTAGCTAGATTATGTTCATTACCTGTCTAGTGATGTATGTTTATGCTGAAATAAAATAATGGTTTGTATTTTTAAAAACATCTATCGCGTGCCATTATGATTTTCGTTTCACACTTCAGAACTTCCGTTAATGGAACATAGTGAGCATCGATGCTCCCTGGTTTTTTACAGTGCATTGTGGGACTTTTTAGGGAGCAAACATTTTAGTGCACTGAAAGGATTCTGAGATTGAGACAGCCCTTAAAATGGCTGACTCCATGATTAGTGCCCTGACTACTGAACTAGGGAGCTGATTGAGACGCCCCCTCTGTCTATTCCTCCTCCACCCCAGTAACACCTGCAGAGATCTGTTAAGGGGGATCTAACAGTTTCTTGCTGCAGCTTGTTTTTTATGTTTGTTATTATGACTAAGCTGAACAAATCCTTGTATTTGTTCAGTAGCAGCGTAGCAGAAGTCGCCTGCCAAAATCAAGCTTATGTACAGGTGCATCTCAATGAATTAGAATGTCGTGGAAAAGTTCATTTATTTTAGTAATTCAACTCAAATTGTGGAACTCGTGTATTAATTAAATTCAATGCACACAGACTGAAGTACTTTAAGTCTTTGCTTCTTTTAATTGCGATGATTTTGGCTCACATTTAACAAAAACCCACCAATTCACTATCTCAATAAATTAGAATACTTCATAAGATCAATAAAAAAAGGATATTTTAAACAGAAATGTCAGGCTTCTGAAAAGTATGTTCATTTCTATGCACTCAATACTTAGTTGGGGCTCCGTTTGGATGAATTACCACATCAATGCGGCGTGGCATGGAGGCGATCAGTCTGTGGCACTGCCCAGGTGTAATGGAAGCCCAGGTTGCTTTGATAGCGGCCTTCAGCTCATCTGCATTGTTGCATCTGGTGTCTCTCATCTTCCTCTTGACAATACCCCATAGATTCTCTATGGGGTTCACGTCTGGTGAGTTTGCTGGCCAGTCAAGCACAGTAACACCATGGTTATTAAACCAGCTTTTGGTACCTTTGGCAGTGTGGGCAGGTGCCAAATCCTGCTGGAAAATGAAATCAGCATCTCTATAAAGCTTGTCACCAGCAGGAAGCATGAAGTGCTCTAAAATTTCCTGGTAGATGGCTGCGTTGACTGTGGACTTCAGAAAACACAGTGGACCAACACCAGCAGATGACATGGCAGCCCAAATCATCACTGACTGTGGAAACTTTACACTGGACTTCAAGCAACATGGTTTCTGTGCCTCTCCACTCTTCCTCCAGACTCTGGGACCTTGATTTCCAAATGAAATGCAAAATTTACTTTCATCTGAAAAGAGGACTTTGGACCACTGTGCAACTGTCCAGTTCTTTTTCTCCTTAGCCCAAATAAGACACTTCTGATGTTGTCTTTGGTTCAGAAGTGGCTTGGTACGTGGAATGTGACAGTTGTAGCCCATTTCCTGAAGGTGTCTCTGTGCAGTAGCTCTTGATGCACTGACTCCAGCTTCAGTCCACTCCTTTTGAAGCTCTCCTAAGTTCTTAATTCAGCTTCGCCTGACAATCTTCTCAAGCCTGCGGTCATTCCTTTCACTTGTACACCTTTTTCCTACCACACCTTTTCCTTCCAGTCAACTTTCCATGAATATGCTTTTGCACAGCACTCTGCGAACAGCCAGCTCTTTCAGCAGTGACCTTCTGTGGCTTACCCTCATTGTAGAGGGTCTTGATGATCGTCTTCTGGACAACTGTCAAGTCAGCAGACTTCCGCATGACTGCTGTTGGGATTACTGACCTAAAGCCAGTATTTATACCCTGGTCATTTAATAGAACTTGAAATTTAATATTCTAATAATTTGATATACTGATTTTTTTATTTTGATGAGCAGCAAACTGTAATCATCAAAATGAAAACAAAAAAGTCTGGAAATATTTTACTTTATGTCTAATAAATCTGGAATATATTTAAGTGTTACTTTTTTAATTAAATTACAGAAATAAAAATAAGTTTTTCATGATATTCTAATTTATTGAGATGCACCTGTATATTCCATGCCCCATGCATGTTCCGATAATTAACCTAATTAACATGGGAGGAGTTAATTCAGTTAATCAACTCAATTAGCATCAGGAGGTATATATATATATATATATATATATATATATATATATATATATATATATATATATATACATACACAGCAGACTTACCTCCATTCTATGACCGTTTTCCAGCATCCCTCCACCACCCCATCTCCTCACTTATAACTATCCCAACCCTTGGACAGCATGCCAAATATGCATAACCTTTACTCTATTTAATTATATGTAAGTGTGAACTTGTGAAATGCTGGCTGAAATAATTCACTTCTAGAGTTGTCATGATGTTTGCAGGTCAAACTGACCCAAACTGATTTAAATACAATTCACCAAAAATCACACATATAAAAACTGTAAATAGTAACCATTGCAAATAGCAAAAATATCAAAACAGTTTATAACGTTACAAAAAACATATAACAAAAATAAAAAATAAATGTGCAAACATATAATAAAACTGTATTAACCAATATTTATTTAAAATTCATTTATGTATTTAAAATGTATTTACTATTTTCATTTTCACAAACTGTGACTATACTGTATACAGCTTTTTTTTTATTTTTTTATTTTTTATCCTGTATCCTGATGTCACTGCAAGAGGGAGTCAAGTTATTTTGATTAAAGAATACATAAAATAAATAAATAAAAAAGATACTTGGACAAATCTTTAATAATAAAAACAGCAATATTCCATAAAACAAATAAGAATTGTAAGTTTTGAATTCATGATGACTTTAAACCTCTACAGCAAAAGCTATTTCAGCGACCTTTTAATTGAATCTCTATTAATCGAATGCCCCTGCTGCTTTCTTAATCTAGCAAACATCCTTCATACATCAATATAATTCTGCCACAGTCCAACTGTTTTCAGTCCATTTATAGGTTACATATTATTATATATTATTTCTGCTATCATAAAAAAATTCTTCATATACTTAAATGCATTTGGTAGATGAAGCCAAAGAATCCAAAGTGACATAAATTGTGTTCTGGTAGACAATTTATCAGTTCATGCATACCCTGTTGGGACTCAAACCCATGACCTTGCCTTTGCTTGGCAGTGCCATGGTCTGCTGTTTGAGCTATACAGGGAAAAAGTCCACAGTTTCCAGCTGAATTGGGCTACTTTTTAATTGTTTTTCCCATAGGTTAAATGTTGCTAAAGGTTTTTTTTTTTTTTTCAATCTAGCACACAAAATGCATTCATATCAAAATAGACTATAATGTGCATTTCTACATTTCACATATCTTCATATTTCAATTACCACATTCATCATAAAAAAATTAATGATAAATGGTAAACAGATTGTGATTGCTAAATATCTTTCAGACTGAATAAATATATGTATAGGCTCAATTTCAAACATAAAATAAACATAGAAAAGAATACAGCACGATAATACTGATAAGGATGTGATCTCTCTGTACTGAGCATTTTGGTAGATTAAATCAAGCAATTTCTGCATGTATTGCTGCTTCTCTGTCACTCCACATTCCTGTACTTGGTGAAGAGATTGTAGAGGACCCTCAATGTGGACTTGAGGTCACAGTTGACAATGTCTGAGGAGACATAAAATATTTGAACATGACTGAGGTATGTAATGAGGTGTTCATTTCCATATGAAACATGATCTTTCCTCTCTCTCAACATACCTGACATCTCAGCTGCTAATGTCAAGTGCTGCTTCTAAAATGCTTTAACGACTAGATTTTTCACTTTTATTTGAAAAAAAAATTATTGAGCACAACTCAACATCATCTATGTTGAAGCAACATTTCCCAGTTTTCCAACAGTTTACTCAAAATACTTATAAAAAGTTGAAAGTGTCCTGCAGTGTGACAAGTGATGCTGAATATAAAACAGCACTTTTGTACAAACAGCATTTTTATTATTTTAGACTGGAATGGAATATTTGTAACATCTGTCACACCGCAACGCTATATTAGCATAAAATCTTTATTTTGATAAAAAAAAAAAAAAGTCCATAGGCACATCATGTGTCTAATTTGCTAAGCCTTTTTTGCTAAGATACTTTAACATACTTTTAAAAAGAGTTCTTATAATAGAAATAATATACTTTACAAGAACATACTTAAGTGTGAACTGAATGTAATGTTTTCATACACTTAACTGCATGTTATTTACAATGAAATGGATTAAAATGTATATTAAATGCTGAACTTTAGAGTGCTGACCCACTTAAGTAGGACTACATCTTTATATGTACAACCCAAATTCCTGAAATGTTGGGATGTTTTTTAAATTTGAATAAAATCATAACTAAAAGACTTTCAAATCACATGAGCCAATATTTTATACACAATAGAACATAGATAACATAACATGTTTAAACTGAGAAATTTTACAATTTTATGCACAAAATGAGCTGATTTCAAATTTGATGCCTGCTACAGATCTCAAAATAGTTGGGACAGGGGCATGTTTACCATGGTGTAGCATCTCTTCTTCTTTTGTCAAAACAGTTTGAAGACGTCTGGGCATCGAGGTAATGGGTTTCTGGAGTTTTGGTGATGGAATTTGGTCCCATTCTTGCCTGATATAGATTTCCAGCGGCTGAAGAGTCTGTGGTCGTCTTTGACATATTTTCTATATAGGTGAAAGATCTGGACTGCAGGCACCCGGACTCTTCTATGACGAAGCCATGCTGTTGTAATAGCTGCAGTATGTGGTTTTGCATTGTCCTGCTAAATAGACGTCGTATGGAAGGGAGCATATGTTGCTCTAAAACCTTTATATACCTTTCAGCATTCATAGTGCCTTCCAAAACATTCAAGCTGCCCATACCGTATGCACTTACGCACCCCCATACCATCAGAGATGCTGGCTTTTGAACGCTGATAACAGGTCTCAGGAGGTCTCCCTCCTCTTTAGCCCAGAGGACACAGTGTTCGTGATTTCCAATAAGAATGCCAAATTTGGACTCGTAGGACCATAGAACACTTTTCCACTTTGAAACAGTCCATTTTAAATGAGCCTTGGCCCACAGGACACGACGGCACTTCTGGACCATGTTCACATATGGTTTCCTTTTTGCATGATAGAGCTTTAGTTGGCATCTGCAGATGGCACGGCGGATTGTGTTTACAGACAGTGGTTTCTGGAAGTGTTCCTGGGCCCATTTAGTAATGTCATTGACACAGTCATGCTGATGAGTGATGCAGTGTCGTCTGAGGGCATCCAATAAAGGTCTTCGGCCTTGTCCCTTACGCGCAGAGATTTCTACAGTTTCTCTGAATCTTTTGATGATGTTATGCACTGTAGATGATGAGATTTGCAAAGCCTTTGCAATTTGACGTTGAGGAACATTGTTTTTAAAGTATTCCACAATCTTTTTATGCACTCTTTCACAGCTCTGCCCATCTTTACTTCTGAAAGACTCTGCCTCTCTAAGACATCGCTTTTATAGCTAATCATGTTACAGACCTGATATCAAATTAACTTAATTAGTTGCTAGATGTTCTCCCAGCTGAATCTTTTTTCAAAATTTCTTGTTAGTTCAGCCATTTGTTGCCCCCGTGCCAACTTTTTTGAGACCTGTAGCAGGCATCAAATTTAAAATGAGTTTAAAATAAAATTTCTCAGTTTAAACATTTGTTATGTTATCTATGTTCTATTGTGAATAAAATATTGGCTCATGTGATTTAAAAGTCTTTTAGTTTTAATTTTATTCAAATTTAAAAAAACGTCCCAACATTTCTGGAATTCGGGTTGTAATTTCATAATACTATTGTCTTTAAAAGATGGTGTACAGCTGAATGTACTGACAAGCATTTATGGAATACTAAAATATATTTTAATGTCATTTTACTTGTATGTCATGTATTTAAATATATTTACAATTACACATTTGTAATGATGATGCAATTTATTATACTTAAAATATATTCACTTTAAATCTAATAGCCAATAATCAAGTACTTTAAATGTGCTTTAGTATGTTAGTCAACACAGCAAAATAAGTGTACTTCTTTAAAGCATGACAGAAGGTTAAAACAATAATTAAAAGTGTACTTTAAAGTAAAACTTTGAATTAGACATTATAATTATGAGGTTCATTTTTTAAAAGTGTACTTAAGTTTATTAAGTAGCGTGGTCATGAAAGTGTACTCTGTAAGTACACTACATCGGCCTTATATTTCAATATTATATTATCTGCAAGTTTTTTTGTTTTTTTTTAAATACCTTTAAGATTTGAAGTACACTACATGTGCACATTCAATACAATTAAGCACACTTCTTGTTCACAAGAGGGTCTAAGTGGTTGTTAGGGTGTTGCTAGGTGTTTGCTCACTGGCCCAAGTAAAAAGAATCCACACACTTGTCATTATCAAGTTATGGTCTCTAACTGGTTTCTGCAATGAGCAATAATAGCAATGCTTGCCTTAGCGATCACCACTAATAATTAACAGCAACACATTTTATGCCATCAATGTATTTTGCATCAAATCTCATTTAGTAACAACCACCCATAAGGCATATTCTCAGTTAGATCATCTGCGCCACATAAACCAGATGTTGTTTAAGCCTTTTGATTACACAGAGGAACTTTGCTGCAGAGAAATGAAAATGCAATTGTAGATGCAGCATGCAATTGAGGCACTCAACAAACCCTTTGAGTAAAGCAAAGCATTGATTAGCTTCTCATTCAAGTAGTTCAACAGCAACAGTAGAGGAGGCAATAAGGAGATCAATTCAACTGATACACATGGCAACTCTTCTTAACTACAATAAACTACTGCAATCAGGCAACATGCCATGACTGTTCCTTAGAAATCAAACGCTGTGAAACACAAAACAGAAGCACTTTGTTCATTACAAGGATCTCTAGATTATCTCCAGTAGAGCGAGACGCTGAAAGAAGTTTAATATCACCTTCTGGCCTGGGCTTTGGCTTCTCCAATTTGCCATCTTGCATCAGTTCAAAGGAAAATGAAACATTGTGCACCTAATACATAAAATGCAAAACAATGCTGTGATTAAATAAAATCAACAACAATTTTAAAACACTAACATGCCATTGTTATATATCTGTCCATAGAAAATATATAGGATTTCCTTTAGAAAATATTTACATTAATGAAGTATTAAAGTCAGCATAAAGTCAAAAATGACCTTATTTCGTCATTGCATTTTACTGGTCTTATTATGAATGATTTGTTTGTGTATGTAATTTTTTTTTTTTTTTTTTGACCTTGTATCAAATCTTTAAATGTACACTATGTAACTTTCGACCCTCAAGCAGTTAAAAATACTGTCTGCATTTTGCATAAGAACACTGTTTTGGTTGTGCTTCGGCTCTGCGTGAATGTGCGGATGTATGGATGCGCCAATAGGATTGTTTTGGGTCGATACCAATTTTAACAATTATTGGCCGATTCCAATACCGACATACTGTCACTTGCTCTCTTATTTGAAGTTTTGTCATTAAAATAGTGTTTTGATCATGATTTAAATTAGCAAAGACACATGAATTAAGTTATACTAGCTAGTTTATTGCTGCATCATCAAATAATTTCTAATGAACATGGATTGGATCCATTTAACATTCAGCAGGTATTCAACATAAATACATAAATACAACAGAACAAAGATATATATGAAATAAACAGTGCTTTTTAGGTAGGTTTAGCAGTAGTTTTCAGGTACAGAAATAAAGTAAACAAATGTAAAGTGACACTGCATATTCTTTACTGTATAAATTAAAAACATATTAATCCTTATTAAAGTAGTGAGCGATTTAAAAAAAAAAATGTTTGTCTTTTGTTTCATTAACATTAAAACGCAGACAGCAGCGCAGCTGGAATAATTAGGCTGCTGTCACTATAAGAGCTGCACGGATCCAATATACTGTTACACAAACATGTTATTTCTCAGCTGTTTACGTTCATTTGACGTAACCGACTATATTTACAAGGATATCCCCCAGGACGGCCATTTTGATGTAAGTCTGTGTGAATTAGAAGCAAAAGACAACTTCTATTCAATATTCGCTGCTTTCTGGGCTTGCGCTATGGATGTGTGCGAACTAGAATTGAGCTCTCTTTCATGTTTTCTTGCACTTGAATATTTAAATATAAAAAGGCTTAAAACCACATGCAAAGGATAAACTTTCGCAAAGATGTAGCACTGGCCCGATGGGGACAGTGACAGTGTTGCACAGTTCAATTGTCCTTCAAAAAGATCAAAAAATATTGCTACACAATATGATGAACGGATTTCATTTGTTTCCTTTTATTCACGTATAAACATTGATCAACACATACATAGAACATCAAATATGGAAAATGAAAGCGCAAACGTGCTTGTTTGAGGTTCTTTATTGCATGTCATGCAAGCGCAAGACCCAATGAGGTGTTTTTGCATGTCAAGCATGCGCGGTTGAGCTTCCGTTAACCATATTTGATGTGCTCTATGTATGTACATTGATCAGTGTTCATAGACGACTTGGATTAAACTGCCCGATTCATATGGATTTTTACAATGCCTTTACAAACTTTCTGAAGCTTGAAAATTTTGATGGATTAATAAAATACAGTTTGTTACAGTTTCTACATTGTTTTCATGTTCAATAAGCCATTTTTATGTCTCAAAACATAGCGATTTCTGTTTAATACCCATTTTAATTTGAATCTTTTCATTATTAATTATTATTAACTATAGTGTCACAGTAACTTACCTTTTGATCAAAATTTTCAGGGATGAGAAAGAAGTTATAGAGGGGCACAAAGTATCCTTCTAGGAGTCCCATCAGTAAGACCAGGTACACGCCATCTGCAAACTGGGAGGATTCACAAAACATTACGATTTCAGTTTTTGGATATGCACATACATGACTCTATAGAAGCTCATTTCCACCACTGAATAAAAAATAAAAAAGGTAATTGCGGCTTTTTATCTCGCAATTCTGACTTTTTATCTCGCGTGTCAGAATTGCGAGATAAAAAGTCGCAATTACCTTTTTTATTTTTAAATAAAGTCAGAATTGCGTGATATAAAGTGGCAATTGTGTGTTATAAAGTCAGTCAGTCACAATTTTGACTTCTTTAACTCACAGTTGTATTATATCTCATGGGTCTGAGAAAAGAAGTCAGAATTTTTATGTAAATTTTTTTTATTATTTTCATATGACTCTCTATACTGTGATCATGTTACCTGAGTTTCCAGCTCCGACACCTCCAGATTCAACTTGTTTAAGTGCTTGTTCACAAATGTGATAAGAGTCTGTAAAAAAAAAAAAAGAGAGAGAGAGACCAAGAGTCAAAAGTCAAAGATCTCAGTGTGTAAAACCTAAAGAAATAGTGTGTACTTGCCTTTTTCACCACATTCAGCTTATCTGGCGCATGGTCAAAAAGGGTATCAAAGGCATCTCGGTCTGTTAGAGTAAAATAAGACATGATTGCTCATGCGCGGGAGGCATTAGAAAACTTATACAGAGTCAAATTTTATGTTAAATGTGGCTCCAAATCATATTTGGACACTAAATCTATACAGAAAATCAAACCAAGTTTTCTCAGAACTGAATTCAACTGGTTTCAAGGTGATTTTAGCAGATGTATGAAGACAGTTCTCCTCAGGTTTAGTACATCACATCAACTATGAATGTTTGACACTAATAATGTGTCCAAATACTTTTGTCTCAATTTACAGGTTTATTATTTAAAACCTGTATTTCATTGTATTTCTTTTTTTCTAATTCTGCCACCCCAATCACTTTATTTTTTCCTGTCCATATAAAGTTTAATTTGATATATTTTGGAAATAATTATACTACACCTTAGTATACTAAATATGTAATGTTACCTCATTTTTGTTCACACAACTTAAATCTGTTCTAAAATTTCTTATCTATAGATTTTATTAGAAAAAAAACAACAACAACCAAATATCTAATGCAGTGGCATTCATACATTTTTAAAAATGTTATTTGGGCCACTGTAAATTAAATTGAATGTATGCAAACATAATAATACACACCATATCTTCCAAACAATGCCCTATGGGGAAGGAAAAAAAGCATTATTGTTTCAATAATTTGAGCAACAAAAGAGACCAACAATCCATTTATGTTTGAATGAAAGGGTTTTACAAACAGTCACTGAATGGCAAAATAATAACCAAATTCAGAGGGATGTATCAAGAGTGCCAGGATGAAAGGCAAACAAAAAAGATTAGGGGGGAAGGGGATGCTCCGGTCCCAGAAGCGGGCCGATCAAACAGAACTGGGTTCCAGGATATTGGCCTAGTGGACGTCTGCCCAGCAGCGGCTCGTCTCCACAGTCAATTCTGCCCCGGCAGAAGCATGTCTCAGCAGCTGCTGCCCGAGGAGCTCTCTGCCTTATCTCCCAAGCTGACTTGAGCCCGCTGGACCGCTGTTAATCAGCAGCAGCGGTGGAGAGCTGGCAGAGGAACAGCCCGCTGCTCAACCTCTAGAACCACTGCAAAGCTGCTCAGAAGCAGGAGGAACCAGCTCACGATGGACACACACACACCCTGTACACCACTGCTCCATGACTGGCATGTCACTGCATCATAAAGCCACTCTATTTTTTGTCCTGCAAAAGGCATTAAAGTGTCCCTTGATTGTGATTTTTAACTTTAGTTAGTGTGTAATGTTGCTGTTTGAGCATAAACAACATCTGCAAAGATACGACGCTCAATGTTCAATGCAAAGGGAGATATTTTCTTTTACAGAATTCTCTGTTTAAGGCCTACAACAAACAGCAGGTAGGGACTACAACGAGCTTCTTCCCGGGTAAGTGACATCACTAACCTTAAAATTTACATAAACCCCGCCCCTGAGAACACACAAAAAAAGGGGGCGAGGCCATGTTGGGCTGCTTTAGAGAAGAGGAAGAATTGTTGTAGTCGAGTGTTGTTATCATGCCATCATTTTACGCTGGACTGCTTCACAAACGAGGGTCAATTCAACGCTGGATTTGCACAAAAGATTAACATGACGGCACATGCTAGTCGATGAGTTGAATCAACTCCACAGCAACTACATAAAAGTATCCACTAACCATTCAGAAATGTCCAGTTTCATTCTAAAAGTTGTAACTTCTCTCCATCAGTGTCCGACTCCGGTTTGAACAATGTAAGGCTGAACACAGTTACTGACAATCCTCATTTTGGCTGCGTGAGATTCTCCAGCTTTGTTGTTGTTGAGCAACCGAAGCACGAGCTGTTAAAGCTCCGCCCTCTTCTGGAAAGGGGGCCGGGAGCAGCAGCTCATTTGCATTTAAAGGGACACACACAAAAACGGCATGTTTTTGCTCACACCCAAATAGGGGCAAATTTGACAAGCTATAATAAATTATTTGTGGGGTATTTTGAGCTGAAACTTCACAGACACATTCTGGGGACACCAGAGACTTATATTACATCTTGTAAAAGGGGCATTTTAGGTCCCCTTTAAGGCCCAATATACTCACGGCAAAGTTTCAGAAAAGAAATCGAAATATGTGACCAGCGATTTACTGATAGCAATTATCCCAACGCCGTCTACACGTTAATATGAATATGTAAATATGTGCTGCACGCTTTCCTCTCAATGAAAAAAATAAACAACTAAATTGACAGCAGTGAGAAAACAGCAGTTAAGAAAGCATATAATCATAGCGATATGGATATGTTTACACAAGCTCATTACAATTCGGCAGTCCAGTAAAGTCGCATCATGTTTATTTATATAGCACATTATACAACAGAAAGCAGCTTTACAGTATTAAACATGAAAAGTGTCAGTGAGCATGTTTACATGCACACCAGTACGACGATAACTCACAAAAATCTGCTTACTGAAATAACCTGTTGTCCAGATTTACATGCAAACCAATAACCCGACAACACAAGTATACTGCGTTTACATGACTTTATTAATGAATCAGGTTATTTCCCAGTAGTGACGTCAAAATGTAATAATTTGTGTATCTGACTCAGAGTCTATTATTTATGTCGGTTGTGATGTTAAATAAAGCATTAAAAACCAAAGAAGAGTATTGCAACATGTCAGCAGGAAACTTACGGCTCATATATTATCCTCTCATGCAGCATTTTGACTGAACCACCTCTACCTCTACTGCACGAGATGAGAATACATATTACGTAATCGCAATGGACCAATGGTTTCGAACCAGAGCTTTGGCAAACTGTTTCGAACTCCTGAACCGAACACCAAACAAACTTCGTTTTGGCCTGATTTTGTTTGAAATGATGTCAAACAAGTTCATTCTTCGATTTTGTATTTAGTGGGCCTTTAGCATTATAAATGCATTTATAGCAGGTTCTATAGATTAACATTAGTGCATTAAGTATCATCAACTATAAGAGCAGCCTAATTTATTTCTTGGTTATTATTTATCAAATATATTGTTCTCTTTCCCCACCACAAAAAAAAAGTTGCCAGCCACCGTCAGAATTTTTGAACATTTTAACAAAACCTTCATGGCCCCCAGAATATTTTGTTACATAAATGAAAAATCTGTAATAAGTATTCAACATTTCATTTTTTAACATTAGGCAGTTTCGATTTATATGCTGTTTGATGATCGTGTTATTTTACAAGCAATGCTTCTATCGCTTGTTTCTGCTTCTTTTTCTCAGAAGATGCATAATAGCGCCCCCTACCGTATAACAGTGAAAACATGGATTGCCAGAAATTTCCGTCAATGGCGAGGAAAGAGTTAACTAATACTAACTATTGTGTTAATGTTAACATATCCTACATGTTACTCTTTTATTTGCAAGGCCTGTAATGAATTAAAAATAATAACATACTCTATGTTGCCTGTAATTTCCTCCTGGATCTGCCGAGACTGAAGTATTCCCTCTCGTTTCTGATGGAATAGAGAAACACTTCACTAAGAAATGTGAAAAGGCCAATTAAGGAACAGTTTATAACCTTTACCAGAAATTTACCATGACAAATATTTTGATGGAAACCATGGTTATGGTTAAACATGTTCTGTAGAATCATACAGAATGAATATCTCTGTAAATGTAAAATCATCCTTACATCAATTGCCATATTGCGACAACATGGATTAATCAACATTTACAGAGATGGTCCATTTTGACAAAAGCCTTAAATGTGTGTAAAACAATATAGCAACTGAGTAGCTTAAAGCAAATGAATAAGTTATAAATTATGAATGGAAAATAAACGCACCTGGACCACCACTACATGAATAGACACATGGTCTGGCAGTCTGATAGGGGCGCGGAAATGCTGAGAAAGAGCCACCAGCAGGTGAAGAATGGCCACAATGTTCTTAGCATGAACAGCTGAGAAATACACAGAAGAGTAAACAGCAGGAGCAAAAGGTAAAATGCCTAAAGTAAAATATATTCATAATAATGAAAAGGAAGGTCATATATATATATATATACACACACACACATACATTTATATAAAAAACTGTATTGGGTCTTCATTTCTAATGTAAATCTAGGTCCTTAAAGGGATAGTTCACCCCAAAATGAAAATTACCCCATGATTTACTCACCCTCAAGCCATCCAAGGTGTATACTACAATCTCCTTTCAGACAAACACAATCTGAGATATATTTAAAAATATCCTGGCTTTTCCAATCTTTATAATGGGAGTGAATGGGGGTTGAGATTTTGAAGCCAAAAAAAAAAGTGCAACCATCCATCATAAAAATAATCCATACAGCTCCAGGTGGTTAATAAAGGCCTCCTGAAGCGAAGCGATGGGTTTTAGTGAGAAAAATATCCAAATATTTTTAAACTATAATAACAAGCTTCCGGCAGACGACCATACACATACTGCGCAAGTCGACTTGCGCCACAAAAGTTACCCGTGATGCGACGTATGACGCAGATGTAGGAGTAACAAACTCAAGCTCCTCTTTTCTTATATCAAAATCCTCTGACATTTCTCTGTAAAATTTCTCATTTTAGACTTCTAATTTATGACCGATGTTTTGTTTTACTCTATCCTCTGTCATTGCGTCATGCGTTGGGTCAGAGGTTACACTTCTTGTAAATGACTTTTATGATGGATAGACCCCCATTCACTTCCATTATAAAGCTTGGAAGAGCCAGAATATTTTTAAATATGTCTCTGATTGTGTTCGTCTAAAAGAAAAAATTCATATACACCTAGGATGGCTTGAGGGTGAGTAAATCATGGGATAATTCTCATTTTTGTGTGAACTATCCCTTTATGCAGTGACCACAATTGATGTTAAAAAGAAAACAAACTGTTCTGGTTGCAAAAAAGAAAGAGAGCTGGTATTGAATAGTATTATAATATATAACATATAATAGGCCAATGAAAAAAGAGGCCAAAGCTACAGTACATACAGTCAACATTCCATTTAATGTTCCTGGAGGAAACTTTGAGGGTGTCATTGATCTTTTCCAGAACAGTCTGCAGCTTCTGTTTCTGAGCGATCTCACACTGAGTCATCTCAGCCACATTCAGCTTCTCTCCCTCCAGTTTCTCTGGGAATAAATACACAACTGATAGGTTACACAACAAAATACCCCGTCTTAATGGAACAACAGTATAGGTTTTGTTCGAGAACAGACTCCTCACCAAAGAGTTTTTGAAAAACCTGTCCATCATAGAGGTCTTCAGCTAGATCCTTAACAATGATTCTCTCTCCCACCAGCACATCATTGATCCAGTCAATGAGCACCTGTCATGAAACACCAGAGAAGCTGGATCTTTGAAAAATGACTAATTGAATATGCATGTTAAAAAACTACTGTACGGCAAAATAAAAATTATTTATTGGCATCAATAGTTCCATGAAGAATCTTTAACATCCATGGAATCTTTCCGTTTCACAAAATTCTTTATAGTGGTAAAAGTTCTTCGCACTAATCTTTTGGTTCTTTGGGGAACCAAAAATGGTTCTTTTATGGCATTGCTGTGAATCCCTCCTTTTGGAAAGTTTATTTTAAAGGGGTCCAATTATGACCTTTTACGAAGTCTTGATTTTGTTTTTGGGGTGTACTAGAATATGCTTTCATGCTTGATTAAAAACAAAAAACAAACACACATTATTTTTCACATATTTTACATTATTACAGCACCTCTCTCCCCAGTGGCTCGCGTGATTTTTTTTCCCCAAACCAACTTCATTGGCTGAGGTTACAGTGACGGGTAGGTTTAGGGATCTGTGTTTGGTGTAGGCAATCGTTACTGTGATTGACATGGGCAATGAAATCTTTAGAATCGGCTCCAGGGCGGGATTTCCGCTGAACTGGTTTGGGGGGAAAAAAGAAAATCACCCATCTGGCTTGAATGCGTGTTTAGTTCCTGTTTTGATTAAGCTCCTCCTTCCGAAATACGAAATGTGCTGTGATTGGTTAGCTGGCCTAGTATGTTGTTATTGGCACCACTTATCACGTGTTCGGGAAATGTCACGCCCCTTACCATAACCACATGCAAATATTGAGGCTGGCGTCAATTTCAAACCAAATCAAGCCTGATTCAGACTTAAGAATGTCAACAAACAAGAGGATCGTGCAAAGCGGATTTCATGCAAGGATTTTGCAAGCACTGATTTCACAGGACGTTTCAGAGTGGTATGTTTTTTTTTTGTTTTTTTAATACATTTTAGATACGATGTTATACACCATTTAATCAGGATTTTTGTCGGAAACTATGGTAATACAAACAGTAATCGCTCACAAAACCATGGTTAATTTTCTTAAGTGGTGGTGAACAGCCTTACAAAAGCTACAGTAAACACGATATCAGCACGAGCGGAGGCAAATCTTTGCCCTTTTTTTTTTTTTTTTTACATCATAGTAACAACATAAAATGTATAATTATAACTGTTAATAGAAAACGCAACTACAAATAATAAGACATACTTACAAGTTGTGATCCACAAACAACAGATTGTCCCGACAAACAGTGCTCGAAGTCGGCTGGTACGCATTTTTTACCTTTAGCGTACCACCAGTTTTCCTTGCATACCAGCACTTCCGATATGTTGCACGTACAGAAGCCCACTGTGCTTTCCCTTCTTCAGAAATGCATTTTTAACTAAGCATCGGAAGTACCGGCACTTGTTTTCCCACTTCAAGCATTGCCGACAAAGTGGGAACTGCTCCATTTTAAGAGTAGCCTGCATTGTACTCTCTTAAGGCCCAGGTATACTTCGTTTTTTTACGTGCAGTTGAACACACAGCCTTGCAAAGTATACTTTATTTGACTCACAGTTTTAAGTAATCTCTCGCCACAAGTTACAACCTATGTTAACATCTTTATATTCTTTCATGCTAGAGTTGTACAAATGAGGGTACTTTCTAACCTCTTTGCACAATCTCTCGTCTATGTAGGCCTCCGTTGTCGCTGTAGCTTGCATGCGTTCCGGTCTGATCTGTTCATGCAGTTTTTCTTCAACTACCTTGTGAATAGATGCCCCCAGGGCAAGGTTGCCACGTTGTGGATAAACTAATTACTGCAAAAAAATTAAATGCGCCTGTGCGGGTACAAAAATCCGGCAGTGCATATACTCTTCTGATGACGTAATTTGCGTCATGCGCACTGTACGCTGACCCTCGCGTACATGTAAAAAGTTGAGTATACTTTGGGCTTTAGGTTCTGTAAGCTGTTCTCCGTAAAATGTGCAGCACACAGATAAAACATTGGGGTTATAATTTTCAGAAAACGTGTTTTAAATTAATTTTAACCACTCTGAGTTTGTCAGCCTTAGGAAGGTCAGTTTTGGAAAACAGTGTCTCTTTGACATAGCGACAACACTGTCTTCTCTAATGCATCTCAATCAGGCCTCGCCCCCTTTTTTGCATATTCCGTGGGCAGAGATTATTTAAGTGAGTAACATTGTGACTTCACAAAACCCAGAAAAAACACATTGTAGTCCAAGCGAGTCATTCATTGTAGTTCTTGAAAAGTGGATTCTGTTAAATAAAATATCTCCCTTTGGAGTGGACTTTGATCTTTGTAGCCTTGCAGATCTTTTTTAAGGTGCAAACAGCAACATTACGCACTAACTAAAGTTAAAAAAGTGAAAAAGCATAAAAGGGTGTAAATAAGAGTGTAAAATTAGATTAGGATTTGAACATGGGTCTCTTTGCATGATAGATGACAATTGTGCCGTGTTTCCACTTAAATTACCCAAAACCATTTGTCCCAAGAACTTTTTTCCCAGGAACTTTTTTCCCAGACCTGTTGCGGTCTGCATTTCCATAGCGGTCTAAAGTACTGTAAAGAGTAGTCCGGTGACGTAGGACTGTGCACGACTTTCCAGTTCCCGCTGGATTTTGTCCTCTGCATATAAGCTTAATAAAGCCGAACCTGTCGGTCCATCTGTCGTATATTTTAAACTCCATTGTTGGTTCGAATAGTAAACAACTCTTAATGCACGCACCCTCAACAGAATTTTAAAAATGGTGGTTGAAATAAAATGCTCTGTGGAGTCAACCAATCAAAATGTGGAGTGAACTCAACCAATCAGCATGTTCAGCACCCAAGTCCCACCCCCGAAAGTTGCTGAACTTTGAAAAAGTACTACCGCAAGAGCAGGGACTTTCTGGGGGGGGAATTTTTACTCTGAACTTCATTTAGACCCACCCTGATTCCTGTGGTCAAAACACACCGCGTACCACCCTAAAGTCCCTATTTCCTGGGGAAAGTTCCTGTGGTGGAAACGCAGCTTAACTTGTCTCACTTGAGAGTTGCAAGTCAAGAGAGTGAACGAAAAAGCTTGAAGCTCTCAAAGAAGAGCAGTTGTAGGCTATTACAGTCATGTTGGGGTTGATTTACCTTCATCAGCTCTTGGAGTTTGGGATCATTCCTGGAGTTGGGATCAACCATTGTACGGACTTCATTCTCATCTTTTGATGGGAAAATACAGCAGCTTTTAGTACGACAGAGGCTGTTTAGTTCAACTCTGAATTATCAGTAATGTTGAGAAATCTTACCAAGCATGGTGTCTTCAGGGTCCAGCTCAAAGGGTGTGGGGCTGAGGGGCAGGTTAATCGCATTCATACCCTCCTCCTGGAGCTCAGACACTGTGAAAAGAAATGCATCACAACACATGAAGCAAATGTATATTAAAAGATTTTCATGAAAAACTGAATTTGCCTTCACAAGATCTCAGCGTACTATGAAATACACAGTAAGTTTCAGAACTCTGAACTCAAAACCTTTCATTGAAACTGAACCTCTACAACTTTCTGATTTCAAACAGATGAATAAATTAACATCTTTGGTAACACTTTATAATAAGGTTTATTAGTTAAACATTAGTTAATGTATTAACTAACATGAACTACCCATGAGCAATACATTTATTACTGTATGTATTAATCTTTGTTAATGTTAGTTAATGAAAATACAGTTGTTTGTTCATGTTAGTTCACAGTGCATTAACTAATGTTAACAAGATTTTAATAATGTATTAGTAAATGTTGAAATTAACATTAGCAAAGATTAATAAATGGTGTATAAGTGCAGTTCATTAGTTCATGTTAACTAATGTAGTTAACTAATGTTAACTAATGAACCTTATTGTAAAGTGTTACCACATCTTTATATGTCAGCCAAGCCTCATCTGTGTTCATAAACTTGGTCCATTTAGTCGCAACCAGGTAAAAAAAGAAGAAGAAAAAAAAAGTTGGATAAATTTTCTATCCGATAAGAAAACATGCGCAAAAACTGCGATGGAAACACATTTACAGAATAAATTCCTTGATGCACATCAAGAAAAAAAAATTGGACGGCATAACTGTACTAACAAGCGGAAAAATCTTGTTGCAATGCATCTGAAATGCTATTTTGGTCATTCAGAAGTCTGTCGTCAATGTGGTTTGGTATAATTCCTCCCTGAACTGTCTTACATGACTGCGTTCCCAAACAGCAGCATCTGCCTCTGAAAGCAAGATAACACATTTATTGCGTTTCGTCTGCTCGCTCTGAGATGCAAATAATTTATTATATACGAAAATTATTATATACAGCTGCTTCTCCTAGATTTCTTAGTGATATTTAGCACCAGTTTATCAGGAAGTGACGATTTTGTTCTCTTTGACTCATGGGATTGAAACGATGCTTTATTCTTAAATGCGATATTGCAATTTCGTGCATAAGTTAAATTCGCAACTTTGGATGGAAACGTAGCTAATGACAGAGTCCAAGACACAAGCAAATCCAGAGAGACAAGCAGAAGATTAAAACCATGAGACGGAAAACCAGAAATAACACTCAGAAATGCAATGTGACACATAAAAGACTTCGCAAAGAGTGACTGAGTTAACCAGGTTTATATAGACAGAGTTAACAAGGGTAAATGAGAAACAGCTGAAACTAATCAGGGTGAAACTAATGAGTCCAGGCAAAGGATTCTGGGATATGTAGTTTGTGGTGGAATGACAATGTTCTGGGGAGTAGTGCCCTCTGGTGGATATCCTGGGCACTCCAGCTGGTGAACAAAAACCTTGAGTAGCCTAATATTATCACTCAATCTAATATAACAGTAGAAATATATAGTATATGTATGATATGACCTCATAAATTGTAGCATCATCTAGCAGCAATACTCAAAGAGCTGGCAGAGCTGAACACAGCTCTTTTTAAGCTGTGCCTCTCATCACTGGAGGTCAGTTATGCTGTATTAGCCTCATTGGGGAGGGGGCTACTCAAACGGTCTCATTTAATGCTATGCATTCATCCCTGAACACGTCCAGATTAACAAAAGAACTACAACTCAGACCTTCAATCAATACAGCAATATTTGCCAAAATAAAGAATGTTTAGAAACCAATACAAAATATCTAAAATCACATTACATTATGTTGATGGTGAAGAGTGTATTTTTTATTATGCTAAATAATTTATAGAATTTTAACATTAATTTTTTTCATTATTCTCATATGCTTAAAATACCTACCCATGCATAATATGCAGAAACCATTTGCAGTGTTATAATTCCCTTTTTAAAAAGTACACTTTTAAAAAGAGTAATAATATACTTTAAAAGAGGATTCTTAAGTAAATGTTGATGTTTTCAGACACTTAATTGTTAAGTAATGTATGCCTATTAGGGGTGTAACCGTACATGTTTTCGTCCCGAACCGTCACGATATGGACGACACGGTTCGGTTCATGTAGTATGACGACGAACACAGGCGATCCACACTCCAATCCAGAAGGGGTCGCGCTTTTTAGCCTAACCTATTTTTTTAACCAGCATTAACCACCAATAATCACAATAATCTCTGTATTTTGTTACTTTCGTTAATAAACAAAGTGCCATCTTTCAAACTCTGTCCATTTTATCTTGAAATTCAAATAATAAATGCCGTTTTTAATGTGACATGACAGACGGCAGGGCTCCCTAATAGATTACAACAGAGATAGATATTTTAATTATAACTGAATACATTTAAAGACTGAGACACAGTTGGTTCAGTAAAACATTGTTTAAAAAAGAGAGAAAAAATGGTTTTGTTTTCTTACCCTGCTGTACCGAACCCGTACCGGACCGTGACTTCAAAACCGAGGTACATACCGAACCGTCATGTTTGTGTACCGTTACACCCCTAATGCCTATTACAGTTTAAATTTATATTAAATGCAATGAGTTGAACTTTCTGACCCACTTAAGTAGGACTCAAGTAGCTGCATAAAAACAATTATCGGGGTTCAAGCGCTTTAATGCCTTTAAGCACATGTGTAAAAAGGCATAATGTTTTAATTAGCAAGCCTGTAACCATCTCGATCATAGACAAAAAACACCATTCACAGCCAATACAGGCAATATACCATAGGAAATGTATGGTTTATAAAGCTTTTTAACAGTTATCGAGGTTGAGCCAAAAACCTAAAACTAGTTTGGCAAAGCTGGTTTTTGAAACAATCTCCAATATGTAACGAATGATTCGATGGACAGTGGCGGTCTTAGAGGCGAGGAGTTCTACTATGCGGTATGAATTTATGCGGCTGTGAATCAAACAGGCCCAGCGATGTTTCGTTCCAGTCAGCCTCTGTTAACCTTGTCTGATAGCTGCTCAAACTTCACAGGCTGATGGCAGACATGTTTTTTTTAGATACGTCAATGTCCTTATAGACAATCGTGGCGTCTTGGACAAAGACGCTGCATGCCAGTGTTCAAGTCAGTCGGACTAACAGTGAGATTTTTGTTATTTCCTGTTATAGCACCATCAAGTGGCCAATCGAAACCCTTTATTTCACATAACTACAGAATGAGCTCTTACATAGGTGTGCCGAGTTTGGTGCAAATATCTCCGTTCTGTTCATGAGTTATAGCCATTTTAGTAAAAGTGGCTCCGCCCACTGCAAAGTTTTGGCGGCCCTTAGGGACCGTGAATCGAAATTTCAACTTTTTTTTTTTTTTGATAATTAGATTCCAGAGAATCTTGCTGCACTGGTTTGGTTCCGATCGGGCCAAAAACCTAGTTAGCAAAAGTCCGAAGCATCCGAGGCATGCATTTTGTCCATCTTTTTTTCCAATGACATAAGACTTACGCTTACGCCTAACGGTTCAGGAGTTATGAGCGATTACATTTTTTTCACCGCTGTAGTGCCCCCATCAGGCCGATAGGGGCGAGCATAGTCCATGCTGTAGACGGTGCGAGTACTACCATCCCTCAAAGTTTCAAGTCTCTACAACTTGGTCTGCCTGATCACTTTTAGGGGAGAATGCTGATCCTTTAAATTTTTTACAATTACAACAGGGTTTCACCGCTACACGCTTAAACCCATAATTACTTCTGTTTAAGGGTGCTTTCACACTTGGTTCGATTGCCTGGTCCAACCCGAGTTCAACTGCTTCACCCACCCCCTGATAGAAGTTTGCTTCTGCGATTTAGTACGACTGCGGTAAAGCAGGCAGTGGACCAAAGTACTGTGAGGCAAGGGAGGGGAGAGTCAAAATGTTTCATTTGTTTGTATTGTTTTACTAACTACACAATTATTTTAAGTATATATCATTGTAATATTTACAATACACAGATGTTAGTTAGCTTCCTACTCTTATGGTGTACATTGGAAGTGTAACTCTCAAACCTGTTAACAGATTAGTGATAGTTAATGCTTATAGATTAAGCCTCTAAATCTTGCTGTTCCATTGAATCTCTCATTTAATTGACCCTGTCTGCCGTCCTGTAAATCAGTGGTGTCTCAACCAGCCCTCATGCAGGTGATCTTCTAAACACCCTCTCTGTCTCCATCTGCCCAGTGGCCCCGTCGATACTGGCCAATCACTAAAGCAATGCTGCAGCACATCTCTGTGAGAGGCAGTCCAGAAGAAGAATCGGTACAGATCCCTAGAGATATCGACATCCTGTTTTTAATCAACACCGAATCCTGCCATAGCGGCTTCTAACAGCTGAGGGCAAGGAAAAGCAGCTCGCCGGCTTCCCAATGAACTCGCAGGTTTAGAACTTATCCATAACAGCAGATTTACAGCTTGTAAATGAACTTTTGACAGGATTTTTCATTTCTCTCGGGGTGCCAGATGGTACTTCCTGTTGTGGCTTGCGGTTCTTTCTCTTTTAGTCAGTGGAAATCTAAACCCACAAATAAACATAACAGCTAACTAAATATGTCTCTGCCACATGGGACCAAAAAAAAAAAAAAGACAAACAATTCCATCACTCCTATGCTGTATATATATATATATATATATATATATATGAATGTCAAAGGATCAGCAGTGACATACATACACAGTAAAAAATACTTAAAACTAAAACACAAAACAAAGTTTAATTGCTGCTTTAAATGTTGAAGTAAATATTTGAATTAATGAAGAGACGAAACTGAAATTGAATTAAGGAAACAAAGATGTTGTTATAACAGAATTATGAAACATTTCTGACCATGTTCTGCCAAAAATTCTTAATATGAAAATATAGGAAATAATATTTTCTCATGCATATCATTTACATATTTACCCATTATCTCACAATGAGTATTGAACAGCCACTTATCTTCCTTATATGGTCACAGCAGAGATGTGCAGCCTTTTGTAAACACTCACAATACTTACAGTTTACATTGCATGAAGAAAGAAAGAAAGAAAGAAAGAAAGAAAGAAAGAAAGAAAGAAAGAAAGAAAGAAAGAAAGAAAGCATGTTTTTCTGAGATAAAAAAAAAAGCACCTTTAAAAATGTCATAATTAGGCTATCATCTTACAGTAGCCTGTTATAGTATTTTATATATTATTATAGGATATAGTATAACTTATAAGCTTGCACTACTGCATTACGTACTTACGTAAAATGAAACAAATATACAGTACAGGTGTTGATAACTATAGCAGTCTATGACAGATACATGCCTAAACATCACTGAGATTAAGAGAGCAGAGATTTATTTGACATGCATCAAGAGAGACATCGGCTATCCATGAGGTTAAGTTGAATTCACACCTTCTTTTGCCTTTTTCCTTCTTGCTAAAGTTCCACCAAGTTTCCCAAGAAAAGAATCATCTTTTTTCCTGGAGGAAGGCGACTTCGGAGTGGGAGATTTCGGTGAGGACGGTGATTTCTGCGGTGAAGAAGCCATTTGATAAGCAATACAGTGTATGTGCCTCTTATGTAGACGTGCGGATTTAAAGTTATGGAGAATTCTTGAATTCCACTAAACGGAAGTGGAATTCCAAACATTTGTGTAATGAGTCGGTCTTGCTTCCCTTCTGCACGAGCGTTTTCCCGGTCCCGCCCTGACTGACTGAACGCTACTTTCGCTTTATTTACCGTCATTTCTCAACAGGGTCTGTTTTACTTATTTTCATATCCTCACCATATGTCGTAACATATTGTAGCCTATTAAATATTAAACCCATTTAAGTTAGTTTTAAGCGAACATGGGATGAATAAGTTTGAGTAGCTGTAGATGAGGCTACCCTAGTGAAAAAAAATATACTAAAATGTATTTGAAATACATTTATTTTGTGCCGAGTATACTACAAATACATTTACATATTTATGTGCTTAATAAAAATACCCTGCAATTGTAGGCCTACTTTTGGTAGCCTATACAAAACTGGTACTTAAAGTCTGCTGAATTTTGTACTTAATGCACTTTATTTTGTGTGGAAGTAGTGCTGAGGTCCAACTAAACATATACTGAAGTATATCTGATTGTGCTGAAGTAGAACTATTGCAAGTATACTTTAGATGCATTTTAAATATCTTGCTTTTATTATACAAAGATCATACAATCCTTAATAATAGTTACATTAAAACACTTTTTAGGCATAATATTAAGAAATTAACTAATAGAGTTAAATTATAATTTTATTAAGTGATATGTCAATAAATATGTTAATTCATTTTAAGTATACTTAGTATGAAATAAATGTATTTTAAATAGATTTTGGTAGTTTTTTTATTTTATATATATATATATATATATATATATATATATATTGGCAGTTTATTATAAAATATAATGAAATATTCCATGTGTTTATCAACTCTCTTTCTCTAATAAAAATAAAATCACTTTAAGGACAAGAAATGACATTGTCCCACAGGAAGTGACATCATTTTGGTGTGAAAACATCAGGGCTGCGTTCAGCCCTGACAAAACGTTTTTTAAACGGAAACGGCGGTGCGTTGAACACCCTGTTCTGATGACACAAGAGTTGCAACTATGGCAGCTGAGAAGGCCATTCTTTGTGTTCTTTTTGAAGAATTTTCGGAGTTTTTTGTGTTTAATATTGCAAAATACGCTCAATGTTACAGTCACTGCCCTTGCCGTCCATAATAAAAGAGATCATCCCAATCGAGTGAAGGGATTTGTGGAAACTGTGGTTCCTAATTATTGTGATCCAACATTTGCCTTTATGTTTATGAAAGTATCACTCCACAATACAATAGTATAGTATTTTTATGTTACATTAATCAGTGTCTAGCACACCTTCCTAAGGAAAGGATATGGACCAGAAGACAATGCAATTACTAAATGACATTTAGACAGACTCTATACTTGTGCTCTTATTATTTAAGTTATTTTGCCATTAATGTAAATAAACGTGTGCAAACAATATACTTGCTTTTGTGAATTTATTTTGATGTTAATTACATTTACGAGCTGTTTCTTTAATACCGCGTGGTTTACATGCATGTTGATGCTGATTGGGCTGACAGTTTTGACACACCCACCAAACAAGAGAAAACGTATCTCAAACCCGTTGCACACCATTTCCAGGAAACATGTTGTTAAACCCGGAAACCGTAGCAAAACGTTGCGCACTTGTTTGAGCTTGAAGTTGTCCTTGTATAGCTATTAGCAGTCAGTTTTAAGAATTCTGTGATGTTGGTGTTTTTTATTAGGTGGTTTGTCCCATTTTAAACTCCCAAGTGTTTGAGAAAAAAAAAAAAAAACTGCAAAAATTTGTATTCAAAAGATGGTAGCAAAAATGTTTTGTTCACTTAGACAGCCTCATGTAAACTCAGTCCTTCACTGAGCAGCACTTAATGTCAGTCACCATACTCATTTTCTGTAAATAATCAAATTATAAAAGTTTTCTATACCTATAGATATGCTTTATGGATATACTTCCTTAAAATATCTAAATTACAGCAATTTCATTTCTTTAATTAATTTGTCAACCAGACTTACTTTTATTCTGTGACATTTGTGATAATAGGGCAAAAATCTCAATGACTTCTACATTATAAAACATGAATGAGAAGAATTAATAAAGATATTATATTAATGACTGTACAAAAATGTACATTTTAAGCTTTTCAAAACAGCAACAACAATTTGCAAATTGTCCCTATGCTTTAACTTGATTACTACTAATTCAAATATTATTCTTAGGTTAAACAAGCTGAAAAAAAGTACTAATTTTGAAATAAAATCTTAAAGTTCAGCAAGAAGACGCTAAAGCTGTTTTCAGCAACTGTCCATGACCATGTCCGCCTCCTCAAAACACCTAATAATTCATTTACACTGACTGAGCACCAGATATTAATGTATTAATCTGTTTATTTATGTCTTTACGATCTCTGAAGTGCTACATTTAATGTTATTTTGTATTAGACCATTTGTTTCTTTATAAGTGTGGTTCTATACCACCTTAGAGGAAGTAATCATTATGCTTTTCACTCATCATTTAGCCATGACTGGCTACTTACTCCTCTAAAACTCATTTAGTACAATGAGAAGCTTGGCCTAACAAAGACCCCATTCAGTTCGTAAGCCTTTTCTCCCTCCCTCTGATACAATTATCTCCACAAAGCCATGTAAACAAGAAGCACAATGGACACAGCCTTGCTCTGGGCTGTCATTAGAGCAGATTTTCCATGCAGTTATGCTCTAAAATCTTATGCACGGCCCTTTTGGAGACTGGGAGGAGCCCGTTTTGGGAATAACTCTTTCATTGCAAAACAAGACCACCGCTCTGCCTTGACACATAGCCTGACCTTTTTTCCTGGGACACAGCTTTTATCACAGAGCCGAGATGAGTCATGCACATAGACATGAATTTGAATAGATAATAACATCTAATATGAATGCACAATAAAATAATTGTGCAGAGTTTTGTTATGTTTACCAATGATGAGAGAATGTAATGTTCTGATTCAGAAATGAGGTTTTTCTGTGCCGGCCTTTGCTAAATTAAACTTTGCTGCTGTTTTATAGACTAACAGATGTTAAAGAGGACCTATTTTGCTTATATTCAATATGTATGCAACATTCATTATTTAAATAATCTCTGCCTAGAGCATATGCAGGATAAAGAGGGCAGAGCCTGGTTGAGTTTCATAGTGCATTATGGTAAGGGGCGGGACATTTCCCAAACACGCTTGAAGCAGCTGACCAATCACAACACACTGTTCCAGCAGACCAATCAGAGCACATTGTGCTTTTCAGAAGGAGGGGCTTCATGGAGAAAGGAACTAAACAGCGTTACTGATGGACTGTGAAAAGAGGTGCTGCAACAATGCCAAATATGTGAAAAAAAGAATGTGTTTTTTGGACATTCAATCATGAAAACCTATTCTAGTAGAGCCCAAAAACAAAATCAAGACTTTGTAAAACTGCATAATAGGTCCTCTTTAAATTATGATTGTGTTTCTTTCTGCCCCATCTTTAAGTCGTTATGTCCGCCTCATCATACTATGCAATTTCCACTTCATTTCATTTTTTAGTTGTGCTGTGCATGTCGGTACATGAATTTTCACCCAAGACTATTCAAATGAAAACATGAAAATCTCCCCTGATCCATCTTCACATGTAATGTACTATACAAGAGGACAAAAGCAAGGAAACAACCAGGACTATTGACCTTTGGAACAGCTTATTTTACGCTACACAACAAGCCTCCCTCGCTATTTTCAATTCGGTGAATGACAGCATGAGGCCGGACTGTGTGCTCTTGACACCTTCCCTGTGAGGTCAATACTTCACTGTTCCACATGCCACTTTCTGCCACAGTGAACAACACTGTTTAATATACATAGTCCATATGTCATGAGTCACACTCGTCTCTGGGGAAAGATATTGTTGCAGAGACAAACTTGTGGAGGATGACATAACTATAATCTACACCTGGACAAACACAATACAGATGACAGGATTTTGTTCTCATTTAACTCTAATTCTGTATCTTCCAAGCAGGTCTTAATGGTGCTTTATCCTCCAGCTGGAGATGGGATATCATGAAATAAGACAAAGAGATGATACAGATACAGAAAACAGATGATGGATTGGCCAGACACCTGTAGTCGACGTGTTACAATAGTCTTTTCTTCTCTATTATAACGTGTCTCTGAGTGAAACGGCTTCTGGAACAAGAACTAGGGCGGGCTTGATTTTGTCCGTCAGGAATTGATTGGATGGTTTGCTATTGGTGGATCTCATGTGAGTGACAGGTTGCCCCGCCCTAACATCAGAGAAGAGATGTTGCTGCGAGAGGGAGGAGAAGTTATTTTGATTAAAGATTATGAGGGCACATGAGTTAAAAAAAAAAAAAAAAAGATCTGCATGGATACATCTTTTATACTAAATACTCCAATATTCTATATAATTTAATGGTGACTTTAATTCTTCTGTTTATGGATTGATAATTTTTTAGTAGCTACACATATGGTTTCCTAACCAAAGGTGCTTTGAAGCAATATTTTGTAATGCACATTAATAATAAATAAGTTTGTTTGAGCTTCTGCTAACCATATTTGATGTGCTCAATATATGTGTGTTGATCAATGTTTATATGTGAATAAAAGTCTAAATTAAAGCAACTGTGTCTCTTCTTTAACTTTTAAGTGGGGCAGAAATAGAGGGGCAGAAATCTCTCCGGTTATATTAAAATATATATCTTGTATATATCTACATTTGTGTTTCAAAGATGAAACAAAAAAAAAAAACATTTTTTTGAGTGATCAATTTACAATGAACAATAGAATTTATTATA
Organism: Elopichthys bambusa; assembly: GCA_037101425.1. Taxonomy (NCBI): domain Eukaryota; kingdom Metazoa; phylum Chordata; class Actinopteri; order Cypriniformes; family Xenocyprididae; genus Elopichthys; species Elopichthys bambusa. The sequence continues at coordinate 45,762,605 of CM074432.1, read as the reverse complement.
CTTTTAATTATATTGTTTATTAATTATATTTAGAGCTATTTTAAATGACCAACTTTAACCAACTTTGCTGTAAAAAAAATATGTTGTTCATTGTTAGCTCATGATGCCTTCACGTAAAATGTATTTATTTTAAGGTGTTACTAATGAATGAATGATGTAATCAGACAATAAAACAAAATATATTGTATATTAGACTTCCCATCGCAAATCATATCACAAAATCACAGAGACTGTGCTCTTTAGACATATAGGCCACTTAACAACCACCCAAAAACCATAGAAACCGCCAAGCAACGCCATAGTAACCACCCTGCCCTACCAGCTAACAAAAATTTCTGTCATGTTTGGCATGGAAATGGATATGACAGTTTTGATATGTTTGGTCTTGGTGAAATAGATCTGCTACTCTGCTGCTGTTATTTCTGTTGTTATTGCTACTGCTGCTTTTACTGTTGCTGTTGTTATTACTGATGCTGCTGCTGATATTGCTGATGCTGCTGTTATTGCTGCTGCTGCTGTTATTGCTGTTGCTGCTGCTGTTATTACTGTTGCTGTTATTGCTGCTGCTGCTGTTATTACTGTAGCTGCTGTTATTGCTGCTGCTGCTGTTATTACTGCTGCTGTTGTTATTACTGTACCTGCTGCTCCTGTTATTACTGTAGCTGCTGTTATTACTGCTGCTGTTGCTATTACTGCTGCTGTTGTTATTGCTGCTGCTGCTGTTATTACTGTTGCTGCTGCTGTTATTGCTGTTGCTGCTGCTGTTATTACTGTTGCTGTTGTTATTGCTGCTGCTGCTGTTATTACTGCTGCTGCTGTTGTTATTGCTGCTGCTGTTGTTATTACTGTACCTGCTGCTGCTGTTATTACTGTAGCTGCTGTTATTGCTGCTGCTGCTGTTATTACTGCTGCTGTTGTTATTACTGTACCTGCTGCTGCTGTTATTACTGTAGCTGCTGTTATTGCTGCTGCTGCTGCTGTTGTTATTACTGCTGCTGTTATTACTGTAGCTGCTGTTATTGCTGCTGCTGCTGTTATTGCTGTTGCTGCTGCTGTTATTACTGTTGCTGTTGTTATTGCTGCTGCTGCTGTTGTTATTACTGTAGCTGCTGTTATTGCTGCTGCTGTTATTACTGTTGCTGTTGTTATTGCTGCTGCTGCTGTTGTTATTACTGTAGCTGCTGTTATTGCTGCTGCTGTTATTACTGTTGCTGCTGTTATTGCTGCTGCTGCTGCTGTTATTACTGTTGCTGCTGTTATTGCTGCTGCTGCTGTTATTACTGTTGCTGTTGTTATTGCTGCTGCTGCTGTTGTTATTACTGTAGCTGCTGTTATTGCTGCTGCTGCTGCTGCTATTACTGTTGCTGTTGTTATTGCTGCTGCTGCTGCTGTTGTTATTACTGCTGCTGTTATTGCTGCTGCTGCTGTTATTACTGTAGCTGTTGTTATTGCTGCTGCTGCTGTTATTACTGTAGCTGCTGTTATTGCTGCTGCTGCTGTTATTACTGTTGCTGTTGTTGTTATTGCTGCTGCTGCTGCTGTTATTACTGTTGCTGCTGTTATTGCTGCTGCTGTTGTTATTGCTGCTGCTGCTGTTATTACTGTTGCTGTTGTTATTGCTGCTGCTGTTGTTATTACTGTAGCTGCTGTTATTGCTGCTGCTGCTGTTGTTATTACTGTTGCTGCTGTTATTGCTGCTGCTGCTGTTATTACTGTTGCTGCTGTTATTGCTGCTGCTGCTGTTATTACTGTAGCTGCTGTTATTGCTGCTGCTGCTGCTGCTATTACTGTTGCTGTTGTTATTGCTGCTGCTGCTGCTGTTATTACTGCTGCTGTTATTGCTGCTGCTGCTGTTATTACTGTAGCTGTTGTTATTGCTGCTGCTGCTGTTGTTATTACTGTAGCTGCTGTTATTGCTGCTGCTGCTGTTATTACTGTTGCTGTTGTTATTGCTGCTGCTGCTGCTGTTATTACTGTTGCTGCTGTTATTGCTGTTGCTGCTGTTATTACTGTTGCTGTTGTTATTGCTGCTGCTGCTGTTATTACTGTAGCTGCTGTTATTGCTGCTGCTGCTGTTGTTATTACTGTTGCTGCTGTTATTACTGTTGCTGCTGTTATTGCTGCTGCTGCTGTTATTACTGTTGCTGCTGTTATTGCTGCTGCTGCTGTTATTACTGTAGCTGCTGTTATTGCTGCTGCTGCTGTTGTTATTACTGTTGCTGCTGTTATTGCTGCTGCTGCTGTTATTACTGTAGCTGCTGTTATTGCTGCTGCTGCTGTTGTTATTACTGTTGCTGCTGTTATTGCTGCTGCTGCTGTTATTACTGTTGCTGCTGTTATTGCTGCTGTTATTACTGTAGCTGCTGTTATTGCTGCTGCTGCTGTTGTTATTACTGTAGCTGCTGTTATTGCTGCTGCTGTTATTACTGTAGCTGCTGTTATTGCTGCTGCTGCTGTTGTTATTACTGCTGTTGTTATGACTGTACCTGCTGCTGCTGTTATTACTGTAGCTGCTGTTATTGCTGCTGCTGCTGTTATTACTGTAGCTGCTGTTATTTCTGCTGCTGCTGTTATTACTGTAGCTGCTGTTATTGCTGCTGCTGCTGCTGTTGTTATTACTGTAGCTGCTGTTATTGCTGCTGCTGCTGTTGTTATTACTGTAGCTGCTGCTGCTGTTATTACTGTTGCTGCTGCTGCTGTTATTGCTGCTGCTGCTGTTATTACTGTTGCTGCTGCTGATATTGCTGCTGCTGTTACTGCTACTGCTGCTGTTACTGCTACTGCTGCTTTTACTGCTGCTGCTCCTGCTGTTATTGCTGCTGCTGCTGCTGCTGCAGAGCAGGTACAGGACTTGCTACTGCCAATACATACAAGACACACTGCTGTGAGCAAGAAAGACATGCTGCTGCTGTAAAATACATGAATTACCCATAGCAAATCTATACAGGTGGAGCTGGGGAAGATGGAGAGTTTCTCAACACTCCACTGCTACAGCAAATGCTAGCCAGGTATTTGAAGGTTGAGCAGCGAGCTCATTGGCTACTGATACAGCAGGAACCAATCAGCTGTTCCCTATAGAGAATGATGTGATTACAAGAAGATTGAGTTAAGGACCTATCAGCCTGCGCCACCTAGAGTTTCATGACAGAACTTTGTAGGCCATGTTCTAAGAAAGTTTTGCTAACATTGGACAATCACTGCACACATATTATTCAGAATAGTTAAAACCAACATGTTTGATCAAATATTTTTAAATGTTCAAATTTATAGTTTGTAAGAATAACAGTTTTTCGCCAACACCTTTCGCACCTTAAAGAACAAGATTAGACCATTAAAACGTCCAGTCTTTGAGAGAGCTGTAGGATATGATTGGTATGTTTGAAACACTGTATTTTTGTTTCCTCCAGAGGCCTTTGTAGATGTGTTTGATCTGCTATTTTCTCCCTCTACTTCAGTGGGATCCTGCAGAGTCGCACAGTCAGAGCAGCTCACCAGAGAGAGGAGGGTTAGTGCTCTGCTCTCCTCTCCTCTCCTCCACTCACATCCTGGCTTATGGCTTCCGGCCGCCGCAGAGCCTCTCACAGCATCCCTGCTGAGGTCACTCTGGCCCAGGTCAGGAACAGAAAAATACCCCCCTCCTTTACCTCCTGACACTACAGTCTCTCTCTCTCTCCCTCTTTGGGTCTATGCCATCTACGCCTGCTGTGGAAAAGCACTACACGGAAATATCCGCTGGGCCTCAAGGTCAACTCCAGAGTTCCCAGACAAAGTCCCTGAATGCTGTGCTCTAGCTGAGCTAGTCTGAACTAACAGCATGTTCCTGTGTGGAGCATGAAATGAGAGCAAAGCTTTCAGATCAGATTTCTGACAACCTATTATAAGAAAGAATTCACTCAAAAGTAACATTTCTATCATCTTTTATATACTCACCACCCATTCATCTGTGGAACACAATAGGAGATATTAGGCAGAATGTTAATGCTGCTTTTTTCCATGCGATAAAATCGAAAGGGAATATATGCTGTTGAGTTCCAACACTGCAAAAAATAAGTATAGTTCATAAATATTGTCCAAGGGTCTTCAACGTTTTTCAGGGCAAGGACCCCTTGGGCAATAGAGACATGGAGCAGGAACCCCTGATACAAAATGTGTCAAACAGAGCTACATATTAAGTATATAGCCTTCGATATTAATAGAAACTAACTATATTATGATTAAGAATATGTTATATTATGTTAAAACAGTAGATATGCACATTATTGTTGTTGCAAATGCTTTACTGTCTATATTACTTTTCATTGTTAAAATTGAGATTTATGCATCATAATAAACAACATATTGCGATAAAAATGACAATTCTTTAGTTGTTTGCAGTTGTTGTAACTTGAATTTGCAGAGTCATACATTTTTATTTTATTAATCAGATGGACAATTAAACATTTTCTTGAACTTTAGCTTAACGTTTACTAAAACTTAGCATTTTAATTTTACTGTGAGATGGTCAATTAAGAATCAAATCACTGAGTATCTGAAATTAGTGAGGGTTCTCCAGTAAAGCGCAGATGCACCACCATAACAAGAATAACAATGTACAGAGAGATATTTAAGATTATTTACAAGTCGTTACTTTTACAAATAATTGGAATGGAACTTTAAAAAATATATTGGTACAAAAAAAATTCTAGTAGGGTAGAGTGGGTGAAAACGCCCCCCTTGGGGTAAACTGCCCCCCTACTGTTTTTCCCAAAATAACCACCAGATAAAGTCGATACACTTTTGTTGTTGCTATGGACTAAGTTGACAAGAGTGATGTAGAAGTATTCACTGTGAAGCTTACACTGGCGATGTCCCTTGGAGAAAATGGATTTTACAGTAAGTACTCTCTAACTACAGGCCTTACTATTTTCATATCATATATAACTGTGATGTTCAGCAAAATAACAAGCTTTAAATCACTTTTTTTTTCTTACTGCCAAAAATTAGGTCACATGTTATTTAAGGAAAACATAATTATATTTTCAGAATTTTTTTTTCCAGACCTAGTCTCTGGGGTAAAACGCCTCCAGGGGGCATCGCTTCCCACTGTCATAATTACTGTAGTTACCATGTTCTAAACATCACATACTTTGTTTTAACTACGTGGTTGATAACATATCTGGATTTTATATTTAAAAAAATTACCTCGAGATCGCATCAGCTAACTAGTTAGCTAGCCAGTTAGCATTAGCTAACAATATTCTAAGAGGCTGATTTTCGGCATGGTTCATTAGTAAATATTCGTATTTATCTAATGTTATTTTGGCTAGTATTACTATTTCGAGAGTGAATATGTAGACGTTAGGCTAATTGGTCATCGGTCCTCTTAGCAGCATGAAAAACAATACTTTTATTCAAGGGATTATAGCTATATAGCTTCGAAAGCGCGCCCACTTTGCAATCACTAGAAAGCTGTCACTCATCTCAGTTCGCGATCTCACGACATTCCATTAATCAATAAAGTTGTCTACTGGATAATCAATATCTTACATTGTGCCTTTCTTTGTTAATGAGAGGATTCGCAATAGCGAGCAGAACTCATCACTGAACAAAAACTCCGGCGTTTTGAACAGTGAATGGATTCTACATTTCTGATTGGCTACATTTCTCACTGCTGCAAAAACACGCTGTAGATATTTGTGATCAAACATTAATTGGCCCTTGATATGGTCCATTTATAGACTCATGCACTATAATCCAAGTCTTTGTCTGAAAAAGACCCAAACTTCACTGGTTATTCACTGAAATCACTTCCAACGTAACTGACGATTCTCATTTGTGTTCATATTGAATATGTTGGTGTGAATGAGATTTGAAAACCATAGAGATTTTAATTTCTAATTTCGGTCTGTATCATGGTTATTCTAGATAAGTAAAAAAAAATCTTGATTTACTAAAATAACTAAAACTTAAATAAAATGAATTAAAACGATGTACAATACAATAAGACTAAAACACACAAAATTACTAAAAGTTTAAGTAAATGTAAAATGAAAATAGAAAATATTTTAAAAAGTATATATTTTGCCATTCTTAAAGCTCTGCAGCATCCATACACATTTGCTTTCACTGTACTGAAAAGACATTATATATATTAGACATTATATTATATCACAATATATATATATATATATATATATATATATATATATATATTGTGTTTCACTGCAGAAGCTTGTCATCAATGTTCGGAAAATAATTTTAATTTTCGGGTGAACTTTTGTTTTAAAGGACAGCTGAGCAGATGGAAAACACACTCAAAAATACATCATTCACAAATATACACATAGTGATAAAAAATAAAAATAAAAAAAAAACCCAGAGCTTGTATAATTCTGTATTGTTGACCTTTTTTCTCTCCAGTCTCCAGGCATGTAATGCTGCACGAATCACACACCACTTATCCAAAGCAAAAGAGATCATCTGCCCAACATTATTGGGCTAAATGCTTTTCAACTGGATATCTATTTTCAGGAATTGCGTAAGCAAAGAGTGTTCTGTTTTAAATGGTTCTGTAACGTATGCCCCCATATCACATAATTGAATTGACTAGCACATGTTGGTGGAAAGACATGAAACCAATCCGCAGCGTACACAATCTGGTGTAGAGAACTGAGCCCAGGCAAAATTACGTAAGAAATAGGGGCATCAAAAAAGGTAAAGAAAGAAAGAATGAGTTCGATGACTAGATAAACAAAGCAGCAGAGCAGTAGAAGGAAAAAAGGAAATAGTAAGAAAAGCCGAACCAAAACAAGCATTTCAGTTTTGACATTTTGACATGTCTATATTCATATGTTGACAAGGAGCATCAGTAGTGAGATGTTCATGAACAACATTAACCTTTTCATTGTGTGGATGGCATAAAGAGATAACCTTCTGCTTTGGAACGTCTGCTTCTTCTCCGTCTTATCTGCTCAGTTCAGAAAGGGCTATAGATATACCTCAGCTGCGTTCACTTTTTTTTTTTTGGTTTTGTTTTGTCAGCTTTCTGAAGGGATGCTAGAACACAAAGTCTAATATTTGTTTGTGATATTATGGATAAATGCTTTAGACTTTGATGTTCGGTTTGTACGGACAAAGATTTCAAATTTACACAAATTGTAAAAATGTAACATGTAGGCTAATCTTGTGTATCGTACAGTATCGTGTATCGTAGGCCTGCTTCTTTTTTGCAGAAAGCAGCCTCACAATAAAGTTTCTTCGTGGCATAAAAAAAAGCTGAGCAGCAGCAAAAACAAAACGAAAGAAAACCTAAAATACAATTTTATACAACAGGTTTATCTTTGAAGTAGACTTCTTTTTTTTTTTATCTTTGAGGTAGACTTGCTAAACAGCAGTAAACATTAGCAACAGACACATGTTTATGATGGTCAAAATCGCCCTCTAGTGGTCATAACTGTCTACAGACACTCGCGTGCACGATACACTGATAAATGCTTATAACACTGGGGTTAAAACAACCCAAGTTGGGTTGAAAATGAACAAACACAGCATTTGGGTTGTTATAATCCATCAGTTGGGTTAAATGTTTGCCCAAACTGCTGGGTAGTTTTATTCAATTCAACTATTGTTTAAAAATGACTGTATTGCTTGCTTAAAATGAACCCAAAGTATGTTGGAAATTAACATTTATTAATATGTTTAATAAATAAACATTTACTAATCATTTTAATAATTAAACAATAAACATGTATTAAATTGCTTATTAATGAATGTTCCCCTTTTGAGTATTATTGTTTCCTTTAATTTTAAGCCAGCCATATAGTCATTTTCCACTGTATTAATTGGGTCTTTAGACTTGAAAATATATTGTTTTTTAATTTTTTGGATGAGTGTCCCTTGCATGAGGATGACCATATTTGGGGATCTGTGGCATCTAAAAGATCGGAAACGCCTGACCTACATTACTGTGTATCACTGTTCTTCTGATACACGGGTCACTAGCTAACCATATATACGACTGACAGGGCAATTAGCATTTGATAATTATTATAAATAAGTAGCCTATTATTTAAGTCATATAGATTTCCATATACAGAATGTTCCTCAACAATGGGAGCAAGAAAAAAAGAACAGTCTAAGTTTTAAGAAAGCCAACAGTATTGAGCGGGTAAGATCTGTGTAAGTGAAGCATGGGAGTCGCTCATGATCCAGCAGATGAAAATGATGATGGCCAAACAAGATTTGAGTATAAGGAATAATATAATAATTGTATGTGTGTGTGTGTGTGTGTGTGCGTGCACGGCATTTCTATATTTATTGTGTTCATTATATGTATCTCAAATAACACAGATTTAAGCTTAGATGTTAATTGAGGAATCTGGCGTATGCTAAGGAGGATGGGATGTTCAGGGGCTGGAGTAAAGCAGCGATGTCTGAGATAGCAAGCTCTAATAACCGTCCATGTCACACCAGTTTGGAGTCCCAATCAGTTTGTCACATGACACTGCGAGGATGCCAGTGTCGCCTAGAGGGACTTTATGCACAAAGCTCTTCCTTTGGACACAGTCAGTTAAGCACTGACGTTGGATGTATATACATGGTATATTGATCACAGAGCATCTACTCATTCCTATTTAGATAGAGAAGGAAAAAAGAATACAAAAAGAGAGGAAACAAAAAAACAAAATAAGAACAAGAAGAGAGCGAACAACACAACAACATCCACATCTCCCTTTTTCAGGTCAGCATTACATCAGCAGCAGAAGGTGCATTCATTCTGCAACCTGTAATAGAGTAAACTTTTTGTGAAGTCATTTTGTAAAGAAAATGAGGTCTTTAGTTATAAAGTATGTCATTTTAGCTTATGAGAGTTATCTTAGCAGTGAGTATTTTTGGAGTTAAAGCAAGCAGAAAAAAGCTTAGTTCCCATTCAGACGGTTACGTTCGGCGTACGTCAGACATACAGACGAATAGGAATCTCACTAGAGAGGCCAATCCACTTCGAGTGTAACTAAAACGAGCCAATGCACATTGGCATGCAGCTGCTGTGCCACACAGCGCAGGTACATAACGAGCAGCAGGTGCAATGCATTCCTTAGCTTTTCGCTTCGGAGCTGAGTGGTTCATGTCTTCTGCTCTCCCACAAGCGGTGTTTTCTAAAAAAGTCAGCTCTTCAGGAGGAAGCTTCTCTTCAGTGTTGGCGTACAGTGTGGCAGTGGGATTGATATCCTTCTCTTTTTTTCTCTTTGTGTTTTCATTTCTTTTGCCTTAATTGAGCAAAAAGCTGTCTTCACAGCATTAAAAAGGCTGTTCTCACGGCTGGTACAGTGTGCTTCAGAGTGCTGAAAAGACATTCTTATGGCTGGTAAGAGAGCACCTTCAAAGAGAAAGAAGCACACGACAGGCTGCACATTTCCCTGTCTGTGTTGCTGCGACCGTTCCCCTGCACGCTTCGGCACTTAAAAAAAGCAAGTCCCTAAGAGCTTACGCAAGAAGTGCTTGCGTCATTTTAAAGATGACATTCAGTGTTTCTGGATGCGGTCGTTACCTGGCGCCGAGGGATGGTCACGATCGCTGTCTCACGTGTCTGGGTGTCGAGCACGCTGAGGCGGCGTTCATGGATGAGTCATGCACCCATTGTGGGAAGATGACCATCTCGGAGTTGTGGTTGAGACTTCAGTTCCTAAAAAGGGGGGGAGTCCCAGTGCCGCTGCCACGATCCAATCCTCCACAGAGGGTTGCTTCAGGCAGTGGTACCAGTGATCTGAGGATAACAGTGAGTACGCTTCCTTCGGGGAACTAACCCCCTAGGAACCCTCACCCCTCCTGCACTCCGCAGCCAGTAGAGCTGCCGAGGGAGCATGCTGGACCATCTCAAAGGTGTGTACCAACTGTATCCTTTGGAGCTCCCCCCGATGACTGGATGTTGATCACTGCATCGGAGGGTGAGCCAGACTTCTTTGGGGAGGATGGTTCGGCTGTGTTGCCTTCTTTCGGGAACGGTAGCGTTGCCTGAGTTAGATCCGAAGATGATGGCTATGCTTTCCCGGGCTGCTAACAGTGTGGAATCCTCCACCGTGACCCCCGAGGTTGGATGATTGGTATCTCCCTTCTTCCCGGAGGTGCATGAGGAGCTCACCAGTTCGTGGACGGCACCGTTCCAGTGGCTCTTCCTCCCTCACCACCCTTGATGGCGGGACGGCTAAGGGGTATACGCGCATCCCCCCTGTGCCCTAACTTCTCCTGGGGGAGCCTTGTCTATCTTCCCGGGGCTGTAAGCACTCGTCTGACCTTACCGTCAAGGCTTACTAGGCCTGTGGGGAAGCTGCCTCTGCCCTACACGCCATGGCGTTGTTGCAGAACCATCAGGCCAAGGCACAAGGGTGGTAACGATCCGCAAGTTCTTCAGGAACTTCATTCCGCAATGGACCTCGCGCTTCGAGTGATGAAGGTTACAGCGGGGTCAGTGGGTTATGCGATGTCCACGATGGTGGTTCAGGAATGCCATCTCTGGCTGTGTCTGGCCGACATGACGGATACAGACAAAGTCAAGTTTTTTAATTCCCCCGTGTCCCAGACGAGCCTCTTTGGCAATGTGGTCAAGAACTTCGCCCAGCAGTTCTTGGCAGTACAGAAGCAGTCTGAGGTCATCAGTCACATCCTGCCTCGGTGGTCAGCTGCTGCTTCCACCCATCCACCGGCTGCAGCACATCAGTCTGCTCATCGCCGAGGACGTCCCCCTGCGGCTGCCACTGCTCCAAGCGGCGCTGTGGAGCCGGTCGCAAGCGGGGTGCCCAGCCCATCTAGGCCCCTGCCAAGAAGGGCAGCAAAACCAAAGGCAAGAGGCCCTAGGGCAGATGACCCAGAGATGGACTTGGTGGGAGTTGGTAAATCCTTTGTTACCTTTTGTTTCTGTTCCGCCGCTGGCCAAGCTGCCAGTGGTACCCAAATTTTCAATAAAAGAGCAGTTTCCTCCATCTCTGGGTCCGAAGAGAGCTCGGAGAAGAGAGCAGTAGGAGGAGAGAGACTTCTCCCAGTGAGCCTACTTGCACAGACCCCGTGCAAAGTCAGGGAGGATAAAGAGCAGGTCTTGTTAGTTGTGCCCCATTGGCCCAATGGACCTGGTTCCCAAAACTCATGCTCCTCATGACAGCCCCTCCTGGCTTAGTGTCGGCTTGCTGCGCTTATTGCTCCAGAGAGTACCTACAAGGCAGACCCTGTTGACTCTTCCACCACCCTCGGCAGCCGGACATGGCAGAGCGTCAGGCACCGGGCCTATACTCTGTTGCATCCTTGAGAACCAGATTTGACCGACTGAATAGGAATGTCTCGGTTACAAAGGTAACCCTCATTCCCTGAAGGAGGGAACAGAGACGGACGTCCCTTCGCCACAGTCGCTGTACCTTGCTGTGTGCCGAGTCACCAGCTCAGCTCCTCAGCGAAAAGCTAAGGAATGCATTGCACCTGCTGCTCATTATGTACCCGCACTGCGTGGGACAGCAGCTGCTGCAAATGATTGCATGCTAATGTGCATTGACTCGTTTTAGCTACACTCGAAGTGGATTGGCCTATCTAGCAAGATACCTATGCGTCTGTTTGTCCGACGTATGTCTCTGTTCCCTCTGTCAGGGAATGAGGGTTACCTTTGTAACCGAGACATTTGTGTAAGATGCATCCATCGAGTCAAGGTACTGAGGTAGAGGTTGTCAGCAACACTGGATAAGGGCCATCATTTTGTGAAGAAATTGGTCCAAAAAGTCCTATTTTCTCGATTGAAACTTTGTTCCGATTCCGCAATCTGAGGAGATCTTCTTTTTGTGTATTATAGTATTGACTTTTCCCAGTATATTTTTTATCTACTGCTGAAATCTGTATCTAAAAAGCTCAGTGTGATACACAAGAGCATTCAGACAAAACTGACATTCTTGTATAGTGTAGAAAACAGACAGTGTCAACTAAAAAGTAGAAAACACATGCAATTTGTATATAACAAATATTTCCAAAGTGAAAAACATCGACATTTTGACCAGTGTGGCCTACACGATGGCAGAAACACTTTTTATTTTGGTGGCACTGGCCAATTTACTGACAAAATAACTAGGTTTTGAAGCATGAATTAAATGTTTTGGGTGAGTAACTACATTTTGTGGTTTGTCATTGGTCGATCTCGTGTGACAGGTTGCCCCACCCTGATGCCAGTAAACACGTCATCAGAGATGTCGCTGAATAAATCATTTATAATAAATGCTGCAGTATTCCAGTTGGATTTCATGGTGGGACTCAATTTCTCATGACAACAGTAGTTAAGGAATGCCCAACCCCGCCCCACCACTAACCTTAACCTGCTCCATAACTTCCGGTCTGAGGTGGCTGGCCTGGCTCTGTGATGTGATGCGTGTCTCTGCTGTTGTTCTTCTCTTGTTAAACCACTTGGGGGCGTTAATGGGTCATATTTCTCTCTCCTGTCTTTGGCTAAGAGCTCTAGAACACAAGGCTTCTGTGAAGACTGAAACTCATATGTCGTTTTTGTTTATTAATTGCTTTTTATTAATAAATGTCTCATCCATTTACGTGTTCATCACAATTTTTCTTCCCTTGGACATCAGCCATGGACATGACCCTGATCATCAGCTAATACATATCCAGATCAATAAACAGAAGAATCAGATGTGTATGTTGATATTACTGAACAAAAAATTGCATTCGTTTTAACTGGCTAAGTATAGCCTATGTATTTTAGCAGTCAGTGACCAAAAAAAAAAAAAGCTTCAGGAATGTGAATTAAATTATTTGCAGGTTTTACATTTAAAAACAGATGTCAGAACATATTTTGGCTCTGCCTTTTAAGAACAAACACCAAAAATATGAAGTATTGTTATGTTTTGGGTGATGGTATCCATGCTGAAGCACAACACTGTAACTATGGAGTCAGATAATGCACTGACTTACACATTAGAGACCAGAGGGCTGCAGCACTGAAGGCTTCTTAAAGCCTGCCATACTTGTGATTGACCTCACCCCCAAAACCCTTATCTGTGTAATGTCCACTAGAAAGAAAGTCACTCTCCAAGGGCCTCTCTGAACACTTATCAGCACTTACAGGGTCTTTCTCACCCACTTGAATCTAGGAATGGAAAGAATTTAGAGTTCAATCTGGAGCTGTGTTTAGGGCTGAAGGATGCATAAATATGTAGTTTTACACTGTTTTACCATACTAATGCTGCGTTCCAGACAGATTTGGATTTTTCCCACCTCCATCTAGGAAATAACATCTGGAATGACACTCAAAGTCGGACATCGATCAACCCTGACCTCAGCGAGACGTTTCATTTGACGTCAATTCCAAGATGTCGGCGCGTCCTGCTTCCAATGAATATGAACATAAAAACAAACTTTAATATTAGATATAAAGTTCATGTAATGTTACCTCTGTTTTTTTGCTTTTTGTCAGCCGTTTTCAAAGCGATTTTATGTTATTCTTATTCTGTTACAGGTCATTGATGAATAAGGCTTTTAAAAATGTAAAAAAAAACAAACAAAAAAAACAATGGAGATATAATTAATATTGAAGTTTTATTTAGTGTTAACAATGAGATTATATGGGTTTTATAATCAATTAAGACTGCTTTTGTCATTTTTTACAAGATGGACAAAATTTGTCACCAAAAAAAGTCGGTTTAACAAAAATTTCGGTTTTACTAAATGACACTTTTAGTTATACCAAATGACGATATTTTCAAACAATGCTAACAGGCTGATATCTAGCTATCTAGCAATCAAACATTTTATATTTAGTAAGTTTTTAAAATGTTACAACATTTTCCACGTTTTATAGCGGTTGTCCTAAATGACCTGATGTTTCGGGACGTGTATGAGCAAGTGAAAACATGAATTTTTCAAATAGTTAAGAGAGAGTTAGTTACTTTGCTTCACGACCATGTGGTCCTTTGCAGGTGTCTGAATGATGTCACATCCTGTCACATGATATTGACCGCATGACTTGATCCAAAATGGTCCCTTTATATTGGTTACTCCAAATGACATCAGTGAAATTCATTTTTCTGGACATTATTTCTCATAACAAAGCAACGACTTCTACACATAATTTTAAATCCATTTTGCACTATGTTGATGACATATGACGTTATAAAAATGAAAAATATATACATTTATTACATTTTAAGATATTTCAATCACAAATGAAATGGCTGTATTGGCCTTTGGACGGTTAAACCGAATGACCTTTTGACACTTTAAAATCTTTAAAATACCTTTTATATGTAGCAAAATATAATTAAAACCTTTTGGATTCAATAAAAGAGATCTAGTTGTACTACCATACATACTTTGAATTTCGTATCTTTGTTTTTTATTATTATTAAGGCCTTTGCACAAAAAAATGACCCGTCATGTCATTGACCCATATACAAAAACACAATATGCTCTTAATATGCTATTAATATGACGTATGAATGACTGGAACTCACTGAGGTCTGAAGTAGGCCATTTCATTTGGGATATTCCCACGTCCAGCCTCGTCTGGAACGCAGCATTAGAAGGATTCTGTGAATATGTAAAAACCATATGTGAATTTATTCATGATCATTAAATCGTTTTTGAACCCAGCTTCATCCAGTGTTCAGATTTCCGTTCTGAGCATTTATTCAAATTAGTGCATATTAAATTAGATAATGCCTAATTTGAATATTTTAACCTAACATTTAAAAAAACCTGTAATACAAAAAAAATGGTCTTTATGTATGCATGTGGTGGCTCTGTAATTGAAGATAATATGTAAAAGATAATGTCAGTCAAAAACCAGAGGGCTCTTATTTCATCCTAATAGGATTTGTTTTGGGACAATGTTTAGCTGACTGTACATTTTTGTCAATAACCACTAATGTGAATATTTTTTGGATAACATATACTGTATGCATGCATGTAACAGACGCTGACTAGATGGAAAATATGTAAAAATGACAAGACCTTTTATCTTTTTTTATTGCAAGAGTAAGGCTTAAGATAAATAAGGCAACAGCAAATGTTTCAAATGGAAAATATACAGCAAAAAACTCTTCAAACAGTTTTACAACATGTCCAATAAAAGGTGCTACTTTAACTAAAGGCCATTTAGGGTACTAATGACCTGCTTTCATAGGCACAAGGGCGCCTGCGTGTAGATTTCTGAAATGTAAGCCACCTCTGAAACACAAAGAAGTGAAGAAAAAACAGAGACTGCATAAGCAAATAATTAGCAGGCCTTGAAGAAAGACAGAAAAGAGAAACATGTCAGACGTGACGTGCAGATGAAAGAATCAGAGGCAGGCGGTTAGTGTCAAGCACCGTGCATTTCCACAGCTGTGAAACACGTGGCTCTGGAAAGCCATAATAGAAGGTGAAAGACACTACAAGAGACTACAACAAGTGAGCTTGCAGACGATCACCTTTCGATCAGCACTGCTCACAGAAAGCCAGGAGCAGACGCAGTGGAGAAGTTGAAAAGGACTACAAGTGAATGAAAAAAAGGAGAAATATAAATGAGAAGTGAATCGTATCACAACGCAGCCCGTAAACAGTGTTTTGAAACAAGCTGTTAATGCACAAAAATGGATTTAACTTAAATATCCATGCTTTATTTTCATGCATGTCATTTGATGATCAATCTGCAATCACCATCCATAAACATCACACTCCAACAATCACCTTCCAGTGTCAACAAAAAAAGTATTTTTCATATTATTAATACTTCTGACTGGAAAAAAGGTGCATTTTAATTGCACTTAGGAACTGTAAATGTGCTACTGTAAACTATATAAGTACAGTATTACACTCACACAGTACATTATAGGTAGCAAATGACATTAGAATATCCCACAGTGATAGTCCAGTGAATCAGATGAAGGGGTAAAAGTAGTATTTCTGTGTTTTGCATGATTCATAAGTACAACAAAAATGTTCATTTGAACAAAAGTTTGATTATGGCTGGTTTTCCACAGTGTAAATTTGATCACTAAACTAACATACTGGTGCATTGGTAGTTTGATTGGTGTATGATCTAGACTACAGAAGTAAACAGAGACACCAATACATGTGCATTTGGACCTGTTCAGTGGCTCTCCATGAGAACTAAGCCTGAGAACAAAGTATAAAGCATACATATTTGCTCTTTGTTAAATACAGGGATGCACGATATATCATGTTGGTCAGTAAATGTGACTTTTTAATGTTATCTGTATC
The DNA here is from genome assembly GCA_037101425.1 of Elopichthys bambusa. Classification (NCBI taxonomy): domain Eukaryota; kingdom Metazoa; phylum Chordata; class Actinopteri; order Cypriniformes; family Xenocyprididae; genus Elopichthys; species Elopichthys bambusa. Next base: position 45,746,390 of record CM074432.1, on the reverse strand, counting down.
AGTCCGTTAAAGGGATAGTTTACCGAAATATGGAAATTCATCAATCACTCACTCTCAAGTAGTTCCAAACCTGTATAAATGTATTTGTTCTGCTAAACACAAAGGAAGATATTTGGAAGAATGTCAGTAATCATTCATCGTGATTAATCGCATCTAAAATAAAAGTTTGTTGTTTACATAATATATGTGTGTACATATATTACATTTATATATATTATACATATATATATATGTCTGTGTGTATACGCAGCAACCTTTCATTCTTTCTTGAAACCAACACAGTTGCAATTCATCAGCTGGCCGCTAGGGACAGGCTCCAATAGGGAGTCAATCCCATAGACCCCCCATGTTAAAATGTCCAACTTTACAGTAGAAAAAAATATGTTTACAGCCTGGTACAAAAAGTGGTTTTGGTCTATATAGCTAATTTTGCCCTTCATGACAACTGTGAGGGGGGTGAATTTTTTTATAACTCATCCGTTTAAATTATATTAAGCCTTAAAGTTCTGCATAATTAAGGGCGTGGTCACTTGAGTGACAGGTCACTACTAGCCGTTTGTCTGCTGTCTGTTAGCTGTCACATCCAGCCGCTGAACTTGGCATCTCCGTGAACGTGCACACATGCGGAAGATAAACAGAACACACGATGTTGGATCGTCTTGGCATTGGCTAAAAGTTTTGTCTGTCAGATTTACTACAATGACAATAGCTGGAGAATATCAAAATCTGACAACACTGCTTGGATATTATAACTAAAACTGCTTGCACTATTTTGAAAATTATACTTGTACGTGGGCTCATTTGTTTGTGAGAGTCTAATGTATATGATCGTATACAGTTTTACAACATAAACGCTGCTCAGATTGCATAATTTCTTGAAGAACGATGATGGAGATCAGATCGTTCAGAAGAAATATGACGCAAACAATGGACAATATTTCAATATTTCATGGATTTAACGCTTTTGTGGACAAAAAGTGCTGTTGGATGTTTTTTTTAATGGACAGTCATGGACATTGTACCCAAGTGCGACGGAGTGGATTCATCTGTTTCATTACAAAGGTATAAGGTCCCTTTTTGATTTTGTGTGTGTTGCGTGTACCCGACACAAATTACAATATTACTGGTGCTAGAGCATCTATATCGTAAAACAGACACTGTAGATTGACAGTAAGATTGACCCTTAGAACTTTCAAATTATGTATAATTTGTTGTCTTTATTAATATTTTAGATAGTATCTAAGATAGATAGATAGATAGCTCCTTAGCCTGAGCTAACCTGGTCATGTCGAGCTAGGTGGGCGTAGTTTCAGCAACCAGGCACCTCAACTCAACCCACATCCCGCCTGTTTGCCCATTTTCGGTTATCCGGGAGTGACGCACGCTGCAAAGATGGCGACGGCTGGCTCCACCCACTTTTGAGCTTCAAAAATGCTCTTCAGAAACCTACAGGTGACGTCACAGACGCTATGCCCATGTTTTATACCATTTATGGTGTATATGTGTATATATATATATATATATATATATATACACACACACACACACACACACATATATATATATAAAATATATATAATATATATACAACACACATATATTATGTAAACACAAACTTTTATGTTAGATGCGATTAATCGCGATTAATCGATTTGACAGCACTAATAAATAATCATTGCTATCCATTAAAATGTCCATATTGATGCATCCCTGGTTACATATACACAACACGCGTAAGAGCAAAGACTTAAAATGAATCTCCATTGACAACATCTGTGAAATACTGGTTAACATAGTACTGTAAAACAAACAAATATCATATTTACAGTAATGTACTTTTAGTGGAACTATATAGAACAAGACATTACAACTTTAAAATCTAAATTATTACATTGTATTTAAAGTACAGCCACAATACAACACATTGTGTTAATATGGGCTATTGTGCTGAAACCACTTAAAATCTTACAGCTCAAAAGACGTTTGTTATGAAGAATTGCTTTGATGAAAATATAAGGTGCATATTTCTGCTTTAAACCCTCTGGAATGTCTTGTCCCATAAACTTCCATTGTAATACTTGTTTGTTTCTACAATCTGAAGGACGAGTCGCAGTTATTTTCAGTGGTAATTTCACAAATGCTGTCAAAAGATTAGCTTGTGTTGAACCCGGGCATTCCTTTATCTGTATGATTTTCATAAGAAATGTAAACATGCGAGAAGAATGTGATGTTCGTGAATGGTTAACCGAATAGACAAGACGTGTTTGCAGCTTGATCAGTCAGGTTTTGTAAACTTGCAAAGAACGTCCATTAATAATTAAAAGCAAAACATCTCTCTTAATCGTGCACATGAAGGCAGCTCACTCATTAAAGTGCTTAAAGTTCACTCCGTGTTTGACACTTTTTTTTTTTTCTTTACTTTTCTTTACTGTAATTGAGAAAAGCTTTGGTCAATTTCACACACTCCAAACCAAGCTGTTTAATAAGTAGGAAATGAATGTTGATGTGCCAACATTTCAAGTTCTGACTGTTTTGTTCATGAAAACTATCTTAAGATTTTTCAAATGTCCACATAATAACCCTTTTAATGGGACACAATGTGGCCTGATGACGTTTCTCTCACACTAAGACCCAGTGTCCCATGTGCTCTTCCAGCCAGTGCTGTAGAGGCTGTAGATTGAGAGGTTCGACTTCTGCGTACATTTGGACAAGCTGTTCGTGGAGAACCACGAGCAGAGGCAGACTCACGCTGAGCAGCTCGTACAGGAAGACGTAATCCCCAGCGTTATCCGTCAGGTGGACACCCGCGGCCCACACTTTACCATGCAGCCAGTTAAACACACGACGGGGCACAGAACACACAGACTGGCTCACATGCAGCGGCCAACGCAGGCATCTCTTCAGAGAGGACAGGATACCTGGAGACTCGCCCTGAAGATTATTCTCACGTCCCTCGGGACTCCAGCTAGAGCTGTCGTGGGATTCGTTATTACATGTCTGAAAGAAAAAATATCATGATTGATGTACTGTAAGATGATTATTGAGGAATTATGAAACATAAATGACTGGCAGAGTTGTGTTTTTACCGTATGTAGATTTTGTGATCTCCCATTCGTTACTAAGGATTTCCGTTGAGCAAAGTGGAGTTTGCAGTACAACTTTCCTATAGGAGGAAAAGAAAACATTAGTGCAATCCATTAGATCGTATGTCCACCAAAGTGTATTTTTCCAATTGTCTTCACAGTGTTTTTAACCCGGAAGCATCCTTCATTAGACCAGCCCTTAATGAGTCCTTCGTGGACAAATTTGGGCACGAATGTCACAGGTGTGACCCCTTACCCTTTTTTTTTTTTTTTTTTTTTAAATAAATGTCATAACACTATCTTAACTCAAGTAAAAACACTCAATTTATGCATTTCTTTTGTGATATTTTTGGTATACAAAATGACTCCATTGACTTTCATGTAAAACATGCTTATTTTTATGTTGTGTTTAATTTTTTTTTTTTTTACTTCTGTACAAATATTGATTCCAGTAAGTTGAAACGGCCAAAACCTCAAAATTTGGCATATGTTGGAAACATTTGGTGACATATGTTGGTATGAAAAAATAGCAATTACATGAAATATCAGTGGCCACTAGATGGCTGTATACTCACTGTCTGCATATAGGCTGAAATCTAAACCAATGTTGTAACAAACTTAACCCCTTAAGTTTTAGATTTTATCACAAGCTAAAATTGTAGAATTTTTAAAAAACCATTTGTGTTGGGTGAAACTATACAAAGATGACAAAATATATGATATAATATATGCAGTAGGACTTTGATCTGACTTTGAAGTGTGTGTGTGTGGTCATACAGATAAGAGTAATACATCATTTGTCTACTTTTGTTTGTGTAAACTCATAACAAGAAAACATTGTGCCTTTGTGAAATAGAGAAAACAAACAGGATGCGCTTTCTGCCATCTCAGTCTCTGTGAACTGGAGTGCGTCAAAAAAATACACCAAAACTCAGTGTATACTTGCCTCTCAGACATGATAAATATATCTATGGAAAGCTTGATATGTCAAGCGATTGTCAACCAATTCAAGTGGAAAACAAATATTCTCAGATTATGTAATCCGAATGAAACGTGCATACTACTGTGAAGATGACGAGTCAGCATCGTCGACCAGCGATCTCTGCAGCCGAAAACGTTATCAATAAATTATTAAAATGTCCGTTTACAGTTTTAAATGATGTATTACTCTTAGCTGTATGACCGAAAATAACAGAGTATTTTAAGTTGTTTCCACTGTTATTAGGATAAAATGCAAGTGATCGCGCCGGCACCTCCATGTCTTGCACATTATATTTTAGCTTCCACACAAACACTTGGATTGGCACCTAATAATAGCACATTTATCTATGTTAACATTAGAGGGAGCAGCCATGTAAAGTTACTACTACTAACATGTTTCAAATGATAAGCCTTTTTTTTTTTCTGCGACTAACCGACTAATACAATTTTTGTCAAATATTAGGGGGCAGCACTATAAACAACTACAACAAAATAACGTCATTTACTAGAGGTTCTGACAAAATGTTAATTGTTGCAGTCTATTTAAAATATTTAATGAGTTTGAATTAATTAGTATTATTATTTTTAAAAATCGGTTTGAATGAATGAATGATTCAATGACTCATTCATAAAGACTTGTTTTATCACTGAATGAATCAGCATTTTTGAACGAATCTCTTGAATGAATGATTCAACGAAAAATACATTTTTAACAGCCACTTGTCGCCACCTACTGGTGTAATGATGTAAACGATACAATCTTTATTTCAAGCATCAAGTTACTTTCAAATGGTGATTTACTCTATTTTGATCGCTACCATAGACATTAGTGTTTATATACAAAATATAAAGTTTTATCACAGTACTTCTGTGTTCAGTTGCATTATTGTAACACAAATAATGATACTGTGTGGTTGAAAAGACTGTTTGTGAATCTGTTTCATACCTATACATGACAACTGATCTCTCTGGATGTTTGCTGTGGGCGTACTTGTTCAAAAGGTTTAAGCGAATCATTGTCATTTTGGAATTGCGTGGGCAATCTTTTAACGATTAATCGTGCAGCCTTAGAAAATATTCATATACTATATATACAGTGGGTACGGAAAGTATTCAGACCCCTTTCAATTTTTCACTCTTTGTTATATTGCAGCCATTTGCTAAAATCATTTAAGTTCATTTTTTTTCCTCATTAATGTACACACAGCACCCCATATTGACAGAAAAACACAGAATTGTTGATATTTTTGCAGATTTATTAAAAAAGAAAAACTGAAATATCACATGGTCCTAAGTATTCAGACCCTTTGCTCAGTATTTAGTAGAAGCACCCTTTTGATCTAATACAGCCATGAGTCTTTTTGGGAAAGATGCAACAAGTTTTTCACACCTGAATTTGGGGATCCTCTGCCATTCCTCCTTGCAGATCCTCTCCAGTTCTGTCAGGTTGGATGGTAAACGTTGGTGGACAACCATTTTTAGGTCTCTCCAGAGATGCTCAATTGTGTTTAAGTCAGGGCTCTGGCTGGGCCATTCAAGAACAGTCACAGAGTTGTTGTGAAGCCACTCCTTCGTTATTTTAGCTGTGTGCTTAGGGTCATTGTCTTGTTGGAAGGTAAACCTTTGGCCCAGTCTGAGGTCCTGAGCACTCTGGAGAAGGTTTTCGTCCAGGATATCCCTGTACTTGGCTGAATTCATCTTTCCCTCGATTGCAACCAGTCGTCCTGTCCCTGCAGCTGAAAAACACCCCCACAGCATGATGCTGCCACCACCATGCTTCACTGTTGGGACTGTATTGGACAGGTGATGAGCAGTGCCTGGTTTTCTCCACACATAACGCTTAGAATTAAGGCCAAAAAGTTCTATCTTGGTCTCATCAGACCAGAGGATCTTATTTCTCAGCATCTTGGAGTCCTTCAGGTGTTTTTTAGCAAACTCCATGCAGGCTTTCATGTGTCTTGCACTGAGGAGAGGCTTCCGTCGGGCCACTCTGCCATAAAGCCCCGACTGGTGGAGGGCTGCAGTGATGGTTGACTTTCTACAACTTTCTCCCATCTCCCGACTGCATCTCTGGAGCTCAGCCACAGTGATCTTTGGGTTCTTCTTTACCTCTCTAACCAAGGCTCTTCTCCCCCGATAGCTCAGTTTGGCCGGACGGCCAGCTCTAGGAAGGGTTCTGGTCATCCCAAACATCTTCCATTTAAGGATTATGGAGGCCACTGTGCTCTTAGGAACCTTAAGTGCAGCAGAAATTTGTTTTATAACCATGGCCAGATCTGTGCCTTGCCACAATTCTGTCTCTGAGCTATTCAGGCAGTTCCTTTGACCTCATGATTCTCATTTGCTCTGACATGCACTGTGAGCTGTAAGGTCTTATATAGACAGGTGTGTGGCTTTCCTAATCAAGTCCAATTAGTATAATCAAACACAGCTGGACTCAAATGAAGGTATAGAACCATCTCAAGGATGATCAGAAGAAATGGACAGCACCTGAGTTAAATATATGAGTGTCACAGCAAAGGGTCTGAATACTTAGGACCATGTGATATTTCAGTTTTTCTTTTTTAATAAATCTGCAAAAATGTCAACAACTCTGTGTTTTTCTGTCAATATGGGGTGCTGTGTGTACATTAATGAGGAAAAAAAATGAACTTAAACGATTTTAGCAAATGGCTGCAATATAACAAAGAGTGAAAAATTGAAGGGGTCTGAATACTTTCCGTACCCACTGTATATATATACTTATGTGAAGTTTTTTGTTTGTTTGATTTTTCCACTCTCCATTCTTTCATTGTATAGGAAAACGCTGTCTGCTAAACATCTCTTTGGGTTCCACAGAAGAAAATCCAACCATACAGGTTTCGAGTGACATGAGGGGTGAGAAACTGTTGATTTAATGTTCATTTTAGGGCGAACTACTCCTTTAAAGAGAAACAGTGAGAATGCAGTACAGGCCCTTCACAGTACCTTCCACCGAATCGAAGGAATGTCCTCCCTGGCGCAGCGGAGCTCTGCAGGTGTCGCAGCGGAAACATTCCCTGTGGAAGTGGAATCCCTCTGCGCTGAGCCTCTCTACTACAAACACCCGCTTCTTACACGCATGACACACATCACCCAGACTCTGAGGAAATTCTCTTTTTAAGGAAGGCTAGGGGGGAAAAAGAAAAATTCTGGTCAAGATAGTGTGAATTAAAATGCTGAATAACCCAGAAAATGTGATGAAAGCATTAACATGCACAAAATGTTGCCTTCTTTAATGACCAATCACTATGATAAATATCAAAATCCATGGATGACCAACTGCAATCTGCAAAATATGCAGTATATAATCAGACTGTGCTTGATTTGGCTTTTCAATGTGGTTTATGTGACATTTGAAATGGTGTAGCATTTTGCTCATTTCTTCATCATTACCATTTTTAGAAAGTAGTAGGCTGTATACAGTATATACTGTGCAATATGCAAACCTGTATGACATTTTTCATCTGATTTGCTCAATTTACCATTGTAACATTTATTTGGAGCTTGATAGTGCCAGTCCCCATTCACTTTCATTGTATAGACATTGAACATCTCCTGTGTTCCAGTAAAGTAAGAATATCATACAGGTTTGGAACAAAATGAGGGTGAGTAAATTATGACAGAATTGTTAACATGAACTGAAATACACAAGATGACCACATGATTTCATAAAATCCCTTTTGTTTTCAGTTTAAACAATTAACTCAACAGCTGATCTGTGGCTTACCGGAGTGCCTGAGCTGCTTGCCTGAGTGTCAGCTCTAGTGCCCACTACTAGAGACACTTTGCCTACTGTGCGCTACCAGCCAATGGGAGAGCAGGGACAGAAAGTGAAGAAAAGAGAATGAGAATGAAAGCAATGTAAGGCAAAGAGAAGCATGAAAAGACATACTGGGTAAAATCTCAGAAACAATGAATTTGATCAATTAGATGCATTCTTATTGCTCCTGATCTTTGAAACAAAGGCTATGTTTACATGCAACCAAGTAATCTGTTAGTAATCGGATTGAGGGCTCAATCGGACTGAAAAGCCTTCATGTAAAAGCCTTAATCGATCTGATTGAGCCCGATCCGAATGAAATATCGATCAGATTGGAAGGGCTGGTTTATTCTTTTTCTAATCCAATCGAGAAGACATGTAAACACTGGATCGGACTGAAAAATTAAACTGAAAGGACTGCGAATGTGTAATGATGTAGAAATGGTGTAATGACGTATGACACATGGAATGAGCTGCAGTAGTTGTTAAATACAATGTCATAAATGACTCTGTGTTATTGTAAAATTCTCCTCATCCACAGACACTTTATTTTGAGCGCGGGGTGTTTTTATTGGTAAATATAAGCAGCACGGCACAACGGTTCATGCACTCATTGTCTCCTAATCAGGACCCGAACTAGTAAACACTTTGGATTCTTCAATCGGAATGAGTCAATTGCGATTGAAAGAAAACTTGTGCATGTAAACATAGCCTGGATTACTCTGTTCCAAAACCCAATGAGCTGTCTAAGTAGGTTGCATCTTAAAGCATCACAGGCACCTGTTATAAAACAGGCAATAAACATAAAACATGCCTCATTTTAGGCCAATTTTAAGGCAGTATTCTCGCCAAATCTTTTTGCTTCGCTTGTAGCACGTTTCACAGCAGTTTGACGCTAAATAGCATGTTCAATTTTGTCCAAAACAGTTAAACATGACTTTACAACATTTTATTAAGGTATGTTATTTAATGCATGTATCATGCAATTCAATTGAGTGAAACTGAGTGAATTGATTGAGTGGCGCTAAAAGTTAATGCTCGAGTTAAACTGTTAAAATAAATCGCGTTTGAAATGAACTCCTTTTTTAAATATGGATATTTTTCTTACAAAAACCCATCGCTTCGCCTCAGAAGGCCTTTATTAACCCTCTGAAGTCATATGGATTATTTTTATGATGGATGGATGCATTTTTTTTGGGCTTCAAAATCTCGACCCCCATTCGCTACCATTATAAAGTTTGGAAGAGCCATGAGAGCTCTTTTGTGGAGCGTCATAACTTGTATTAGATGCGGCCCACATCACATGTGCGGTGCTGTACCAGGTGAGCTACAGAGCAAGTTTACTAAGTCAGAAAAGCCATACATATAGAGCTGGTTATGTGATGCAAATGTCAAAATGTACAAATCATGCACTATGGTAAAAGTGTTTTGAGGTCATAGTATTGTGAAAGGAACCACATGAAAATAAGTCTTTATTATTCCATAGTCTGCCCCTGTAATTATAATTTGTGTGAAAAGGAACAAAAGTTTTTGGTGTTTTACTGCCTCTACTGTTAATTTCAGCCAGAAACTGCAGTGAAATATGTGTATACTGTAGCTACGTCTTTGCAGTAATGTAGACAGAGTCACATATTTTTTACTTACGCCTGGGTTGGTTTATCTTATGTAGGCACCTCACCAGGTTTTGGAAAAGAACCCATGTCTTTTAGCTCAAAATGAGGGTTTTAGGTCAATCTTGAGAAACTTCTAAAGGCATCCCGTAAAACTCCTATGATCCAGTAACTTTGAACTGTTCAGTGGGTGGAGCTAGAGTTTCAGGTCAAGCATCTGGCAATGGAAGAGAGGACTTTTGGAATGCTCTCTCTCCCTGTGGTCAGCTGGAATGTAAGGATGCTTACAGCCAAGTGTGTGTGTGTGTGTGTGTGTGTGTTACATTGGCACGTTCTCATTACAAAACCAACCATGTGAAGAGAGACAGTCCATCAAAGAGAGCTGCCGCACTGATCAGTGCTGCCTACAACATGCCAACAGTCGCACGGAAGACTCTCAATCCAGACAGAATGCATATCATGCGAGTCCTGGGAGATTGTGGATAAGTGTCATTCCACTGATATGGTCATATACCTGTTTGGGAGCATATGAGTCTCCATTTGTTTGAGGAATGTCTGTTTGTTTTCTTACAGTAAAGGATGTTGTGCTACTGCTGGTGTCAGACTGAAAATGTAGATTTGAGAGTTTATTGAAGCAAATATTGTGATCATCTTTGGTTAAGTTAAAGGAATAGTTCACCCAAAAATGAAAATTATGTCATAATTTACTCATCCCCCAAGCTGCTCCAAACTTGTACGTAATTTAACAAAATGCCTGAGCTGCTCTTTCCCAAGAAAACATTCTTGTTTTCCAAAATGATAATACAAAAAAATACCAAAAATTTGAGAATAAATCGACGATTACTGTAGTACGTTTACAAGAAAATACTACTTCAGTTTACTACAACATTGCGTTTAATTTAAAATGTTTCTTTGTAATTCTTTGTTACCAGAAATTTCTGAGTGAAATTGTTTTAAAGTAAATCCTACACCAAATTTTCTTCAGTGTATTTCAAGTCTTCTGAAGTCAAAAGGAAAACTTTGTGTGAAGTACAGATCGAAATGAAAGTCATTCTCAAATCTCATTCGAACATCCACATATTTAAACTAGCATATAGCATTCAGTTATGAAGGCATGTGAGATATTTATTCAATGGAAGAAAGAAGTTACAAAGGTTTAAAAAAAACAAGAGGGTGAGTAAATAATAGCATAATCATTTTTTAGGAGAATGATTAATTGACTGAAAGTAAAACAAACAATAATCTTGACAAACACTCACCATTTGTGAGTTATTCTTTGCTTCTCCTTGCATGTTTATGCCATAAAGTTGTTCTGGTTTTGATTTACAGCTTTAAAAGATGCACGGGAGAGTGAAATTAAATAGTATGTTAATAAAAATGACCCTGAACGGCATTAAGGAAGAGTATTGAAGGTGAAATCACTTCTTTACCTTAATGAGAAAGCAGAAGAGAATGTAAAGGAAAGATGGAGAGGAGCAGAGCATTCTGGGATGGGGTGAAATATTATGGAGTTAGAATGATGAGGATGGACAGTGGAAGAACTGGTCTGTTTAAAGCAGAGATAGAGAGATAGATAGATTAGACAACAGGGAAATATGATGCCTTTGATGGTATGATAGACAGAACAGCATTAAGTTATATTTTAAAGCTGAAGATTTTTCAAAGCAATCTAATGTTATTAAAGGATCAATAAGTCATTTTTGCTCACTGGTCTTGGACTTTATACTGACACTTGGTGGATGCAGTCAGTGATGCCATAGTAAAAAAAAGTCCCTATTCAGAGACACATTTGTTCATCAAGATTAATTTATTTGGGATCCGATAAGTAAGGAATAACAGACTGTAGAATTATTGGACATCAATGCCGCTATACCTTGAGTGTATATTAGTTTTCAATGATATAAACATCTGGAGTCAATTATTCTGCTTACCATGGCTATATCTATATAATAGATTGGGTGTAACGGTACATGTATTTATCCCGAGCAGTCACGATACAGACGTCACGGTTCGGTGCATGCAGTCACATGACGTATACAGTCAGTCACAGGTGACCCACGCTCCAATCCAGAAGGGGGCGCACACGGTAATGCGACACTGTTTGCTACCAGTAAAAAGCACAGAAGAAGAAGAGATGATCACTTGATCAATATGTTTACATGTAATATCTCAACCAGATATCAATAAAACAGCTTGAGTAATAATAATATCTCATGGAACATGCTGTACCTAAGCTGTACCGAACCCGTACCGAACAGTGACTTCAGAACAGAGGTACGTACCGAACCTTCATATTTGTGTACCGTTACACCCCTACTATATAATATTATAATAAATCTCAAGATATTTTTCCATTTCTGTCATGACAGTGTTTGGCATAGTAATGGTTATGACTATGTTTATATGTTTGTTCTTGGCAGACTAGATCTGCTATGCTGCTGCTAACAGATCTATACAGGTGGAGCTGGGGAAGGTGGAGGGTTTTTTGAAAGCATGCTGCAACTGCTACAGCAAATGCTGACCAAGTATTTGAAGGTTGAGCAGCGAGCTCATTGGCTACTGATATAGCAGGGATAATATCAGCTGTGCCCTATAGAGAATGATGTGATTGCAAGCAGAAGGACCTATCAGCCTGTGCCATCTAGAGTTTCATGACAGAACTAATGTGTAGAATTTCTTCTTTACACCACCAATTAAAGGGATAGTTCACCCCAAAATGAAAATGATCCCTTGATTTGCTCTCCCTCAAGCCATCCTAGGTTTATCTTCTTTCAGACGAACACAATCAAAGATATATTTAAAATTATCATGGCTCTTCCAAGCTTTATAATGGGAGTGAATGGGGGTCGAGATTTTGAAGCCAAAAAAAAAAAAAATGCATCCATTCATCATAAAAATAATCCATACGACTTCAGAGGGTTAATAAAGGCCTTCTGAGGCGACGCGATGGGTTTTTGTAAGAAAAATATCCATATTTAAAAATGTATAAAGTGAAATAACTAGCTTCCAGAAGAGGACCGTATGCATTTTGCGCCTCTTGCAATTTATGCTATGCAAAAAAACTCAAGCTCCTCTTCTCTTATATCAATATCCTCTGACATTTCACTTTAAAATTTCTCATTTTAGACTTTGATTTAGACTTCCTCTGCGATTTCGCGTTCGTCATGTTGAGTCAGGGGTTACTCTTCTGCTGCAAGGTGATGCGTACGGCCGTCTGTCGGAAGCAAGTTATTATAGTTATTAAAGTTTTAAATATGGATATTTTTCTTACAAAAACCCATCGCTTCGCTTCAGAAGGCCTTTATTAACTCCCTAGAGGTGTATGGATTATTTTTATGGTGGATGGATGCATTTTTTTGGGCTTCAAAATCTCACCCCCATTCACTCCCATTATAAAGCTTGGAAGAGCCGGGATATTTTTAAATATATCTCAGATTGTGTTAGTTTGAAAGAAGATAGTCATATACACATAGGATGGCTTGAGGGTGAGTAAATCATGGGATAATTTTGGATTAACTATTTTAAACTGCATATTTTGTTTAAGTACTAATCATTTCTTTTCAGGTGTAAAACTTTCTACAGTGGAAAAATATAATTGCCATTCCTTGAAATAAGAGACTGTCTATATAACATGCAAACATGTTGGTTTAGCTTTCCAAATGTGTTTCATATGTCCAGAACAGGAAGTTTAGATGGTGCCATGATACCTTATCGTGGACTTTAAAGCTTCTGTTTTCCTTTGACTGGGGGATCTCTGTTTTGTTCTTATTGCTAAAATGAGACGTTCTGCGACTGCTTAACTGTAACCACAAATTAAAGCCCATTTAATGTCATAAAGCTGCACTCTGAGCATTCAATAATGATACCTAACCTACAATTAATCAGAAGATTGACTAAGCTGGTTACCTCCAGAGTGCCAGATGTCAAAACACTTGTGGTAAATCTCTCTCTACTGTAATTATATTTCCTAACTTAGCTGAGCGATGAGGAAACACTCACCAGATGGGACGGACTCACTGTTTCTCCCTGTATCTCCTGTTTAAAATGCTGCACATGTAACGGTTTGGGTCTAGACATCTTAACCAAATGGATGTCGATGGAAGAGGAGAAAATGAAAGAATTAGACTCAGCAGACTGGGGTAGTGTGTTAAAAGTTTGCATGTGCCATTACCTGCTGCAACAGCAGAGAGGGACAGGAGGAAATGAGAGGACGAGGACAGGAATTAGCAGTGCATTGTGGGAGAGGGCATGAAAGGGTGGTCAGCGTGATGGAATGAGGGAAATGGAGAGAAGAAGAGCAAGGCTGCGCAGACAGAAGTCAAGAAGAGAGAGAGACAGAGAGCAATTTGGATTAGTAGCAGAATGGATGGGTTGAGGAAGATCACATACTTTCATCTGAACTTTCAAGATTTTGGTTTACTCTGGCAGAGGTGTCAGTGCTGCATCATCACGAAAATTTAAGCCTTTCTAATATAAATATTCAAGCGCTAGAACACGCGAGAGAGCACGCTGACTATTTACTTGTCTTTAAAAATGTAGTCTATTAAAATTATATTAGTTAAGTTAGTATTTTAGCAGTGGTATCGAAATTGGAGTGTGAATTGTGAATTTTTACTAGTATCTAAAATATTGGTGTCATAACTGCCTGTTTTTGTTTCATGGCTGGTAAAAAATTGTTTTGGTTGTAAATTTTCTTAAGTCACCGGCCATTGGCAGGTGTGGCAGAAAGTTACTTTTAGGCCCTGTATATGCTTTTGTTGAAGCCATCTGTTTGCATTATTTCAACTTTTTTTTTTTTTTTTTTTTTTTTTTTTAAATAATCGTGTTCAACGGCAGAATTTGTGGTAAAAAAAAAAAAACTACATTACCCATGATGCTATACAGAAAGTTCCACCAATCAGAGTCACGGCGAGCAAACTGCAGCAAAAGAGCTCTTTAGCTCCGCCCATTCCCATAAAGCATTGCAAATGACGTAATTGAGGTGTCTCCCTACGCTCTCAAAATACTAAAATATTTGTATATATTTGCATATTTTGTAATAAACTTAAAATAAACTGAGTTTATATATTATTAACAACTGTAAATAAATAGTTCTAATTCGATTATGTGATTCATAATGCTTCATGGGATTGTTGTCCTTTCTGTCACTAAAACCGTTTAGCACACAGTCTTGTACCATTGTCTTTTTTGTGCAATTTTCAAACACTTTTTCTGCTTCAAATCAAAGTTTGTAATGTTATGATTCACCAGCTTGGTTCATGGGATATAAAGCTTTAACAAAGACTTTTTTTAATGAATGGAAAACAATACTTCCGGAACAACTGGGCACTAATGCACTCTATATTGTATTTGCAAATGCCTCAGGAACAAATGTTGCTCATCACCTGTGAGCTTCTCGCTGATTCCCTCTTCTCTTCACAAAGCTGCATGTCTAGCTGCCCATTCTGAGATCTATCCGTCTTATTAGGAGTGGGGAAAAAAAGCAAGAAAAGGGCATGAGATGATAATGATTCATTAAAGACAAATGGGCAAGCAGTATAAGGAGTGTTAAACTGTATTAGAGTTGGAAAGAAGTGCATGTATAAGTAATGGGAAGAGGACAGGAGAAAGGATTAGGAGAGGACATGGGAGGATGTGCTGTGGAGAGCAGCAGTGTATTCTGGGATTGGGTGTGGTGGGGTTTATGTGGAGATGGATTGGAAGGTCAGACAGCAGAGGAGTCAGTCTGTCCAGAACAGATATAACTTGAACATTTAATATGAACTGAGACAATTAGATGACAGGGTAATGCTCAGAGGTTGTTCTTTAATAGCTCAGGAGGTCCAATGGAGTTCTTAGATATGTTTAACTATAAGTAAAGAATTTTATCTTAGATATATCTCCTGAAATTCCATCCTAAAATAAACACAAAAAGACATAAATGAGATGAGTATATAGAGCTATAAGCTCAATTTAATCTCATTTGCCTATGGGAAACAACTGATATATAAAAGATATATATTTCCTATGGGTAGATGTATTATGGGTAAATGTATTACTTTGTGCTAAATCAGGAAACCTGCAACATATATTTGATGTTGATTATATAACTTACCCTCTTACTCTGTGGAAAATATTAAAAATATTTGTTCAAATTTAGTTGTTTTTAGAAGGTACCAGGCAACTGTTCGACATAAGTTACTCTTTTTAATTTTTTAAAAGCTAAATATGGTTCATAGAAATTACAAGGAGGAGCACTTTAATGACGGATGACAAAACCCAGAACAAGCGTGTTATAGTATGAAGCCAGAGAGATGCACGCATTCACAGCAATACACACACACACACACCGAGAGACGTGCTAGCATTATTTCTTGCCGATGCTGCTTATATAGTTTTAGATTTTCATTTTTTCATATTTACATTTGACAGGCGACTGTTTTCTGACTTGTTTTCTGATAAAAGGTATTAAAATTATGTGTTTATATTTAAAATGTGGGCCAGTGGGGTCAGAAAAATCAACTTTAAGGTGACTCTCATCAACTTTTTTTTTTTGTTAAATGCATTCTCTTAACCCAGATTATTATTCATTGACTATGCCATTCATGGGTTGATCTCGCCCAAAAGTTTAAACATTAGCTGTTTTTCCACCATCGGGCCAAACAGTTTTAAGAATGGTATGTTATGGTAATATTTCCTCTTGAGCTTGATTCAGCACAGCACTATTACAAACTGTTCTCAGCCTGGAATTTTCAGCACAGTTGGCTAACCTTGTTTGTAGAATAAATGTAGTGATGTCGCCACTCAGGATCGGTCAATTGCTTTTGCCTGGCTACCAGTTTCTCTGTTTTTTCTTGTGAACTATTTCAGCAAAGTAAACACAAGTTAATAATAGAAATATCTGATCATAACATGGCCACTATTTACATCTCATACGTCTGTAAACTCTTGCGTTACAAGGCAACGACTGATGCATTTGTATTCCAAAGATAACAGCCGCAAAATGGAAAATGAAAACATATCCATACCAGCTGGGACAGATCGACACAGGATGGAATGGTTAAGCAACGAAAACGGTTTGGCTCGATGGTGTAAAGGCAGCTATTGAGCCTCCCAGGGACCATCAAAACATTGAGAGCGTCCGCTCAGATCTGTCAATCTCTTTCCAGCTCAACCTATAGCAAGAGTTTGGGGCATGACTACTGTAGCAGATGGAGAGTTTGGGGCGTGGCTACTGTAGCGTGGCTACTGTAGCAGATGGAGAGTTTGTGGCGTGGCTACTGTAGCGTGGCTACTGTAGCAGATGGAGAGTTTGGGGCGTGGCTATTTTAGCGTGGCTACTGTAGCAGTTGGAGAGTTTGGGGCGTGGCTACTGTAGCAGATGGAGAGTTTGGGGCGTGGCTACTGTAGCAGATGGAGAGTTTGGGGCGTGGCTATTTTAGCGTGGCTACTGTAGCAGTTGGAGAGTTTGGGGCGTGGCTACTGTAGCAGATGGAGAGTTTGTGGCGTGGCTACTGTAGCAGTTGGAGAGTTTGGGGCGTGGCTACTGTAGCAGATGGAGAGTTTGTGGCGTGGCTACTGTAGCAGTTGGAGAGTTTGGGGCGTGGCTACTGTAGCAGATGGAGAGTTTGGGGCGTGGCTATTTTAGCGTGGCTACTGTAGCAGTTGGAGAGTTTGGGGCGTGGCTACTGTAGCAGATGGAGAGTTTGTGGCGTGGCTACTGTAGCAGGAGGAGAGTTTGGGGCGTGACTACTGTAGCAGGTGGAGAGTTTGGGGCGTGGATACTGTAGCAGGTGGGGAGTTTGGGGCGTGGCTACTGTAGCAGGTGGAGAGTTTGGGGCGTGGCTACTGTAGCAGATGAAGAGTTTGGGGTGTGGCTAATGTAGCAGTTGGAGAGTTTGGGGCGTGGCTACTGTAGCAGATGGAGAGTTTGGGGTGTGGCTACTGTAGCAGGTGGAGAGTTTGGGGCGTGGCTAATGTAGCAGTTGGAGAGTTTGGGGCGTGGCTACTGTAGCAGGTGGAGAGTTTGGGGCGTGGCTAATGTAGCAGGTGGAGAGTTTGGGGCGTGGCTACTGTAGCAGATGGAGAGTTTGGGGCGTGACTACTGTAGCAGGTGGAGAGTTTGGGGTGTGGTTACTGTAGCAGGTGGAGAGTTTGGGGCGTGACTACTGTAGCAGGTGGAGAGTTTGGGGTGTGGTTACTGTAGCAGGAGGAGAGTTTGGGGCGTGACTACTGTAGCAGGTGGAGAGTTTGGGGCGTGGATACTGTAGCAGGTGGGGAGTTTGGGGCGTGGCTACTGTAGCAGGTGGAGAGTTTGGGGCGTGGCTACTGTAGCAGATGAAGAGTTTGGGGTGTGGCTAATGTAGCAGTTGGAGAGTTTGGGGCGTGGCTACTGTAGCAGATGGAGAGTTTGGGGTGTGGCTACTGTAGCAGGTGGAGAGTTTGGGGCGTGGCTAATGTAGCAGTTGGAGAGTTTGGGGCGTGGCTACTGTAGCAGGTGGAGAGTTTGGGGCGTGGCTAATGTAGCAGGTGGAGAGTTTGGGGCGTGGCTACTGTAGCAGATGGAGAGTTTGGGGCGTGACTACTGTAGCAGGTGGAGAGTTTGGGGTGTGGTTACTGTAGCAGGTGGAGAGTTTGGGGCGTGACTACTGTAGCAGGTGGAGAGTTTGGGGTGTGGTTACTGTAGCAGGTGGAGAGTTTGGGGCGTGGCTACTGTAGCAGGTGGAGAGTTTGGGGCGTGACTACTGTAGCAGGTGGAGAGTTTGGGGTGTGGTTACTGTAGCAGGTGGAGAGTTTGGGGTGTGGCTGGCGCGTTACATGGGAAAAGAAATTCAGCTTCGGTTACAGAAGTGCTGAACACCGTTACTGACCATCCTCATTTTGGCTGCGTGAGATTCTCCAGCTTTGTTGTTGTTGAGCAACGGAAGCGTGAGCTATTAAAGCTCCGCCCTCTTCTGGAAAGCGGGCCGGGAGCAGCAGCTCATTTGCATTTAAAGGGACACACACAAAAATGGCGTTTTTGCTCACACCCAAATAGGGGCAAATTTGACAAGCTATAATAAATGATCTGTGGGGTATTTTGAGCTGAAACTTCAGACACATTCTGGGGGACACCAGAGACTTATATTACATCTTGTCAAAAGGAGCATTATAGGTCCCCTTTAAATATGGCACTATTTCAGGGAACAGCCATTTGTAGTTGTGTCCAAAACCATAGTGGACGTTATTGAGTGCACCCACAATGCACCGCAATAATGAGAGTACAACTGATGTCAACGGAGAATACCCATAATGCACTGTGAGAGTCGCACTCTGAATTAATTCCTGTGTCTGACCAGAAGATGGCGCCCACAGTTCCTTCAAGTGAACTATATTAGTGGAGTAATGTAGGGAGTAGTGAATGAGGGTATAGGGGGTGATCTCAGACACAGCCCACGTTTATTTTCTTACCCCATTGGCTGATTTGTTCATTTTAAGCATAAAGTCACTTAATTTGTTCAGAAAACAAGAATTTATATCTTATGTTATTTTGCTTCTCAAGTAAATGTATCTTAATTTAATAATGTTTGGTAACACTTTAGTTTAGGGTCCAATTCTCAGTATTAACTAGTTGCTTATTGGCATGCATATTATTGGTTATTGGCTGTTTATTAGTACTTATTATACATATTCTACATCTCTTAATCCCAATACCTAAACTTAACCAATACCTTACTATTAATAAACAGTAATTAGGAATTTATTGAGGGAAAAGTCATAGTTAATAGTGAAAACTGGACCCTAAACTAAAGTGTGACCGAATGTTTAGATATTTTACTGAAAAACAAGACAAAAATACTAAGAAAAAACATTATTTTTGGTAGGAAATGTAGTAAATGCACAGAAAATGAGCGTGTTTGAATGATCTGTGGACACCTGGACTGATTGTTTCTCCTGATGTGAGCAGTAAAAAAAAAGCAAAAAAGCTTCTCTTCCAGTCTGAGATTAATTTAAATGCTTACAGGAGCCCTGAGCAGCCCAGACCCCTTTATAGAGCCAAGAGAGTCATGCAAAAGTCAACAACCCCCTCTCGGTTCCTCTCACATGCTTATAAAAGCTCATAAAAGAATAGTGAGAAAACATTTATTCCAACAATTTCTTCAAAGAACAACCACCTAATATGTTTTTACTGGCATAGATGCTTTGAGAGTTATGATGTCCACTGGCATTCATTGACTTTATTAACTCTTTTAAAGTAAAACAGGTCGTTTGAATGCACCAAGCACTAGAGTGTGTCCTCAGTTAACCCACATCTGTTCTGCTAGAGAGATTATTAACCAATTATGGCGGAGCGGGGGTGCAGGGAATTAATTACTCAGAATGCGATGATATCTGCGAAGTCTGCAGGTGCATGAAATGATGCTCAGTCACTCAGTGATCAGAGGCCAAAACCACAGGGCATGCAACAGCAGCTGAGTGAGGAAAGCCGACACACGCAGTAACATAGTCACCTGATGTGGAGAGGAAGCCTCGCCAGAGAACAGAGAGCTCAAATGCACAGCCTTCTCCTTTATGCTTTTTTTATGAAACTCCCTGGCCTTTTGAGTCTGGGCTTTCCTCTGAGTGAGGCCGGCAGAAAGAAAACAGCAACAAAAAAAAAAAAGGGGGGGGGGGGGGGGGGGGGTAAATTAAAGACTGAGCCTGTGGTGCACAGGAAAATCTGTTGTTAGATCTGTTTTTACTTATAATTAGGGCTTTCAATAGAATTGTGATTAATATATTTTTTAATGCCTGATTATAATCTTACTGTTTGAATTTGTTGAAATTTGCTTTTAAACAAACATATTCTGAAACAAAAACATTAATAATTCATACTTGTGGACATTATTTTTGTTAAAGGTTCCAGCTGGAATTCATTTATCAATGCATTTTTCATTAAGAACAACATTGTTTCATAGCTCAGTATTTAGAAAGAGGACCGAACAAGTTTTAATGCCAGAATAGTTAAATACATTAACTGGAACATTCTATGAAATCGGCGCATTTTCCAATTCGAGAAGATGATTTAACCCTTTGGTGCTCCTCGCGTGGTGGTTAAAAGTGACAGATTTTTTATTTAAATGAAATTAATGTACTAAATTTTAGTTTGATAATGTTTTTTATTTTATATTTTGTATTTTTTGGAGATTTTATGTTACTAAATTATATTTATGGAATAGTTATGATCCATTTATTACCTGTTAAACACTTTTTGAGCATAGACCCGAACATGAGATTTCGGAGGTAAACCGTGAATGCTTTGGCGCACAGCTTTAAGTTTGGTCACTTTTTAAAGAAGACACATGGCAGATTATTGCTGTGTAAAAAAACTGAAGAAAAAAAAAAAAGAACAGTAAAACAAAAAAATTTGAAAGAAAAGAAAAATGCACAAAATTTGTATTTTTAAATTTTGTATGAAATATATTTTCAAAAACATCCTTTACACTAAAACTGAGAAATTCAAAGCCATAAATTCGAAACAAGTTGTGCTCTAAATGTGAGCTTAATATCTCAAAAAATTAGCTTTCAGTAAGATTTTGTTTGGGCACAGTCCCAAACGCTTCCACTAGATGAAATTCATCTCCCAATTTCACAAGTACAAGTGTGACTGTTTTTTTGTTTTTTTTTCAGGACTATTTAACCTTTTTGAATCACATCCATGATTTGTGTGTGTGTGTTCACATAGCAAGTGGCAAAACCTTTCTTTACCAAGTTTCTTACCATTCCGATGAAAAACAAAATCAAAGATTTTCTGTCAAAAAATGGCCGCACAGCACCAGAGGGTTAAATACATTTCTGTGAGGTTGCAAACATTCTATTTAGACATTCTAAAAATATTTTTTAAAAAAGTTCTAATGAACTGCATTGTGCCATTTCAGACAAAATGTGTAAAAATAGCTTAATATAGGTTGGAATATTACTATTCCTTTAGAAAAGCACAGGGTTAATGCTAACAGTGTTGACTGTTTTACACTTATTCATTTATAGCCTTGTGATCATATTCATGACACTGCAAGGTGCTTATTAAAATAGAATTTAATTTCTATAAATATCAATAATCAATACTAGTCCTTAAAAAAATCATGGTAACAGGGTTGATATTTTAAGATCCGACAAACGAAATTAGGAGATATTTATTACTTAAATATTTACTAAAGAGACAATAATGTAACTATGAATAGTATGTTATTTTAATAAAAGAAGGTAACAGGGTTGACATTAAATCTGGGAAAACAACTTCAAGTATTTTAAATAATATATTGTCAACTATAAAGAATAAAGACAAAATACTAGCTTTTATGTCCATGCTAATGAGGTGGCATCCATTTTGAAGAATGACCCAACTGCATTACATAAATGTACTGATTAAATATATATGTGAGCATATTTAATTTATATAAAAAGTTGGCAGTTTAACTTTAAAAGCCCTACTTATACAACAATTATTAGACCAGAAAGAAGATGGTGGTCGTTCACCTGGCTAATCTCAACTTCCACCCTCTGGAGGCGCTGGAGCATTGCTGTCATGGCCAGCACTGCTGAGTGGCAGGTGGCTGCATTTCCTGAGCCTGAGCCGGCTGTGTTCTCTGCCTCCGATTGTGTGTGAGTGTGTGTGTGAGTCGGGTGAAGTGGTTTCCTCTGTGGATTCAGAGGACTGGAATGAAGCGAGGGGAAGAGAGGAGCCGAGGGTGGAAACTGTGAACACACGGCACATGTGGGCAGCGCTGGATATGGACTGTCGTACTGATAATACACAAACTTGTTGGGGAAACTTTGACTACAAAGGCAGATGTGAGGCATTTCATTTAGTGTGTAATGTTGCTGTTTGAGCATGAAAGGGGGTTTTAGTGGTTTAGATTAACTTTGGAGGTTCTACCTGTTTTTTAGAGGGTGGAGGAACTTTCTTCCTGATAACGTTAAAGAGGGGGCTATCAGTCATTTCAAGCGATGGGAGTCTCAGGGGCCTCTCAGCATTACAGTCAGACTGAGATCATTATACCAGGAGCGGTTTCAGAGAAAGGAAGCCAGGGTCAGAAAGACAGGAAGAAGAGAAGAGAAAGAAAAGGTTAACCAGGAAGAGAAATACTCAGATCAGCCCTAGTAAAGTGATTCTCCAGAGATCATTATTTCAAAGAATAGTTCACCCCAACACT
Source organism: Elopichthys bambusa (assembly GCA_037101425.1). Classification (NCBI taxonomy): domain Eukaryota; kingdom Metazoa; phylum Chordata; class Actinopteri; order Cypriniformes; family Xenocyprididae; genus Elopichthys; species Elopichthys bambusa. The sequence continues at coordinate 45,723,784 of CM074432.1, read as the reverse complement.
TTTTTATTTCGTTTGAAACTAGGACTGCACAATATTGGGGGAAAAACAGTTGTTTTTCTGTGATATATATTGCGATATGAAAACAACTTCACCAGATGGCTTGAATAACTCTATTAACTTGACATTAATCCTTGCGTGAAACATCAGGTACTAAATGTACTTTTTTTTCTAAGTGGTCTTTGGGGGTGAAGATTAACTTTGGAGGTTCTACCTGTTTTTTAGGGGGTGGGGGTGGAGGAACTTTCTTCCTGATAATGTTAAAGAGCGGGCTATCAGTCATATCAAGCGATGGAGGTCTTGGAGGCCTCTCACCATTACAGTCAGACTGAGATCATTATACCAGGAGTGGTTTCAGAGAAAGGAAGCCAGGGTCAGAAGGACAGGAAGAAGAAAAGAGAAAGAAGAGATTAAGCAGGCACAGAAAAACTCAGATCAGCCCTAGTAAAGTAATATCGTAATATCTTCCCACCTTGTAGCCGCATTTAGAAGATTAGAACTGGACGATAATACAGTTTACATTTTTGCAACAATATTAACAATAACGCAACAAAGATTTGCTATATCATATATACTGCTTTATGTGAGTATACTGTAATGTAATGCAAATCTTCCACTGAAGCCGTCTTTACCTGCCTGCGAATAGAACAGCTTGCTGTGCTGTCCTCAAATTTTGCTAGAAGTTGAGTGGCCATAAACTTGACCTTGTTTTCCTTCAGTTCCCGTCCCTCACTGGATACAGAAGAACTCTGATTAAAGGGTTTGGCTGTCTGAAAGAGAAATAGACCAATCAGAATCTGTTCCAGTTTCACATGCATCTTCAGTTTAACATTACTATATACTATAACACTGTAATACTGACCTCTTCTAAGTAACTAATTTTCCGTCTTCTCTTGTATATGGCATCGTTGTCTTCAAACTTTTTATCAGTCTAAGAAGCACAACAACAGTAAATTATACTTTCAATGCTGACAATAGAATTGTGATCGTTTACATTTCATATCACATTTTTATGCCTAATTAATTATAATTTCGCTAAAAATACATGCAAATTCTGACACGATGAGTTACACTCTAAAAAATGCTGGGTTAAAAAGTTGGGATGAAAATGGACGAACCCAGCGAATGAGTTGTTTTAACCCAACAATTGGGTTGTTTTAACCCAGCGAATGAGTTGTTTAACCCAGCGAATGGGTTTAACCTAGCAGTTAGGTTTTTAACCCAGCGAATGTGTTGTTTTAACCCAGCGAATGGGTTTAACCCAGCGGTTGTTTTTTTTTTTACCCAGCAATTGAATTGTTTTAACCCAGCAAATGGGTTGTTTTAACCCAGTGGTTGGGTTATTTTTAACTCAGCTCTTGGTTTAAATATTTGGCTTAAATTGAACTCAACTGTTGCTTAAAATGAACCCAAAATATGCTGAAAATTAACATTTATTAATAAGTTTAATGAATAATAATTCAACAATAGACATTTATTAAATTGCTTAATAATAAATGTTTACCTTTTGATTATTATTGTTTCCTCTAGTAATTATGTGTCTGATTTTGGGCTCATTTTAAGGCAGCCATATAGTAATTTTTAAACAATAGTTGGGTTAAATAAAACTGACGAGCACGTCGGACAAACATTTAACCCAACCGCTGGATTAGTCCCTTTTCAACTCAACTTGGGTTGTTTTTAACCCAACATTTTTTAAAGTGTACGCTTATATTTCATACTTGTGGACTTTATGTATGTAAAAGGTCCCAACTGGAATTAATTTATAAATCCATCAATATATTCATTTCTTATAAAAAAAATCTATTTTCAAATAAGAAGACAGTCAGAACAGTCAGAGTTTTTCTTTATCAATTTCACACTGATGTCCAAACTTGATAGCATGAACAAAATAAAAGTCCACCAAACACAAACTGTAAAAGCGCTCGTAATAGATCAAACCCATTGTATACTACCTTTGGTATGCGTTTACGAGGCTGAAGTGAACTCAGGGACTTGTAAACAGGTCTGGGAGAACCTGATGGATATTTTTCATTATTTGCATCACCATCTGGCTTTGAATCTACAATAAACCACATGACAAAAAATTTGCATGACATTTGTCAATAAACAAGCACTGTAACCAAACACACATCTCTTTACATACATAAAATCGTCATATTGCAGCTTGATTTTACTAGAAGAAGCCATCTGAACCAAACATGCTTCTGCTGTATCACAGGTATGACATTTAACTTCTCTGAGGCCAGACAATATATAATATTTACGGCCTCCTCCAATCCGGTGATGTGCAGATCTGGGTGGAAACCTGGTCTCAGACAGACATGCATTCCTGGCATGACTGAAGGAATTGTGTAACACAAATGTTCTAGTGCGAAAGGCCAGATAAAAGGTTTCTCTTTAGGGACTTTCCATAAAAGCACTGTGTGTTTCCTGGTTTTAATGGTCACACCTTAAGAATATTAAGAAATGTGCATTGTGCAGTAAAGGAATACTCCAAATAAAGTTTAATTACAATTTTATATCAGTAAGTTTTAAGTGATATGTCAATAAATATGTTAATAGTTTTGAAGTATATACTTAGTATGAAATAAATGTATTTTAAATAGATTTTGTTATAGGTTTTTTGTACTAGGGACGCTACATATTTGCTGAACATAAAAATTACTGTTTTTAAATTCAATATCTTTTATTATATACTTTTTTCAATCAAAGAAGCCAAGGAGACTGTCGAAAAATTGTAGCTGATATTGCATCCAGTTCAGATGAATTGAAAATTCATGATGAACTGAATTGGTTTGAATTGGTCTTATTGTACAGTAGTGGCCAAAAGTGATGTCCAGCCCAGGAAAATTGACATCTTCACCCTTCATTCGAGTATTATTACATTTTTTAGTTTTTTTCTATGATTTTTTTAACAGTAAAATAAAAACCTGTAGCTGTAGTTTGCCTTTTTTGCCAAATCATTTTGTCAGATAAATACCTTAAACAAGTTTAGTGTTTTGTTCTTTCCTCATATTTAAAATACTAAAAATAAATAAATAAAATATTTTCCTCATATTTTGATCATTTAATGGAACTTGTAGGGTCATAAAAACAAATATCCCCTCCTGACATCACTTTTGGCCTCTACTGTATGTATGTACACCACTATTCAAAGTTCAGATTTTTGTATATTAATACTTTTATTATTCTGAAGATTTCTGAAGGATCATGTAACAGTAACGTTGCTGAAAATTCAGCTTTGACATCACAGGATTTTACTGTCACAATTTCCTCTGTGTTTTGTGTGTTCTGTGTTCTAGGACTTTTATTTTGAAGAGTATTTTCTGTTTCCATTGTTCCCTTTGCTCACTTCCTGTGATTTGTTCCTGTTTGCCTTTCTTTCTATAGTTACCCTTGTCTGTTTACATGATAATTCATTACCCACACCTGTGCATTGTCAAGCCTCTTGCTATACAGTATACCACTGTGTTTCAGTAATCTGTCCTTGTTTTTGTTAAAGCTTTTATGCATTTCCATTCACCATTGGATTATTATCTTCTTTCTAGTTTGGATTATTGTCTTCCCCACAATATCACTATTTTACTGTATCTTTGATCAAATAAATGCAGCTCTGGTGAGCAGAAGAGACTTTTAAAAAATCTTACAGACCCCAAACTTTTGAACGGTAGTGTACTTGATTCTGTATAAATGGTAGTATGCAAGTATGCTATTCCAAACAAAGTCAGCGACCCTAAATGGCCTGTAATGAAAGAGTTCACGATCTACCTGAAGGAGGTAGAGGCGTTCCCCGGAAAAGCTCATAGAATTTGGAGAGGTAGATGCCCATGCTAGTCTTGTCCGGCTCCGGTCCTGACGCCAGCTCTTTCCCTGTGATGAACGGCTTGATGCCAAACTCCTTCTCGGCCACGTCAAATGCCAGCTGAAGGTTTTTGGCACAGTCTTGCTCATTCAGAGAGTCATAATCGCTAAAGGAAACAATAAGATAAGAACAGAGAGCACAGGACCTGAATTAAACAAGCTGCCCTCTTGATGACATTTGTGCTAAGAAAGGTCAATCCCAAGTTATGAAACTTCTCTGCTTTGCTTTAGCTACTTTTGACAGACTTGAAAAATGGCTCCTGATAAAGTGCGTGAAATATTGCACATATTGTTCAAACTCTTTCACAGCCAGGAACGCTCAAGTTTAAAAGCCTATGTTTTGATGAATAAGTATCGTGTGGCAGAAGAAAGAAAGAAGCTGTAACATGGGAAAGTGATTTCTCAAGAGGTCAAAGTGCTTTTCACATGTCCTGCTCATGTTTAGGATTACACAGTAACTAACTGTGTGAAGGCAAACGCTAAGAAACACAAAGAACTGGATCTGTTGCCAACACAGAACATGATTTATGGTCATGTCAGAAGGCAGACCAAATATTTATGAAATGTGCTAATGACTTAATTCCATTGCTTATGTTTTACTCATCAGATGAACATTATCAAAGTGTCATGTCATCTACTGTTTTACTAGGGACTGCCATATTCATCCTTTATAATGGATAATATTAACATGTAATTATGGTTGTTAAGAAATTGTACTGTACCATGGTAATATTGTGGGGTTTTTTTGTTGTTTTTTTTGCAAATGGTACCATTGTAATACCAATACCATGTTTTTTGGATATTTGGATGGTAATACTATGGGTTTTCTTAGACTTGATACTATGTTACTGCCATGCTTTTTTAAGACATGAACTGTATTTATGTAGACATGGCACCAGGAGAATATGTGTTTTCGATATGTATTTTTAGTAACACTTTATTAGGGGTTCAAGCATGTAGCGGTGAAACCTTATTGTAATTGTTGGATCAGCATTCTCACCTAAAACTGATCGGGCAGACCAAACCATAAGTCATAGAGACGTGAAACTTTGAGGGCTGGTAGTACTCCCACCGTCTACAACATCACCAAGGCTCGCCCCAATCGGCCTCATGGGGGCGCTACAGCAGAGAAAAGTACAAGCTCCTTTGATGGTCGCCATTTTTTGAAAAACCTACTTTTGCGAACTGGTCCTAGGTTTATGGCCCGATCAGAACCAAACCAGTGCAGCAAGATTTTCTGGAGTCTGATTGTCAATAATTATCAAAAGAAAAGTTGACATTTCGGTTCATGGTCTCAAAGGGGCGCCAAAACGTTCCAAGTGCGCAGAGCCAGTTTTACGATTGCGATTGGCCACTTGGTGGTGCAATAACATGGAAAAAACTTGGCTATAACTACACAACCTGAAGTCTGATTGACCTGAAAATTGCCATGTGGTGTCTTTGTCCAAGGTGCCAGGACTGCCTTAAAGGTCATTGGTGTATCTCGAAAAACGCGTCCACTGGCGGCCAATGAAGTTTGATCACCTATCAGACAAGCTTAATGGAGGCCGATCAGAACGAAACTCGCTGGGCCTGTTTGACTTGCGGCTCAAGAGGCCTGTGAGAAATTCAAAGGAAATCGGCCACTGGGGGGCGCCTTCACGTTTTTCACGTGCCTAAAGGATTAGATATCACGCAATTTATCGCACACGCCCACAACATTCTGAGCAACTTTGCCTCTAAGACCGCCGCTGTCCATCGAACTGTTCAAACCATGTATTTCATTAGTAAATTGCCATTATTGGCTGTAAATATTCTTTTCCATCTCAGATGTAAATGGTTGTATGCTTGCTAAAGAAAACATCATAACATCATGTGCTTAAAGGCCGTAAAGTGCTTGAACCCCAATAATTGCTGCTCGCAGCTATATTTTTACAGTGTCGTTGTTATACATGTTACATGTAGTTACTAGTAATGACTATGAATTATGCATAATTACATGCACCTAAACCAAAACCTAACCCTATTGTAAATACATGTTAATTAATATTACTCAATATGTAGATGTATAATTACACTATAACAAGGACACCTTAAAATAAAGTGTAACCTTTTTTTCCTGGATATATGGTAGTACCAACATAATACCACGGTAGTTAAGAAATAGTACTGTAATATGTTTTTTGCACACTGTATCAGTGATACAATTTTCACTTTGTAGCATGGTAATACTATGCATTTATTCAGACATGTACCATGGTAATATCACAGTATTTTGAAATACCTTGGAGTATAAATATCATGGTACTGTATATTAATAATGGTAATAATACAGTACCATTGTGTATATTAAAACACTATGGTATTGCCAACACTTTACCATAGTACTGCAACAATACTATGGTAAGGGACATTCAGATGACTTTAGGTAATTTGGCAACACTTTATTTAGTGTCCTTGTTACACGTTACATGTAGTTACTACATTAATAACTACAAATTACGCATAATTAGAGACGAAGACAATGTTCTGATTATGTTTCCTGAGGATGAGAGATGATGTAAAGAAAGAATCTCACATGAGCTGCGGTCTGAAGTGATGAATGAGAGCACAGAGAGCCAGGCCACTGCTCCAACAGGAAGTGAGGTCAGTCACATTCACACCCCTGTAGCCCTCTGTCTGCTTCTGACACCACGTCAGTAACCGACTCGGCCTGATCTCAGACTCTGTTAGACACACAAACACAGGCAGAGGAAAATGTTATTTTGAATCTGATCAACCCAAACAAATATACAAGGGTTGATGATCTGGGCTGAAAGTCAAGATGACGTCTTCTCTTTGTCAGTTTTCTGAACTTGCCTCATCAATGTCAGAGCATAATAATCATCCTCTTACACAACACACTATTGATTAATGTTTCACAGTAGTGTGTCACCCTGACAGCTAACAGTTGTTTTTAGGGGCAGTAAAGCCATGTGTCAACAAGCACAATTGAACAGCAAGAGCTGAAAGGATTAATTGTGATTGATTTAAGGAAATAGCAGCATGAACAGAACCTAAGGAAATGTGGTAGTTCTGTTTTTGCCTCTTATTCTATTTCCTCTTAAGAGGCTAAATTAGCCAATGAAAGAGGAAGTTCTGCAGAAAAGTGTATGTACAGCAAATATTGTATTGATGTACAATACGGATTTTTTAATGTTTTTTAAAGAAGTCTCTTCTGCTCACAAAGGCTGCATTTATTTGATCAAAAATACAGTTAAAACAGTAATAATGTGAAATATTATTACAATTTAAAATAATGGTTTTCTGTTTTAATATATTTTAAAGGAGTCATGAATTGAGAAATCAAATTTTCCTTGAGCTTTTGATATATAAGAGGTCACCTGTACTATAAGAATATCCTGTACATTTCAGAACTGAAACTTCCTTGTTAGTCCTTCGTAGCCTCCGTAGAAGAAATCAACGGCTACTTCATCATTGTAACATTAGCCCTGCCCACTGGTGTGATGAGAAGGAAAGAAGAGCAATACAGACCTAAAAATAACATAACCTTTCAAAGGATGCTAATGCTAGGAATATGGTTATTTATTTTCAACAATGTGAATGTCTCAATTATTTATTTGTATTCGGTATATTTCACTGTGGATTCAATCGCATTTCAGCGCAGGCTTTGCAAACAGACTTTTACGATATGGACTCGACAGTAATGCAACAACATGTAAGTAACTGTTAATTCTAATGCCTGATCTGATATTAATGATTCATGTACAGTCAGATGTTCTTTGTCTATGTGTCAGTAAATCAAAGTAGAATGAAAATAATCTGTTATTTAAACTGTTATTAAATTATATATAGAAAGCGATCAAAGAACGCTCTCTTTACAATTGCTGGAGCTGTCACTCAAACAGCACGAGTTTATCAGTGACTGAATTCGGGACTCGTGACACTAACATTCAAAGGTTTGGGGTTTTCGATTTTAAGAACAATATTTTTATTTAGCAATGATGCATTAAATTGATAAAAGTGACAAATGAATTAATGAAAAGAGCAGCAAGAACATTCTTCTTTTATGTTTCACAGAACTAATTCATATAGGTTTGAGGGTGAGTAAATAATGAATTTCCTTTTTTTTTTTTGTTGGGTGAACTATTCCTTTGGCAGCATGGCGGTCCTTACACCTGATTTGTTTAGGGTCGTACTCTCCTCACTTTGGCTCTGCTGGTAATAACAAACCTCAGTCTGGATCAAAATCCCTCAGCAGAAATAAATTCTGCCTCTCCCTGAATCTGCCACATGTCAGGAGGAGTGCACTCGCTCTGCTGTTTTGAGAACGTTCCTAAAAACAGGAGCTGGCTGTTATCTGCTGGAAGTAGGAATGCTGTAAACACTTGCCTGAGTTGGTCGCCTTTTCTCATTGTCTGTGATTATCATATGCAAATCTCAGCCCTTATATATGGTACTAGCCTGGCGGCAACTCTTGAGGAACTGGATGGTCCACTCAAAAAGTAAAAGAGCAGAGGATAATTATAGATATGTGTTAGACTGATTAGAAGGTTCTTCTAACCTCGCCTGGCCAAGTTGACAGGGCGGCGTATCGTGGCGGCCCGTTCCAGAGAGCACAACTTCATCTCTCCACAGATATAGTTGTTGCGGACCTGCAAAGGGGAAAACAGTAGTGAGAGATCATTTCAATGAGAGTAAATTATTCTATATATATTATATATAAATGATATATATATTATGCTGTAAATGATGACAGCATAATATATATATATATATATATACACACACACACACTCATATATTTGTTGTTATATACACTACCATTCACAAGTTTGTCAAAAAAAGTTAATGTTTTTGAAAGATGTCTGCATTTATTTAATCAAAAATACAGTAAAACATTCATAAATACTGTTACAATGTAAAAGAACAGTTTTCTATTTTAATATATTTACAAAAGTAATTTATTCCAGTGATCGAAGCTGAATTTTCAGCATCATTACTCCAGTCTTCAGTGTCCTTCAGAAATCATTCTGATATGCTGATTTGCTGCTCAGTTACGATCAATTATTATTGGTGCTCAATTATTAATAATGATTCTTATTATAATAAAATTTTTGCTGCTTAATACATTTGTGGTAACCTTGATACATTTTTTCAGGGTTTTTTGATGAATAGAAAGTTCAAAAGAACGGCAATTATTTCAAATAGAAACGTACGTACAAAAATATTATGCCGCAAAAATTTTCAACTAATAATAAAAAATGTTTCTTGAGCAGAAAATCAGCATATTAGAATGATTTCAGAAGGATCATGTGACACTGAAGACTGGAGTAATAATGCTGAAAATTCAGCTTTGCATCACGGAAATAGATTACATTTTAAAATATATTAAAACAGAAAATAGTTCATTTAAATTGTAAAAAATATTTCACAATATTACTGTTTTTACTGTATTTTTTAGCAAATAAATGCAGCCTTGGTGAACAGAAGACTTCTTTAAAAAAAAAAAAAAAAAAAAGTAAAAATAAATAAATAAATAATTACAAACTTTTAACCAGTAGTATATTTGTTTATTTATGGTGATTTTCAGGGGTGTTTTATAAAAGCAGTAAGTCATTTGAGCTTGTGAATTGCAGTGATTTTGGTAACACTTTATTTTAAGGTGACACGTTACTGCAGTACATGTACTTACTATAGTAATAACAGTAAATTATGCATAATTACAAGTAACTAACCCTTAACCAAACCCTAACTCTAATAATACTAAGTACTTAAGCACAATGTAACTATGTCACCTTAAAATGAAGTGTAACCGTGATTTTTGTAATACATTTTGTAATGTATTGTGCACCAATAGAAATGCCATCTCACCTGGTGTGGCCTCACACAGTTTGAATTAAGGTTTGGATAGCGTGTTCCTGGATCTATGGTGTACAAATCAAAGTTCTTGGCAATGTTTTCAGGTGTTGTCTGAGGTAGCAATCGGTACAGACTCTCCCTAGAAAAATAATGAAGCAACTATGTGAACAAGCTACTGTATTAATAGCATTCTTAGTACCTATTAAAGGGTTAGTTCACCCAAAAATGACATTTCTGTCATTAATTATTTACACTCATGTTGTTCCAAACCTGTAAGACCTTCATTCATCTTCAGAACACAAATTAAGATATTTCTGATGAAATCCGAGAGCTTTCTGACCTCCCTATACTCGTCAACCAATTTCAAGGTCCAGAAAGGTAGTAAAGACATAGTTAAAATAGTCCATGTGACTACAGTGGTTTAACCTTAATGTTATGAAGTGATGAGAATACTATTTGTGCGCAAAAACAAACACAAAAATAATGACTTTATTCAACAATTTCTTCCCTTCCCTGTCAGTATCCTACGCTGTTTACGTTGTAAACACAGTGCAGCACTTCCGGAACGACATGAGGGTGAGTAATTAATGACAGAATTTTAATTTTTGGGTGAACTAACCCTTTAAGGCTTTCAACTTATTTGAAATCTGAAGAAAAAGTCATAAATTAAAATTAATGAATATTAATCACGAGACATTTATATATTATGTTGTCATTTTAATATAAACAAATGATCACTGACTATAGATGAAAATATGTTTCAGTATGCATCTGGAGCTGTATGTGACTGTGTGTGCATTTGTTTGCACATGTGAATTTTGACCTTCACTGACCTCTCTGCCAGCACCTCCAGTGGATTTCTACCCTGCGCCCAGCTTTTTACCATCCAAGCCGTGTCAAAGGCTGCCAAGAAGCCACGGGCACAGCCTGTCCCCATAGGCCAGAAGGGCTACAGTTAGACAGACAACCACAAATGCATGTCATCAGAATCTAACGTAATAATCATAAATATAAACAAGCACAAGAATGATGATTATTCAATCATAATTGCACAGTAGTGTAATCTCACCTCCAGAAGGCTGTCTCCTACTAGTGCCACCAGTACACTATGACCAAACCTCTCCCTGACCAGAGCGGCATTTTCTGAGGCATACATGCTGGTGAAGTCGAACATGGCCACATCAGGCTGACCGCAGTGGTTCATGGCGTAGTCCAGTGTGGGCAGCTGGTAGTGAGTGGCGTAGTCGGCTGCCTCTCGTGCATACGTCAGCAAAGCGTCTTGATTCACATTCTCACTGTTCAGCAGTGCCTCAGTGTCGATATAATCCTAGCAAATACAACAAATTCTGTTACCACACCAACCATAATGTCTACTGACTGTCAGCAAGCTGTGATAGCTGATTCTTTAAAGGGGACCTATAATGCTCCTTTCACAAGATGTAATATAAGTCTCTGGTGTCCCCAGAATGTGTCTGTGAAGTTTCAGCTCAAAATACCCCACAGATCATTTATTATAGCTTGTCAAATTTCCCCCTATTTGGGTGTGAGCAAAAAACGCCATTTTTGTGTGTGTCCCTTTAAATGCAAATGACTTGCTGCTCCCGCCCGCTTTCCAGAAGAGGGCGGAGCTTTAACAGCTCACGCTTCCGTTGCTCAACAACAACAAAGCTGGAGAATCTCACGCAGCCAAAATGAGGATTGTCAGTAACGGTGTTCAGCCTTACATTGTTCAAAACTGGAGTCGACACTGATGGAGAGACTCAGGAAGAAGTTACAACTTTTAGAATGAAACTGGACGTTTCTGAATGGTTAGTAGATAAATTTATGTAGTTGCTGTGGAGTTGATTCAACTCATCGACTAGCATGTGCCGTCATGACGTCAAAGTCAATGGCGCAGTATTTTTTTTATTTAAAGAGCGTGTTAGTAATATGCACAATGTGCATACACTTTGCTTGTTACAACACACAAACATTTTTAAATATTAAAAATAAGAGGATTCCTCTCTGGAGAAGTGTTCAGTCTTTCCACTTGCAAATTCCGCTATGTAAATAGGAAATCCGCCATGGTGCAAGCACAACTGGCTTTTAAAAGGAATGGGAGATGTGACTCAAACACACCCATGACTCATTAAGAGACTAGGTACAAGTCTTTTGGACCATGCGACAGGCCCTTAGATCGTTAAAATAGGGCCCTTTGTTTCTTATCAGAAGTAAGAAAGCACAAAAGCTCTTAGTGACAAATAATGTTTGGAATAGCAAAAAAATGCAGACCTGGCAACTCTGGCTTTAACTACGGGTAAATCATAGGGTCAAATAGAGCCTGCTTTAGCATCGCTATTTTTTAACTGTTAATGTGTTATTGTCATGTTAACTACATTCAACACAAGAGAGATTTTCTTCACAGTTCACACACAGTATAAGTTGCAGTCTGAACACGTTTACTAGCACGTTTACTTGATTGATTAACAATTAGCCAATGGCATCAAACTCACATGAACGATGACACCTTTGTCCAGCAGACTCTGCTTCTTAGCGGTCATGACAAAGTAGTGTGTGTTGTCTTTGTAGTATACGATGTTCTCTAGATCAATCCCTGCAAAAGAGACAAAACCGTAGTCTTATATGAATGTCATATTTTTTCGCTCATTTTCTTGCATGTAATATGATAAAATGAGTCTCTTGAGGTTAGTGTGAGTTTAAGACAGGATTTTAAAGGAATTCAGTTTCAAAGGGGTACGAGTCACGACAGGTATACAAAGCATATGTATGTTTTTGAAAGGTGGAAGCCCATAATCCCCTGGAGGATAAACATTTACGTGACAAATCAGAGCAAGAGGATGATAACTGAAATATGGCCTCTCCTCACGGCAGATAACACTGACACGCTTATGGAAAACATTGCACTCTAAAAAATGCTGGGTTAAAAACAACCCAAGCTGGGTTAAATATGGACAAACCCAGCAGGTTGGGTTAAAGGGCACCTATTATGCCCTCTTTCACAAGATGTAATATAAAGTCTCTGGTCTGGTCAAGTGTCTGTGAAATTTCAGCTAAAAATATGGGGGTGAGCAAAAACATGCCGTTTACTATATTACTATATGGCTGGCTTAAAACAAACCCAAAATTGGTTGAAAAAAATGGCTGGGTGAAAACAACTAAATCCCTGGGTTTGTCCATATTTAACCCAGCATTTTTTAGAGTGTGTGGGAAAATACCGGGATGAGGTGAAAGTTCATAGCGGAGATGGTTCTTTATTATCCATTGAGCTGAATGCCTAGTTTAGACTAATGTGGTGTATTTATAGTGGCTAATGTGTCTTATTTTGCTCACCAGTTTCCTGTTTGAGATCCTGAAAGAATTTTTGGTTGAAGATGAAGGCAACTCCACTTATCTCCTCAACCTTCGCCTCAGCGGTGGTGTTTCTGTTGATGAAGTTTGCCGTTATGGCGATGGCCAGTTTGCCACGAAATTCCTTCCTCCTGAACCCTGAGAAACAGAGGAAGGGAAAAATGTAAGGGGAAAATGTTCTGGTCCCTACATAATGTCTCTCAAAATTTTTAAAGCAATAATGTTCCTGTTTGACAGAGGTACACTAATGAAGGGAAAATGTGCCACTCTGCCAGTATCACAAGCCAATTATTTTAGTGACCGTGGCCCCGCCCACACAAATACAATATTTCTGAAAATGTTTTCTCTACATTTTGGCCTCCCTCCACATGTTAGCAGCGTTTTTGGAAAAGCCTTCCAAAGTGAGAACTTTTCAATACGACATTTTCTCTAATGCATATGGACAGGTGAAATGGAGATATAGATGCTATATGGATGCCTGTGAAGTAAATCTCTCTGTCTGCAAATGCCTATAATATTCATCTGTGGTTTTTAAAGCACTTTGGCATTTTTTGTATGAATGGTGTGATTTCTTAATACACTGTAGGCATGCAGAAAAAAAATGGAAGGCAAAAACTGCATTTGTACACATGTGAAAAATCCCAAGAGATCGACAAGCTGTTCTGTTACTCATCACTTGTCACTCGGAAGAGAGTTAGGAAGTCCCTACTCATTTGGGAAGTCACATCACATATGTCTAAAAAGTGCACATAGTAAAATATATTGCAGTCAGGAGCATAAAATATTGTTGATAATAGTGATAACATACACTTTCAACAAAGGCTGAAAGAGAATGAATTCATCCAAAATCAAACAGACTTCATCAACCTTTGTACATGTACCATATGAAAGATATAAAGCCAAACTGGTTTGAAATAAGTGAATATGGTAATGCTGTTTTTGGAGTTGCTGAATCATCCTCTGTTGAGAAATCATTGATTTTATTTGCAGTTGAATTAATCTAAGACTGTGGTTGCAAGTCAGTTGTACAGTAGTTGTTGTGTCTCTGCTCATCTCTTCTCTTTTTTACATCACTAATGCGCAATCATCACTTATAGAGTGAATCTACTTTATTTAACTAACTACAACATTGCTTCTGTGCTACTTTTACTCTCTATAGATTTGGACCGTATGAAAACTGAGCAGTGTTTGTTTAACACTAAGGATTTTACTGTGTAAAAGTAAACATGTAACCAACAACATGCGTTTTTCTTTATTAAATTCATTAAAACTGATTTGGAAAATTGTCTCTGTCTTTATTTAACTACGAACTAGGGGTGTAAAGGTACACAAACATGACGGTTCGGTATGTACCTCAGTATTGAAGTCATGGTTCGGTACGGGTTCGGTACAGCAGGGGGAAGAAAACTAAACATATAATTGCTTGTTTTTATTAAACTGTGATTTTTTTGAACTTGTGGTAAACTGTGATTACATGTAAACATACATACGTTCGTCTCTTCTTCTGCGCATTTTACTAGTAGCAAACAGCACTGCATTACTGCACGCGCCCCCTTCTGGATTGGAGTGTGGATCGCCTGTGCCTGACTGTATTCGTCTTATGACTTCATGCACCGAATCATGGCGTCCGTACTGTTCGGTTCAGGATGAATATATGTACCGTTACGCCCCTGCTATGAACACACACTAAGAAACGTGATATGTAACACATACGCAAGCTTTGTTGTGGTCTTGCTGGGATCATATCAGCAATCAAAAGACAAGATATGCTGGTCCACCAGCACACCAGCATCCCAAGCTGGTTCCAGCGTGCTAATCATACCTTATGCTGGTGACCAGCAATGCTGGATTTTTCAGCAGGGGTGTGTTAGATACTCAGTTATGAAAGTAGAAGGAACTTAAAGTGACTTTACTAAACACTAATGGCAAATAAGTTCATCCTTTCCTGGCAAACTTTACAAAAATGGCACAAGCTGTTTATTTTCAAAGCTGTTAAGTGGATTATTAAGCAGTTTCCCAACCTGCAAAATAATGTATGAGAGTCTGCAGACACAGTTGATTAAGAGCCAGAACTGTTAACTTGCTAAGACATCAACTCTCTTCTTCATCATCTGCGTTACGCTCTCCAAATGTAGCTGTTTTTGTCTGACTGCTGCTCTGCCTCAGATTGGGATAAATTTAACATTCCCTAGACGTCCTAAACTAGCTCACAAAACAAGCTTGGTTTCTTTTTCCCTGAGGTTACTCATAATTGGGCAATGAGCTAACATCTCATAGTTTGGAGGGCCCCACAAATAGCCTTTTTTGGAAAAAGCATCTGATTGAGGATAAGCGCAAAGATGACGAACCTGGAAAACCAGTCCAATGGACACGCATCATCAACTGAAAAGCATTCAAAAACCATGAGAGCTCCTTGAGAGCACATGCTGATTCGTTGAACTCATTTGTAACTGCTGGGCGGCTGGTGACATCATGCAGTATCGCTTTTCACAGCACAACTCGATTTTATGGCTTAATAGCCTTCTTGGATGAAACAATCCATTCTAGGGACTTCAGCCAAGAGCACATGCCAAATTTTAAGAGTTGCTAAGGTTGTTTTGGTGACAGGAGGAGCGTAACAAAGAGAGGTTTTGGATTATATCTGAAGAAGTTTTATTAGTGCTGTTTAAGTCTAAGGCTAAGGCTTTTGCTCACATTTAGCATTAGAGATTTGAGAAAAAGTTAAATTTCGGTATGTAATCCATCCTGCACCGTTTGTGCTGCAGATGTGAAGGATATCTCACTGTGTGAGTGTGTTATTACATTATTTGAAAGACCATATGGCATGCTATTTTAATGCGCATGTTCTCATATTTTAGGTAGGTACAATTTTAGTTACTGCTAGAACAGTTTGTAATCATAGAGCAAAGATTATTATAGCCTCTTAGTTACTGTGCAAACAGAGAGAGCTGCATGTGTGTTTATTTTAGTGGCCATAATATATGTAATTCAGTACAGCATACAGATTTCATATCTGAGTAGTTGTTTAATGGCTGAGCAGCAATTCCATCATCCTCAGTCATCTGAGTTCATACCTTCTAGAGAGTTTCGTCTCCCATCAGCTCCCACCACCACATCAAAGTCGAAGTCGGCCACAGGGTGATCCGCAGGCCGGATCTCTGCCCTCCAGCCCGGCCCTGCAGAAACAAACATTCATTCAGCCTGAGAAATAGAAATAACAAATCACAAATGAGGATGTCCTTAATATCTCCTTAATAATTCCTAGAGTGCAATGAGATTAAATGAAGAGCAATGTGTCATGCTTTTCAGATGTTTCTACTTAGAAAACAACCCTAGTATTCTCCATGTGTCTCTTGAGATCTCAACAATATCTCAAACTGCTCAGATTTGGCAAAAGTCTGAATCTTAAATATGAACTCAAACATTTCTCATACAAAGATTTTTATCCACATTCATTTAAAGCTTTATACTCTTTGTGTGCAGATCATATTAGTGATATTTCAGTAAGATTTTGCAGGCAAAATGGTTCGTTGTCTATCATCAATAGCGTAGCGATGCATGAAGCACAGCTCACCAAGCAGCTTCATGTTGGTCAGTGCGACGAATTCACGTGACAAACTTGAACATGAGTGAAAGATGATTCCACTCGTGGATTCCTACTGAAATTACTGCACTCTTAGAAAAAAGGACCGTTTTCACATTTTCTGTGTTCTCAGAAGCGGAAGTCGTCATAGTTGGGTAAACTTCTATAGCGGTGAATGGGAAATTACATCAAATATAATTTTTGTATTTCTATTTGCTCCAATAGCAAAACAAATCTGTGATTTCTGTGAAATCTGAGTTTCCATGACTTTCCAAAAGAGGGAAAAGATATTGAGAGATTGATTACATTGATCAGAAGAGAGTTAATTTGTTGATTGTTTTTAATGTTTTTTATTTACTGACAAGGTAATATAACCCTATATAGAACCCTAGAGTTCTTGACTCAGTTTTAAAGATCTCTTTATGCTAAAAAGGCTCTATATAAGGAGAAACGTCTTAAATGATTGCATAATACTTTTATGTTTAACAGGTTATTTACAGTTTTTTTCTATTGATAAAGTATGTTATGAGCTGCTTAATTTATAAAATTTAATTAGAATTAAAAGTGAAATAAAACAAAATTAATTAAAACTAAATCCATAAAATTAATCCATAAAAATCCCATGATGGGAACCACTAAAAGGTTCTTCTGACAGAATATAGTTCACCCAAAAATGAAAATTCTGTCATTATTTACCCAGGGTGGTTCCAAACCTGTATTCATTTCTTTCTTGTGCTGAACACATACAAAGATATTTTGAAGAATGTTGGTAACCAAACAGTTTCTGGTCCCCACTGACTTCCATAGTAGGTATAACATTACGACCGCCTTCCTAATATTGTGTTGGTCCCCCTTTCGCTGCCAAAACAGCCCTGACCCGTCGAGGCATGGACTCCACTGTGCTGTGATATCTGGCACCAAGATGTTAGCAGCAGATCCTGTAAGTTGCGAGGTGGAGCCTCCATGGATCGGACTTGTTTGTTCAGCACATCCCACAGATGCTCGATTGGATTGAGATCTGGGGAATTTGGAGGCCAAGTCAACACCTCAAACTCGTTGTTGTGCTCCTCAAACCATTCCTGAACCATTTTTGCTTTGTGGCAGGGCGCACTATCCTGCTGAAAGAGGCCACAGCCACCAGGGAATACCGTTTCCATGAAAGGGTGTACATGGTCTGCAACAATGCTTAGGTAGGTGGCACGTGTCAAAGTAACATCCACATGGATGGCAGGACCCAAGGTTTCCCAGCAGAACATTGCCCAAAGCATCACACTGCCTCCGTCGGCTTGCCTTCTTCCCATAGTGCATCCTGGTGCCATGTGTTCCCCAGGTAAGCGACACACACTCACCCGGCCATCCACGTGATGTAAAAGAAAACGTGATTCATCAGACCAGGCCACCTTCTTCCATTGCTCCGTGGTCCAGTTCTGATGCTCACGTGCCCACTGATGGTGCTTTTGGCGGTGGACGGGGGTCAGCATGGGCACCCTGACTGGTCTAACTTCTTGAGCAATTTGAGCTACAGTAGCCTGTCTGTTGGATCGAACTATGAACCGTGCATCAGTGAACTTTGGCCGCCCATGACCCTGTCGCCGGTTCTCCACTGTTCTTTCCTTGGACCACTTTTGATAGAAACTGTTTGTTTACCAACATTCTTCAAAATATCTTCCTTTATGTTCAACAGAAGAAAGAACTTAATGCAGGTTTAGAACAATCTGAGGGTGAGTAAATTACAGAATTTTCATTTTTGGGTGAA
This sequence comes from Elopichthys bambusa, assembly GCA_037101425.1. Taxonomy (NCBI): domain Eukaryota; kingdom Metazoa; phylum Chordata; class Actinopteri; order Cypriniformes; family Xenocyprididae; genus Elopichthys; species Elopichthys bambusa. The sequence continues at coordinate 45,705,395 of CM074432.1, read as the reverse complement.
CTATCCCTTTAAGGTTCTATAGAGCCCTTTTATACACGTTTAACACTTTGAAGAGTGTGGATGTCAACAACTGATTCCTCTGTTAGAAGAAATAAAAATAGATGTCACGCTTTTCAGATGTTTTCACAGAGAAAACGACCCTATAATCTCTATGTTTCCTCTTAAATTTCAGAAGAGATCTCAACAATGTCTCAAACTTTGTCTAAAGTTTGTCTCTAAGTCTGAAGCTTAAATATGTACTTAAGTAACATTTCTCATTAAAATCTTAATTATTTGAGCTGCTACCCACATTCATTTTATAGCTCTATACTCTTACCGCATACGAACAATTGATTTATTTGCTTCTATTTTTATTTATCCCAAGGAATTTTAGAAGAAGTATCTGATAGTTGATACAAAACTGGGAACTGGGAAGTCTCCCAAGCTGTGAAAGAAAAACATCTGAGCAATATTTTTTCCTCAGGGGAGGACAGGAGCTGGGTGGAGCAGTAGGACAATAAATACAAACATAAAAATATATCAAAACACTTCATCCAAGTTCAGTTCTGAGGGACTGTTCTTGCTGTAAGTGAACCGTAGGTTGTTTTAAATACAAATAATCTGCTAAATGGAAACAGATTTTTCTAAGAGCTACATATTTCGACAAATCGAGGTAATGTTATTCATGTAAGCATTATGCAATCTTGCCTAGAACGCTATGCATTCCAAAAACATATAGTCACAGCACGTCATTCAGCTATTATTAATAAAAGCCAGCCATCAATGTCAAATGTTCAGAGTACAACTTTGAGGCAAAATAAACCAGGAGTGTCAAACGAATATTTTACATGATCCAACTGAACTATATCCAGGATCATGAGTATCGCTTCAAGGCCACAGTACAGGGTCACAGCAAGCACTCATGCTTAATTTAGAAAGCTCTTTTGTTTTTATCAGCCTGCTGTCATTGCTGTTGAAGGGAGAGAGATGGATTGCTAATGGTCTAGAAATCTAGACGTCCAATCAGAAGCTTATGCAATGTTGTTCTTTCATAGATGACCACATATGGAAACACACTACCTCACAAAGGACTTGGACCTATCTGTTTCTAATTACCATGATCAACTAATCATTTCTTCATTTCTCTGATCTCGGTGTTGTTAAATGAGAGTATGTAACGACGTGTGACGCTATGCAAGCTATGTAGTCATAAAAATGACCACTTAGACACGGGAGGAGAGAGTGATGTGGATTTGGACACTTTTCCATGGGCATTAAAATTGCATTAACAGCTCTGCAGATGTTGTTTGGTTGTCATGGAAGCAGCTATTATAGTGAGGCGGGAAGAACTCCATTCGTTCATCTTCCTGGTAATGACAGAGCGTCCCTGAAAACCTCAAACAGCTCTGAAGAGAATGCTGTAATAATGCAGAGACAACAAAATCAAAAGAGCCCAGATGGACCAAGATAAGAATACATTAACATTTTAATACCGAAGCTCATGTGATGTCTGATTAAACGATGGGATGTGAAAGTGATTAAATCAAAGTATTGGTATATTCAGGGTAGAAACAGGCTTTTTTGTTTATTCAGCAAATATGAAAGCAGACAGAGACTGAACAGTCAGTGTATTTATTACACCAGTGAAAAATTTGGACATGCTTGACTCTTTTAAAACTTTAGCTTTAATGCCTGAAATTATTTTAATTTTAGGGCATTTTCAGATCTATAGATTGTTTTGCTTTGTTCCGAAACAGGGATTTAATGTGTTAAGTGTATTTTCTTCTTGGTTTGGTTCGCTTTCACAAGGCAACATTTCAAGGAAAAAGTGTTTATGCAAGTCACATGTGAGGAAAAACTTATTGGCTAGAGTTTCATATGCGTCGAGACAGATTGAGAAGTTCGCTCTATGGGTTTATTGTGACTTTGTTTGCATGTGTCGTGACAGCTACAGATACTTACTGTATGCGAATGTAGCCGTCATTATATATATATATATATATATATATATATATATATATATTTTTTTTTTTTTTTTTTAAAGTGTTAGTTCACCCAAAAATGAAAATTTGCGCCCTCATGTCGTTCCAAACCTTTAAGACACAAATTAAGATGTTTTTGATGAAATCCAAGAGCTTTCTGACCTCCGATAGACTGCAATGTTATTACCACTTTTAAGGCCCAGAAAGATACTAAAGACATCGTTAAAATAGTCCATGTGACTACAGTGGTTCAAACTTATTGTTATGAAGCGGCGAGAATACTTTTTGTGCGCAAAAAAACAAAGAGAAATAACGACTTTATTCACTGTTCACGAAGTAAACAGTGCAGTGCACAATTACACAACATTTCAAGATGAAGAGGCGCTCTTTGGTTTTCAACGACCAAAACTCATAGAATCAGACACTGCTGCTTTTTATAGAACATTTCCCATTATGAATTATGATATTGCTTGGTTCGTTGGGGATTGCTCTTTCACCTCAACTGAACAACCCCAGAGTTTTGTTTTAAATCGGGCCGAGACCACCTTGTTCAGGTGATCTTGGCGCGATTGTTTTGGTGCAGATCCGAGCGTGAATGCCGTGTTCATATACAGTGTTGGGGAAAGTTACTTTTAAAAGCAATGCATTACAATATTGCGGTACTCCCTTAAAAAGTAACTAATTGCATTACTTAGTTACTTTTTATGGAAAGTAATGTGTTACGTTACTTTTTCTCATCTGGGCTGGGCTGTTTGTTTTTTTTTTATAACGACAAAAAAATTCTATTTTTGGAAAATGTAAAGGCCTTTTTACACCGAAAGTGAAATGAATAAGTCTCTGGGTGAAGGAAATGCAAATCGACACCTGTAAAGTAAAACAAACAAGCTTTTTAGCTGTGCTGCTATTCTGGACTACAGAAGAACAGGACGTAGAAGAAAGAAGTATGAGTAAATGTATATGTATGAGTAAATGAGTAAATATATGCTCACATTTAGTATAGAACTAGTCTAGAATATCCATCATGTTGACACAGCGCACAAAAAGCGCTTCTGTACTCCCGATTTCTCTCAACATGGCGACAGGAGAGCTGTCAGTCATTAAATGAGAAAACAAAGTAACTTGCATTACTTATTTGAAAAAGTAACTCAGGTATTTAGCTCTAAATTTAAAAGTAATGTGTTACTTTATTCATTACTTGAAAAAAGTAATCTGATTATGTAACTCGCATTAATTGTAATGCGTTACCCCCCAACACTGTTCATATATGCCTAAACTAACCGAACTAAAGGAGAAAAGGCACCAGGTTCCGAAACAAACATTTTAAACGAGCCAGGTGTGAAAACGCCCTTAATGTTTTAATGAATGGTTAAAGCCAACAAGAATCAAGAATATTACCAAAAAAGCATCTCATGATGCAGCGTATGAAGTTGAGATAATATGATAATATGAGTGTGAAGAGCTGGAACCAAGACTAGTTTCCATTGATCACCAGGGTGTACAAAGGCGACGCTAGGAGGTCCGCAGAAGAGTTCAGAGGAAGTTATTAAAATTAAACCAAACTAGATGAGTAAAGTTTGTGAACAAACTTTGATGCTGGCTTGAGAAAGCCTAGCCTGAACGTTTGAAGTAAGTAGGGCTTTTCACACTTGAAATAATTAACCCCACTTCTAAATTACAAGTGTGAAACGTTCCTTTACCTGCGGTTAAAAGCGGCGTTTCAAACGACAATAACCTGGGGTTGAGCACAGTGTGAAAAGCACTATTGTAAAAGCTTGAAGTGTGAAATATCTAGAGAGTTTTAAATTTGAAGCATTTTTTTTTAAAGCTTGAAGTTTAAAGGATTTAAATTTGAAGTATTTTTAAGAATCAGTTTTAGAAACTGGACAGAAATCAAGAGATTAATCACTAATTATTATTTTCTATTTCCAGAGAATATTTACACACACACATACTTTGTCAATTTTACAAAGGGGGACCCTTACAAGAGGATCATCATGTTTGGGGGTCTGTGGCATTATAGTTTTAAAACCAAAGAGCAGCTACACTGAAGAAGCTAAAACATAAAATAGTTTTGTTAAAGCATTTCTTGATGGCTACATAATTCCCACACTTCCATTTGTGCTATTTTATAGTTTTGATGACTTTTCTAGAATGTGTGACACAGCAGTAATAAACAACGAGTAGGGTGTGTCCAAACTTTCGACTGGCTCTGTGCAACCGACAGCTAGTCGTGAGAACGTTTGGTCTGGATCTGGGGCCATCAGTCTCACCCTCATTCTCCTGGTCCTCTGGAGGCTCCACTAGCTTGACAAACTCCACATTAACGTGAAACTCCACACCGAGAAGCAGAGCGATCTTCAGGAGCATGAGCTGGAGCTGCCGGATGCCTGCCAAACCCAGCCAGAGCAAGAACCATTAGCCTCACAGTCACGCAAACACTGCATCACTTATAAAAACACTAACCAGTAAAACTAACAGATGTGAGAACAGAAATATCGTCATCGGAGTGGCAGGATTGTATTTTCACTTAGAGATCCATCATTTGGAAAGCTCATCTAAAAATGGAAATTCTATCATCACCTCTTTTCCATACAGTGAAAATGGATTAGGACTGGGGCTGTCAAAGTCCTAAAAGGACGAAAAGCAACATAAAAGTAGTTCATATGACTCCACATCCTGAAAAGACATTCGATAGCTTTGTGTGAGGAAGAAAAAGAATGGTAAGACTTGACAACCACTGGTCATCATCCACTTTCAGTGTGTGGAAAAAACAGCCTGGACATTCTTTTGTATTTCAGAAAAAGAAAAAGAAAAACTATATATTTTGCATTTTAATGATGTTAAGTAAAGGCCAGTTCACACCAATATTGATAACTATAAAGATAACTATATTTGCGTGCACATCAACAAACGATAAAGGTCTGTTTATTTTAATCTCGCACGCTGCAGTTTACAACATCACTGAACATGTTTTTGCTGTTCTTGTTGCATTTACACAGCTTTAATCAGCAGATCTCCTCAGCATGCTATGTTTTGAGTGAATAGCTAGTGTAATCAATCTAATCTGACAGTGAATTTAGCTGACGAAGTCAATATAGTGGAATAAAAACAACGCCAAGTCTTTTTCACTGCAACTTCAAAGGGAGCAAGATAATGTTGTTGAAACTAGCGCTGGATACCTGAGGTAATTTTATGTTACACGGTTTGCTAGCTTGGCATAATGATCTCATCGTTAATACTTCTCAGCATTTATTCTGAGGGTATGACAGACTGTTTTCCATATATCCATTTTCTTTAAAGTATCCCTGAAAAGTGGGTTTGACTTGTCAAACCGTGGTGGATTTTTCTGGACCTCTACAATTAACTTCTCCGTAATGTTGTCCACAATTTTAAATGTGCGATCCCTTAAATTCGAATGAATTCTGATTGGCTGTCAGTGTTATCGTTCAACAGCTGGAAAAAAAATCATTATTCGTTATATTGTTATGGTTGTGGTGTGGACTCTGCTATTCTTTTATATTTAGAATGATTTTTAGAACTATATCTTTATCGTTATAGTTATCATCTTTGGTGTGAATGGGCCTTAAAGGGATAGTTCACCCAAAAATGAAAATTCTGTCATCATTTACTCACCCTCAAGTTCCAAACCTGTATAAATTTCTTTGTTCTGCTGAGCAGAGATATTTGGAAGAATGTTTGTAACCAAGCAGATATTGCCCCCTATTGACTACCATAGTAATTTTTTCCTACTATGGTAATCAATGGGGGGGGGCGAAATCTACTTGATTTTTTTTTTTTTTTTGCTTCAAAATGTTTGCTTAAAACCATTGGAGGAGCAAGGATAATTTTAAAGATATATTGTGTTCGTCTGAATGAAGATAGTCATATACACCTAGGATGGTTTGAGGGTAAGTAAATCATGGGATAATTTTCATTTTTGGGTGAACTATCCCTTTAACACAAATGTATTTTTAGTTAACTATAATAACCTTGCTGAGTTGTTCCTCAAATCATCAACTTAGGATTTACAATGTAGATGTTTGAGAGAAATATCACTGTAGATAACTTTAAACAATGGTCACATATACTGCATGTGTAGATAAAGGAAGGGCTGTCACAGAATGAAAAGGAGAACTAAAAATGACTAATGCTTTAAACAAGGAAGTTATGATAGGTTGCTTATGATTTGATTAAATGAGCACAGAGGATGAGAAGTTGGTTCAGAACTTACTAATGTGGTCTATTGCTCCAGCACAGAACTTTCCATAGAATTTCTTGGCTCCTAAGCCCCTGAGGTCATGAATGGTGTAGGGCCAAAGATGCAGGACGTTGTTTCTGGAGAATGTATCTCTCTTCTCTATCACCACCACTTTGGCTCCGAGGAAAGCTAACTCAATGGCAGTCCGCAAGCCGCAGGGGCCCCCTCCAATTATCAAGCACTGAAAGTTACAATCAGAAATTAAAAGTATTAGCAGGGCAAGAATTTTTCCAAGGTCGCTATTTTCATTTAAAAAACAGACAGTGTGGGACACATGAGTGACGATTTTGTTTTCACGGCCTTTCCAATTCCACAAATGTATATAAGAAGGGAATAAAGATGTCTCTCCCTCTATTAGAGCACTTTTAATACATGAGTATTTGTCTTCCTTTTTTAAATTCAAGGAGCTTATTTCAGTGAGCAAACAGCTTTTGCCCACTCTTTTATGAATAAGTATTCTTGAAAGAGAAAATCTTAGCAAACAAGCTCAAAGAAAACGAAGCACTAATGCAAATGTTTATCCAAACACCACATCACCACCAGTGCCAGTAACTGGAGGCGCGTGTGTGATTTCCTCAGCATTAAATCATAATTACAGTCCTGTCATATCAAAGGCATGATTCATTCATCAGGCTTGAAGTCAAGATGTCAGGTTCCGGAACGTGTCTGAGAATGCTGTGGGTATGACTTCATTCTCTCTGGTTTAGTGATGAGAGATCACTTTTTATGTGGAGAGATGATCTTCACACAAATCTATTCTTGAGTCACAGAAGAGAGCCACGTCTCAGACTTGCCCTCATGCAAAGCTTTAGCTCATTTTTAGTCCAGATGGTACATTGTGACCTTTTTCTTCTTGATCTTTTCATTTCCTACCCCTCCTTTGATTTCCCACGCACATAGTCAAACACGACTTCTGGACAGTTAATTGACCTCAAAATAAGGAAGCAACAGTGAGGGCAGCTAATGTCTTCTGTCACAGTGTGTGTACAGCAAAGACTCTCAGCCTGTGCTGTGATCAATATTGTTATACACTCGGGTTTCAGCCCCTCCTGATCCTGGATCTTATCATGTTTACGTAGACCTCAATGTCTGTGTGTCCCTGGTGCTGTGTCAGTGGTGGCTATTTACAGATCCCAGCTTGCTAAAAGCACAGAAAATGTCATTAAAAGGCCTTCAACTTCCATTAATAAAAAATAAAACTTTGTGTGTGTGTGTGCGCGTTTGTGTTTCAACCCTGTTACTTACAAATATATTTGGAAACCATTGAATCAGTTGGTGTGCATGTTTACTTAGCTATACTCTTTGGACAAAATTGTCAAAGGTCTGGCATCCCCCCGGGGACAGCATAAAAGATTAAACGAATCATGGTGATTCTTATTTTAAAAGTGCAAAAGTGTCACAATCAGCTTTAACTAATGCAATAAGAGGCATCTCATTTATATAGCTATGTATTATAAATGTGTATTTGTGTCTATTTGTAAGTAACATGGTTGAAAGTATCAATAGTAGTGTGTGTCCTTTAGTTTAGCCAGGTAAACTTATGTATGTCCTCAAGACGGAAAGTGTATTTGTGAGTTACAGAGTTGAAAGCATTAATGTGTTGACAGTATCAAAAGGAATCTATAGTATGTATATTTATGAGTAACAGGACAGAGTACCAATAGGACAGTGTGTGTGTGTATTTTTAACAAGAGGGATGAAGGTATCAACAGGACTGTGTGTGTCTTTTTTGAGTAACAGGGTTGAAAGAAACCCTGTTTTTGAGTAACAGAGTTGAAATTGTGCATTTTTGAGTAACAAGAATGCAAATATTAATGAGTGTGTTTGTGTATTTGTAACAGATGAAAGCATCAACATACAGTAGGACTGTGTGTATTTTTTGAGAGCAGGTATCAACAGGAGCGTGTTTGCATATTTGCAAGTAACAGGATTGAAAATATCAATAGAAACTGTATTTTTAAGTAACAAGATTACAGGTATCAACAGGAGCGTGTTTGTATATTTGCGAGTAACAGGATTGAAAATACCATAGGACTGTGTGTATTTTAAGTAACAGTTGAAAGTATCAATAGAAACTGTGTATTTTTAAGTAACAAGAATGCAAATATTAATGAGTGTGTTTGTGTATTTGTAACAGATGAAAGCATCAACATACAGTAAGACTGTGTGTGTATTTTTTGAGAGTAGGTATCAACAGGAGCGTGTTTGTATATTTGCGAGTAACAGGATTGAAAATACCATAGGACTGTGTGTATTTTAAGTAACAGTTGAAAGTATCAATAGAAACTGTGTATTTTTAAGTAACAAGAATGCAAATATTAATGAGTGTGTTTGTGTATTTGTAACAGATGAAAGCATCAACATACAGTAGGACTGTGTGTGTATTTTTTGAGAGCAGGTATCAACAGGAGCGTGTTTGTATATTTGCAAGAAACAGGACTGAAAATATCAATAGGACTGTGTGTATTTTAAGTAACAGTTGAAAGTATCAATAGAAAATGTGTATTTTTAAGTAACAAGAATGCAAATATTAATGAGTGTGTTTGTGTATTTGTAACAGATGAAAGCATCAACATACAGTAGGACTGTGTGTGTATTTTTTGAGAGCAGGTATCAACAGGAGCGTGTTTGTATATTTGCAAGAAACAGGACTGAAAATATCAATAGGACTGTGTGTATTTTAAGTAACAGTTGAAAGTATCAATAGAAAATGTGTATTTTTAAGTAACAAGAATGCAAATATTAATGAGTGTGTTTGTGTATTTGTAACAGATGAAAGCATCAACATACAGTAGGACTGTGTGTGTATTTTATGAGAGCAGGTATCAACAGGAGCGTGTTTGTATATTTGCAAGAAACAGGATTGAAAATATCAACAGAAACTGTGTATTTTTAAGTAACAAGATTACAGGTATCAACAGGAGCGTGTTTGTATATTTGCAAGTAACAGGGTTGAAAGTATCAATAGAAACTGTGTATTTTAGAAACCAAACTGCAGGTAGGAGTGTGTCTGTATATTTGTGAATAACAGAGTTGAAATTTTCAACAGGACTGTGTGCACTTTTGAATAACAGAGATGAAAGTATCAATAGAAACTGTGTATTTTAACGTGACAAGATTGCAAGTATTGAGAGGAACGTGTTTGTGGTTGAAAGTATCAGTGTGTAGCAGTGATGGAGAAAGTGTTGGGTTGGGGGGGAATGCATACAGAGAAAGCGAGCAAGTATTAAATGCCTGAATGGAAATATGTCATTCATCAGTGCTTTAAGTATGAGGCTGGCAGAAACAGGTGGTCGCTGCACTGTCTGAACAGGTCCATCCCTGCACTGCTGCTTTTGATTTTGATCTTGTCACGTTAAAATACACAGTTTCTATTGATACTCTCAACTCTGTTACTCAAAAATACACACAAAGTCCTACTGTATATTGATGCTTTCATCTGTTATACTGGATGGACCAGTTACCACCGGCACAGACTGACAGGCCAGGTGCACTGTCTCTGTTTGACTTTACCTTAACTAAATGCCACAGAGAATGAACAAAGACAGCCTATTCAGAACAGACACAGAGCCACGCAAGCACTTTAGGGAGAAGATTTACCATCCCCAAAGACTAATGAAATGCTCCATCAGTCAGAGCAGATATGAACACAATGATAACTCTTTTGTTTCTGCTCATTCCCACCCTGAAACTGAGCAGAACAGTAGTCCAGAGGTGAAGTTTCCTGTTGAGTCAGCATGGAGCTGTTTCCTGTCCATCAGTGGGTGCTCAAAATCAAACTTTTTTAGATGTTTTTTTTTTTTTTTTTTTACAGTGCTCAGCATAAATAAGTACACCCCCTTTAAAAAGTAAAATTTTAAACAATATCTCAATGAACACAGAAACAATTTCCCAAATTTTGACAAGACTACGTTTTATATAACATCTGTTTAACTTATAACATGAAAGTAAGGTTAATAATATAACTAAGATTACACATTTTTCATTTTACTCAAATTAGGGTGATGCAAAAATGAGTACACCCCACAACTACTAACTTAACTTAACACAAAACTACTACATCTAGTCATGGCCTCCATGATTTTTAATGACAGCACCAAGACTTCTAGGCATGTAATGAACAAGTTTAGACATTTTGCAACATCTATCTTTTTCCATTCTTCAAGAATGACCTCTTTTAGAGACTGGATGCTGGATGAAGAGTGATGCTCAACTTGTCTCTTCAGAATTCCCCAAAGGTGTTCAATTGGGTTCAGCAGCAGCACTCATGCAGCCCCACATAAGGACACTGCCACCACCATGTTTCACTGTAGGCACCATGCATTTTTCTTTGTATTCCTCACCTTTGCAACGCCATAAAGTTTTGAAGCCATCAGTTCCAAAAACATTTATCTTGCTCTCATCACTCCAGAGTATAGAGTCCCAGTAGTCTTCATCTTTGTCAGCATGGGCCCTGGCAAACTCTAGGTGGGCTTTTTTTTTTAGGAAAAAACGGCACCCATGCATGCCATTCCTCTGCAGTGTACCCATGCATGCCATTCCTCTGTACTATGTCACGGGAAATGCAGTGAACTTGCATGCCGATTTTCTTCAACGCTTCTCATCAGAAGACGCTCCTGTCGAGGTGTTAACTTCTGTGGACGACCTGGACATCTCTGTGAGATGGTTGCAGCTCCATCTTTTAAAAAAATTTTGTACCACTTTTGTTACAGTATTCTGACTGGTAAGTAAAGCTTTGCTGATCTTCTTGTAGCCTTCCACTTTTCTGGTGTAAAGAAATTATTTTCTTTCTCAGGTCTTGTGACATTTCTCTTCCATGTGGTGCCATTGCTGACAGCATGAAATGGAAAGGGGTTTTAACACCCTTTCATAGTCAGCTGCCTGCTGGACACCTGTGTAATGAAGAATTAGACTCACTTGTGGTTGAATTCTTGTTAAATTAGACATTTGTAGTCTAAAATTTAGCTTTGCTCCAGAGACTTTCAGTGGGGTGTACTCATTTTTGCATCACCCTAATCTGAGTAAAACTGAACATTTTGTTCTCTAAGTTATATTATTAACCTAACTTTCATGTTATAAGTTAAACAGATGTTATATAAAACGTAGTCTTGTCAACATTTTGGAAATTGTTTTTGTGTTCATTGAGATATTGTTTAAAATGTTACTTTTCAAAAAACAAAAGGGGGGGGGGGGGGGTGTACTCATTTACGCTGAGCACTGTACAAAGGTTGTCCATAATAATTTCTTTATTATGGGCAACCATTGTTAAAAAAAAAAAAAAAAAAAAAGTTTATGATTTTGAGTAATAACAAATGACAGCTCTTTAAAACTGGAATACTTTGTTTTCCTCCTGAATGAAATCAAAGTGAGAGCAATAATCGTCATACAAATTTCAGTCAAATGTAATAGTAAAATGAATCATAACTGAGAACATTACATTTTCTGAGCAATGAAAAATCTTTTGAGTGTGTACCATCTTTTTAAATGTCAATCACTGTACAAGGCCAATGTCAGCTGTAAAATCCCATTACACTGCCACTTTAGGTTGGTTCAGCCTCTTTTAAATCATGGAAAAGTCTGCAGGATAGGAACTGGCGGCATGACCTGCCAGATGAGACTTCCTGGTGAAAGCCACGGTATGTGTTGAACCAACAGTCACTTTACACAAAGCCCAGTGGAACAGAGACCACCTCGCGGCAGGACCGATAACTTCAACTCAGACACACTTGTAGCACACAGTGTGCTTAAGCAGTTTGCTCAATTAGACATCACACCACTTAGAGAAAGCTGCTCGATCGACTGAAGGAGACCACCAGGAGAGAAGCCTGGACTCACAAGCATTCAGGCCTGTGCGAGAATAAAATCACTTAAGGATGGCGAAATTGACTATAACTCTAGTCTAGCGGAACAGAAGTCCTGGTAATGCCACTGTATGATTTGTTTATATTGCTCATGTAATCATGAGTCACAAAGTCACAGCTGTAAGCAGACTGCACACATGCTCAAACACACACAAAAAGAAGAACTTGACTTTCCCAATGTGAAAAACAGGGCCTCTTCGCATGGGCTCACAGAGTCTGGGTCAGGAGCTCACACTGCTCAGACTGAGGAACGGCTCCAAGTATTTACCACAGAATCCGGTAGTGAAACCACTACACCACCCCTGAAACCAGCCCAAAAATTTATAAGGAAGAATATAAAACACACTCTCTGTGTCAACTTTATTTAACTGCTGCCCTCCATTTAACATGCTAAAAAATGCTGGATGTTGGGCCAAGTTGGGTTGAAAATGGACAAACCCAGCGATAGGACCTGTTGGGTAGTTTTATTTATCTCAACTATTGTTTTAAAAATTACTGTGTTGCTTGCTTCAAATGAACCTAAAATATGTTGGAAATTAACATTTATTAGTAAGTTTGATGAATAATAATAATTAAACAATAAACATTTATTAAATTGCTTATTAATAAATGTACAGCTTTTGATTATTATTGTTGCCTCTAGTAATTATGTGTCTGATTTTTAATTTCCAACCTATTTTGGGTTCATTTTAAGCCAGCCATATAGTCATTTTTAAACAAATTTTTGGGTTAAATAAAACTGCCCAGCTCTTGGGCAAATGTTTAACCCAACCACTGGGTTTGTCCTTTTTCAACCCAACTTGGGTTGTTTTTAACCCAACGTGACCAGCTTCAAGAGTTAAGAATTATTCTGTGAGACAGAATACAAATTTAAAGCCAATTTAAATTAAGACTTTATTTATTTATTTTCTCAGACAATTAACAGATTTAAATGTAAAAAAAAAAAAAATGCTTTTTGAAATGAAACTTTTTTTAATACTTGCATTAAACTGATCAAATATGACAGTAAAGATTTTTACATTATTACAAAAGATTACAATTTCAAATGCTGTTCTTTTAAACTTTTAATTATACTTTTTAATATTCTTTATTCTCAAAGAATCCTTAAAATATCAATAGAAATTGTGTATTTTAAGTAACAAGACTGCAGGTATCAACAGAAACGTGTTTGCATATTTGTGAGTAACATGGTTGAAAGAATCAATAGGACTGTGTGTATTTTTCAGTAACAGTTGAAAGTTTCAATAGAAACTGTGTATTTTAAGAAACCAAATTGCAGGTATCAAAGGAATGTGTCTGTATATATGTGAGTAACAGGGTTGAAATTATCAATAGGACTGTGTGTACTTTTGAGTAACAGAGATGAAAGTTCCAATAGAAACTGTGTATTTTAACGTGACAAGATTGCAAGTACTGACAGGAATGTGTTTGTGTATTTGTAGTAGTAAACGGGGTTGGAAGAATTAATAGGACCGTGTGTGTATACATTTTGACACTACCATTCAAAACTTTGGGGTTAGTTATTTTTTTAAGAAACTTTTTTTAATACTTTTATTCAGTAAGGATGCATTAAACTGATCAAATATGACAGTAAAAACTTTTACATTATTACAAAAGATCTTTTAAATTTTATTTTCAAAGAATTCTAAAAAAAAAAAAAAAAGGTATCACGGTTTCCATAAAATATTGAGCTATACTGAACCGTTTTCAAAATTTAAACTGTTATTTGAAATTGTAATAATAATAATAATTCACAATATTACAGTTTTTACTATATTTTTTATCATATAAAGTGCAGCTTTGTTGAGCATAAGAGGCCATACAGTAACAAAAGAAAACTAGCATAGCTAGAATTATGCATAATCAGAATCAACTATTCCAGAAAGTTGTGTAATAGTCACTACATATACAGTATGTTAATAAAAATTAGACCAAAAATACCACTGGATGAAAATACAAAAAAAAAAAAAAAAAAAAAAAAAAAAAAATTCACTCACAGTCTGTAATCTACAGTGTTAATATTATTTTCACATGTCTTGCTTGAATGTCCAAACTTTCAGATAAAGGCTCTGATTTTGAGTCTCTGCAATGGTAATAAAGCCAGTATAAAACAATAAAACAGGCAGCTGCGAGCTGTCCCGCTGGTTGATAAAGAGAGAATGAGCTCATATCCTGGACAGACTGTGAATCTGGCAGACAGTTGGAGGCTGGTGAGCAGTGATATCATGTCACTCTTCCTAAACCGCACCTTTTTTTTCCAACTCAAGTCAAGTCACAACAGGATGAAGGGGCAGATGGTCCATTATTCATCAGGAAGTTAAAACACCTTTCCGATGCCAGTTTAATGTGCAGAATTTACTAAGTAAGCCATTTGTATGCTGGCTTCCAGAATAGTGAAGACACTCCGTGTTGCTTTCAAAACATTGCATTGTCTGTTTCAGCAATTCAGCATGTCAACTTGCTCAACTAATGGTGTGAGTTTGAGGCAGGACAAACTGTTTGTCTGATCAATGGCAAATGATCAATGAAAGGGGCTCCAGAGCTACACTCTAAAAAATGCTGCGTCATTGTTTTAACCCAAATGCTGTTGGGTCATTTATTGGGTTATTTTTTTATATTTTTACCCAGTTGCTGGGGTAGTTTTTCTGTAACTCGGCCGCTGGGTCATTTTTACTGTCAATACAAATGATGAACACCCTAACATACCTATCCAGCGCTGGGTCAATGTAACCCAATGCTGGGTAGTCTGTGCTGAACCGGTTAAAACTGGATACATTTGTCAAGGGTCATTTTGTGTTCTGTTCTGAGAGAAAACTCCCTGAGGGAAACTTTCTGAATTAGGAATACAATGTAATACAAACCTTAACAAATTATTACTGCATAAATAGGAAAACATCACAAGGTAAAGCTGTTTTTGAGGTAACTTTTCAAACATTGGCTGCTCTTACTGCTCCTGTCACATCCTAAAACGTTTAGTAAGTGTATTTTATGACTGTCAAAGACTGACTCGCCATTGAATAAAAACACTGAATATGAACTCTTCCTGTCCTATCCTACATATATGCCTATAACAGAGATTTTAGAGTGCATTTTTATTATTTAAAAGGAAAAACTTTCAATATCAGGTTGACTGATCCAGCACTGTCAAAAAACAACCCAGCAAATGGGTTAATGTATAAAACCCAACAAGCTAGGTCAAACCAGCATGTGTTCTGTCCAATATTTACCCAGCGCTGGGTTGCCAAATAACCCAGAAATGGTTGTTTTTAGCCCAGCATTTTTTAGAGTGTAAAGACATTATAGTCTCATTTCAATAAAATCTTAAAAACCTCAAATATACCTATACCTAAAAAAAAAAAAAATAGGTATATTGGTATATAAATAGGTATATCATACACTCTAAAAAAAATGCTGGGTTAAAAACAACCCAAGTTGGGTTGAAAATGGACAAACCCAGTGGTTGGGTTGTTCATTTCCAACATATTTTCAACCCCACTTGGGTTGTTTTTAACCCAGCCTTTTTTTAGAGTGTACCTTTAAATGCTGTACAATTAATTAATTAATTAATTGATGAATGAATGAATTTCAGACTAGCAAAGGGCAAATGCATGATATGACTATTTAAATACTCCTATGGTCCGATTTGTAGCATACCTGGCTCTGAAACAGTGCCATTATGCAACGCTGTGCTGGCTTTAATTAAAGTGTGCAGAACAGCCTTTAGTCAGGACTACTGTATATAATTACCTCCTTTATTACAAAGAGGTAAATTGCACTCTAAAAAGGGCTGCATAATTACACTGCTTCACATCAGAAACGTTAGTGGGCCATTTATTGCCCATATGAAGTGAACTTGTTAAATTATTCTCTCTTTGAAATACTTCAAACACTCACTTACAATAAGCTGCGCCTGACTCCATGCGGCCTTTCAAAGTGTGTGTGTCTGTGTGATGGGGAAGTTATCATAATGAACAAGCCAGTCTGATCTTCTAAAATAATCATATCTGCTGAGTGACGCTGTCTCTGGAAGAGTGTTCTGATGAGTGTAACTCACTAGCACACTGATCCCAAGTCAAATATTGAGGGCCCTTAGAGACAGACAGTGGAAATTTAAAGTTGCTGCATGTAATTTTTTGACTGTACTAAATCAGAAAAATACCATAATATGTTTGCAGATATTTAGGAAACATGCTAAGTTCACATATGCGTTTCTCTGAAAAACATGCTAGAGCCAGTTATTTCACTTCAAAATGTGTATTTTTGTTTTGGTCTGTGTGACTCCGCCTACTGCCAATTTACCCAATAGTATTTCAACAGTTGGTGGAGTATTGCAACAATGGAATCATACAAACTGGATCAGAGATCGCAGATTCTACCTGACCTAAAAAGCCTAAGTAGCATATTAACACTCGGATAAATCAACTCATCAGCATATAGTTTGCAAGTCTATTCGCCTTCCATTGTCAGTTGCGATCGCTCCTGTTGCGTGTCCTCAATCTGGCAACCTGCGTCAAGGAGGGTTGCCAGGTTCACAACAAAACCCTCCTAATAGCTATGCAAAACAAGCTCAAAACTAGCCCATTCACATTTCAGAGGCTAAATATCATGTGCTTTGGAATCGCTTCAACCCGGGGACATGACAAACGACCCGCGGTAGAGTAGGTAAAGTAGCCCAATTCCACGCGAAAACCACAGACTTTTACAATTCATAAGGGTAACACTTTAGTATAGGGAACACATATAAACTATTAACTACGACTTTTCCCTCAATAAACTCCTAATTTACTGCTTATTAATAGTTAGTAAGGTAGTTGTTAGGTTTAGGTATTGGGTAGGATTAAGAATGTAGAATATGGTCATGCAGAATAAGGCATTAATATGTGCTTAATAAGTACTAATAAACAGCCAATATTCTAGTAATATGCATGCTAATAAGTGACTAGTTAGAAGACCCTAAAATAAAGTGTTACCTTCATAAGCTTAAGTGGCAGGTACATTTTGGCCCGGTTCCACAAACAGGTTCAATCAGGGCATTTAAATAGCTTTTATAGACGTTTACTAGAAAAAACATTACTGGTGTGCATCTTGAGACAAAACAATGGCACTGACATATTTTAAGATCTGTCAGTACAAGTTACTTTCAGTTAAAAAAGCTCAAACATGCATTTTAGTCAAGGACTAGCTTAAGCCTTGTCTGTGAAACTGGGGGATTGTGAGCGAAATGCATGAAAAATGATCTGCAGCTATGCATAGGGATGTTGTGACTGATGTAAAAGGGTTAGTTCACTCAAAAATGAAAATGTCATCATTATTTACTCATTCTCATACCATTCCAAAGCCATAAGACTTCCGTTCATATTAGGAACACAAATGATGATATTTTTAATATTCTATATCCATTCAAAGTCCACGTAACCAAAATTTTCAAGATTCAAAAACTACATAAAGACAATGTAACATAACATCCTTATGTATAACATCCAGGTCTTCTGATGAGACACAATCGCTTTATATGATGAACAGATTTAGGCTTTTATTGACATGTAAACACTGATCAACGCACATGCATAGAGCACATCAAATATGGAAAAAATTACGCTTAAACATGCGTTCCTGACACGCAAGAACCAATGAGATTTGTTCTCAAGCGTAAAACTTGCATGTCTGAGCTTGAATAACCTGAGGATGAGTAAATGATGACAGATTTGTGAGTGAACTATCTCTTTAAACTTGATGCTTTGATGTGACAATGCTTGGGTGATTGCCAAGGCCTTGCTATATATCGCTAGGGTGTTGTGATGACAGTAAATGGTGACAGATTTTTGAGTAAACTATCCCTTTTAATTCAATGCTTTGACAATACAATGCTTGTTGCCAGGGCATTGCTATGCAGTTTCTGGGGTGTTTTTGGTGATATGAGTCCTTGCCTCAAAGAGAAGCTGCATTCAAAACAAAATGTGTCCATGATGTCATATATATATATATATATATAATGATGTCAGAGCGTACAAAATTCAAGGAAAATCTGAGATGGAATCTATAAATGTTTGGTTTATAAAGTTCCCAACAAAGGTTTGCCAGCTCATTTAAACATCATAACATATTCCAGTATTGTTATTGTCTTGGCATTTCACAAGCTTACCTTAATGCCCTCACAGGCTTTGCCTTTCTTGTACTCTTTGTGGCTGGCTCTCTTGTCCAGCTTACTCCAAAGGGCTTTGGCTTTCCAGCATGTCATCATGTTCTTCAGACCACTGTAGAAGGTGCTGTGCTCCAGAGGGTCAAGCTCCAGGTAACTGCACATTATATTGAAGGCCTGTAGGGTGCTTTTACAGTCAGTGGCCTTAACAAAGTTCTCAAAGAGCCGTCCTGCCTGGTTCTTCTCATCTTCAGCTTCGCCCATCGTCTACTTTGTGGGAGTGTGGAAGCTGTGCTTGTGATATCTTGCTTCTTGCTCCACTGAACAGCTACGCCCACACTACAGTCTCCTCACTCATGGCGAAATCTGAAAAGAGAATAAAATGTCTATGAGTTAAAATATTGTCTGAATAAATCAATTGGGCTTGGCCATTCAAAAACTCGTCGCCACTGCTAAAGTGGTTTGGTCAATGACATGATACCTTTTTTTGTCCTTTTTCATCTTTTCTATGATAAACATGTTATACATTATAATTCATTTAGTCTTTGGGAAGGCACAATAAAAAAAAAAAAATTAAAAAAAATCTCAGAGTGGTTGTGATATATTGAAGTGTATTATAATGAAGAAGAAAAAACCTGGCAACACTCAGCAAATCTTAACTAAAGATCCCAAAAAAATTCTCTTCATTATAAACATTATAATCACACACACACACACACACACACATATAGTATATATATTTATTATATAGTATATATATATATTTTATATATATATATATATATATATATATATATATATATATATATATATATTAGTGCTGCTTAAAGGATTAATCGCATCCAAAATAAAACTGTATGTACTATGTGTGTATATATATATATATATATATATATATATATATATACATACAGTTGTGCTCAAAAGTTTACATACCCCTTGCAGAATCTGCAAAAATGTTTATTTTAACAGAATAAGAGGGATCATGCAAAATGTGTGTTATTTTTTTATTTAGCACTGTCCTGAATAAGATATTTTGCATAAAAGATGTTTATATATAGTCAAAAAATTGCTGAATTTATAAAAATGACCTGTTCAAAAATGTACATACCCTTGATTCTTAATACAGTGTGTGATTACCTAGATGATCCATGACTGTTTTTATGTTTTGTGATGATTGTTCATGAGTTTCTTGTTTTTCCTGAACAGTTAAACTGCCCAACATTCTTCAGAAAAATCTTTGAGGTCCTGCAAATTCTTCAGTTTTCCAGCATCTTTTGCATATTTAAACCCTTTTCAGCAGTGACTCTGTGATTTCAAGATCCATCTTTTCACACTGAGGACGACTGAGAGACTCAAACACAACTATTAAAAAAGGTTCAAACATTCACTGATGCTCCAGAAGAAGCATTAATAGACGGGGGGTGAAAACTTTTTGAATTTGAACATCAAGATCAATTTTACTTAATTTGTCTTCCGGGAAACATGTGAGTATCTTCTGTAGCTTCCAATGGGCAGTACTAAATGAAAAAATTAGATATTTAAACAAAATAAGACAAATTTGGACATCTTCATCTTGTTCAAAAGTTTTCACCCCCCAGTTCTTAATGCGTCGTGTTTCCTTCTGGAGCATCAGTGAATGTTTGAACCTTTTTTAATAGTTGTGTTTGAGTCCCTCAGTCGTCCTCAGTGTGAAAAGATGGATCTCGAAATCACAGTCACTGCTGGAAAGGGTTCAAATATGCAAAAGATGCTGGAAAACTGAAGAATTTGCAGGACCAGAAAGATTTTGCTGAAGAACAGAGCTCAGTTTAACTGTTCAGGACAAACAAGAGACTCATGAACAACCATCACAAAACATAAAAACAGTCGTGGATCATCCAGGTAACCACACACAGTATTAAGAATCAAGGGTATGTACATTTTTGAATGGGTCATTTTTATAAATTCAGCTATTTTTTGACTATATATAAACATCTTTTATGCAAAATATCTTATTCAGGACAGTGCTAAATAAAAAAATAACACACATTTTGCATGATCCCTCTTATTCTGTTAAAACAATTAACATTTTGCAGATTCTGCAAGGGGTATGTAAACTTTTGAGCACAACTGTATATATATATATATTTATTACACACACACGTATGCATGTGTGTGTGTGTATATATACACACATATGTATTATATATTTACATTCTTTTATGTTAGATGCGTTTAATTGTGTTGGGTGGGTGTGTGTATGTGTAAATATATATATATATATATATATATATATATATATATACACACACACATTTACAAACTTTTCTTTTAGATATGATTAATCACGATTAGTCGATTAGACTGCACTAATATATATTTAAATATAAAAAAAATTCTCTCAAATTCTCTCAAGTCATGTGATGTGACCAATATGAAGGGGGAAAAAAACATAAAACAGGACTGTATGCCAAAGTCAACTTAAAATATCAGATATTTTGATCTTTTTATGAAAAAGGCAAGATTAGTTTAGGGTGTAAAATGCCATATTGTACACCCAAAAATAACAATCATGATATTTATAAAATAATAATTCATTATAGGTGTAATATATAAACTAAAAATAAAAAAATATATAACAATTTGTATATTAAAAGGTTACACCTTTATCATTAAATTTTAATTCTTAAATTTTTCTTCAAAACAATATAAAACCAACATGAATACAAAGGTTACATTTCTAAGAACTTTCAGATTTTTTTTAAATCTTCATCTTGTTTTTTGTTTTGTTTTGTTTTGTTTTGAGGTTACGATACTATACTATTGCCTAGGGCAAGAGGCCACACACACTGCAGAAACCTACTCCTTCAAATGTATGTAATCTGATACATCAAAACAACAACAGAAGATGAAATATCTTATTTTTGACAGGTAGACAGAAAAGGCAGAGCCTGTATCGGTTACATCTTCACAGCGCTTTGACGTCAGATACATAGGTTCATCCATCCACAGAAACTTGCTGTTGACTGGAGATAACAGCTGATTTAACCAGACTGCCAGCCATGCACTTTTGCAGAGCGCATAGAGAAAAACAAAACAAAAACTGTTTGTCTTGCGGCTTTGCCCTGCTGAACTGTGAACAGGACAGAGGTGCACTTTTGCAGGCAGTTGGGGACACGTCCCTACCCTGGCAACAAACTCAGGTGGTGTGTATTTTTAGTGAACTCCCCTATAAGATTTCAAAGCCCCTCCACTTCCTCAAGACAATAAGCACACTTTGAAGACACCACAAAACATAAGCACACTTTCAAGAATAAACCAAACACCACATAGAAAATGAGACCTTTACTGTAATTATACACATGCAGTCTGTGAATATTTCATTAGATACAAAACGTCTAACTGTTCATGATATGTAAAGTGCTGAAAATGAGATCATGTCCTTTGTGTTTGGATATGAAGACAAACCAGAGATGGCTTGAAAGCACATGAAAGCAGACGTGGTAGGTATGCCTTGGTAACACTAGACTCATTTTTCTTTGAGATAGGACATCCTCTTGATTTTGTGGTGAGCTAGAGTCAATGTCCAGTGGTATGACAGAGCATATTTATATCTTGCTCTATTTATATCCCACTCTTTTAAAGGAATAGTTACTTTATTTCTTCTGTGGAACACAAAAGGAGATATTTAGCAGAATGTCCAAGCTATATTTTCTGGGATTTTGTCACTATATTTTGCTGAGTGTGTTTTTGTGCTAGTACCATGACTGGTTTAGACTTGGACCTGGCAACCCTGAACTACAGGTGATTCATAGCGTCAAATAGAGCCTGCTTTGCTATTTTTTAATTGTTAATGTCGCCATGAAATCAAAATTAAAGTTTTTTTTTTTCTTGGCTTTTAGTATGAATATGTGACAAGAAACATTACAGTCTCTCACTTCTGCCAGTGTAACAGACATAGGCTAGTAAGAGCTGTGCGTGTAAACCTCACTCCCCTGATCTCAAGAGGCGCTCTAGAGACTGACGCTAGTGACTGCGGTCTTTAGCCTCCTTGTTGGAGAGCCCGCCTCCCATGCAGTGGACCCGGGTTTGAGTCCCGCTTAGAGCAGGCAGTTAAAACAGGTGGTGTTACATTAGTGCCGTGACCCGGATAGGAGTGAGGTATAGGGGGGTGAGTGTAACAGACGTAGGCTAGTAAGAGCCTCACCTCACTCCCCTGAGGCATTCTAGAGACTGGTAGAGCGCCCAACTCCCATGCTGGTGGACCAGGGTTCGAGTCCCGCTTAGAGCAGGGGTTCGAACAGGAGGAGTTACTCCAATACGGATCAATGATTTTGATGACATCACACTAATTCTCATCAGATTTTCTGACCAATTAAATGCTCTCTAGAATCAAAAGCAATTAGAATCTAATTGCTTTTATTGGCTGATACATCTGTGCATCCCTGGTTAAAACAGCAATTCTGATTTTATTGAAGACGATACATATCACACACCCCTACTGTCAAGCTCTAAAAAGACAACAAAGCACCATAGAAATAATTCACGACAAAATTCCAAGCCATAAAACAGACTGCAAGTCTCTATTCCCTGGAAAATCTTAAAGCACCAACTTTAACTAAGCAAAAGCTTGGATGAGAACGAAAAGAAAATTAAACAGATTTGGAACAACATGAGGATGAGTAAATGAAACCCAAATTGTAATTCTCAGGTGAACTACTGCTTTAAAAACAGACACGGAGCTGAATGATGGGCAGGTGTGGATGTATCTCTGCAGTTACCTGAATGTTTCAGTGCTTCCATAAAGTCCTTACTTCTCTCTCATTCTTTGTGTATACATATCATTAATACTGTAATACACTTGCAGTCAAATCTACAGTGAGGCAGGCAATTCAGTCTGCATTATGGGAAACGGTGGCAGTTCTGGGTAGTCCAGATCTCAGTGCCGGGTGTGTTTTTAGGACAGTGTTTTGCTAACGGTGGCCTAATAGAGGGGATGTGTCAGCTCTTGTCATGTGGGTGTTAGACAAACTCCCTCTGGAGACAGACACGCTAATGCTCGCGTACACTGCATTCCAGCAGCCAGACGCCGAACATAGTTGTGCATCAGACCACGCCTCTACAGTCACTCTTATTTACATGAATGCGAGAACAGGCTCTGCAGAGACACCGCACTGGATGGCAACTGAAAAATACGAGGCTGCAAACACCTTAAACTTACTAGGTCGTCTTATGCAACTACTTGATTAGGATTTAATGGTCTCACTGCATTGCAAAGTTACCAAATCATGTGATCTAGCTACATACCAAAAAAGAGCCAAACAGACTTTAAGCTGTATCACTTCCTTCTGAATATGTGAAACACAAGACCTCATTATGTTGCATGTTTAATTGAATAGGTGTCATCCAGTTTATCTTGGAAATAAAATAAGATACTTTAGAATTTTGTGTAAAAGGTCAATGACAATGAGCGTACAATTGTTTTCGTGACAATCACACTGCAAACCGAAGACGCACACACACGGAGCAGTGGGCAGCCATTTTGCTGTGGCGCCCGGGGAGTGATTGGGGGTTCGGTGCCTCGCTCAAGGGCACCTCAATCATTTCCTGCCGGTATTGAGACTCGAACCTGCAACCTTTAAAAAATTAAATACAGATTAATGCTTACAATTAAAGGTACAAAAGTTATTCAGTCAAAGGCAGTGAGTGATATTCTCTTTGTCTTTTGTTCTTTAATTAACATGACAGAAAGCAGCAGGTTTATTAGGCTGCTGTCACTTTAAGAGCTTATGCTCAATCCAATATACTGTTACACAACATGCGTTTGCTCTCAACTATCTACGTTTCAAAACTGACTGTATTTACCTGGATACTCACCAAGACCGGCAATTTGACATAATTTTGCATGTATTTGTCTGTTTAAGGGCAATAAGCCACAAAAAAGTAAATTTGGTTCTCATGAGCTGTTTAATCTAACATAGCCTGAGACGTAATTACAGAAATGTTTGTGTTAAAGCATCATAAACATGCAACCACTTCGCCACAATAGCATCTACTGCATCCAAACCCAAAGCAACTTCAATATGTGACCATTTTAGTATGTATGCTTGAAAGGCTAAATTAAAATGTGTCAATAACTATAACTGACGGCTGGCATGACAGACTTAATGGATGGGGGAAAATGGCTATTAGATCCATCTGCTGAGGCATTCCTCTTGGGCAGTGAAAGGTAGCACATACTGTCCCCTCCGTTTGCTCTTTTAGCTGAATCTGCATTGTGCTGACTTACATACCATGACTTCACCATCTGACAGAATGGAAAGGGCCATTGTGGGCAGACGGCACTAACCCACAGAACACCAGTAAAATGTGCGCACATGCACGCACACATAGCCCTCCGTGCACATGCAATGGGGAAAAAACCATTACTGGGAATAATTGTGGCAGTGCACTTATTAAAATACTATTAAGACTGCCCTTTAATGTGTTGATGGGAATTCCAGTGATGTTAATTACATCCCACAATAATACTGTACCTCCTAGTCAAGAGCCTCAGAGTCAGACGGCATCCATTTCTATGAACTAATGCATCTCAAGTTATATGAACGAGCTACAATGAACATTACATATCGGTCAAGATTTGGAATAATTGAGACTTTTAAATGTTTTTAAAAATGATCCTCACCTATCAGTATATCAGAATGATTTCTGAAGGATCATGTGACACTGAAGACTGGAGTAAGCTCTATTTTGCTTTGTTTCTGCTATGATAAAGAAACATCCACTCTTGCATTGCATGTTCATGCATTTTAGGGGCGGAGCAATAAGGGAGGGGTGTGTTTGCTTGAGCTGATTTCAAATATCAACAGTGTTCAACAATGATTCACAGAAATTGCTTACTGCACCTTTAATTAACTCCAAGCCGCTGCATCAAGGTCACACCCACACTCCAAAAGACTCAATCGCAAGCATAGCTGTCAATCATGATGTTACACACAAATGATGTTTTATACCCTGTCTTATTGGCAAAAGGAACACTTGAAGATACATCTACGTGAAAATCACTACTTAAAATGACGGTAAGCAAAATTATTTGAAGTGTAATTGGATTTTTAAGTATGGCTTGCATCCCATTTGATTACACTGAGAGGGTGGGGTTTATGACCTATACTGCAGCCAGCCACCAGGGGGCGATCAAAATGCTTTAAAAAAAAGAAAGTCACATTGCTATTAATCATGTATGAGACACTGATTTAGTTTTTACGTTTGGAGCCAGTTCAATGAATTTAAGTCGCTGTCCACACCCCTTTAATATCATATATGTTTTTATAGGGGACAGAGTTCAATAAGACACAGTCCATCAGCGAACAGCAAATGGCTGCTAGAAAAACAGATCCCAGGCATAAAGCGTGCAGTCGGCTGTTGTTGCTGTGGAGAGCTTCCAGCTATCAGACCAAACAAAAGGAAGCTGATGTCAGTGAGGAAACAGAGGGAAAGCTGGGAGCTAAATGTAATTGTTAATTACCACCCTATACAAAGAAAACCAGGAAGGAACCCCCATCTGATAAGCAGACATTGCGCCTGTTAACTGTATGGCAATCTCAGAAAACAATGTTTCCCAGCATCCCTCACGGGCTTAACCTTTCCCCAGCGCGGCAAACACACTCCCAGTGTCACATACTCGCAGTTAAGACATAGCTTCACGAATGACTGCCAAAACAAAAGGAAGCCGTCTTGGACAGAAGTACAAACAGTGTGTTATCTAAGTGGCCTCGGTGAACGTCTCATGAGAAAGTCATTAATTCACACAGAAGTGAGAGTGCGAGACGGAGCAGCTGCGGGCCGTCTTAGAGGTTGTCTGACCCTTTCCAAAAGGAAATTTGTCTTAGGACACTCTTGTAAGTTTGGCAAAGCACTCTGGAGAATAACCATTTGCACAGATGATTATACAAATAGTTTTATAAGCCTCATTCTTTCATGGTGTGGCTTCAAGAAATAATGTTAGTGAATATGACGCATGTACCATTAAAGTAATGATAATATGGACAAAAATTGGATTAAAATAATATTAAAAGTGAAAAAAAAAAAAAAAACTAATGGTATTTATTAATACTTTTCATAATACATAGACTTTATTTTCAGAATTGCGTTATATAAACTTGCACTTACGAGTTATAAAGTCAGAATTGCAAGATATAAACACAATTGTGAGTTATAAAGTCAGAATTGTGAGTTATAAACACAATTGTGAGTTATAAAGTCAGAATTGCAAGAAACAAAATTGTGAGTTATAAAGTCAGAATTGCAAGATATAAACACAATTGTGAGTTATAAAGTCAGAATTGTGAGTTATAAAGTCAGAATTGCGAGATATAAACAAAACTGTGAGTTATGAAGTCTGAATTGTGAGTTATAAAGTCAGAATTGCAAGATATAAACAGTTGTGAGTTATAAAGTCAGAATTGCAAGATATAAACACAGTTGTGAGTTATAAAGTCAGAATTGTGAGTTATAAAGTCAGAATTGCGAGATATAAACAAAATTGTGAGTTATGAAATCTGAATTGTGAGTTATAAAGTCAGAATTGCGAGATATAAACAAAATTGTGAGTTAAAGTCAGAACTGCGAGATAAACACAATTGTGAGTTATGAAGTCAGAATTGTGAGTTATAAAGTCAGAATTGCAAGATATAAACACAGTTGTGAGTTATAAAGTCAGAATTGTGAGTTATAAAGTCAGAATTGCGAGATATAAACAAAATTGTGAGTTATAAAGTCAGAATTGTGAGTTATAAAGTCAGAATTGCGAGATATAAACAAAATTGTGAGTTATGAAATCTGAATTGTGAGTTATAAAGTCAGAATTGCGAGATATAAACAAAATTGTGAGTTAAAGTCAGAACTGCGAGATAAACACAATTGTGAGTTATGAAGTCAGAATTGTGAGTTATAGTAAGAACTGCGAGATATAAACTTGCTATTGTGAGATAAAAAGTCAGAATTGTGAGTTTATAATGCGCATTTGTGAGTTTACTTTATAACTTGCAATTTTGACTATTTCTCGCAATTGTGAGTTTATATCTCAGTAGTCAGAATTGCGATATGTAAACTCGCAAGTAAACCTACATTTCTGCAAATCTCCAAAAACATACCTACAGTATACATACACACTGCAGTTTCCAGCTGAAATGAACACTAGTGGCAGTAAAACACCAACCAACTTTTCACACAAGTTATGATTTCAGAGACAGATTATCGATTCATTTTATTTTAAGACCTCAAAACACTTTTACCATAGTGCAATACGTAAACTAATACATTTTCACATTTGTATCACATAACCAGCACCATTTTCCGATGTAGTAAACTTAGCTCAGTAGCTCACCTGGTACAGCATTGCACAATGTGGAGCTCTTGGTTACAAGTTCAACACGAATCACGATAAAATAGCTTAAGCCTTGTAGAAGCAACTAAAATGGCATGGTTACTTCAGCAAATGCACTTTTATCTCTTGCTTGCTTTTGTTAACTCTATCAGTTAGGTTTAGAATCATGGTTAGTGTATCCGTCTGTTTTGGATAAAACTGACTTTGCATTTAGCGCCACTCACTGGACATTTCACTTTGAACGAGTCGCAAAACTTGCAAGAAGCAACGTAATATTTTGCATAAATGTCGCCACAGGCACGTTTCTCCAATGAGGCATCACTTCTGACACCTAATAAATGCTCTGATCAACCGCACGTCCCCAGTCAGCTGTAACGCTGTAAACATTAGCGTCCTGTGTTGGGCTCTGAGGATCAACTTGCATTAAAGCAGGGCAGAAATAGCGAGGCAGAAGAATTGATATGTGAGTGGACAGGCTCAGAATAGACAGCTCTCGTGTTCCAGGAGAAAAAAAACACATGGCCATGCAGATCAACCGCTACCTGTTACAGCCACCTGAAGCCGACTGTGGCCTCCTCACTGTGCCCCTGAGATCAGTAGATGTCAGAATACATTTGATGCCGTCCCAATCATTGAGATCAACAGAAGTGAGTGTTTTTGCATATTCTTGTAAATGAGGGATCCAATTTTACAGTCCGATGCCTTAGGGGTTCCCAAACTTTATTGTCAGCCGAACCCCGTGAACGTTAAAATACTTACTTGAAGTACCCATGAGATTTTAAGTTAATATTAACAATACATTCGCATATTCACGGTTCTCTGATGTTGGTTAACAAATAAAATATATGAAATCTTTTTTTTTTTCAGTAAATTTTGATTGTTTTTATTTTAAAATTATTTAAAAGGAAGTAGCGATCATTTTTTCTTCCCTACACTGAGCCTTAAAAATAAAGGTTTATTATTGGCATCAAGGGTTCAATGAAAAATCTTAAACATCCATGGAAACTTTCCGTTGCACAAAAGGTTCTTTATTGTGGAAAAAATGTCCTTTTTCACACTAAGAACAAAAAAAATGGTTCACTGAAAGGTTCTAAAAATGGTTCTATTATGGCATCGCTGCAAAAACTTAGTTTTGCAAGCTTTATTTTTAAAGGTGTATTGTGATTTATATCTGAGTGAAATGGATTCTCGAACAAGAAAAAAAATATATATATATGTAGGACAGGGCTTGATTTTGTCCATTGGGAATTGATTGGATCGTTGTTGAGTTACAGAACACTGCAATATTCCATAAAGAATTGTCCATTTTTACTCATGAACTCATGGAACTGGTGGTCTGAATCACTCTGACGAACACCAAGTTCCCTGAGTAAAATAATCTGACTCACTTAATGAACTAATGAAGTAATAGTCAAGTCAGTCAGGTCACATTCATTTATATAGGGTTTTATACAATAAGGATTGTTTCAAGGCGGCTTTAAATTGATAAGCCGGAAAATAACTGTTTCAAACCAATTCAAAGCAGCTCTACAGAAGACAATGTGTCATTCATTCAGCTCAATTTAGTTCAGTGTTCTTTCAATTCAGTTCAATAACTGTCAATGTTGCAAAGTTCATCCATTGAAACTATTGTCTTCTGCTGCTTTACAGCTGAATTGAACCAGTGTCATTATTCAGTTCAGTTCAGATTTTGTTCTCATCCGTATGGAAGCTTGTTTCCACCACTAAATAAAAAAATAAAAAAGGTAATTGTGAGTTTATATCTCACAATTGTGACTTTATATCACGCAATTGTGACTTTATAACCCGCAATTTTGACTTTATAACTTACAATTCGGACTTTATATCTCACAATTCGGACTTTATAATTCGCAATTCAGACTTTATAATTCGCAATTTAGACTTTATAATTCGCAATTCAGACTTTATAATTCGCAATTTAGACTTTATAATTCGCAATTATGACTTTATATCACACAATTCTGATTTTATAACTCGCAATTCGGATTTTATAACTCGCAATTTGCGAGTTTATTTCACACAATTATGAGAAAAAAAAGCCATAATTGTAAGATAAAATGTCGCAATTATCTTTTTTTTATTTTTTATTCAGTGGCGGAAACGAGCTTCCATACATCCGATAGTGTCAGTACAGTTAAATCAATAATATTTCTGAATATTAATCCAACCAGCAATACAAAAGCAACAGTGGCATGAAATCCTAACTCCATCAGGTGACAGTAGTGGAGAAGAAAAAACTTGGGAGTAATTATTCAGTTCAGTTCAGATTTATTCAATCAAAAGCATAACCTTCATGTTCTCCTAAGAGCCACTGCAAACATATGTATCTGCTTATTAATGAGACTTTATTATATTTTGGAATAGAGTCTTGCACATATTCACCCACCTGAAAGACCTTCCCAAAACTGCTGAACAGGAAACGTGGACTCATGGAAAGGTGCTTTTACAGGGGAAAAGGAAAGTTCACAGGTCTAATCTAAAACACGGCTCCAGCCTGATGTCTGCGCTACGTCACATTTTTGATCCAGTTGCCACGGAGACCCTAAATATTGTGTTGAGTGCGATGTATTAAAACACTTTATTGTGCTAGTTGATGATGAGCTCATAGAGAAACACTGCTTTTATTTTAGTAGGATGGCTTATATAGTGTAACCGTTTACAATCTCCCTGAGCACCAAACTTGTGTTTAAATCAAGCTTTGGTGAAAACCACTAATTACAAAGTGAGACAGAGCTACCAGTAGATGCATATTCAATCCAACACTGAGCAGCCTTGCAACAGAACGCCTGCAATGACTTGTGAAACACCAAAAACCAAATACATGGACAACAGTTTTAATGTTGCTAGGTGGATGCTAAGGTATTCTGATAATGCAGTTGTTAAGACGTTGCAAGGTGATTGCTTACTGACTCTTTTATAGTCCCTATATATGCCTCCTTCAATGTGGGATTCGAAATTGTAGCCTAATTGATGGCTTTAGAGTTGTCAAAAGTACCAACTTCGGTACCAAGTCGGTACTGAAATTTGAAAAAAATGTGACTATACCAGGATTTCCCCCTAGCATTTTGAGCGCTGTTGAGTGGATTCTTAAACACCTCTGATTGGCCACTGTGTTCAACAGATACGTCTGTGATTGGCTACAATGATCAACGCTTCAAAAACATGTTATAAATAGACATCAGTGATGCTCTTCACCGAGCGCTTACACAGATACACACGGGAGCGTTTGAAAGCAGACGTCTCTCAGCGTATCCCTAATATATCCGCCTGCTTTCAAACGCTCCCGTGTGTATCGAAGCGCTCAGTTAAGAGTGTCAATTATGTTTTGGAATTCACCCTTTGCGGGGAGTTTGACTGACAGGCGATCTGACCAATCATGCCACTGAATCTACCATTTTTTCGACAAACAAACCAGACAGGAGAGTTAATAAATTAACGTTGGTGGACTGGTGTGTATTGATGTCTTTCTGCTTGGGCTTAGGATGAAATGCGTTAAAACTTCGACACACAAGAACATTTTAGAAAAAAAAAAATCTGACAATTTTTTTTTTTTCTTAAGTAAAACATATGAACAATCTCTTGAGGTGTGGTAACTTTGCAATACGGAGGCCCGTTTCAAAGAAACAGTCAAAGTTTACATGACAACGGTGCAAAAAAACTGAAACGTTTTTTTCTTCGTATAGATGACAACGCTGTTAAAACGATCGCCATTTACATGGATCTGTGAAAACAACTAAAAATGCTGTATTATGCTGTCAGGCCAGTAGTTGGCGATGTCACTTTGTAAAGAAAGACTTTTACAGAGCACTCGCGCTACACGCGCATGCCTGTAGATTGAACACGTAATTTGCATGTGCATGCTGTCACCGTTTTCACAGATCCGCATTTTTGTTGTTTACACGATGATAACATTATCCTTTTCTAAAAAAACTTGCGAAAATGCAAAAGTTTGCATTTTCAGGCCCCCAAAATGCCATTGTCATGCAAATGAATGGCTAAAATGCATAAAAGTTCTCCGTTTTTAGTCAAGTCAATCATGAGAACGATTCATTCAAAAACGTAGATTCATTCAGTAACTAAACTGAAACTGTGCTCTACGGTTTGGAACTATTTTCATTGGCAAAACTGAGGAAAAACAGACAATACTGTGTCTAATATGCAAGTCACCTAATAGCCTAATAACCTAACTTATTGTTTATTGAATTGTTGTATAAAATAAATATCACATTTGCAAATGTGCTGATATTTGGGAAAACAGTATTTTTGCTCATGTGATATTGCTAATAAATATTAAAAACAACCATTTTTATGTAGACTTTTTTTTTTATATACCGTATCTTGGTTTTTGAAAGCATTTTTATTAATTTTGGTGGCATTTTTGCCCCCAGCCCCGTTAATTCAAATGTCTTCACAACAACAAGTTCGGTTTAACTTAAAGAAATTGTGACGGAAATATATTACTGTTGTACAGTAGAATTTAGCTATGTCTCAATGTAATAACAATAATAACACTAATAATAGTAATAATAAATTATTATTCAAACTTTTTTTTTTTTTTTTTATGAATCAAATTATGTAGACATGTTTTTTGATTATTATATTTAATTAAACCATTAAAATGGAATCCAGAAAGCTTAATGACATCGATCACTGATATCAGCTGAAGAATTTGGTAAAAAAATAAAAGGAATTTGAGAAAAATAAAGTATTTTATAGAGCCCTAAAAATGTAAATTTTTGTTAAACTTTTAATAAATTGTTCTTAAATTGTATAAGTTTCATGATTTCAGTTATTTAGACATGCTTTTTGATTATTAAAATTTAATTTAACTGTTAAATTGGAGTCCAAAAAAGTTAAAAACGCAACATTTTTCAAAAATAAAATGGAAAAAATGGAATTTTGACGTAATTTGGAAAAAAAATAAAATGGATTTCATAGGACGCTACAAACAAACTAAAGTGTAATACTTCGTTTTTGGGGTTTGTTCAAATCACTAACGCTATATAATGACAACAGTAACAGAAAATGGTTGAAAATGCTAAACAAGGTTCACCAACTGCCTTTTTTAACACACCAAATAAGGGGGCATTTGTTGGCCCGTTTTTGAACAGGTCAGAGTATAAAAACAAATTTATAAGTATAGCAGATTCCCAACATCAAGATTTAAATACAAACTGATTGGTTTCATGTCTTGCCAAAAAAGCGTTCTTTCCACACTATTTTTGTGCTTATATCAACATGGCAAAGCTCCTCGGTAAAAATTCCTTATTTAACAGTAACACATGGACTAACTTCTGACAAATGAGGGTGTTGGAGTACATAGTGTTCAGGACACACAACTGGCAGAGTGAACTTGTCGGTGTCTGATCTAGACAATATCTTAAGAGGGCACTATAGTGGCCAACTGCACTGACCGTTATTGAGGAAATTCCAGCCAACCAGACAGAAAAGGTGGTTTAAATAAAATGTGATGAATGTTCTTATCTTCTGTTGAATGCTACATGGCCTATAAAATAGGAATAGGAAAGGTAATTTTAATGTGTTTGTAATAGGGCTGTATTTAATCATAATTTATACGTTATGCTGATTAATGTTGTGGGCACGCAATAACATGAATGTTACAGCTTAATTTTGTTATGACATGATTAATTGCACTTTTTATTTTTTCACTTTTGATAATTAGATACCAAAGGGGGTAAAAAAATCACAGCTCTTTAATTAGAAAGTGTGAATCATCTTATGTGGTAAGACACAAAGTTATTGCTCATCCACAGAGGAAGATGACACTGTTTTTTTTTTGTTTTTTTGGCTGTCTAGTGAATCACAAAACTCACAGGGATAGATAAAGAACAACGTTTATCAAAGTTAAACTGCATGAACACTTTACTTGAAGTCTAAATAATTGTAACTACAGCGCCACAGTTAAAATACATCATAATACTATTTATGGTTATATCTTTAAACAGTGTGTCCAATTATAAATGTCAAAACCAAATGTTTTTTCGATGGTTCTTTGTTATTGAGACAACTACATGGGTTACAACATCAATATTTTGCTTGATTGTCATCTCTAAAAAGCAAACTTCAGGTTGAGCCGAGCGTAAACAATGCTCTGTCTAAAGTCCAAAAGGTGAAAATGTGTAGAATATTCAAAGGGTGAATTTTCAGTTTTCCAATATTTACTGTCTGGATTATATTTCTAAAAGTCTCATTGAGATCTGGACAAAGAAAACTGTGTGAAAATCAAGTGGTGTAAAATCTACTAAACCACACAAGTTCAAGTGCAGGTTACTGAACAAGCTGATTCCTTGAAGAAACATTAAAGGGAGTATTATCTTTCTCACACTGAGAACAACCAATCATTCATCTCTCTACCTCCTCCTCCTTCTCTCTCTCTCTGTCTCTCTCTCTCTCTTTGAGGCGGAGCAAACAGCAGTTGCATTTTAGATCAAAAGTTTAAATCAAAAGTTAAGATGAGTTTTAAAGGGTTAGTTCACCCAAAAATTAAAATTCTGTCATTTACTCACTCTCATGTCTTTCCAAACCCATAAGACTTTCGTTCATCTTCGGAACAAATTCAATTATTTGTAATAAAATCGGAACTTCTGTACCTTCATTAACAGCTATGAAACTACCACTTTGAGGCTTCAAAAAGTTCTTAAAGAGATTGTAAAACTAATCCATATGAATTGAGTGGTTTAGTCCAAATTTTCTGAAGAGACCCGATCGCTGTATATGATGAACAGACTGAATTTAGGCTTTTATTCACATATAAACATTCATCAACGCACACATCAGTTGTGGTAAATGGAAGCTCAAGCATGATCGCTTGAACCAATGAGGTTCATTCTCGTGTTACGCATCACGTTTGAGCTTCAGCAAGAACCAATGAGGTTCATTCTGGTGTTACGCATCACGTTTGAGCTTCAGCAAGAACCAATGAGGTTCATTCTCGTGTTACGCATCACGTTTGAGCTTCAGCAAGAACCAATGAGGTTCATTCTGGTGTTACGCATCACGTTTGAGCTTCAGCAAGAACCAATGAGGTTCATTCTCGTGTTACGCATCACGTTTGAGCTTCAGCAAGAACCAATGAGGTTCATTCTGGTGTTACGCATCACGTTTGAGCTTCAGCAAGAACCAATGAGGTTCATTCTCGTGTGACGCAGCACGTTTGAGCTTCAGCAAGAACCAATGAGGTTCATTCTCGTGTGACGCAGCACGTTTGAGCTTCAGCAAGAACCAATGAGGTTCATTCTCGTGTGACGCATCACGTTTGAGCTTCAGCAAGAACCAATGAGGTTCATTCTGGTGTTACGCATCACGTTTGAGCTTCAGCAAGAACCAATGAGGTTCATTCTGGTGTTACGCATCACGTTTGAGCTTCAGCAAGAACCAATGAGGTTCATTCTGGTGTTACGCAGCACGTTTGAGCTTCAGCAAGAACCAATGAGGTTCATTCTCGTGTTACGCATCACGTTTGAGCTTCAGCAAGAACCAATGAGGTTCATTCTGGTGTTACGCATCACGTTTGAGCTTCAGCAAGAACCAATGAGGTTCATTCTGGTGTTACGCATCACGTTTGAGCTTCAGCAAGAACCAATGAGGTTCATTCTGGTGTTACGCATCACGTTTGAGCTTCAGCAAGAACCAATGAGGTTCATTCTGGTGTTACGCAGCACGTTTGAGCTTCAGCAAGAACCAATGAGGTTCATTCTCGTGTGACGCATCACGTTTGAGCTTCAGCAAGAACCAATGAGGTTCATTCTGGTGTTACGCATCACGTTTGAGCTTCAGCAAGAACCAGTGAGGTTCATTCTGGTGTTACGCATCACGTTTGAGCTTCAGCAAGAACCAGTGAGGTTCATTCTGGTGTTACGCATCACGTTTGAGCTTCAGCAAGAACCAATGAGGTTCATTCTGGTGTTACGCATCACGTTTGAGCTTCAGCAAGAACCAATGAGGTTCATTCTGGTGTTACGCATCACGTTTGAGCTTCAGCAAGAACCAATGAGGTTCATTCTCGTGTTACGCATCACGTTTGAGCTTCAGCAAGAACCAATGAGGTTCATTCTCGTGTTATGCATCACGTTTGAGCTTCAGCAAGAACCAATGAGGTTCATTCTCGTGTTACGCATCACGTTTGAGCTTCCTCAAGAACCAATGAGGTTCATTCTGGTGTTACGCATCACGTTTGAGCTTCAGCAAGAACCAATGAGGTTCATTCTCGTGTGACGCATCACGTTTGAGCTTCAGCAAGAACCAATGAGGTTCATTCTCGTGTTATGCATCACGTTTGAGCTTCAGCAAGAACCAATGAGGTTCATTCTCGTGTTATGCATCACGTTTGAGCTTCAGCAAGAACCAATGAGGTTCATTCTCGTGTTACGCATCACGTTTGAGCTTCCTCAAGAACCAATGAGGTTCATTCACTTTTGGATACCTTAGCCATTTACATTTAGTCATTTAGCTGACGCTTTTCTCCAAAGCGACTTACAAATGAGAGTAGTAGAAGCAGTCAAATCAACTTGAGTACAATCCAAAACAGTACGTAAGTGCCGTGTCACACTTGTCTGATTGTCTTTGCATTATTAGAGTAGCAATGGCATCTGCAAACAAATGATGCTAGAGCTAGAGATCCTTTCCTTTCCTTTCCTCTCTCTTTATTTTTGCAATTAAATCCAACAAGCCCCATTTTTAGTGGAAATGTTAGTGGATCTAACATATTAACTATTGACATATTCCACTAACATCTGACAAAAAGTGTGCTGTAATTGTAAAGACAATATTATTTTATAATTTGCTTACAAATTTTAAGATATTAACGCATTTTTAAGTGTGCAAATTCCTTTGGTGTCACTGTACTTCATCTCTCTTTCTGTGGAGCTCATGACTCTGGTGTTTCTGTGTCCAATAATTGACATACACACTTAAAAATAAAGGTTCAAAAAGGTGTTTTTGGGTTCCTAAAAGAACAGTTTTTAGAAAGAACCACTTTTCTCTTAATGTGAAGAACATATGCAGTATAATATTATACAAAGATCACTATAAAGTACATTTAATCATAGATGCCAATAAAGAACCTCTATTTTTAAGTACTAGAAACATAACTGCACCCTTAATAACAGTTCGTTTAATTATTAAATAACAATGAAAAGACTGTCATATGAAAACAGGTCAGACAGACTTTTCAAAAAAAAAAAAAAAGAGAAGAGCTATATGTATATGAAGATGACCTACTAAACTATTTTACTAAAGCCTATTGAAATTAAATGAACTAAAAATATGTGTCAGACTAAGAGAGCTAATCAGTCGTTTCAGAAAGAATAACTGAGCTGACAGCTAGGCTAGTTTGCTTCGTCAAGTTAACTAATCAATAAATAAACCAGACTTAGCCTATTGACTCCGATATGTTGTGGCGGCACTGTTTCATAATATTTGTAGACTAAAAATGTTTTACAACAACAGGCTAAATCGCTTTCTACAGGTGAAGTTGAACCGAAACAACCTGTCATTAGAAGTCAACGGATAAGTTATTCAGCGGAAGAAACTACAGTAGCGATTCAACAACAAATACTCTTCACACAACACAGGTTATAAATACTAAAAATAAGTATTTAAAATAAGCAATAGGCACCTACTTTTCATAATAAGTCCGTGTGGGATTGAAGGCACAGGTACGGCGATTCCGTGTGACTGACAGTCAGTCAGAAGCGAAATGTAGCTGAAGCGCGCGCGCGTGTTGATCTGTGAGTCAGTGACTCTAGCTGAAGACATGTGTGTCTCAGATCTGCAATCAGACCTTCTCTTTCACAAGACACAAAATATACTGGCAGTCATCCACAGTTGGAGACTCACTGACGTTTGAGGACATGCGAAGTAGGTTTTCCCTACTGGCTGTGTGCATTTTATAGTGGAGGCAGATAATGTCCAAATGAAGTGTTATCCGTGTTCGTTCAGTTTGAAATCACTTGCTGACATAAACCAGCGATAACAAATTAAAGCACAGGTATTTCACTCGTCATATAGGCTTCCGGAATAATTAAACAGGTGATTCATGCTTTTTCATAGATGAGTAACACTACAAGGACGCAGAGAGAGGTGAAATATGAACGAGAATCACTGATATAATCTATCTGTAAGCTGAACACTTTAAATATTCCAAATGTTTAAGATGCAGTGATTTTAATTGAAGTCTCATGGACGCTGATCGCCTGCTATGTGACTAAAATCAAACTAGACAATGGCGCCACCACGTGGATCAAACACGCATGTGCCCTTCAGGAGTTAAAACGGTTAAAGCAATTAAAAGCAACATCAGCTGATTGTTTGTGGATAATTTATATTATTATATCACTATGTGACAATGGATATTGTGTGCAATGTAAAACATTTTTGAATCGGTTCTCGGTTCACATTTTTAATTACGTTCGTGAGAGCGATTCTTGATTCTTTTGAGTCAGATTGTGTCTGAGTGACTCTTTCGATCACTAATCTGACTGATTCAGTTATCCAGTTCAGTTCACTGGCCACTAGTGTTTCATTTCCTATAAACACATTAACTAGGCTTGTTTTTTTTAGGAATTAAAATCACATTATACAACCTAATAAATGAAAAAAATCAGGCAGTAAGAACTAAAAACAAAACTAAAAAAAAAAAAAACTAGCCCTACTTGTTAAAGCTGCAGTCTGTAACTTTTTTTAGTTAAAAATTATTCAAAATTAATTTTTGAGCAAGTACATAACCAGCCAGTGTTCAAAACTATCTCCGATTCACAACAGTAAGCTTGTAATAATGTTTTCTAATTAGAGTGGTACTGGTAGGTTTCTGCGGGAAATTCGAGCATGCATCTTTGCGTTATTACTTCACGTCTGTTTACATAAAGAAGGAGTCACAGCTAGTAGGCTATATGGCATGCTGACGGATCATTTATAGCCTTTTCTCACAGCAGCTGCAATAATTAACCCCTTAAGCCCGAAGTGTCCCGCCGGCGGGACACCACCCCCCGTGAAAACGTTTATAATCAAATTACTAAGCAACCACTGACAGGAATAACATAAAATAGGTATCATTTTAAAGTTTAGAAACTCAGCTTTTTAATTACATCATTTTGCTCTTAACGAGTGCTGAGTTATCACTCTAAAACGGAGTGTACCGCCCGCAGGTGCCACCTAGCTATAAAAAACGCAGCACGTAATAATCATATTTTTCAAAACTCCTGCCTAGATAATCACAAAATACGTGTCATTTGAAAGCTTTGAGTCTGAACTTTACAATGAATGTAGCCAATTTGATTAACACCTAAGTACTGCTGAGTTATTTGCTGAAAAATAATAATAAAAAAAAATCATAATTTAGGGGGAAAAAATTTTTTTTTTTACTATGTACTCCAATGTGTCAAAAGCATCATGCAGCTCAGATAATCATGTGTTATATGTCATTTGAAAGGTCTCACAGGGTAGAATACAACGAGTATAATTGTTTTAGGCTTTGAGTGAGTTTTTGTATGTGAAGCCCCGCAAGACCCATATGTAAATAATAAACCGACGCAGCAGTTATGTCACATTTTCGTTCGTAACATCAAGAAACATGCTCTGATTGTGGAAAATTGGACATCATTACTTACAATGGATTCTCCTGATTAAAATTAGTCTATGGAAGTAAAATAATACCATATGTTTTTGAAACAAAAAGCATGTTGAATTGCACTAACTGAAAAAAAATATGCATTGCATTAGCCACGCTTATATTTTAATTCATTGTATTTTTAGGGCTTGCATTTTTATGGGCTGAAATTCAACATGGTTGTATATTTAAGCTGTGAATATTTCAATTCAAAACATTTCACACACATTTTCAATGTTAAAAATTCAGTAATCCATATTCGCCTTTAAGATTTCACTTCCAAAATATTCATTTTGTTTAAAAATACAACCTCTAATATTCAGCAGGCAATTTTCGGGCCATTTTATTTTACGTTACAAATTCGTGTCCGCAAATTCAGTGGTTCAAATATCAACATTTCACATCCGGGAACTGCAGGAATAGCAGCGGAGTACCGAGCATTATCTACATCTGCTGTTAGTCGACCTCACCAGCAGGTGGTGCAAGAGCGTGTTGATGAAGAGCAGAGTGATGTATAGAGCAAGTCATTCATTTCATTCATTACAACAGATTTACATTAATGGAGAAAGCGGTAAGTGCATGTGTGATGATTATCAGGGCCAGAATATATGCAGAAAAGGTGATAAAGACACAAAAGTTGTGTTTACATTTAATTCATTACTGTTACTTTCCCTGTGTAGCCTACATGTAAGCAGCTTTTCTCCACAGTGAACGAGATGATAACGTTATTCCCCGATGCTGATGTACAGCTCAAACATTAAATCTGAGACAGACATATAACTTTCCTTACTTTATATTTCAGCGCTGTGCTGCAGTACTGTGGTTTCCCTCAATACGTCATACTCACGTTTCCCCTGCCGTCGGGACACATATAGAACGCTTAACTTTTCTTTATAGACTATTGAATTTTTAACAATGAAAATGTGTGTGAAATGTTTTGAATTAAAATATTAACAGCTTAAATATATACAACCATGTTGAATTTCAGCTCTTAAAAATGCAAGTCCTAAAAATACAATGGATTAAAATGTAAGCACGGTTAATGCAATGCATTTTAAAAATACCCATCAGGGGGCGCCAATGGATAAACAAAAAGGCTACCTTGGTTCCAAATGCTCTAACTTTTGATTTCTTTATGGGATCAGCACGAAATTTGATCCAGATACAGCTCATATATAGGGGAACATCACCAAAAAGAATTTCCTCTCTGAGTTATTGCATGTCAAATATGAAATATATGTAAATTTTCCCTTGAGCAAACTTTTATTTTTTGACCTTATTAGCAATTTCTCAGCATTAGAATGTCCAAATTTATTTATTTATTTTAAAATGTAAAAAAGTTTTCTTTCAAACGCTACCAACCTTTTGACTCTCCTTGCTAGAGATATGAAGTTATGAGTCATTATTTCATGTCACTAAAAAAATGCCTACCTTTGTTCTAAATACTATAACTTTTGATTTCTTTATGCAACCACCACGAGATACAGTTCACATATAGAGGAACATCACCAAAAAAAGAATGAACCTGCTACCGTATTTCCTTCATGAGATATTCCATTTTAAATTAGAAAGATATGTAAATTTTCCTTTTTCCCACTTTTTTTATTTTTTTTATTTGGCTGTTTATTTGCAGTTTCTCAGCATGAGAATATCCAAATCTATTTATTTTTTATTTAAAAATGTAAAAAATTTCCTTTCACCAACCTTTTGACTCTCCTTGCTAGAGATATGAAGTTATGAGTCATTATTTTTGTTCATGTCACTAAAAAAATGCCTACCTTTGTTCTAAATACTGTAACTTTTGATTTCTTTATGCAACCACCACGAGATACAGTTCACATATAGAGGAACATCACCAAAAAAAGAATGAACCTGCTACCGTATTTCCTTCATGAGATATTCCATTTTAAATTAGAAAGATATGTATTTTTTTTTTTTTTTTTGGCTGTTTATTTGCAGTTTCTCAGCATGAGAAAGTCCAAATGTATTTATTTTTTTATTTAAAAATGTAAAAAAAAAAATTCCTTTTACCAACCTTTTGACTCTCCTTGCCATTGTTTTGAAGTTACGAGTCTTTACTTTTTTTGTGACACTCAGAAGAAAAAAAAATCCTCTGAAAATACCCTCAGGGCTTAAGGGGTTAAACTTATCATTTTGATGGCGGATTGTATGGTATGACAAATTAACCTTACAGATTACAGATTGAAATCTACAGGTAACACTAATACACACTAAATACACATAGTCACACAATGCTGATGTTGTTACCATTAATAATTTGAGAACAAAGTATAACAGTAATAATAATTTGCACGGTTTTTGACGTGATCCGAGCTAAGAGATCGTTAGATTTAATCATCATTGCCATTTTTTCTCTCTCTCAGTTAGTTAAAGTGGCAGACATGTTACTTACTTGTTCAAATGACATTTTCCAGTGAAAACTCTTATTTTGGTGATTCTTCTGAAGTACAGTATCCACACCTGTGCGGTGGCGGACAGCAAACATTAGATCCATCCGCGCTGAGGATCCGTGCCGATGCACAACTCACGTAAAGATGATAATTCCGCAAACAACTGCAATTGCAGGTTTCAAACAGAGATGGCGACAAAGAAGCAAAACTTAAGGACTTCAGCTTTAATGCAATGGTGGGGATTTTTAATTATTTCCAGTGACTCAAGTCTTCTGAATGAATGTCATTATGAGTGAGTCATGAATGAATCACGAATTGATTCGTTAAGCGCATAGAAAACGCCGTGCCTTTTTATTTATTTTTTTATAGAACTAGTAAACAAACAAACAAAAAAAAACATTAAGCATGTAATTGTGCATCACAGTTGATTTGCATATGTGGAATGCACGCGAACCCACTGACTGCCTGCAGTATATCTGAGTAGCCAGAGATGCAGCAGGATTGTGTGTTTGGATGCGCATCGCCGCGCATCGCCCCGCCCCGCCCCGCCTCTCCTCTACTCGCGCAGCTGGAGCTCCTCTGATCACACACTGTACAGGCATCGGCCCCGCTGTCAAAATGTTTCTGCTCGGATTCAGCCTGTGCCTGGGCATCGTCCATGGAATTGTCCCCGAAATATCCAAAACAGACATGGACATCATTGCAAACATGGAGACAAATGTAGCACAAGGACAAACGACACTGAGCGATATGTTCAAAGAGGTGGAGGAACTGATGGAGGACACGCAGCAGAAGCTGGAGGACGCGGTGCATCAGGTTTCTGCCAATATATCACTTCTGTCATAACTAATAATAGCTCAGTTTTGATAATAGCATCACTGGTTATGGCACATGCCAAATCAGAGCTGACTTTTCCTAAAAAATGATCCATCACATTTTAATTCATTTTAGATAGAATGTCATGAACTGAGCAGTATTGCATTATGACCAATCAACATTATTTCCATAATCTTCAAACTATTTTATGTGAACACTATTGTTAGGGGTTATGCTTCAAAGATCCCCCAAATGTGCCGTTTAAGAACTGATGACAGATTAAGTTGAAAAGTGGATATCATATTGGTTAAATTGATTATCTTATAGGCCTTTTACCTCTTTACTGTAAAATATATAACTAGTCAGATCCGTATGTGCTTTATGTGGTAAAATTTGAACTAACTGGCTTTATTCAAGTCAAAAATCATAATTTATTATTACTGAATAAACCTAAAAAAGTTTAAAATGAGTTGCGATTTTCAGGCCTGGAAAAGTCATGGAAATCATAAAAATCTTTTAGTTTTCCCTCTTGCTACACTGAGCAATTATCATACGATTATTTTAACCAGTAATCATGAACAGCTAAAAAAAAAAAAAAAGCCATGAAAATGAGAACCCATACATCAGTGAAAGTGATTTCTAAGAGCCAGTTCATGTAGAAATGACTTATTGCAGAGTTTTCAAATAAGAGATTCTGTTTTTCTTTCTCTCAGATGGACAATGAGACAGCAAAATCAAACCTCCATCCACAAAATGACTCTTCAAACCTCCAAAATTACAGCAGTATTGAAATCAGAGCTGGGAATCAATCTATTCATATCGCCGAGAGAATCAATAAGGTAGGTGAAGAGCTTTTGTATGGTTCAGTAATGCAGTTTAAATGTAGTTAAACCACTTTCCAGACCCGATTCTGACTGGTCAAATCATTTGGCATAATGACCACTTAAAAGTAAGTGTGCTATTTCTCTTGTGTCACTCACAATCACATAATAAACTGAATGTACCATCATGCGTATCATGTTTTAAATGCATGATAAACTCAGTAGACACTTCTGTGTTTTTACTCCCAGACAACAGACAGTTCAACTGAAGAGACCAACAGCTCAACAACCATTCAGCCCAGAGATAAAGAGAACAGCCTTGATCACGTAAGCTGTCTCTCTGTCTAATTGTGTCTGAGAAACATGGCATTTATCTTGCTCAGCCAGACACTGCCACAACCAAAAGCCTTTTATTTGTACACATTTTCTCAGGAAGAATACTGTATAGGAAGAGGAAGCATTTCATTTCCCGTCTGACTGAAACGAGACTGTATTGAGCTGGTGTTTTAGATGGCAGGGTTCTGGATCCCAGGTGACAGATCAGTTGACAAGGCAAGATAATGCCAGATAATCTCGTCGGAGGCTTTACGGATCCATTCGACAGATCCATTTCAGATCTACAGGCATTCAGGGAGCTCAGACAAATAAAGCGAATGCTGAATAACAGAGTGGATTTCCCTTCAGGTCTGCTCTTAGACAGATGTAGTATAAGAGCACTGTAAGGAAAAATCCATTGAACAAAATATCTTCCAATGTATACTCCATTTGATAGCTTGCGCGAACACATGCGCTCTAGAAAGTTTCATCTTTGTTCATTGTCTGTGCTATTTTTCTCCAGAAGTTATGACTGATAAAAATGTCTTTTTATTCTTTTAAACTAAAATGGTGACGAAATTTGCGTCACGCGGACACTCGCGTACACGTGACAAAAACGAAGTATACTTTGGGCTTAAGTTTACTGACATTTTTCTTTAACCCTAAAACCGCAATGCGTAAATCAAACTATGGGTTTAAAAAACCTGCAAAAAATCATTTTAAGAAAATCATTGAATAAATAAACAGTACATTGGGACCTACTTTTACACACTTGGAGTGAGGAAGTAATGAATCCATTAGGTCATTCAAAGGTCGTTCTTTTGATAACATTTATTTATAAAGTCATGTTGTTATTATGATGTTTCGTGTTTCAGTTACATGCATTTAAAATATCTTATACTCAACTCAAGTGTGACCAGCTTATAAATTAAGTCTGATGTAAGAATCAAGTATTTTAAAGACCCCATGTGCACCATTTCCTTCCTGTATTGATGTATTTCCTATTGAAACAGGAAGTTGGAGAGGAAATACTAAAAGGCTCATCCCCGCCTTATTTTTTTAAATAGCCTTAGTTACAATACATGATTCGCTAATCAGTTGCAGGCGCTTAAAGGGTTAGTTCACCCAAAAATGAAACTAGTTATTTTAGTTTATAAATTTTTAAACATGGATATT
Source organism: Elopichthys bambusa (assembly GCA_037101425.1). NCBI lineage: Eukaryota > Metazoa > Chordata > Actinopteri > Cypriniformes > Xenocyprididae > Elopichthys > Elopichthys bambusa. The sequence goes on along the minus strand of CM074432.1, from coordinate 45,660,623 downwards.
TTTCTTACAAAAACCCATCACTTCACTTCAGAAGGCCTTTATTAACCCCCTAGAGGTGTATGGATTATTTTTATGACGGATGGATGCATTTTTTTTGGGCTTCAAAATCTCGACCCCCATTCACTCCCATTAAAAAGCTTGGAAGAGCCATGATTATTTTAAATATATCTCAGATTGTGTTTGTCCGAAAGAAGATAGTCATATACACCTAGGATGGCTTGAGGGTGAGTAAATCATGGGATCATTTTCATTTTTGGGCTAAAAATGTCCCTTTAAGGGGGAGGGACATTTCTTTTAGACAGCATTTGATTGGACAAAAATCTGTGTAGTGCAGGATGAGTCATCAATATTTTTGGTCTGTTTTTCCAGATGAGATTGTACATTTCAAATGCATATTTGCAAAAAATAGCGTAGAGAGGGCCTCGGTGTAGAAACAGTTTTCACATTTAGAAATGCTAAATATCACAGTTAATTACAAAGAAATGGCAAGTAACACACTGAATTAAATGTGAAATTTTAAAGTTTAAAAACTGAAATAGTATTTTCTTGTAAAACATACTCCAGCAATCTTTTACTTACAACTTTACAGTGTAGACGTGGACTAAAAGACACAATTGGGGTCCTTAAGTATGATTTGTAATAATAAAATTGCAGTGGTTGTATTTAATATGTTTAATATTTTTATTTCTTCTAAAGATAATGGAAGGTATGATTTTTCCAGGATTAAAAAAAAAGGGAAATTAAGCATTAAAGGGTTAGTTCACCCAAAAATTAAAATTCTGTCATTAATTACTCACCCTCATGTCGTTCCACACCCGTAATTAACACTTTCAATGCCCAGAAAGCTACTAAAGACATATTTAAAACAGTTCATGTGACTACAGTGGTTCAACCTTAATGTTATGAAGCGACAAGAATACTTTTTGTGCGGCAAAAAAACAAAATAACAATATCTAGTGATGGGCGATGTCAAAACACTGCTTCATGAAGCTTCGAAGCTTTACAAATCTTTGATTTCAAATCAGTGGTTCGGAACACGTATCAAACTGCCAAAGTCACGCCCCCCAGTGGTGAACCATTGAAATTTTGAAACACTTATGACGCAACGAAGCCTCATTTACTGGAATCACGTGACTTTGGCAGTTTGATACAAGCTCTGAACCACTGATTCGAAACAAAAGATTCGTAAAGCTTCATGAAGCAGTGTTTTGAAATCGCCCATCACTAGATATTGTTGAATAAAGTCGTTTTTTGGCGCACAAAAAGTATTCTCGTCGCTTCATAACATTAAGGTTGAACCACTGTAGTCACATGAACTGTTTTAAATATGTCTTTAGTAGCTTTCTGGGCATCTGATAGTGTTAATTATCTTGCTGTCAATGCAGGCCTCAATGAGCCATCGGATTTTATCAAAAATATCTTAATTTGTGTTCTGAAGATGAGCGAAGGTCTTACAGAGATTCATTTTTGGGTGAACTAACCCTTTAAGGCATAAAACGCTTTTTGTCCTACACTTCAAAATCAGCCTAAATGTGGGGGTGTACTGTAGACAAAAATACCGCACCTCTCATATGACCACCTCATATCCTCCTAAAATCCTGTGAATGTTGTTTTAACTCTCTGGTGAAGTACAACTCTGCTATTGATTAGTTATGTGGACTATGTGCTTGAAGTTTGAAGCTCAACTCTCATCTGTTCCTTCTTGAATGAAGGTTTTGAATGGTTTTCTTCTGTCTCTCAGGAGTGTGTCATTGATGAAGACTGTGAGAAGAACAGGTACTGTCTCTACGAGACGCGCAGCTCAAAGTGTCTGCCCTGCAAACAGCTTGATGCGGTAAGCGGTTTCAAATTTCACAGACTAGGCACACTGCAAGGTTGCATAACCTCTAATATTATCCAGTATAAAAGATTCTCTAGTGTGCTTAGTGCATGCTAGGTGTTCAGCCTAGTCCCTAGTTATTTCCATTTGCTCCATTTGGTTTTCCGCACAAACATACGAACCTGTAATGTGGCTTTCAAAAAATATGAATCGTGCAACTAAGCCTGCATTGTGACTGCATTGCAGTACAAGTGCACCTGGAATCTGATATGCTGGAGTGTTTCTCCTTTGGGTTTCACATCAAAGTGCACAGATTGCTAAATATGAGCAGCTTCTCCGGTCCTACATAGGACACATTGAGTTCACCTCGAGGCACAGGAAGTAGTGTAGCCAACTAAGCAGAATACAGATGTGGATTACTCTTGCAGGATACTGTTGTAGCAGATTGTATCATTACAATCTGTGTATTCTTGTTAGAAAGCCTTGTCCTAGCTCAGCTAGGCTTTGAACAAACTAACCATATGTATGAAACATCGTGCTAATAGTTTTGTAAGCATTCAGACTTAAGATTTTCTCTTGGTGGATGATAAAAGGGTAAAAAACAACACTGAAAGATGTTTTGCAGCTGAACAATTGGCATGTTGTTATACTATGGTATAATCCATTGAACATAATCCCTCACAGCTTCGTTTTCATTCCTGTCAAAAAATTAAATATAGCACTACCCTGACTAAGGTCTATTCCTGAAAAAAGACCCTTATTTGCTGGTTATTTTTGGTGAATCAGTAATGTACAGCAGGTCCAGAGAAGTCTGATTACTGAACGAATGACTTTTATGAGCCAGTACTTTCTAATGAACCAACTGCATATAGAACAACCAGTAGAATCTGATTCCTGAACTAATGACTCTTATGAACCAGTTCCTTTTAGTGAATCACTAGCAAATGCCGGAACCAGTGGAGTTAGATTACCGAACAAATGACTCTTATGAAGCAGTTTATTTTAGTGAATCACTAGCAAATGCCGGAACTAGTGGAGTTAGATTACCGAACTAATGACCCTTATGAACCAGTTCTTTTTAGTGAATCACTAGCATACAAAAACAATTAGCGTCCGATTGGATGAATGGCTGTTATGAGCCAGTATGTGATTCAGTAACATACATTGCAATAATGTAACCAGTATAGTCCAATTACTGAATGAATGACTCTCATGAACCAGTTCTTTTTAGTGAATCACTAGCATAAAGGGCAACCAGTGGAGTCAAATTCTGAACGAATGACTCTTATGAGCCAGTACTTTTTAGTGAACCACTTGCGTATAGGCTAATGCAATCAGTAGAGTCTAATTAGTGAACTAATGACTCTTTTGAGCCAGTTCTTTTTATTGTGATTTAATAAAATACAGTGCAACGAGTGGAGTCTGATTGCTAAATGAATGACTCTTATGAACCAGTTCCTTTTAGTGAATCACTAGCAAATGCCGGAACTAGTGGAGTTAGATTACCGAACTAATGACTCTTATGAACCAGTTCTTTTTAGTGAATCACTAGCATAAAGGGCAACCAGTGGAGTCAAATTCTGAACGAATGACTCTTATGAGCCAGTACTTTTTAGTGAACCACTTGTGTATAGGCTAACGCAATCAGTAGAGTCTAATTAGTGAACTAATGACTCTTTTGAGCCAGTTCTTTTTATTGTGATTTAATAAAATACAGTGCAACGAGTGGAGTCTGGTTGCTAAATGAATGACTCTTATGAACCAGTTCCTTTTAGTGAATCACTAGCAAATGCCGGAACCAGTGGAGTTAGATTACCGAACTAATGACCCCTATGAACCAGTACTTTTTAGTGAATCAATAGCATACAAAAACAATTAGCGTCCGATTGGATGATTGGCTGTTATGAGCCAGTATGTGATTCAGTAACATACATTGCAATAATGTAACCAGTATAGTCCAATTACTGAATGAATGACTCTCATGAAGTGGGAGAGAGAGTAATTAGAGTAATTAGAGTACTACTCTAGAGTAATTAGAGTAATTAATTAGAGTAATTAGAGAGTAATTAATTAGAGTAATTAGAGAGTAATTAGTGAACTAATGACTCTTTTGAGCCAGTTCTTTTTATTGTGATTTAATAAAATACAGTGCAACGAGTGGAGTCTGATTGCTAAATGAATGACTCTTATGAACCAGATCCTTTTAGTGAATCACTAGCAAATGCCGGAACCAGTGGAGTTAGATTACCGAACTAATGACCCTTATGAACCAGTTCTTTTTAGTGAATCACTAGCATACAAAAACAATTAGCGTCCGATTGGATGAATGGCTGTTATGAGCCAGTATGTGATTCAGTAACATACATTGCAATAATGTAACCAGTATAGTCCAATTACTGAATGAATGACTCTCATGAACCAGTTCTTTTTAGTGAATCACTAGCATAAAGGGCAACCAGTGGAGTCAAATTCTGAACGAATGACTCTTTTGAGCCAGTACTTTTTAGTGAACCACTTGCATATAGGCTAATGCAGTCAGTAGAGTCTAATTAGTGAACTAATGACTCTTTTGAGCCAGTTCTTTTTATTGTGATTTAATAAAATACAGTGCAACGAGTGGAGTCTGATTGCTAAATGAATGACTCTTATAAACCAGTTCCTTTTAGTGAATCACTAGCAAATGCCGGAACCAGTGGAGTTAGATTACCGAACTAATGACTCTTATGAACCAGTACTTTTTAGTGAATCACTAGCAAATGCCGGAACTAGTGGAGTTAGATTACCGAACTAATGACCCTTATGAACCAGTTCTTTTTAGTGAATCACTAGCAAATGCCGGAACTAGTGGAGTTAGATTACCGAACTAATGACCCTTATGAACCAGTTCCTTTTAGTGAATCACTAGCAAATGCCGGAACTAGTGGAGTTAGATTACCGAACTAATGACCCTTATGAACCAGTTCTTTTTAGTGAATCACTAGCATACAAAAACAATTAGCGTCCGATTGGATGAATGGCTGTTATGAGCCAGTATGTGATGCAGTAACATACATTGCAATAATGTAACCAGTATAGTCCAATTACTGAATGAATGACTCTTATGAACCAGTTCCTTTTAGTGAATCACTAGCAAATGCCGGAACTAGTGGAGTTAGATTACCGAACTAATGACTCTTATGAACCAGTTCTTTTTAGTGAATCACTAGCATAAAGGGCAACCAGTGGAGTCAAATTCTGAACGAATGACTCTTATGAGCCAGTACTTTTTAGTGAACCACTTGTGTATAGGCTAACGCAATCAGTAGAGTCTAATTAGTGAACTAATGACTCTTTTGAGCCAGTTCTTTTTATTGTGATTTAATAAAATACAGTGCAACGAGTGGAGTCTGGTTGCTAAATGAATGACTCTTATGAACCAGTTCCTTTTAGTGAATCACTAGCAAATGCCGGAACCAGTGGAGTTAGATTACCGAACTAATGACCCTTATGAACCAGTACTTTTTAGTGAATCAATAGCATACAAAAACAATTAGCGTCCGATTGGATGAATGGCTGTTATGAGCCAGTATGTGATTCAGTAACATACATTGCAATAATGTAACCAGTATAGTCCAATTACTGAATGAATGACTCTCATGAAGTGGGAGTGAGAGTAATTAGAGTAGTAATTAGAGTAATTAGAGTAATTAGAGTACTACTCTAGAGTAATTAGAGTAATTAGAGAGTAATTAGTGAACTAATGACTCTTTTGAGCCAGTTCTTTTTATTGTGATTTAATAAAATACAGTGCAACGAGTGGAGTCTGATTGCTAAATGAATGACTCTTATGAACCAGTTCCTTTTAGTGAATCACTAGCAAATGCCGGAACCAGTGGAGTTAGATTACCGAACTAATGACCCTTATGAACCAGTTCTTTTTAGTGAATCAATAGCATACAAAAACAATTAGCGTCCGATTGGATGAATGGCTGTTATGAGCCAGTATGTGATTCAGTAACATACATTGCAATAATGTAACCAGTATAGTCCAATTACTGAATGAATGACTCTCATGAACCAGTTCTTTTTAGTGAATCACTAGCATAAAGGGCAACCAGTGGAGTCAAATTCTGAACGAATGACTCTTATGAGCCAGTACTTTTTAGTGAACCACTTGCGTATAGGCTAATGCAATCAGTAGAGTCTAATTAGTGAACTAATGACTCTTTTGAGCCAGTTCTTTTTATTGTGATTTAATAAAATACAGTGCAACGAGTGGAGTCTGATTGCTAAATGAATGACTCTTATGAACCAGTTCCTTTTAGTGAATCACTAGCAAACGCCACAACCAGTGGCAACCAAATCAGATGACCAATCTAATGACTCTTATGTGCCAGTACTTTTTAGTGAATCAATAGCATACCACACACACAACATCTGGAGTCTAATTCCTCAATGATTCTTATGAGTCAAGGTTTTTTTTTTAAGTGAACCACTCTACAATCAGTAGAGTCTAATTCCTTAACTAATTACACTGATGAGCCAGTTGTTTTTAATGTGATTCAGTAGCATACAGTGCAATAAGTCTGATTCATGAACGAATGATACTTACAAACAGGTTTATTTTAGTGAATCAGAAACAAATTATGAATCAGTCGGTGTGGTTAACTAATTTGATTCACATACTGAACCACAAGTTCAACTTTAAAGAATTGTGTTCGATTCAAAAATATGTTGAAATGTAAGAGTAACATGAAACAAAGAAGTAACTCGAACGGTGAATACTGTCTCACGCCACTTGTACCGTATCCCCCTCAGACGTGCAGCAAAGATGTGGAATGCTGTGCGGGACAGCTGTGTGTGTGGGGTCAGTGTGCGAGCAACAGCACAAAGGGAGACGCAGGAACCATCTGTCAGTACCAACATGACTGTAAGGAGGAGTTCTGCTGTGCCTTCCATAAAGGTATATATGAGCATCTAGCATTATAGGAGTGCGTCACTTTGCCTGTTAAAACTTTTGGTCAGCACCTGCTGAAACTACTGGATGGTGCAGATTCTGAACTACTAAATACATTCAATTTTCAGCCTTGCTATTCCCAGTGTGCAGCTCTAAGCCAATAGAACGCGAGCGCTGCATCATTTCAGCCAATCACCTGATGGAGCTGCTGTCCTGGGATTTGCAGGGGGAGGGTCCTCAAGAGCACTGCCCATGTGCTGGTGACCTGCAGTGCCAACATCTTGGGTAAGAAGCCCTACAGGCCATCTCCTTCTGGCTGTTTTCACTTAAAATGAACAATATATTATATATTAATTAGAGCTGTAGATTTAACACATTAATTAGATTCATTAATAATGCATTATAAATAAAATTATTAATGCATTTAACGCCCCAGACCTGCATAGGTCATCTGACATTACATACAGTTGATTTATGACGAATATGATGAAGAGCAACACCTCACTGCGCGATGAAGTCTATAGAATGCAGTTAGAATTACCTTAAAATTCAAGATATAGGGGCAAAAATGGCCGTTTCTCATATTTACATCATATGATATAGTAAAGCAATATCACACAAGCAACAAGTGCTGTTTTCCTGTCCTGATTTTATACAACAGTTCAATAAATCTGAAATTAATATTGTTATTTTAGACACAATATTGTCTGTTTTTGCTCAATTTTCCAACGAAAATATAAAGACAGAGCAAAAATGTTCATCTCCGAGCAACACTGAGCGATATTTCTTTTTTGAACGAATCGATCAGGTGAACCAATGATTCAATGGACCATTCATAAAGAGAACCATTTGCTTAATTCCTGAATGAATCAGCTGTTTGAACAAATCAAATCTAATGAATCAATGACTCAATTACTTGAGTCATTAAGACATTTACCGCCACCTACTGGCAGTTTTAGTGTCTTATTTAGAGTATAATTTAATTTTTAAAAAAACAAGGATTTTATGTTTCCATATTATTAAAAAAACAAAAAAAAACATTAAAGGTATAGTTCACCCAAAAATAAAAAAAATTCAGTCATCATTTATTTAACCTCATGGTCCAAAAACTGATGTGTAATAAATTCTATGCTAAATCAAATCAAATATTTCTTTCTGAAGCTACTTTCTGTAATGTCTATTTGATGCTTTACACAGTAATGACTTTAAATGATCTTTTGGGGGTAATTTCTCTGCCACATTTGATGTGCGATTAATTAATCTAATTACATCGTGTAATTAGATTAAAAAATTTAATCGCTTGACAGCCCTAATATTAATATTTATACACTATCAATCAAAAGTTTGGAATAATTCAGTTTTTTTAATGTTAAGAAGTCTCTTGTGCTCACCAAGACTGCATTTATTTGATGAAAAATACAGTAAAATCAGTAATATTCTGAAATATTATTACAATTTAAAAGAACAGTTTTCTATTTTAATATATGCTAAAATGTAATTTATTCCTGTGATCAAAGCTGAAATTTCAGCATCATTACTCCAGTCTTCAGTGTCACATGATCCTTCAGAAATCATTCTAATATGCTGATGTGCTGCTCAAGAAAAGCAAATTCTTTCTTCTTATAAGACTAATATATATATATATATATAAACTTTGTTTTCGCTGTCTTTATCAGACGAGGTGCGCTGTGCCTGAAGAGTCAGAACTCCAGCGAGGAGGACCTCACCGACACCCTCTACTCTGAGATCGACTACATCGTCTAGTGAAAGACAGATGAAGACAAGCTGCTGAAACAGACATGAACGCTTCATCATCACTCCAAAGCTTTGTAGGAAATGCCTTCACCATAATCACCCAAACGTACAGGCTCTAAAAAGCTGCTGCGAATGTGCAGCAGAAGATATTCGCTGAAGGCCTGAATCTAAGAGCGTTCACACTGACATCGATTTGAAAGCATCGAGTCGCCCGCATGTCATTCAGTTCGAATGAGAGTCGGCGATCGATTTGAGGTGACCCGAGTAATGGCGACCGCTGGTAATGCAAAGTCGAGGGCGTCAAGCGACACGCGAGACGCTGTATTCGAGCGAGGCAAGATGACCGCATTTTTGATTCATGCATTTGTATTTACGAGATGATGCTTTACGTTCGATTGGATTTGTGATCATGGTTTCAAAGCTATGTACCACCAGTAACATTTAGGCATCCAGCAGATCTAGTTCATCAAATCATTGTCAGTGTGAACAGCCCTCAAGTGTTAAAGCTCAACTGTGGGTTTTTAGCACTGGAAGGAAGCACTTCTAATTAATGTACAGTACTAATGCTTCAATAATATCTGGCAGAGAATATATATAGAGTACAGCTCTGATGAGATCCTATCCATCTTAGTTTAGTGTAGTAGCTAAAAAAATGACGCACTCATACAAGAAACCTAATGTAATTTCCCCAGGCAATAAACAAAACATGCCAAAAAAAAAAATAAAGAGTTGAAAAACATATGTTGTTTCTATCTTTTCACACAAACTTGCTGGTAAACACCTTTGGAATACTATTGGTCTGTGGCGATTATGTAATAGGTGGGTGTGGCTCTGAGGCTCCGCCTTCTTTGTTGTAGAAGGTTCATTTCTTCTGTTCAGTCCGTCGAGGTCAGACGTCTGCGAGTAAAAACATGGAGAGCCGCGTAATTGAAGTTGTATATCTAATTGAAAGCAACGCTGACCTTGTTCTTTCATGTTTAATACTGTAAAGCTGCTGCTTTAAAGCAATCTACTGCATAAAGTGCTAGATAAACATGATGTGGCATGACTGAAAATAACAGTAAACCGCTGGTCACATATCTCAATTTCTTTTTACCCCAAAGTGAAGGACGAAAAACTTCACTGAGAGTATATCGGGGCCCTTAGGACTAAATTAAAAAACGTTCACATGTGAAATGATACAGTTTTTTTTTTTTGCAGCTTAATTTGAAAAGAATCTTTTCAAGTTTTGACAGTATGTTAACAGTATTTTATATAATTACTAGTATAATCGGTAACACTTTATAATAAGTATACAGTAATAAAGTACTTGGCAAACTATTAGTATATAATTAATTCATAGTTAATATATTGTAGTCTCTGCATTGTTGATATATTAATAGGCTATATACAAATGATGAGTTCTTCATTCATTGTCACTGTAATTAACAAAATTATTATTCACGTGGGTGTTTGAATCGATATCACAATCTTTTAATGATTAGTCGTACAGCTCTACTGTATACATATTATAGTGTTACCATATATTTTTAAAATCAAGCAATATTTGAGGTTACACTTTATTTTAAGGTGACAGTTATATTGTACCTACTTAAATAAGTACTGAGTAATATTAACTATTAACTATGTACTTACTATTACATTATGGAGTTACGGTTAGGGTTTGGCTTAAGGTTAGTTACTTGTAATTATGCATAATTTACTGTTATGACTATAGTAAGTACATGAAGTAACATTGTAACGACGTCACCTTAACCCTTTCACACACAGAGGTCACTACAGTGGACAACTATTCCAAAAGCGTTTTCTTGTATATGCATGGGTTTTGATGGCATAGTTGCACATCAACCTCTACAGTGGACCTTAGTGCATCATCCTATACATTGCTACCAAGTGGGTAAGCCGTTGTATGTTGATTTTTTTCCCCCTCCAAACCAAGATGGCCTATGGCCAGTCAGAAATGCCAAGTTGCTCCAGAATATCCATCCATTCCTTCTATCCTAGGAGACTCTTGCAGGTGAAAAAAATAATGTCATATCAAGCAATATCTAATGAGTTATAACACAGTTCAAATTCCCAAGTATTGTTTTTAGATTGGGAGGAAATTCTGATTGATCATCTGTCCACTAAATTGGACATCATGCATCAATAGCTATATTTCTGCTACAATTCATACTGACTGTTGTTCTTATAAAATACTTCATATCTGCAGTAACTTTTTTTGACTGTAAATAAATGTATTTGTTTTATTAGAATTTAATTTGCATTAACATTAAAAAAATAATGTGATTACGTAAGGCATATTACATCAAAAAAGTAATCCAATTACATAATGCATGTTACTTGTAATGCGTTACTTTACTTGTTACATGAAAAAAGTAATCTGATTACGTAACGCAAGTTACTTGTAATGCATTACGCGTAACATCAAAAAAGTAATCTGATTATATAATGCATGTTACTTGTAACGCATTATGCGTAACACCAAAAAAGTAATTGATTACGTAACGCATATTACTTGTAACGCTTTACTCGTTACATCAAAAAAGTAATCTGATTACATAACGCACGTTACTTGTAATGCATTACTTGTAACACCGAAAAAGTAATCTGATTACGTAACGCAAGTTACTTGTAATGCATTACGCGTAACACCAAAAAAGTAATCTGATTATATAACGCATGTTACTTGTAACGCATTATGCGTAACACCAAAAAAGTAATCTGATTACATAACGTATATTACTTGTAACGCTTTACTTTTTTCGTTACATCAAAACAGTAATCCAATTACATAATGCATGATACTTGTAATGCGTTACTTGTTACATGAAAAAAGTAATCTGATTACGTAATGCATGTTACTTGTAATGCATTACTTTACTCCTTACATCAAAATGTAATCTGATTACATGATATAATGTTGACATCAAAGACACGTCAACTTGTATAAAGTTCAATTGCGTTTGCAATATTTTTTGTATATATTTTACAGTTTTGATTTTATATAATTTTATTCATTGGTTTGTTAAATACACACAATATTGCTGTGTTATTACTGTATGTTTAATACAGTATCTCTTATGTTAAAACCATAAACGCATACAGTCCACTCAAGCGGACATCTGAAAATCTCTGGAAAAAAAAAAAAGTTTTAAAAGCAATAGAAACAAAGGGGGAAAAATCCTGACTGAGGTTATCATAATTCATGCATGAAAGGGTTCAAATAAAGTGTTACCATATTTGATTCCTCATATGACCCCATAAAATATGAGTTCTTCATATACGTCAACCTGGAGGCAGGCAGACAGAGATTGATTGTTGCTTTTTATTTCAGTATTGGCATGTCTACTGTGAACAGCTTGTGGCAGCATTAGAAGCCCAGGAACCTCCAGCGGTTCAGTCGAGCTCCAACACTGGCGCTCCTGCAGTGGGGCGTCCGCACCCTCTGATCTCCAGCTACGCAAAAACAGCAGCGAGAAGCATTTCCACACATGCACACGCACACACACCTGCCACATCTGAACCCACAGGCTCTGTTCACATTGTGCAGAAATAAAAACAAAACAAAAAAAATGAAAAAAGAAACACAGGGACATGTCTAAATGGAAAAAAGAAAAGCAGAGTACAGATCAAAAAAATTAAAACACGTGCCATTAAAAGTCACTCACAAGACCTAACATCATCTTTATCAGCCTGAAGTGAAATAATTTACATGAACGAAAAAAATGAATCGGGTGAACGAAGCACACTACTTGATTCATGTCGCCCTACTCTTAAAGGCTTGCAATTCATATGTACCAGTGTCATTAGCCCCAGTAGGAAGTGTAGTGAGAGGAGGAGGGCGGAGCTCCCTATACAATGGGTGGGGCTTCAGCAGTCAGTGGGAGTGTAAACCGCTAGCCACACCCACACACAAAAAGGAAGCATGAACTGCAAGAATAGAAGCTCTTCAGCCAGAAAAGAAGCATTTAATTTCACAACTATGTGTTAAATAAACAAAAGGAGAGATATCCCAATATTCAGGTGAGAGCATCATACCCAAAATGTAATGTCAAGTGAAAGTGTCATACGACTGGAGTCGATCGAAGAGCTCTACGAAATGGAAGTTTGGAGGTGGCTGGATGTGTTACGCACTGTGCTCGAGTGCTGAATAGACTCAGGATGATGGACGTCGAAAATGTGAGAATTGGATACGCTGGATCGCATCTCAAAATCATAGAGCGAGTGATGGACAAACAGCAAATGCAGAACGACGGGACGAAAATCAATGGAGATGGCGCACTGAGAGTGCAAAATGGAGAGGGCGATAAAACATCTCCCAAACTGCCCTCTTTCTTCTAACAAGCGCACCCATCTCTGTATTATTAAACTGATTTATCTGAATGATATTGAAATTGAAATAGCTTTTGCACTTCCCTTTAAACTTTACAGTACAATAAACTATGGTGCACAATAGTACTCTGAGACACGCTATGCGATCTGGAGCTCAAAGAAGAGAGCGTCAGCCGGACAGCACTGGTGACGTTGATTCAACGTGGGGCCCAAATGCCAGGGTCGCTGGCGAGGCAGCGCTACACTGCAGCGGGCAGGTCAGATAGAAAATAGGGAAGGATAGTTCCCCCCCTCCTCTCAGTCCTGTCCAGGGTCTTTGGTGGGCCCTCCGTCCAAGTAGATTTTGAGGGCCTTCTCTTTGCGGGGGGAGTAGCTGACCCGGTGGCCCGTCTTCAGCAGGCGGCTGCTCTCTTTCTTCATCAGTTCATTGCGCTCCTCTTCAGACAGCTCCATCAGCTCCTCTGTGCTGTCCCTGTGGAGGTGAAAAAACAAATGGTTGAGAAGTTGACCAACAAGCAACTGGTCAATCACTGATTAAAGTCATTCATTTAAAGGGTTAGTTCACCCAAAAATGAGATTTCGGTCATCAATTATTCACCCTCATGTCATTCCAAACACATAAGACCTTCGTTAATGTTTTTTAGGAAATCCGAGAGCTTTCTGATCTCCCTATAGACAGCAACATCATAACCACATTCAATGCCAGGAAGGATAGTAAAGACATCGTTAAAATAGCTTATTACAGTGAAGAAATTGTTGAATAAAGTCAATATTTTTGGTTTGTTTTTTGCACTTTAATAGTAACATGTAATAATGTTGAATTACAGGTAGTTTAGCTACTATAATATAATGTAATGTAATATGCCACCCTACCAAACTAGACAATTAAACACACATTATTAAAACAATAATTAAATAATTTATGTAATTCAATGAAAACAATAATATAATATAATACCAGCCTAACATTAACAAACCTTTTAGTTTTAATAGAATCAGTGCTTTAGACTTTACATGGGTGGACCGACCAAGTATATTTGGAGACACATTTTTGCTTTTATTATTTTTATCTTCTTATATATCCGCCTAAGATAATGAAACCATCCGCGATCGATTAACTAGTGGAAAATCTCCCCTCGCCCTGCTCGTTACATGTGCGTCAGAACTGTTTACTCCGGCTGACGTTCCCACGTGCGCTGCAGAGACGCGGTGGATATTTCACAAAGAGCGCTGCATGTTGCAAAGTCACAGGGCGGCGCTATTGCGCGTTCTACAAGCTCGCGCAACAGCGCTTCAGACTGCTTCAAAGTGATTCTCAATCAATGAAAAGCGCAGATTTATGCCAAGCGATTGCTAATGAACTCAAGTTGATGAATTATGACATTATCTGCTTTATGGTCTTTATATAAAATGTTTTAGACGGTTGTAAGAATCTGAAGGATCAGCCTGCAATTGTGTAGACATTTCAAAATAAGAGTCCCTGTGTATTTCGGGCTTGTTTATAATTAAAAGTCACACGCTAAGTTTTTTCTTGTTCTTTTGGGCATTATTGGTATTTTGGTTACACAATAAATTGATTTCCATTTAATTCATAGTAAATTATTGTAGTCTCCCCCACAGGAAGTAAAAACTAAGAACATTATTTGACACATATGTTATTCATTATATAAATTTTACTAGTAAAATCTGTGTCCCATTCACTGAGAGAGACACTATATGACAGCAAGGAGAACAAAGGAAAAGGAGAACCATTTAAATGCTGTAATTTTGCATAATTTACAATGCATAATAATGCAAAATATTAGTATGTAATTAAATGTAATAGTATGCTATGTAATAGTATTCACCCGGCTGCCACCGCAAGTATATTTCAAACCCGTGGGAAGCACTGAGAATCAAAAAAATTAGTCTTCGTGACAACTCACTGACTGGTCGATACCGAAAATGTGCATTTTTAAAATTTAAACTGTTTAAAAATATGCCCATAGTTTGTCTTAAATTGGCCCTAATATTGTTTTTTTTAAAGGTTCCTAATTTTGGTCTCTTAGATTCCTACAATAGGTTTACATGCATACAAGGTCAAAAAATACTTTCCTTTTCTCACAATATACATTGTAGCATCACCTCTTTTCTCACAGTGTCTAAAATGATTAAATAAAGGATTCGGTCTCTCTACACCCCTCCTTTCTTAGACCCTCCAATTTCAGCTCTTCCTCAGCGCTTGATACACAGTAATACGAACAGCAATAATGGCGCTGGTTTTACCGTATCAATCTCGTCCTTTGGAAGTGCATGTTTTACAGTGCAGAAAACAGCGTCTTCTCCATGTGTCGATAGAGATGGGTATCGAGAACTGGTTCCATTTTAAAACCGGTTCCAAATTTCAAAGAACCGGTGGTTAGATAAGAAACTTGCATTTCGATTCCTCTTATCGGTTCCTGTGTGTGCATTTTAATGTGATTTAAACCATTCAAGCACAAAAGACTGCTGTCCGTGCTGCACACACATTCAAAGCACGCTCATAGAAAAAGTGATTTTAAAGTGATTTTAAACCTACTGTTACACATGCGTGCAGCACAGAAAACAGCAAGCAAGTCGTCTCATTCGAGTTTAAAAGCACTTTTTCCTGTAAGCGCGCTTTGGATGCGTGTAGCACGGAAAACAATAACTTTTGTAACTATATTTGTAACGTTAATTTTATTTATTAAGTGCAGTGTTATTTTACATTTGATTAGTTTCTGAACCTGAATACCTGAAAATCTTAAAACACTCTTCATTTCAATTATATATTTGTTCAGTTGTATATATTTGTTGCGATAGCTAATTTTTTATTTGTTCTTTTTCAATTACTTAGTGTAATCGGGAATCGTTAGTCGCAACTGGAACTGAAAAATTTCTTACGATTCCCAACCTTGTCGACATCATGAACCAAACTCATCCGATCTCCGCTACAACTACAGTGTTTGAGGACGGGTCAAAGTAGATGTTGTTCACAGGCAGCCAATAAAGACCATAGGCTGGCATTATGCAAATTTGTTACAAACCTACATAGGTTCGTGCAGGAAGTGAGACTGGAATTACTGACGACTATCAGAATCAATTCCTTTAACTCTATTTATCTGCACTTTGATCTTTGAAACTTTGCAGAGCTTTCACATTCACAAACAGCTGTATTACACACTGCACAAAAGTTAATATCCGAAAAAGCATAATAGGCGCACTATGAAATAGAATTTCCTTCCAAAACAAATAGTGACCAATTCTGTTTATGAAAGGGAAAGGCTTTACCTGTAGAAGATCACAGCGCCATCATCACAGATGTAGAGTGGCCAGACATTGAGGGTGGAGACTTTAGGATTCCAATCTAAATCCTGATGGATCTCAAGCACTGAAATGTCACAAGGAAAAGTTCCTCGTCCCTGTAGGAGAAACAAGACACTCATGTCTGAGGCACTGCAGGAAGGGCATCTGAAACTCAACTAAAACTGATACGAAAAGACTGCCGTACCTTGGCAAACTCCAAGTTTTCTAAAGGAATTCCACTCATTTCACTGAGCTGAGGAAACGAAATATGAGATTAACACTCAAATGACAACTGGGAATTCTAAGCATTCATCGGCAATATTCCGTATTCCACATACCTTCTCCTTGAGCTCCTCTACGCTGCTGCTCTCCAGCACCACTTCCCGAAAGGCCTCAAGCTTCATCTGGGCTGGGCACCAGCGACGGGTCAGAACCGCTAACTGAGACATGGACTTCATCCGCTCCGGTTCTACAAGCAAGGAAATCAATGATTGACAAAATATATGGGATGCTGGATTAGGAATAGTTTAGAATATTTATGACAACCATGTCTTCACCTTCAAGGACTTCCAGGAACACCTCCCAGTTACTGGAGATGTTGATGTCCTCCTCATAGACGTGATAATCCAGAAATACTGTGCCTGGGTTCTTCCAGGTCTTCTTCCTGAGTCTAAACCTGTGACACAGAACGACACATATTTTATTTGTATTCTGAAGCATTAATCCTCTTCCAGTGCATTTAAAAGGTGAGTTGCTGCAGTGAAGCACTGAGATGTGTCAGAAGGTGGATGTGCGTCCAAAAGTGTTACTCATGAGTCAGGCCTGCGACAACAACAGCCATCTCAAGCACAAGAAAACTGGGATTTCAGATGATTCACCATGGAATCAAAATTGCAGTATTTATTAAATGACGTATCCGTGCATATAAATTCAAGTGCCCTCGTAATCTTCAATCAAAATAACTTCCTCTCCCTCTCGCAGCGACATCTCTTCTCTTCTCCGATTACGTGTTTACTGGAGTGAGGGCGGGGCAACCTGTCACTCACATGAGATCAACCAATAGCAAACCATCCAATCAATTCCCCTTGGACGAAATCAAGTCCCATCCTAAATTTTTTCTTGTTCCAGAAGCCGTTTCACTCAGATATAGGTCACAATAGGGAAGAAAAGACTATCGCAACTTGCATCTCATGCTGACTTTAACATGATGGTTTTCCATTACATTTCTCTGAGGGGTTTAAAATATCTATAACTAAAGCCAAAGTCACATTAGATTGAGACAATTTCTACAGACACTGCAACGGTTGTAATATGACATCAAACTCTGCTTTTAAAAACATTATTCAACATATATCTAAAAACGTAAAAATGTGCATTCTACTCGCAGCACTTAAAGGGATAGTTCACCCAAAAAAATGCATCCCATGATTTACTCATCCTCAAGCCATCCTAGGTGTATATGACTATCTTTTTTCAGACGAACACAAAATGTCCTGGCTCTTCAAAGATTTATAATGGGAGTGAATGGGGGTCGAGATTTTGAAGCCCAAAAAAATGCATCCATCCACCATAAAAATAATCCATACAGCTCCAGGGGGTTAATAAAGACCTTCTGAAGTAAAGTAATGGGTTTTTGTAAGAAAAATATCCATGTTTAAAACTTTTTTAACTAAAATAACTAGCTTCCGGCAGACAGCCGTACACATACTGCGCAAGTTGACTTGCGCCACAAGAGTAACCCCTGACTGTTTGACGTAGGATGTAGGAGTATCGGAAGCTTAGACGCCTCTCGCAGTTCAAACAAATAGGGCTGTGCAACAAACTCAAGCTCCTCTTCTCTTATATCGAAGTCCTCTGACATTTCTCTGTAAAATTCTTGTTTTAGACTTCTAATTCATGACCGGTGTTTTGTTTCGCTCTATCCTCTGCACTTCTGTGTTCGTCATTACGTCATGCGTCAGAGGTCACTCTTCCGCCGCAAATATACACCTTATACACCTAGGATGGCTTGAGGGGGATAATTTTCATTTTTGGCTGAAATATCCCATTAAAAATGTTTGACATGAGCTCACCTGTCTATACTGAGGTCCAATTTGCACTGGTCTTTGAGTTGAGGCAGCAACTCCTCCTTAGACTGCCGGACAGTCATACCCTTAGCGAACACAGTATCCAGAAGGAACTTACAGGGCTGTCGAAACAAAACAATACATGTTACATGTGCACAGACATTTTTTGGCCGATTTCAGAATACATTTACGTTTCAGATTTTTTGTGGCTCACCTCTGGGTCATTAACTAGCAGCTGGTACACCTTCACCCTGTATTCTCCTTTCTTCAGTGCACGTCCCAATCGAATCGTGATCTGTTCAACAGCAGAGCATATAAACATGTAGTGTGTCATTTATGTACCTCTACTAGTGCGGAACTGCAAGAACAACCCAGTATGTCTGTCTTTGTATGTTAATCTGGGATAGGAGAACAAAGTTTCAAACTCACCTTGTTGTCATCAGAAAAAGAGGAGAGCGTCTCATTGAGCCGCACGCTCTCAAACTCCTGGTTGTTGGCATAAACACGGAAGACCTTAAACTGAGTAGAGGGAACGCCAACAAACGGCTCTAGATTCTGTTTGAATGCAGCCAGTGTGATCCTCTTGTCAACATGGATGAGTAAACCTGAAACATATTACCAACGTTAATAAACTAAGAGCATAAACTACTTTACTGTTAAGTTTGGGAACTACTGTTCTTTTGAACTTTCTGTTCATCAAAGAATCCTGAAAAAATGTATCAGGGTTTCCACAAAAATATTAAGCAGCACAACTGTTTTCAAAATTGATAATAATAAGAAGAAAAAAATGTTTCTTGAGCAGCAAATCATCATATTATAATGATTTCTGAAGGATCATGTGACACTGAAGGCTGGAGTAATGATGCTGAAAATTCAGCTTTAATCACAGGAATAAATTACATTTGCAAATATATTAAAATAGAAAACTCATTAAATTGCATTATTTATTTATTTATTTTTTTCCTTTTTTTTCCTGCTTCCTATTTAAATTTCTTAATTGTTTAAACCAGCCTAAGACGTTTTACTGGTTAAGCTGGTCTGACCAGGCTGGTTTAATCTTTTCATCTTTATATATATATATATATATATATATATATATATATATATATATATATATATATATATATATATTTTTTTTTTTTTTTTTTTCAGAAGACAAATTTTCCACTGAGGTAAACATTGTCAGACGACACACAACAGTCACTAAGGCACTTTTCTTTAGTTTAGCTGTTTGAAACTCTTTGGTTTTACTAACAGAGGGAATATAAATGAAAAAATTTGTATTGATAAAAAATGAAAAATTTACTATTGTAGATTCATAGCACAAATTATCTAATGAATACTATTGTACTATAAAATAAAGAAAATGAATTTAATTGAGCAATAAAAATGTTATTTTTTAGTACACTATAAAATTACAATACTAATATCGGTAACACTTTAGTATAGGGAACATGTATTCACTATTAACTATGACTTTTCCCCTCAGTAAACTCCTAATTTACTGCTTATTAATAGTTAGTAAGGTAGTTGTTAGGTTTAGGTATTGGGTAGGATTAAGAATGTAGAATAAGGTCATGCAGAATAAGGCATTAATATGTGCTTAATAAGTACTAATAAACAGCCAATATTCTAGTAATAGGCATGCTAATAAGTGACTAGTTAAAAGACCCTAAAATAAAGTGTTACCCTAATATCTTCATCTAAATTTTAATGTTAAACCATCAAGCTTAAAGGATTAGTTCACTTCAGAATTCAAATTTCCTGATAATTTACTCACCCCCATGTCATCCAAGATGTTTATGTCTTTCTTTCTACAGTCGAAAAGAAATTATGGTTTTTGAGGAAAACATTCCAGGATTTTTCTCCATATAGTGGACTTCACTGGGGTTCAACGGGTTGAAGGTCCAAATGTCAGTTTCAGTGCAGCTTCAAAGAGCTCTACACGATCCCAGACGAGGAATAAGAGTCTTATCTAGAGGAACGATTGGTCATATTTATAAAAAAAGAAAATACAAATTATATACTTTTTACCCACAAATGCTCGTCTTGCACTGCTCTGCGATGTGCCACGCATTACGTAATCACGTTAGAAAGATCACGCGTGACGTAAGCGGAAGTACCGATCCAGTGTCTTCAAAGCAAACATGCAAATTCCTTTTTTTACAAAAAAGGTAATACAATGATGTCGGACGATTTTGAAGTCACGCGTGACCATTCCAACGTGATTACGTAATGCGTGGCGCAGTGCAAGACGAGCATTTGTGGTTTAAAAAATAATTTGTTTTTGTTTTGTTTTTTTAATTATGACCAATCGTTTCTCAAGATAAGACTCTTATTCCTCATCTGGGATCGTGTAGAGCTCTTTGAAGCTGCACTGAAACTGACATTTGGACCTTCAACCCGTTGAACCCCGGTGAAGTCCACTATATGGAGAAAAATCCTGGAATGTTTTCCTCAAAAACCTTAATTTCTTTTTGACTGAATAAAGAACGACAAACATCTTGGAAGACATGGGGGGGGAGTAAATGATCAGGAAATTTGAATTCTGAAGTTAACTAATCCTTTAAAAGTTTTAATGGGCAGTTTGTGCCGCATTAAATGCATGATACGTTGTTTGTTATCGTGATATGGCTTAATGTGACAGACTTAATGTGTCACAATGTTTAATATTTTCATTGCCATACCAGAATCTATGGCTATTTTCATGGCAAGATTGATGTCTTTTAAAAGAAAGACTGAAGCGAGGCACGGTGTTCATTAACAAGCTGCAGCTCGTGATTGTTTTTCAGTGTCTCAGAGTGGTTTGATTCACAGTAAATGACCCAAGCCACTCTGAGATGCTGAAATATCATGAGCTGCATGTGTGTATATGAACAACTAGAGAAACTTTACATTTCTGTCCTTCTCCGGATCCATCCTCCTGAGAGTACGGCTCTGCTTTGAAGTACAAGTACTGGGCTTCAGCTTTGCTCTTTCCGTTCTCGTCGTACTCGCTGTCTGTGCCCGAGTCTTCTTCCGCCGTGTCCCACGTCTCCTTCTTCCCCTCATGTGCTTTGGAGCGCCGGCTGCTGGTGATGCTGTGCGAGTCCAGGCCATTAGCCAGCGGCAGGGGGCCGCTGTCTGCGTTACACAGCGTGTCGCTGCTGTGGCTGGAGCTCAGGATGTCACTGTCCACCGAGCTGGTGCTGCGGTCGTTATTGACGTCCGAGTCCGAGCGCTCCTCAGAGGGGAACTGGTTCTCCGTGTCGGAGGCGACCCGTGTGCAGTTCTCCGTCTGAGAAGGCTGTGATGCGGTGTCCGGCTCCTGTGCTGGTGACTCGATGTGCTCGAAGTCGCTGTGTTCGGAGCTCTTCTGACTGTCACTGGTGCTGGAGGTTTGCTGCTGCTGTTGTAAAGAAAGGTTCTTCAACTTCTCTGTGCTCTCTTCAAGAATGGCCTCCACTGACTTCCTGCTGCCCTTCGCCCCATCAAAAGAGTCCTCAGAGTCAGCACTGGCTTTGGGGCAAATAGTTCTATTGGCCAAAGAGCCTGGTGATTGCTCGGGCAGGGAGACAAACAGTCTGATTGTGTTCCCGTGGCGATCCAAGAGCTTCCACAAAACAGAGTCAGTGAACGGCACCTGATGATCTGTCGAGTCTGAGCTCTCCACGAAAACCTGAAGAAAAAATAAGAGCATTTTATAGAAATAAGCAATATTAAGACATTTTAAAGTGGCAATGAAGTGAAAATCTGTTATTAACTTATTTTAAGCCTCACAGGGACGCTTACGATGTGAAGGCCATTCCAAAGGTAGGTCAGTTTAAGATCGCAAAATATGGCTAAAATTCAAAGCTAGCATCCCTTACTTTACCCTACTTTTTAGGTACTTATCAGAGATATACTTTAAAAAAAAATTATACTCAAATATACTTAGCTTATACTGACAAGAGTACAGAAAGGTCAAGGTATATTTGTTCAATACTACTTAACCCTTGCGCTCTGTTGGAAACCCTGTAACACTTGTGATGTTCCCGGTTAAAATACCAAATACTGGATTCAATCTTTTTGTCAGATTGTTTTCGTTCTATTATCACAGGTTTTGTATTTATTTTTGGAACTGATCAATCGTAGGCCTTATTTATCTGAGCTTATGTACCTCAGTTTGAGTGAAAAAAAGCATTATTTTGTCAATTATACATAAAATATGAGGGGAAAAAAAAGAGCACTGTTTATTACACTAATGTGTTTTAATGTTTAACCAGAAAATTTGTTTTGAGATGGGGTTTTTTTGTACAAAATGGCACAAAGTGACACTTCCCAGTCCCAGTCAAAAATGACCGACCTACAAAAAATAGCTTTTAAATACCTCGTTACGCTATTTCATAACCAAATATTGGGTTAAATCTTTTTGTCAACTCGTTTTCTTCAAATTAGGACAGGTTTTGTATTTATTTTTGAAATTGACTGCTCGTAGGCCTCACTGATCTAAGCTTCACTGATTTGAGGATGAAGTTCATCATCTCTGTACAAAAGAAATCCTGTAATACTCAAAATAGTTTGTTTATGTACATGAACGTGTGTGTATATGCACGGACGCATGAGTATGCATGTATCCACACATGCACAGGTCCGAGGCCTTTATTTTTCCAAGCCCACATGTATATATGTGAACGTGAACATGATGAACACGCTCCTGAACACTAACTGTTTCTTTGATTTTCAACTCCCCTATTCATTTTCAATGGGCAGTCATTTTTGACCAATATAAGCTCAGATCAATGCAGCCTACGATCAATCAGTTTCAAAAATAAATACAAAACCTGTCCTAATTTAAAGAAAACAAGTCGACAAAAAGATTGAATCCAATATTTGGTGATTAATTAGAGTAACAAATGATTTATAAGCTATTTTTTGTAGGCTGGTCATTTTTGACAGTGACAGCCATTTTGTACAAAATAAAACCATTTCAAAACAAATTTCCTGGTTAAATATTAAATCACACTAGTGTGATAAACTGTGCTATTTTTTCATATTTTATTTAATATGGAAAAAATTATCCACAAATTAGGAATAGGGTTCGGTTTAGGGTTAGTTGCATGTAATTATACATAATGTACTGTTATTACTACAGTATGTACATGTAACAAACATTTGTAACAAGAACACTGTAAAATAAAGTGTTACCAAAGACAATTAACAGCTTATGAAGAGCATTTAAAAATCAGTCATGTTCTACTACGGTTAGGATGTTGACAGTGTAGCAGCTCACTAAGTTTTGGAACAAAGCCAATAAAAAGTGAGTGTTATACTAGTGAACCTTGTTACTCCTGAAGAAACCCTCTGCTTTCAGAGTCTTGTTGGGCACGTAAAGAAGCCGAAGGTCATTATAGCAGCGCTCTAAGACGACACGCATCGTTTCCGCACAAAGTCCCGTGGCCTGAGAACACACAACCAGGTGACAAAAGGGTTAAGATGGAAAAGGACATCCGTTTCAACAGTCTTTGGCACTTTCCACAAATAGAGAACAGAACAGTCCTAAATTATATATGGCATGTGTTTTCTTTTTCTACAAACTATCAGTGAAAGTAGATGCTTTCCCTTCAGAGAATATTAGTTTGAAGAATTTAGGTATTAGACAAATATTCCATTATTGGTAATCTGCTAGCAAAATATGGGTTAAAAGTACTCATTTATGTGATTATTTCCAGGGAAATAAAACAATAAAATGAAGATAAATAAATATATAAAATAAAATAAACACTCAAAATGAAGATGAAAATACAAATAAAATTTTTTAAAGAGAAACCGATGAATGTAAAAATAAAAAAGGTAAAAGGACTGCAGATTTTTTTGCCTGAATTAGTCAGACTAAAGGCTATTTTAATTCAAAGATAATTAAAAAAAAAAATTCTACAATGAATTGTATCATCAATTTAACAGATAGGGTTATTTTAAGGGGTGTACTTTTACATTATTATAAATTAGTGTTAGCATTTCTAATTGTTCTTTTTCCTCAAGAACATTGGACTTGGGCCTCCACTGCTTAAAAAAAGGGCCACAAATTTATACCCTATTAAAGGAAAGTGCCCTTTATAGCTTGTTGAGAAATGAGATTCTGTACCTGTGCAATGAGTTGCTTAAACTCTGTAATGGTCTGGTTGAGATACGCCCTGACACTGACTGGAGCAGCAATCGACTCGCTCTTCAGATCCACCACATGGACCTTCACCATCACCTCTGCAATCAACACACAAACATTGTCAGCAGTTTTCAGGTTTTGAAAGGATATCCAGTCAACCATAATGAGAATTCATAATGATGCATTTATGACATTCTTTCATTGAGACATGGATTAATGTTCAAAAAAGTCAGCTCAGTAGATACCTCCAGGTTTGTAGGGCTGGAACGCTTGGTCAGGTCTGCGGATCTCCAGGAGCAGGTCAAACATGTATGAAGATTTGACCCCGCCGAGCAGCAAACCCATGGGCATGTCTTCCTCACCTTCATACGAACGTTCCAGGTATTCATGAAACTCATCGTATTTGACCAATCGACAGCAGTCCAGTGGCACCACTCCCTCGAGATCCATCAGCTGATCACACAATGCGCATAGACAAACACAAGAACACCAATCAGTGATAAATTCAGAGAGACAAAGCTTGTTGCAGTGCTTCCCACAGGTTTGAAATATACTTGCGGTGGTCGCCGGTTGGAAAATCCTCCTATTACCCACGGCGAAAAAACGGTCAACTACATGTGACAAACAACAAATAATGTGTGAATTTTATCAATGTTTTTACTTATTGAAATTCATTTTAATACAGATTATGCTGTTTTGGGGGATATGAAGTACTTTTTTTACCAATTTACCACACAATTCCTCAACTACACCATTAGCATGCATATGAAATATTACATTTTTATGGGGAAAAAAGCTTTAACGATGATCAAAATTAAATATGAGTTGTTTCTGGATATTGATCTAGGTGTTAGGGGCAGAATTCTGCCATCTGCTGGTTAGAGAAAAATCTGTAGAAAATAGTTACAGGAAAAAAAAAAAAAAAAAGTGTAATTACCATATAAATCCAGCAGAGGCCCATAGAGATCGATTCATTTTTCTGGATGTGGCTAACTGCTCTTATAAATGCAATGCGGAACGAACATGATCACATACACGCGGACGCACGCACACCTGGTCTTGTCTGTGAAATATTCACCGTGTCTCTGTGGGTCTCTGCAGCGAATTGTCAGTAGGAGTAAATAGTTCTCACACACACGGAAAGAGCAGGTACAAAACGCGTAGAGTGAGGCAAGATTTTCCACTAGTTAGGGACAGTTCACGTCGCATCTTTTGCACTCAAGTTCCTTATTTTAAATGCTGAAACTTCTTCATCTTCATGGAGAATGTCATGATTGCTTAGTAAGGGCAGGCGAGCACTTCTGAAAACCGGTGCGGCCGGCCTTTTCCATCACGGTTGGTTTCATTATCTCATCTCAAGCGGATAAATATAAAAGGTAAAAAAAATAAAATAAAATAAAAGCAAAAATGTGTCACCAAATATACTTGGGCGGCCTGCCCAGGTAAAGTCTATGGGCCTCATTCATGATACTTTCGTAAATATACGAGTAATCTGCGCGTAAAATGGACCTTTACGAAAACTCTCCTCTGGATTAACAAACGCTTCATATACAGTGGATCGGTAGTTAAACCTGTGTATATTAATGAATTCTAAACATTCGTAAATATGGCGTGCATGCACACTCATTCATAATTAGCATAATCACCACCCATGAGTTACAACTATGCAAATTACGTGTCCAGGAACGCTGTGGACTTCCTTCTCAGGTTTGGCTCCAATATACTGAATACATTTAAAAAGAGACTAATTGGCCATATGCCTAGCAATAAATATCGTGTGTCCACCAAAGCATTTTTAGCCAGCTAAAAAAATTAAAATTAAATTTCTTTAGTACCAACATTTTGATAATACAGACATTTCCGTGAATCCGAAAATGTATGTCAGATGATTTACATAAAAAAATCATTCTGCTCGTGTTTCATGAGCACTGCTTGTTGATGTGTTTTTAAAAAGGGACATCGGATGAAATTTTCACTTTTTTTGTATTTAGTTAGGTTCCTGGCAGGGCTGCCAGCTCAGAAAAGCTGAAAAGAAAGCCCATAACAAACTGGCTGCGTGTTGAGTATGAAACTGTCCTCCAGCGAGCGGTTTCAATTTGCCACCGGTTTCTACGTAGATTGCTAGCTATTTGAATAAGACCATCTCCGAGCCGTATACGGAGTCTCCTTATATGGCTGTAGACCGCCCCCTTCCCACCAGTTTTGTACACAGGCAGCAAAGCCAGCTAACGAAGGTACATTTCGTTTTAGCAAGTGTTGGACAATGAAGCGATTAAAGTTGTATTTAAAGGATGGAGCTGTGCCATCAATCCGTCACACAGATTTAAGTAGGGCTGTCAAAAGTCGGTACTGAAATTTGAAAAATGTGACTATACCAGCATTTCTCTCCATAGCATTTTAAGCGCTACTGAGCAGATTCTTAAACACCTCTGATTGGTCATTGTGTTCATGTGCTCAACAGATATGCCTGTGATTGGCTACAATGATCAACGTTTCAAAAGCATGTAAATAGACATCTGTGACGCTCTTCACCAAGCGCTTACACGAAAACACATGGGACTGTTTGAAAGCAGGCATCTATCAGTGGATTCCTTATATATGATAAGGAATCCGCTGATAAGACGCTTGCTTTTAAATGCTCCCGCCTTCTTTGATTTGATTGGCCATCTCATTAATTTGACACTGACGAGCACTGACGAGTGCTGAGGCAAAGCAGGCTCTGATCAAAAATGGCTCTGGTCTAAGTGGGGCAGGTACCAGGCATTGCTGCAAATAAAGTGAAACCGCTATATCCTGCTTAAACACATTCAAAGAGATTGACAACGCAGAGTTGGAGCTATTGAGAGCTCCATGAAACGTGACCGCGTGGCGGCGAGATCAAAGCATGTCCTGTTTTTCAACGGCTCTAGCACTCCCCACAGAAGAGAGGGGCGGGGTGAGCAGTAGCTCATTATCAATTAAAGAAACATGCACCAAAACGGGTCGCTGTGAACAGGTGAAATTTAGACAACAATATTTAACACTACTTGCCTTATAAGCCATTTCTGTTGCTTCTCTGAGAGTTTTGTCCTTGTGAACCTCCAGCTTATTCTCCATCATCATCAACTTTACTGGATGCATGCAGAATAGCTTGATCTAATGGAAGAAGACAGAATAATCAGGCTCGGTTCCAAACACTGACTCTCTGGCTACTCGGGCAGCATCCAAAACATCAAGGAACCTCACTAAAGCACATCACATTAAAAAAATAAAATAAAATCATTGAAGACACTCGTAAGAAGAAAGTTGTTTCCCATTTTGCATACTTCTGCACCATTTTGTAGTATGTACGTAGTACGCTGCAGTTGTGGAACTTGTAACCAACATTCCACACATTGTTTTTTATATTGTTTTACGTAACAGTCCAACATTACACTTGAAATGTCTATATAATACTGCAGGGATGATGTATTTTGTAGGCCAAAACCCAGTTCCATCGTCCTGAAGTCAATGGGTTTTTTGAATGGGCTTTTGATTAAATGCCAAAAATAAAGTCTGTGGTTAACAAAAGTTTAATTTCACGTTTTATTCTACAGCAATAAATACATCAGTACTACCCTGTGATTTTTTTTTTTTTAAAAGTACTTTTATTTGTCTTAAAAATGGCGGTTGGTAAAAAGTGTCTAAATGGGACTACAGAGGTTGTCGCTCTTGCAAACTATTCTAACTCAAACTTTTATGTTTTAAATGACTGAATGAGTTGTCAGAAGCTCAATGGTGGTGAAATTAAAGTCATATGAAAGTGGTTTAGTTCGTTTATGGACTACATTTAACTTTTTACTTCTGCTGAAGTTGTGCTCATTTGCGAAGAGTATCATGATAAACAAAACGTGTAAGAATCATAAACTTTTGTTTATACCAATGGAAACATTGGGTTTTTGTTGATGGAACCAGGGTGCCTACTCCATCCATCCATCCATCCATCCATCCATCAACCAGGTTAAAAACTCATTGAAATAAAATCTCTTTTACAAGAGTGACCTGACCAAGAAAGCAGATACAATAACAAACACACAAATGCACATCAAAACAGAAAAACACAATCAAGGATCACAATTTACCGCAATTTACTAAAGGATAAAACAGATACCCCCGGTTTCACAGACAAAAGCGGTTTAAATTGAAAGCAGCTTATACTGACATATCTTAAAATATGTCAGTGCCATTGTCTTGTCTCAAGATTCACACCAGTAATGTTTTTTCTAGGGTATGTTTATAAAAGCTACTTAAATACCCTAATTGAACTAAAGCTTAATCCTGGCTTGGTCTAAGACCAGTCTGTGAAACCAGGCCATAATCTGTTAAAAGCAGTGTCAGCTTTAAGATGTTTTGTCAATTATTCCAAGCAGAAGCAGCATTATATTTAAAGCCTTTTTTTCTTGCTCTGTTTGAACCAGAGGAACTTTAAGATATAACAAATCATTTGAAGGAAGATTGTAGCTGACATTTGTATTAAAAAAGCTGAGAGACAAGTAAGATGGAGTTAGACCACAAATAGACTTATAAATAAAACAATACCAATTAAAACTTCGAGTATACAAACAACTCAGCATTTTCATATAAAGTGCAATGATGTGCTTGATAACTATAACCAGTAATAAATAAAAAAAAAAAACCTTAAAGCGCTATGAAAAACGATATCAAGCTGTTTTTTTTAATAATGTGCTGAAGCATTCATATAAAGCAGATCTCCGTTATGCAATAGTGGTAAAAAGGTTGCAGATACCAAATATTTCCTTGCACTAAAAGAAAGTTAATTTGACTATCAAATAAAATACCCAGGTACTTATAACTCGCAAGACATTCTATTTTTGTTCCCTGGGAAGAAATAATATCTTGAAGATTATTTGGTAGAGCTTTGGAATTTGAAAAAAAAATCATTAATTTACTTTTATCTGTATTTAAAACCAGTTTAAGTTGACAGACGAGATTCTACAATATCAAATGCTGACGGTAAATACTGAAGAGCTTGTAAAGCTGATGAAGAACAGAAAACAAATAGCAGTGTTATCTGCATAAAGATGGTAAATAGCATTGGAAATGTTATCACAAATATTACTTATATACAAGGAAAATAAAATGGGTCCCAGAACAGACCCCTGAGGGACACCTTTAGAGACTGACAAAACAGATGAAGTACAATCCTTTAAAAACACACAACTGCGTTCTCGCTGAAAGGTAGTTGGCAAACCAAACATTATTGACTGTTTCACCCAAAATTTGTGTGTACAAATTTTTTTGTAACAATGAAATCTGGAATTGCCTAATACATGTAATGCTGCCTTAGGGAGAGTTCACACTTGGCTGGTTTGGTTTGATTAAAACAAATTCTGGTGCGATTGCTCTGTTAGTGAAGTTCATTTGAATTAATGTGAACGCTGCCATCCAAACCCTGGTGCGCACCAAACGAGGACCGAGACCCCTGAGAAGGTAGCTCTCGATTCGCTTCCAAGCGAACTCTAGTGCGGTTTGACTGAAATATGAATGCAACATGGACCAAAGATATCCAAACGAACCAAAACAGGACATGAAGTCAAGATATTTCCCTAAAGAGGACAAAATGCTCAAGCATACCTGGTTCTTCTCATCATAGGAGCAACATTGTCCATTACAGTTTAGTACAGGCGTCGGAAACGCAAGTCTCCTTGCAGCAGATCTTCGTTTGTGTGGTAAAAACACCATCATATGTACACACATAAAATGAGTGCATTTAGCCTAGCATACAGCGTTTTGGAGTACGTTCGGTTAGTTCTTTCGCAAAATATATGTCATAAAATCCTTTTTTTTAATTTTTATCTTTAGGTTTGGTGTTAAAAATGACATTGTGAACACCAAGCAAACCAGGACTAAATGTATCATTTTTTTGTACAAGTGAAATACAAGTGTAAACACACCCTTAATTAAACTTCAGATACCGAATTTTGGCCAATTTCTGTTGCGCACTGCTGGAACAGCGTTTGCATAGAGTGCCTGATGCCTAAAAATTCTGTCTAAGTAGGCAGCTTATTAGGGTTTGGAACAGAGCCCAAGTCTCCATGGCGTGCAGTTACGGAACTGAGCACTGGTTGTGCTGTGCAGGGACTTCACCTTGCATGTGTTGCGCTCAATCTCTCTTTGCCTCTTCTCCTGCTCCTCAGACTCTTTCTCTCGTTGCACCAGTCTCTTTATGTGCTCTGGGAAGTCTTCCACTTCCAGGAATTCTGCAAACACACACACAAAGAGTACATTAAATTACAGAATCTCAGAGAGGGAGCAAGATCAATGATTTTTTTATATTGAGAAAAAAATATCCATGTCAGTTCTCTTACTTGAATTTCTGGAGGGGTCTTTTAGTCTGTACATGAGCATGTATGCATTTGTAGAGCTGTTGGGGCATAAAAGCAGAAGATATGATAAAAATATTTGGTAACACTTTATTTTAGGATC
Source organism: Elopichthys bambusa (assembly GCA_037101425.1). Lineage (NCBI taxonomy): Eukaryota > Metazoa > Chordata > Actinopteri > Cypriniformes > Xenocyprididae > Elopichthys > Elopichthys bambusa. Next base: position 45,629,823 of record CM074432.1, on the reverse strand, counting down.
CAGTTCTCAGTTTTAACTAGAGAACTGGCTTGCATATTACTAGTATATTGGTACTTATAAAGCACATATTAATGCCTTATTCTGCGTGACCTTATTCTACATCCCTTAATCCTACCCAGTACCTAAACTTAACAACTACCTAACTAACTAATAATAAGAAGTAAATTAGAAGTTAATTGAGACAAAAGTTGTAGTTAATAGTGAATATGTGTTTCCTGTACTGAAGTGTTACCAAATACTTTATAATGTGTTTTACAAGTGTCTTCTTTGGCATCTCAGAGATCACAAATGTAGAACTAGGAGGCTTCACACACCTGGCAAAGGCACTGGAGTAATAGCCTCTGCTCCCTGAGGATCCGCCATATGTCTTCCGGATGTCATCCTGCGTGATCTGCCAACACATGATGGCAATAACACAAATTACAACCCTATACTATAACCCTCCAACCCTGTGTGTGTGTGTGTGTGTGTTAGTGTGTGTATAATATATATATATACACACACATATACACACACACACATACACAGACAAAAAAACTAACATTGACAATTTAACATTAGACTAACTATCTAAGCTCAGTTAAAGAGAAATTCACATTTCAAGTTGACTAAATGTACAATTTTAAGACCGCATGAACACTTTTTAAAGTTGATATATTACATTAATAACAAGTGAAGCTGCATTATAGCTCAAGCTGTGAGGTTCCTCTGCATAAAGACGCAGATATGAGTATGTACAGCTGGCTAATGACAGGTCTGTAATCTGGTATAAAAGGTGTTTAAACTGGTTTTGAGGATGGCACACTTGGTATTGTTTTGAGTCATTATATGTTTGCTGAGAGTGACGAAAGGCTGTAAAGGAAAGGTTGTGCATAAAGTCCTGATATAGAGATGGTTTGGGTATGTTTTATGCAAATTACTAACCTCGGGCACTCAGTTGCTTAATTAGAACACTCCAAATTCATTAACGTTAGAACAAAGTTAAATACAAATTCATGTGTGTATGCATGTGTTGTGAATTAAGCAGAAGTTCTGTGAGAAGTTCTCCTGTGCGTATACACCGATCAGGCATAACATTATGACCACCTTCCTAATATTGTGTTGGTCCCCCTTTTGCTGCCAAAACAGCCCTGACCCGTCGAGGCATGGTCTCCACTAGACCCCTGAAGGTGTGCTGTGGTATCTGCACCAAGATGTTAGCAGCAGATCCTTTAAATTAGTTGCGAGGTGGAGCCTCCATGGATCGGACTTGTTTGTTCAGCACATCCCACAGATGCTCGATTGGATTGAGATCTACGGAATTTGGAGGCTAAGTCGACACTTTAAACTCGTTGTTGTGCTCCTCAAACCATTCCTGAACCATTTTTATTTTGTGGCAGGGCGCATCATCCTGCTAAAAGAGGCCACAGCCACCAGGGAATACCGTTTCCATGAAAGGGTGTACATGGTCTGCAACGATGCTTAGGTAGGTGGTACGTGTCAAAGTAACATCCACATGGATGGCAGGACCCAAGGTTTCCCAGCAGAACATTGCCCAAAGCATCACACTGGAAAATACACTGCACTTTGTATTCTGACACCTTTCTATTAGAACCAGCATTAATAACTTCTTAAGCAATTTGAGCTACAGTAGCTCGTCTGTTGGATCTTGGACCACTTTTGATAGATCCTGACCACTGCAGACCGGGAACACCCCACAAGAGCTGCAGTTTTGGAGATGCTCTGACCCAGTCGTCTAGCCATCACAATTTGGCCCTTGTCAAACTCACTCAAATCCTTACGCTCGCCCATTTTTCCTGCTTCTAACACCAACTTTGAGGACAAAATGTTCACTTGCTGCCTAATATATCCCACCCACTAACAGGTGCCGTGATGAAGAGATAATCAGTGTTATTCAATTCATGTGCTCATAATGTTATGCCTGATCGGTAAAAATACCAATAATCTGCACAATTATAAGTGAATGAGACCCAATGATTTAATTTTCAGCTGAACTTTTCCTTTTAGATTGATGCTAGCCTGCTGACCTTGCTGACGTGCTGGTCATTGAAGCTGTACCACTGGCTGTCACTGAAGGACTTGATGCAGGCATAGTAGTGCCCGCCTGCAGCACTCCCAGAATGCACCATGACCGAGAAAAGTTCAAAGGTCAAAGAGCTCTGTAAAGGAGGCAGAAGAGGAATGTTTTATCTTTCAGCTTCTGAGTTTAGCACAGCACTTGAGCATTTGGGTTCAGAGAGGACGTGAGGTAACCTTTGGTTTGAGCACCCGCTCTGCACTGCTGGTGTTATCCAGACAGATGCCCTCGTCCACGGCATCATCCGTGGAGAAATCATTGCTCATCTGGTCACTGTGGCAGCTTCCTTCATTCTCCGCCCCACTGTCAGTGCAGCTCTCTGTCTGAGGTGATTTCTGCAAACAAAACGTTTAATTAATGCATCAAAATTATGGTTTTAAACTAGTGGCTTTTGTTGGCAAGGTACTGGGGATGTTGATGAGTGAAACCCTGAATAATTAGGCTACTAGACACGTGCATTAGGGGGCATTTACACAGGAAGTGTTACAGGCAGAGTGCAAAATAATGGAACATAATGCAAAAACAAGTTTAACTATTTGATCTTGACACGGTCTTGTCAAGATGCACAAAAAACATTTTGAGATGATGCAAGCAGTCAAGCAGTTAAGATTTATAATATTAGTATGTATCACCCTATGTGAGTATACTGTGTGTATGCAAATAAAGTTGGGCATAAACATATCCACAGATTTGTGGGAGGAGAGAAGAGGGCAGGAGAGATCAGTTCAGTTTTCCTTAACAAGAAGAAAGAGAGCACAAAGCTGCGTCTCACCTCATCCTCGACGTCAATGAAAGGGCTCATGTCCAGCTCCTCGGGGAAGGTCATGCGGTCATTGAGTTTAATGCGGTGCATAGTGGTGTAATCAAAGTCAAAGCGTTTCAGCTGCAGAGTCAGCAGGTATGGGAAATGGAGGAATCTCAGGCCCTGGAGAGAAAAACACTGCATAAGAACCTGAAATATGGTAGACCAGTGGTTTTCAACGTATGGGCCACGGCTTAATTTAAAACCTAAAATTAATTTAAATATATTAATATAATTCATTAATTTAATTATTAATACGTTACATTAAAATAAGCTAAATTAAATTAATTAAAAAATACATTTAAAACAAGGCACCACCTCTCTCGTACATATTCTGTGATTTTTTTGGTTCAGCCCAGGCCGTTTCCCATCGTGCTGCTGTGAAATACTGACTGACTGAACGGTGGCTCAAAACGCAAACTCTCTCAGTTGGAAAAAGAAAACCAGTGTCGCTAAAAAGGTTTTGATGGATGACGATTGTAATGAAGGTAAAGACGATTACAGTGACATACAGGAGTCATGCACGAGTCCGCAAACAAACCGCACGTGCGCTCTCGGCTCACTGATCGTTATAACATCATATTTCTGCATGAACACAGTTCAATATATTTGTGTAGTTAATGTAATTAATTATTTAGTACTTTTAAGTTGTAAAGAATGTCTGCAAAGTATGTTCGCAAAAAAGAACTCTGAAGGTTTAAACCTATCTTGAGTTTCTTCTTTAAAGAAATAATAATATGAGGTTGAAAAGTAATAACACTACAATACAAATGCGCAGTATTGCCGTAAAAAAGGTTGGGAACCCCTGGACTAGACAATCATTGTCTCTGATCTGACTCACCTTGCGGGCGTCACATTTCTTTTTGCAGCGCTCACAGAAGTACTGGTTGGGCCCGTCGAGAGTCTCAGGCTGGATGAAGGCCTGCAGGGCTTCTTCCTGTTCAACATAAAATCAGTGGACAATAAGGACAAACATGCTCCTCTTTCATTTGGATATTGCATTTGGACATTCAGCACCAGTGTTATCATTAACTAAAACTATTAAAAATAGTACAAAAATAAAGACAAATAAGCAAATGATCAACAATTTAGAATTAAAACTCAAAGGTAAACTGAAAATATAAAAAATAAAAGATAATTTGAATATATAAATACCTTAAAAGTATATACAGAACAGTTTAAAGGGGACCTATTATGCTCTTTTACAAAGTCCTGATTTTGTTTTTGGAGTCATGTTTGAAATAGGTTTTCATGCTTCAAAAAACTTTTTTTTTTTTTTACATATTTGACATTGTTGCAACTTCTCTCTTCCCAATCTGACAGTAAAGCTCTGTTCTGTTCCTGTCTCTATTAAGTATCAAATAGCAGTGGTCATATTTCCATTTGGAACTATATTAAAAATCACCAACTAGCAAGTGTAAAAATACTGCCATTACGTCTTGTTAACACATAAAACAATGACACTTGCTAATGGTGTAATACTGCATCTGCTAGTATATAGCTACAAAAAATGGTCATAATGATGGCCGGACGCACCACGCTGCCAAAAACCTGGCTGGCCCCAAAGGGCCTGATGACCAGAGGGATGTCCAAGTATGTGTCAATCCTCCAGCTCTCATAGCCACACTCCAAACAGCGCACATAGTCCTTCAGTTTGCCCTGGTAAAGCTGGTTGATCAGGTCAGCCTGGGAAAAACAAACAGTACATCAAAAAAAAAAAAAAAATGTGTACATGCAAAGTGTTAAGTTCAATAAACACACCCATACACTCAGAATGAAAATTGTATGCATTTTTTTCCTATTATAAATGACATGAGCATAAAAAGAAAACTGAAACTGAATTTCAGAATATCTATGGTATGTCCCTTTCTTGTGTTAACTTAATAGCAGCACTTGAGCTGCATGAACTCAAAAAGTTTGTGTAAACCTGATCATGTTCTCCAGCACAATTGGAGAATGAACTAAAGAGAATCTTGTGCTTCAGTAGAAACAGGAACATCTGTCTGTACAAAGTAGTTAACATGATCAATGCCAAACAAAATGATCAGATCATGTTATGTCATCGGGTTTCTTTGATATTTTTTATAAATCCTAAAACTAAAATCATTTTAAGCTTCAAATTAGAATCCTTTTGGATCTCAAATTGTTTGGGGGGTCTAAAGGCCGCGACACATCAACAGTCGGCCCATCGGTGAGCGTCTGTCCACCCAGTATTTGCGGTGTGTTCGTTAGTGATGAGAAGAAAAATGGATGTGATAAAAGCAAGCAAACAACAAAGAGGGTACACACAGATGGCTCTGCTAATTTTACATCTTATTTGAGCCTTCAAATACATTAATATTTTCTAAACGAATGGACAAAGTAAAGACCAACATGAACCATATATTCAAAATGTTAGGCAAGTGGTGCTTTGCTCACAGTTTGTATAGTTCTGCAGTCCTAGTTTTGTTTTTTGAAGAAAACAGATTACTGCCACCTGCTGGTATGGAGAGTTATTTTCTCTAAAGCCCAAAGTATACTTTGTTTTTTTTGTGCGTTCGACTGCTCGTATACGTGCATAGTTGAATGCACAGCCTTGTAAAGTATACTTCACTTGACTCGTTTTCGATGCACGCACAGTTTTGAGCAATCTCTCGCCACGAGTTACAACCCATGTAAACATCTTTGTATTCTTTCATGCTAGAAGGTACTTTCTAACCTCTTCAACACAATCTCTTGTCTATGTAGGCCTCCTGACCCTCGTGTATGCGTAAAAAGTGAAGTATACAGTAGGCTTAACGCAGGAGCAGTTGGCTGTCGTCTGTAGTCTTTGCGGTGTGTTAAAACAACTTTTTTGTCGAGACAGAGGCAATGTGAGACGACACAGTTGGTTTTTGTCACCGCTAGTTCTTTGATGTCGGGTCAGTGTGTCACTTTTGGAACCCACTACAAATACAGAGTAATACCAAACAAATGGTCATGTTTTCGCCTGAAAAATTTGTTTTGCCAACTTACTGGCACAAATACTGAAGACTTTTAAAGTCTTTCTTCCATCACAAAGTCTTGCAGCATTAGAAGAGCTTAGAAGAGAACAATTAGCTGAGTGTAGAAACAGGCAAACCTCTGTAGAAAACCTGCAGAATTTAAGGCATGCAATGACCCAACCCACCTCAAATGGATAAAACAAACAAAACAAACAAAAAACAAAAAAGCCTGGACACTCCCTAAAACGCCTTTTATTTTACTCAACATTGGGTCTTTTGTCCCTGACGTAGGGATCTCATTAGCCGAGTTTCCACCTTGCTCCAAAGCGGGCCAGCTCGGGCTTGAGGGAGTAGTTACAATCAAAGGTGGAGTTTATCTGAGTCTGGAGATGGCAGCGCCGCGGATGATTTCATATACCTGCTAACATCAGACTTTGAAACCATTTTAGCTCAAAACTCACTTTCAGACAGCAGCGAGTGTTTGAAATAACTTCTGTTTGTGATGCAATGTGGATTCGCCGTATAAGGCAGAAATATTTATATGCGATGCAAAAGACTATGTGTGCTAACCATTACCATAGTAAACATGGTAAATCTGACATCTTGAAGAAATCAGACAAATCATATAGGCTATCACAATCGTGTATTTATTTTATCGGTCAGTACATCTCATCTTTTACCGGACTGTCTGATATCCATATTTAGCTCTGCATATGTTATAAAATAAAGCAACTTGCTCTTACTTTTCGTGAACTTCCTGTTTCTGACTGAAAATATGTAGAAATTTGGTGGAAAATATGTAGAAATGATCATTCTTTCTAAATGTGATGTAAACATACCGTCCTGCGATTACAAATAAACAGACGCGACTGAATAAGTGTCCTCTTTCTTTTGTGAAATAACGGTAAAAAACACTTTATTTCTGTGACTAATGTGCAATCTTGACACAAATTAATATATTATGATCACTTTATTACTTCTTATTGTAAAACATCGATGCTTGGGTGCCAACAAACAACAAGCCGCTTTTATCGTGTTCTCGTGATTTCTTTCTGATTAGTTTTCTGATAAAACTTGAAATGATGGGTTTGTGTGACGTTGTTCCAGAGAGGCGTGTTACGGGCAGGTTTTAGTGAAGCACTGCGGAGCTTCTAGCCCGACGGTGGAAAAGCAGTGTGGTTTTGGGCTCGGCTATTGTGACGACGGGGCTCGGCTTGCATCACATACCTGCTCTGTCTGTTTCCACTTCTGCTCTAGTGCATCAAACATGACTCTGCAAAGCTCCTGGACGTCGTGCTGCTGCCAGGCTGCAAAACACACAAGGTAAAGTGTTTCAGAGTAATCAAGACTCCTTCTGCTATCTGATAACAGCAGTGCTAATGTGGGTAAAGTTTCCCAAAGGGATGTTAAGCGACGCTTCGTACCCTCACTGCTGTCCCAGCCAAAGCTGCGGGTCACGTCTGTGGTCTCGATGGCGCGCTTCTTACTTGTCTGCAGGAGAACGAACAGCCTCTGGAGCTGGTATGGGATACTGGTGACTGGATCCTCCTCAGAATCCTCAAACTCCCAACTTGTGCAGAAACATTCAAAACAGTGTTAGAGTTGTAGAACGGAAAAAATGGAGGCAGAACACACACAAAAATCCTACGTTTATATAAAAAAAAAAAAAATTTAAAATTTAAAGCTACAAGCTAGTAAAAGTGCTTAAATATTGAATACGCTCAAAATATCAGCAACGAATTTGTACACAAAATAAAATTAGGCAACATGGTGAATTGTGATATTAATGTGCTTTTTATTTGGCCAGAAAGATTCTTAAAATCAGTGTCATTAGATCAGTTTAATGATCCCTCTTTATTCTAAGCACAAGAGCATTAAGTCCGTGTGTCCACCAAAGCATTTTTTTCCAGTGGCTAGCGCACTTTTCCAATTGTTTTTAATAGGAGCGCCAAGTTTTTTAAATGCCAGGAGCATGACGAGGCGCTGGGCATCCTTTTCATACTCAAGCACTGAGCATTCGTTGTTTTTACTGGTCACCTCGAGTTGAAGAATGTTCAACTTTGAGTAAAACGCTGTGCTCATCACTGTCACTTTTTAGCCAGCCGTACAATCAGAGTGGAGGAGGGGCGGGACAAATACAACACCGACCAACTTTCATAAAATTTTTGCTGTACAAAGACAAACAAGCAGAGAACGGAACAAAATGGATGAGAAACGAATATTGCTGGTCTCCGAACATACATAGCAAGTACTCTACATTGCGTGGACAGTTTTAGTCTGAAACAAATTATCTCACAGAGAAGCGTTTTCAGCAGAGCGTCTAGCATTTTCAGCTGGCTAAAAACACTTTGGTGGACACGCGGCCTAAAACCAGTGTTGGGATAACGCATTACAAGTAATGCGATTATGTAATCTGATTACTTCTAGAAAAGTAACACATTACTTTTAAATTTACAACAAAATATCTGAGTGCCCTCTACTATACAAGCGTAAATTTGCATTTCCTGCATCCTGAGGCTTTTTCATTTCTCTTTTGGTGTGAAAGGGCCTTTAAATATACCGAAAATAGAACATTTTTGTTCTTATAAAAACAAACATACAAACAGCACAGCCCAGATGAGAAAAAGTAACGTAAAAGTAACGTAACGCATTACTTTCCATAAAAAGTAACACAATTAGTTACTTTTTAGGGAGTAACGCAATATTGTAATGAATTACTTTTAAAAGCAACTTTCCCAAACACTGATTAAGACAATACCAAAAATGGCATTAGAGTCTGTATGTTCAATTCATTACCCTAAATCAGTTTGTCAAACTGTTTTGAAGTCTGTCTATTCAAAACTCAGATTGAAAATTTTTTTGCACCAGTGGCACTTGATTTGTCACATTGCTTAAAGCTGCAGTCCGGCATTTTTCCTCTTTGTCGCCATCTCTGTTTGAAACCTGCAATTGCAGTCATATGCGGAATTGTTATCGTTACGTGCGTTGTGCATCCTCAGTGGATGAATCTAATGTTTGCTGTCAATCACACAACACGGTGTGGTGTGGATACTGTACTTCAGAATCACAGATTGTAGTCTTGAAAATATGACCAATATAAGAATTTTCACTGGAAAATATCAGTAGAACAAGTAAGTAACATTTCTGCCACTTTTGTTCTGACCAACTGAGAGGAAAAGCATTAGGCCTACAATAAATCGTGCTGCCAATGATGATTAAATCTAACGATTGCTTAGCTTGGATCACGCCAAACCGTGCAAATTATTATTACGGTTATACTCCGTTCTCAAATGGTTAATGTAACACCATCAGCGTTGCGTGACTATGTGTATTTAGTGTGTATTAGCGTATTAGTGTATTACCTGTAGATTTCAATTTCTGTAGCCACTCCGCAGTCCGAAGTCTTTTGCTTTTGACTACGGGTGAATCCAGTTGTCACTGATGATTGTCATTTGGACCTTTCTGGATTACAATCCGCCATCAAAATGATAAGTTTAGCTATTTCAGCTGCTGTGAGAAAAGGCTATAAATGATCCGTCAGCATCCTCACATGATATAGCTACTAGCTGGAACTCCTTTCTTTCTGTTTACAGACATGACGTAATGACGCAAAGACGAACTGCTGCATGCTCGAATTTCCCACGTAAATCCACCAGGTCGCTCTTATTATAAAACATTATTACAAGCTTACCATTGTAAATCGGGCTAAGATAAGGAGATAGTATTGAACACTGGCTGGTTATGTACTTGCTCAAAAATTGATTTTGGATCATTTTTAACCAAAAAAAGTTCCGGACTGCAGCTTTAAATCTAGTTCATATAAGCTAGTTATCCCACTAAACTTGACACAGACTACTTACTTGTAGAGTGCATTCCTGAACTCAGGGGTCATGAACAGGGTCTGCAGGAGGCTGTTCAGGTAACAGGTCATTGCTTGGTTGACCAAACCAACATAACCTTGAAAGCAGAGGACACAAAGACAAATGAATCTGTGTGGCAAGGTTGTGGCCATCATGCCCTTCACAATAATGCATGTTAAATCAGTACTACCTGTCTCTGATTTGTTGAGTATGGAGGAGTACGAGTAACTAGGGCTGCTGTAGTCACTGCTGCAGCCCACAGTACCGTCCCGCGGTAAGGGTCCAATGAAGCGATCCTGAGAGCTGTCATCAAGACCACTGCTGTCCGCTGTGCCAGATTCATCCTGTAAGAGTCACAGAAGAATAATGCTAAAAATGCAAAGCTCACCAAAATTCTTTTTCTTATGATATTACATCCATATTATATGGTATTCCTTATTTCTACAGGAAATAAAGTAGGGTAGGAACCTATAAGGAAACTGATTCCACAACAATCAGTGGGAATGGAAAGATGCAAAACCATATTCAAGGCCAGGGTTAATATGAATGTGAGATAATGTTTATTTTGTAGGGCTGGGACAATAAATCAATGCATCGCGATTCTCCAAATGATTCTGGATCGATTTTGAGATTTTCACTTCTCTCTCTCTCCAATCGATTCTGAGCTTAGTTTTTAACAGCAGATGGCACTGCGTGCTTTAGAAACAGACGTACTCTGCTTGCTTCCAATTCCTTACACACACCACTTGAATCTTCCATAAAATAATTTTTTTTATAAATTTCTAAAAGGTTGAAGTGAATTACAACGGTGTTCACAATTTCGAGTCATAAAAGCTTTCTGAGGTTTAACCCTCTGGGGTCTGAGAATTTTTGGGGCCCTGGAGAAGTTGACATGCCCTGACATTTGTGCTTTTTTTCAGTTGTTCATAAACATATTAATGGAAAAAGTTACACTGTATTCAGCACGAACTAGGCTACCATAATATATGAGCAACATGTATGTACATGTTTGTATTTTTGAAGGAATAACGTTTATGCGTGGTTATTGAAAAAACTTAAGTCACTGAAATAAGGCCACAAAACTAATATTATATATGTGTTCACAAGACTTCTGGGTATTGGAGGTTGTAGACTAGAGTTTTTGCTTCAAAATGATGTAAAAATCATCCTGCCTACTCGTTCATATAAAACAATATATGGATTTAAATTTTGTAAGACACTTTTTGTCAAGAAACACTATGCGTGGAAGCGTGAATCTTCATGAACAATGCTGTGATTCACACCTGAGAAGACAAAGACCTGCATAATGACCTGCATAATGAGCCCTTTCAGTCAGGTAGGCTATGAAAAAACCCTCTGATAACAGGATCATATCAGCTGTATTAACGTAAATATAATGTCCACTCTTGACAAAAAACAAAAAAAAAAAAAAACATGATTTTTGTGATCTCATGCATGCACGTGAAGAAAATTTTGTATACGCCTATTATAGTTTAGATTACAGTACCAGTCAAAAGATTAGACACATTAGCCTACTATTATAATGTTTTTAAAAGAAGTTTCAAGTCTCTAACCAAATAATGGTTTTCTATTTTAATATACTTTGTTAATGTGCAGTTGACAAACTATACATCATTAAAAAGATATAAGACTCAAGCTTCACATTTTGACCTATATTTTACTCTTATAGTGACCGTAATTTGTTAATAGCCTATGCGTCAGGAGTTATGAATATTAAAAAGTCGTTACCTTTGACAAAACAACATCGATCAGGGCTTTTAGCTTAAAAGCATGCAAATTTTGGAGAAATATTGAAGGATTCTCATATGTTTATGTCAATTTTCTATATAGAGGAGTACTATTTATTCAGTATTTATTGTCATCACTATGAGTGCTGGATACTGCGTTTTCCATTCATACTTGCAGCCGGAGAGCGTTCTGTGCACATTTAGTCCACAAATGACACGTAATGAAGAACAGGCATACCATGTGACATTCCAGGAACTAACAGAGGCTTCCAGACATCGCTAACCATGGCTATAACATGCAGTTAAACACTTTTGATAAGATAATAAATACACGATTGCGACAATGTATACATGTATTGCCTTAGAATTTGCGTCTGAATAGAGCGTTCACTCCGTGGGCGTGGCCGCATTAGCAGATAATGAGCTGACTCACGGACGTCTGACATGTCTCTCTTTTCATTCAGATTACATAAACAGAGAATTTTTGTTTTCGATTTGACTTGCACGATTTAAAACCTGACATTTCAACACATTTTTTTGTGATTAGTATTCACTAAGTTACAGTTCATTTTCTGAAAATTATCAGATTGGACTTCATTCAGAGGGAGACGAAAGATCACGCATCATGTTAGTTTTCTTTATTTTGCAAAAAGCACAACACGTACACGTGAGTGTACACAAATAAAAAGATATTTCACAGATTAAAATGGTGTATACCTCTTAATTGTATGTGCAAAATTGACAGAGTATTTTGAGTCTCTTTCATACTGATAAGATGCAACCGGTGCAACCAGCCGACCCCTGAGTGTTAAGTACATTTAACCACTTACGTGGACTCGTCTTGCAAAAAGCCGAATGCACGAGTGCTCTTTTTTTGTGAGCATTTGTGTGGTTAAAAACTAGCCTACAGCGCCATCTGCTGTTAAAAACTAAGCTCAGAATCAACTGGCGAGAGAATCGCGATGCAATTGATCCACAAATCGCGATACATGGATTTCTTGTTATTTTGCACTCGAAACTGCACTTTTGTCAAATATAAATAGATGATAGACAGTTAAAATGATAGAACAACAGATTGATCGATGGAATGAACAATAGATAAAACGAATGAAAGACTAACAGAGAAAGAACGATCGGTAGACAGATAAATGCGCTCTTATTTTGACTCACTGAAGCGATCTGAGGCTGCTCCCCATCCTTGTCTGTAAGCTGCAGGAAATTCTTCTTCCCTGCCTCAAAACCGGACAACACCAGGGACATCTCACTGGCCTGGTCCAGAGGAGCCTTAGGGTGAGATAAGTGTGAATGAAGAGTGAGAGGTAGTGAAAAACAAGAGCAGGACAACGAGATGCTGTCTGAAATACAATGCAAGTCTTAATATGCAGAAATGTTCTGCGTGTTTTAAGAGAAAATAATCGACCTGCACATCTCGTCCGAGGATTCGGTTAGCATGGAAGAAAAGCTGTGCTAGCTAAGGGACATGACGTACTAGCAATTTACCCACGGGTCTGGACGTACTAATATTCCACCGGTACGTCCTGTAGAAACAGGCCTTAATCCACTGACCTACTCAGAGAGTTACCTGCAGCTACAGCTCAGCACTGGGATTAACACACAGTTAGATGGAGAATGGAGCAGAGTATATGACACAGCTCCATATCACTACTGTAGCAGTGTGGGAAAACATGGCACGGTTATATGGATCAAAAACAACTATAACAATACGCTTGAAAGCAGGCGTCTATCAGCGGATATATTACTGATCAGCGGATAGACGACTGCGGTTTTCAAACACTCCCGTATGTATCTGTGTAAGTGCTCGGTGAAGAGCGTCAAAGATGTCTAATTATAACATGTTTTTGAAGCATTGATCATTGTAGCCAATCACAGACATGTCTGTTGAGCGGGTTAACACAATGGCCAATCAGAGGTGTTTAAGAATCCGCTCAACAGCGCTGGGGGGAAATGCTGGTATCGTCACATTTTTCAAATTTCAGTACCGACTTGGTACAGAGGTCAGTACTTTGGACAGCTCTACATATGTAAATATGTGCATTCACATATTATGGCTGCATTAATTACTGTATTAATTATAAGAAAAAATTACATCAGTCTTTTTTAATGCACAATATAATTTAATTTTTTTTCTTTTGATTTCAGGGTGAAAAGTTACATGTTTTGGTAGGAGTTGTGTAAGACTCTCACCATGTCACCAGCATTGGCCCATGCCAGGCAGAAAGTGCCATTCACATATCCAGCCTTGTGAGCCACATCCTCGTAGAATTTGTTGACTGTGGTGGAGGCAGGTAGGTTGATCGTCAGCCTCTCATTGACAGTCTTGGCATTGGTGGTGTCCTGCACTATACACAGCACTCTCGGCTCCTCCGCTGCACTTTCAATCTGTAAATGCACACACAGGGTGAGTGTTAAGTTTACTTAAACCAAGCGCACACATCAGTTTGAGCTCCACTCCAGTGCTGAGAACATGATGGGAAAATGCACTAGATGAGCAAAAGTGCAAGTGTTTTCTTCTACCAAGCAATATCATCAGAGAACCGACCAATCATAGAGTTACGTAAAATGTCCTGGAGGACACGGTTTCACGTGGTAAGCCAGGAAGTATTTAAACAAGCAGAAGTACGCCAAATACTTCAACACTAAACTCAAAATACAAAGCTACTTAGGTTAGAAATTAAATACAGCAATCCACCATGAAACAAACAAGGTTAAACAAGACTATGATCATGCCTGCGAGTTAACTAGCACACATCAAAAAATATTTAGAGCAAACATTAGACATTCATATTATTAAACATATTGACACCAGTGGGTTAAATGTAAGTGTAAAAACAGCTCGGAGAAGTGAAGTTATGGCTTGAGTGTACTGTGTTTGGGGCCACAGTATGCAGTCAAGGCCATAATGTCGACTCTGTGACTTGTGGTGGTTGGTTAATTGCAGGTGTTGTTTACAAAGCAGAGCCGTAGTCTTCTCATAGCGTCTGCTAAAGAACTGATCATGTTACCAAAAGCGCTGACTGAGGATTCCAAGCATGACGCAAGCAAAACATCTCTTCGTACATTATTGATATAAGCAGAGAAAATAACTTGAGATTATTTTAAAATTGCTTTTCTTTAAATTAATCAGAGAATCAATATTAAACACGTTTTTATAAAATAAATAATATATAACTTGATAGATTTTTATTCGCTTTTAATATTTTATAGACTTGTGCCTAGAACAATGCTGAATTCGTAGAGGCTGCATGAAGGGAGCAGAAAAGTCCCTTCAGTCAGAAAAGGAAATTAGGAATCAGGACTCCCACAAAAAAAAAAAAAGGTACAAAAGCAGTCACTGGGACGGTACCCTTTAAAAAAGGTTCTAATATGTACCTTTAAGGTACTAATATACACTCTTCAGGTACTTTAGGTTTTATGAGAGTGGTTGGATATTGGTACAAATTTAGATTGGTACTACTTTAGATTAAAGTTAACTTAATCTTTCTAGGTTTATGTGCAGTGACTATAAAACATGTAAACATTGCAAGCAAATACATAAGAGTTACGCTTTCCACCTAGTTAATTTATTACATGAATTAAACGTGTATATACATTTAAAATTTTACTTAGGAAATTCTAGTTCTCTAAGTAAAAAAAGTAAAAGTAAAAATTATGATGGTTAATTTAATATATATTACTATACCAAAAAGTTTGTTTTTTCAGTGTATAGAGAGAGAGCCTGTGTGTGTGTGTGTGTGTGTGTGTGTGTGTGTGTGTGTGTGTGTGTGTGTGTGTGTGTGTGTGTGTGTGCGTGTGCGTGTGCGCGTGTAAAATTGCACATAAGGAAGTTTTATAATAATACATTTATAATAGGTTTTTAATAACAATTATATTTGTACTCCAATTCATTTTCTGAAATCTAAACATTTAAACAACAACTGTCATAAAAACTAAATAAAAATTGTGAAAAAATGTCAAAAATTATTCCAACACATTAAATTTTGAAGAACAGTTTCAGTATAAATAATGATTATGTAATATATCATATATGTAATATAATATATAGCATAAAAAAAGCTCCTCTCTAGAGTTAATTTTTCTGACTAACGAGTTTATGGACATCAAATGGCTTTTCTGAGGTAAATGTAACATGACATTGTTTTCAGTCTGACGTCTTTCCATGGCTGAAACACTGACTGAGCGATTTACATAATATGAATTTCACTAAGTTGTACTGTATCTTTCACCATACCTTCTGATGTTCATTCATGTTTATTTCATGCTTTAACAAAGTAGAAGAGATGATCGGTTTACTCGCTCTCCGAACTGAAGCGGCAACAGCAAAATAGCTCACTATTTGCTCACTACAAATAGTGAAGTTTTGTTCACACAACTGAAAACAGCTTAGACTAAAGATCGATTCTTAGGATTTAAAGAATCGATATTG
Organism: Elopichthys bambusa; assembly: GCA_037101425.1. Lineage (NCBI taxonomy): Eukaryota > Metazoa > Chordata > Actinopteri > Cypriniformes > Xenocyprididae > Elopichthys > Elopichthys bambusa. The sequence continues at coordinate 45,613,929 of CM074432.1, read as the reverse complement.
GTTAATCAAAAATAGAATTGATTCTAATTGAGAAATTTACAGACAATTAAATTTTTCACACCTTGATATTATCACTATCTGGGTGAATCTCAGGGAAATTCACTCCAAAATCAAAAGAAAAAATATATATATATATCCATCCATTTTGCATTAAACAATAAGGTTTATTTTTATTGATATTTCTTTCATTTTGTTATTCAAACTACAAGCTCAAATTCCCATCTGCCTGTAACAGTGTATTGCCCTCAGCTTCCCCTCGAACCAGCTGATTTTTTCCTGAAGTCTTCATTTGAGAGTTAGTGTCAAATGAATCACCATGCTGTAAACATACACACACACATGCAACACACACACAACTACCTGTGAGAACCTCTTCTGCATCTCCTCAAAAATACTCTGCCTGCAACTCCAAAAAATACCCTGATGACAGAACAACAACAACACACTGTTCAAGTGAAGTCAAACCAGCCCCGAGCACAAGGCTGAGCATCACGATATAAGCGGCGCTGATGTACGATATCTGTTAAAGGTCAATACACAGGGAAACAATGGAGATCTAGTGGAGAAAATGTGAAGATGCCACCGTAAAAGACACAGATGTCAACACAAGCAGGGGCATTATCAGATTAGAGGGTATTTTTATCAGGGATAATATCGTTAGGTGCTCACATGAAACAGGTTGGCCTGTTCTCGAGCGGGGGGTATTCATTATGACAAGGTGCACAGGGCTACAAGATCTTTATCCCAGGAAAGAAAACGCCTTTTCATTGAAGCAGCGATCCACATGAAATATTTATTATATATTCAATATTTTCTTGTTGACATTTTTTTTTTAATCAATATTGTTAATATCGCAAATATGATATGACATTATTCAAAAATGTTCACATCCCCAATTTGGTATATTGCTGGTTCTGAAATAAACTTGCATTGCCAAGTTACGGTGCATGTCCACTGGCGCAGAGCAGACCAAGCCGCTGTCCATTCCACAATTCACCGCATGAACGTGAAGCTCAAATTCCATAGGAATGAATTGAAAGTGCTCGCTCTGATCCACTTGCTCTGTACCAGTGGACAGTAGTTGCTGTTTCGTGATCGCAGATTAGTTGCAAAGTTTAACCATCATAAAGTGAAGGTTTATCATTTGCACATGTTTTTAAGTCCTGTCAGTTTGAACACCGAAGCAATTTTAAAGCATTCAAGTACAAGAAGACGCGAAAGAACTTAATTTGAAACTCAGTGCAGATTATGTTTGGAAATCCTAAGAAATTTTTCGGTTCCAGTTCCGCCTAATGATTCCGGATCAGATTCCGGTTCCAGTCAAATTATTTTTTTAAAAAACTAATAAAAAAAAAATAAAAAAAATAGTGGTAACTGGTAAGGAATAATGTTGGGTATAGCTTGAATTTTAACATTTCCGATTCTGCTCATCGATTCCGATTCTTATTGATTCCTAATTTCGATTCCAATAAGAAAAAAAAACTTTTCATTGTAGCTGAATATCATGAACAATAATCAACAGGCACTTACACAAGGAACTTTTGCCTATGGTTTAAAAATATCCTAGCAAAAACAACTAGCCTAACTAATATAAATTTCAAGCATTACTAAAGACAAGTAAACACAAAAAGAACAGATACAATTTTAGCAATCGCAACAAATAAATACAAACATATGATTGAAATAAACAGTGTTTTAAAGTGATCATATAATGCCACATTTACAAAATGTAAAATAAGTCTCTGATTTCCCCAGAGTGTGTCTGTGAAGTTTCAGCTCAAAATACCCCACAGATCATTTATTATAGCGTTATCACTTTTTGAGGGTGAGCAAAAACGATCCGTTTTTGTGTGTCCCTTTAAATGTAAATGAGCTGCTGCTCCTACAAACAGGGCAGAGTTTCAAGAGCTTGTGTTAACAGGGCCGATTAATTTAGACTCACTGAAAATGTCAGAAACTGTTCAGCCTTTTATGTTCAAACCGGAGTCGGACACTGATGGAGAGACTCAAGAAGAAGTGACAACATGTAGAATGCAACAGGATGTTTCTGAATGGTTAGTGGATACATTTATGTAGCTGATGTGGAGTTAACTATCTTAAAATCATTGATTAGCATATTCTGTCATGATAATCTATAAATCGCTTGTCTGGGAACTGTTGTAAGATGCCTACAGAGCCAGAGAATATGCTGCATGAAGACAGAACAGGTATAGTTTAGTTTAATTACGGTTATAACTTGTCATGTTGCTATTGCATTTGTGTTACGTACTGTATAGAGTATACGTGTTTTTGTAGGCCAACCCAGAAGTTAGCGGCGCACGGGTTCCCTCGATTGAAAGCCTATGCATTTTTCCCATAGACTTTTGGAAAAATCGCAAAAAATAAGCTCTGTGTTTAACAAATGGTTATGACACTTGCACGTTTTGTCTATCAAGATAATCTTTATAAGTTAACACAATATTTAGACATTTTGAAGCCTAAATAAAGTCGTCAGATATAAAAAGCGAACAGTAAGCTATAAACGGACTGCAGCACACCATGGTCGCAGATCAACGTCACCACCACCAAGCTTCCTCAAACTTTATTTAAAGAACAACTTTATTTAAAAACATGCTCGCTGACTTTGATCTGCGCTGTGTATGAATACTTATCCACTTTTTCATGAGAAAAGCTGTCCAAATCTAAAGTCTAAAGTCCCCGCCAAAGGAAGTAGTCCCTTTTAGCAATTTGTTAGCAACCGCCGTTTTTAAGACACAATAAAAATAAAAAAAATCACAAGCGGGTTATAACTAATGTGTTTTATGTCATAGATCAAAACGTGAAAATATTTAGAGACACAGACCTTTTTTCAGGCGATTTAGCAAAACAAAAAAACAAAAAAAAACAGACTTTAGGGCAATGGAACCGGAAATGCTAACTCGCTTCCGAGTTTTGCCTACAAAAACACGTCATCCCTGAGGTACTCTATTGCAATAACATGGCCTCACCCCCTTTGTTGCGTGTTCTCGGGGGCAAAGTTTATGTAAATTTTAGGGTTAGTGATGACCAGCAGTTTGTTGTAGTCCTTAAACAGCGAATTCTTTAAAAGAAAATATCTCCCTTTGCATTGAACTTTGAGCGTCGTAACTTTCTGTTTATGCTCAAACAGCAACATTACACACTAACTAAAGTTTAAAAAGTGAAATCATAATCAACCACCCCTTTAAGATTTTCAGGTATTCAGGTTCAGAAAATAGAAAACTATTTTATAAATACAATTTCTATTACAAATAAAGTTACAAAAGTTATTCGGTCAAGAACGAGTGAATTGTCTCTTTGTCTTTTGTTGTCTGATTAGTGTTATTATAGAGACGGCAGCAGCAATGTTAGGCTGCTGTCACTTTAAGAGCTGCATGGATCAATTCAAGCAAGGGACAACTTGCACACTGTTTTCCGTGCTACACACACACATCCAAAGCGCGCTTACAGAAAAAGTGATTTTAAACCATTCTTGAGCGCTGTTTTTGATGCTGCATGCATGCGTAACAGTATAGGTTTAAAATCACATTAAAATCACTTTTTCTGAGCGCGCTTTGAATGTGTGTGCAGCACGGAAACAGCGCGCGAGTTTGAATGGTTTAACTCACATTAAAATGCACACACAGAAACTGATAAGCAGAACCAAAAAGACTTTTCTCATCGAATCACCGGTTCTTTGAAATTTGGAATACTCGATACTCATCCCTAGCGCAGACAGCGCACAAACACCAAATTCTCTTTGTGCTTGAATGGACACATACAGACAAAATTGTCTAACGACTAAAAAAGAAAACGGATGCATATGATTATACAGGATCTGTGTATTAGCTCTTAAAGTGACAGCAGCCTTATAAACCTGCTGCCGTCTGTAATTCATGTTAATCAAGCAACAAAGGATAGAGAAAATTAATTATAGATTAATTATATTTAATTTATACAGTGAAGACTATGCAGTGTTATTTTACATTTGATTATATAATTTCTGTACCTAAATACCTACCTGAAAAACTTAAATCACTGTTTATTTCATTTGTATCTTTGTTCTATTGTATTTATCTATGTATGTAAATTGCTTATTTCCTTTATTGCATATTTACTTCAAATCATTCTAGAATGATTCATTCTTTCCAAATAGAGCTACTCAAGTCATCTGGTGAAATTGTTTTCATGTCGCAAAATATATCGAAGAAAAACAAAATATCGCAATGTCAGTTTTTTCCAATATCGTGCAGCCCTAACATGCATACTGCTAGACACTGGAATTAAGCAGCCAGGCTGATCAACATTTCCAGGCGTAGGTTCCCAGGTTGGATGAAAGCCTACTTTTATTCAGCAAGTGAAATTGTGCTCATGTTCTGCTCCCGTGGGGGTGTGATAAAAACGATGAGCTTGTGGTGCGACGCGGGTGACATTAATACCTGAACTGAACAAAGATTCCCACCTGCCACACAGACACCAGCTGATGGAAAGAGAGAGGGCCACTGGGGCCTCAGATCCTGCTTAGCATTTCCAGTCCCTTTGAACACTATCAGAGTGCCTGAATCAAAGGCCCAAAGCAAACGCCTGATTATTATTCGGGGGAAATTCCATGCATTGTTTGTATAGGTTTACTTTAAAGACAAGGAGTCACCCAGCCTGCTTTTATTCTGCATCAGGGGTGCTCTCTCAGCCCTGCAGAGTTTTGCCTGAGATTGTATATTAAGAGGGGTCTGTATCTCTTACCATTGGAGAAAGCGCAACGGCTAACTTAATCACGTGCGGCACCTGTCAGCAGTGCCCGCCGTTCAAAGCTCCTTCCCTGTGTACCGCCCGTAGCGCCAGAGCCGGAGTGTTAGCATTAGCCATTACGCTTTTTTTGGCTAAAGGTTGCAGGCTTGCCTTCCAGTGGCTTTGGTATCACTTCAAACCTAATTAAACACACCTGATCCAGCTAATCAAGTCCTTCAGTTGGAGCAGGGTTGGAAGCAGGGCGAAGGTGGATGTTACGCCAACGAAGCTTACTTTTGTTTACCTGGTAACATCTGCATTCCTTTTAAAGAATGTGATGTGGGCAGCAAAGCATCTGAACACAACACAAAAAAGTTTTTCATCGGGTAACTTTGGGTAACTGGAGCCCTTTGGATTCATTAGTTGGTTTCAATGTTGACATCCAACTAGTTTTGAAGTGGCATACACTACCGTTCAAAGGTTTGGGGTCAGAAAGATTTTTTTTAATGTTTTTGAAAAGTCTCTTCTGCTCACCAAGACTGCATTTATTTGATCAAAAATACACTAAAACAGTAATATTGTGAAATATTAATACAAGAAGAACTGTTTCCTATTTTAATACATTTTTTAAAACCTATTTTATTTCTGTGACAGCAAAGCTGAATTTTCAGCATCATTACTCCAGTCTTCACTGTCACATGACCCTTCAGAAATCATTGTAATATGATACTTTGGTGCTCAAGAAATATTATCAAATGTTACAGTCAAGACTATCTTGTTTTTTTTTCTACATTTGATTATACAATTTCTAGCTAAATACTATACAGTTCTAGAAACTTTCAAAAAAAACTTAAAGCATGTTTTTTTATTTAATTTTTATTTAATTTCTATATTTTTTTCTATTGTATTATTCTTTTACTTTCACTTTTAATCAATTTAATGCATCCTTGCTGAATAAAAGTATTAATTTCTATCAGAAAGACCCTGTATTTACACACTTTATGAAGCTTACATTGCAAAGCCATTATAATAATTTACATTATAGTTTTAAATATATATTCACTTCTTAATTTTACTTAATACATATTTATGTATGAGACCGTAAAATAATTAGCTGGGCCCATCTGCATTAAACCCCTTAAGTGAAGAAAACCCTTATTTATAATCATTAATGAATTATGCGTTTCCTTAAAGGCCCGTTCATACCAAGGACGATTCAGAAAAAATTTCAAAAAACCCCCTATAAATAATTTTAAGAGTATTATTACTAAAAAAAACATTCTTAAAGGTGATGTAATTTACTTCATGATTTTTTTTATGTTAAAATACATTCTTTTAACCCAGTTTATTGTTCTTAGAAGGAGCATTGCAAATTAATTAGTAGGTATGGCCATGGAAAATGTGTTGCAATATCATTACTGCAAAAAATCTGTTGCAGAGATAAAATAGGATTAAAGTTCTTAAGCTTCTTTTAAAGCCATCATTGATTTTTGCAATTAATTATATCTTTATTTTTGCTCTATTTTATATTTATTTTGCAGTTCTTTATTTTTGTTTGCAAAACTTATTTCTCTGGATACTTTACTTTTCATTTTCAGTACTTTATTGTTTTGCAGATATATATGGCATGGATTTGACTCCATAGTTGTGCGCTTCATCAACTTTACATTGTGCCTAAAAACACACCTTAACATGGTAAAAATCACCGTTGTGCTCAGTTGCCTTATTAATTAACATGAATGAAACCAGATTCAAATACATTACCAAACTTACAAACCGTCCCAATAAACCAGACCTATGGGATATGTACTTACTTTGAAAAAAGCTAGTGAGGGCTTGTATGAAAATGTGCCTCACCCTCCTGGGCATGAGTCACCCCAAGCCTTCTGTCAAACGGGCTTAATTACTTTTAGCAGGTGGTCCTTTGAAACAGCCAGCAGAACCCACAAACACACATCACAATAGGAGCTCCGCGTAAGCTGATTTTGACCGAAAAGACACTTCAAAAGCTATTGTGACACTTTACAAGCTTGATGTTTTTCCTTCCTGCTCACACGAACGTCAAACATTCCTCCTTTATCTAAAACTGGTAGAAAGATGCTCTCTGGGCCAGACCTTTGTGTGGCAGCGGGACGAAGTTGTTGGAGATTGTGGGATATGTGCAGAGAGTCTGAAGTAGGAACGTTAATCTGAAATAATGGCTACAAGCGGCATCATAAGGGAAAGATGTCCAGACTGAATGCCTGCTGACACTGGACGGTCTTGATTACTGAGAGCCAATCCAAAACAGACTCAAACGAGTCAATTTGACAATGAAGCAAGCTCAGCATCAGTGACCTGAACTTCGGGGCATCAGCAACTCCAGCCACAAACTGTGTGCTTCAGGCTCAAGACTAACATTTGGTAGAAGTGGCATCAGTGCCACCAAGTTTTACAGATAGTGGCACCAGCACCTGATTTAATAATATTACATGTTTTGTCTCTTGGAAATGCACGTTTGACAGTAGCTGGAGTTAAGAGTGAGTTCGAGTTGGGATGCGGATGCAAATTTATTTACAAAAACAGTAACATCAGTAAGAAAACCTAATTTTTATAGTGTAAAAATTTAAATATTCTTACTGACCTAGTTAGCACTCTATTCTTACTCATATTTTACCACTGGTCTTCCACAGTATCATACATTTGTAGATCAAGTTAACCACAGGTAAAACCACTTTTAAAAAAAAGTAACTATATAGTTTCTATGGTATTTGTTATGAAAAACAGAAGCCTAAATACATTCTGTATAAATGCAAATGCACAACATTCTGCTATAGCTTAACAACAAAAAATACTGTCATTATATTTCATTCCTCCTTTAATACGGGTCTACATTAATAATATAATCAAACTTAATATGAATATACCACATTTCTGCTACAATTCCATGGTTACAGTTAGAGTAAATCATGGTAAATGTTGGTGATTTGTGAACTGAAAAGCCTTCTGCAGCACAATGTTTCTCCTGTTTTCCACATCAGTATTGTTGAGAATGTCAGCGCTCTTTCATCTGGCTTTAAACTAGTTTTTTTTCTGTTGAAAGAAATACATTAATGAAAAAGAAAGCCAAAATATTAAATGTCATGAATGTATATTTACTGACTAGTCCACTATTTTGAAAGGGGGGGCAAAATGTCCATTTTTACCTGAGATTTAGAGCCAGATTACAGGGGGGTAAAAATGACTAGAAAGAATGACTGTTTTATTTTTACACAGATATTGATAGGTCTATTAGTCTGTCTACTTTTCTTTTGGTATCTGCATTTTAAAGGCCCTCGATGGTTCAATCCCAGAGATATGGAGATCTTAATGCGGCTCCATGAGTAAATTGGTCAATTTTACACATTTTCAGTGGTCAAAAACCAAATGTAGGTCACTTTTCAAACAGCTGATACTTATTGTGTTTAAAGATGAAAGTCTGAATAACAAATAATTCTGAAACTAGAAATGTAACTTGTTTCCCTCTATCAAAAGAACTGCATACAGCACAGCTCTCTGAATGCCAACTGTAACTGTGTCTGTAACTCAAGAAGTGTTAAAGACATCTTTATATAATTTAGATTTTTGTTCTTGTGAAACTTTTCTTTTGGAATCTATATGGATCAATCCCAGAGATACAGGGATGTGAATGCATGTAATTATGTAATTACAATACTGCGTATTTGAACTCTTGGTAGTTTCAGAAGCTGTTAAAATGAACAAAATCCTTTCTTCGAAATATCCCTGAAACTGATTCAAATGTAGATTCTTATAAATTCCCTTTTGAAAGCAAGTTAATGTACCTCAACTTGACCATTTCAGTGGATTTTTGGCACTCAGACACAGTAAAACCTCCCGTGTTAAATGAACACTGTTAGTGTTAAATTAACATTGCCAGTGTTTATATAATCCACACCGGATTATATAAATACCGGGTGACACTGGAAGTGTTAATTTAACACTGCTGTGGAGAGGTTTGTTGTACACAATTGTATTGAAACAAGATACATTTCTAGTTTCAACATTATTTATTCTTCAGACATTCCCCTTTAAATGCAGTAAGTATCAGCTGTGTGCAAAGTGAACCATAATTGATTTTTGACCATTGAAAATGGGTAAAATTCAAATATTTAAACATGGAGCTGCTTTGAGATCCCCATATCTATGGGAGTAAACCATATAGGGCCTTGAAAATGAAGATTTCAAAAGAAAAGTTTGTTAAGAACCAGAATCTAAAAACCTAGAGATATCTTTAATATTTTTTGAGTGACAGGCACACAAAATTTGGAAACTCAGGCACTCATACTCAAGGTATGTTCTATGCAATTGTGTTAATAGAAAAAAAAAACGAGATACATTTTTAGTTTCAACATTATTTGTTGTTCAGATATTTCTTTCTAAAAGGAAAAAAAAATATCAGCTGTATTGCAAAGTGACCCACATTTGGTTTTTGGTCACTGAAAATGTATACAATCTAACAATTTACCGCATTTAGATCTCCACATCTCTGGGACTGAACCACCGAGGGCCTTTAAAATAAAGATACTAAAAGAAATGTTTGTTAAAAACCAAAATATAAAAGGATATTAAGATATATTTAATACTTCTTGAGTTACAGGCATGCAAATTTCAGGCAAAAAACACAAGAAAAACTTTTTTCTGTTTTTGAATTGTCACTGTTGGCATATAATGCAACAAAGATTGCTAAATTCAACAGATTTAACTAACAGACCTACCAATCTCTGTGTAAAAATAAAATAATGATAATGCCATCTTTCTAAAAATCATTTTTACCCCCCTGTAATCTGTCTCCAAATGGTCATTTTGACCCCTCTACAAAACAGTGGATTAGTCAGTAAAGATACATCCATGATATTTAATATTTTGGCTTTCATCACTATTTATTTTTGTCCTTCTTCAGAAAAAAATATTAACAAAAATAAAAAATTTGAGCTGGGGAAGTTTCCAAAATTTGGCTGATTTGAAACAGTATGACCCATCAGAGAACGAGCGGTGCTGTTTCATAGTGACATTGTTTCCACTTTTGGAACGTTTCAAGCTTCTCACACGCAACAGAAATGGCAAATTAGTAGTTGCACCAGTGAGACCTCTAACAAAAATTTAGCCGCACCGGCAGAAAAAAAGCCACAAAATGCGACGATTTATTCGCAGTCTGGAACCCTGTGCTTTGATGGTAATCTGGTGGTGACGCTAAAGATAAAATATAACTATAAACTTTAATGCTGACTAATCAATGATTTCCAGTAGGTGTTGTCATCAGAGCAATCATAACCCAGAGGAAGAGTGTGGGAGTGTCTCGTCCCGCTATAAAAGAGACAGATCCATGTTGTAATTGGCGCTGAGCCTGTGAAGGTCATGTTAATCCTGCAGACCAATTTATACGATCAAATAGGATCAAACAGACTCATTCATAAAGTCAAATGACTCCTGCTCTGAATTTAGTCTGAATCCCTGAAGCACTGGATTTCTAACCAATGAATTTAATCACCAACAGTGACAACCGTGGAAACAAAGACACCGATTAAGGATCGTATTTGAGTCAAAGTGTTTATATTGTAGGGCTGGACGATATGACCTAAAATCAAAACATTTTACCTCGATTGCGATTTTTTTTTTGCCCTCATAGTTCACTGACATTAAGGTTTGTACTTTAAATATGCCTGACTATTAAAGGTGGGATATTTTTTCCTAATGAAAGTGCGCTCTGACATGACAGCTCACTTTCAGCAGTTATTTTACCTATGGTTCATAACATTTCTTACAGATTTCTGCTCATTGTAAATCAGAATTAGCACAGTACCAGTACATTTATTTGAATGCATTAATGAGAGAGCGCCTACGTGTGTGAATCAGATACAGATAAATTAGCACAGTACCAGTAATGAGAGCGATTGCATGTGTGAATTAGTCATACCGTCTCTCTATTAATTGTGAAGCTGTGGGTTGTAAATAGTTCCTTCAAAAGTAGAAAAATATATGCTATAATAAGTTTCTAAGCTACTTTAATGATAAATCACAGGACAGCGCTGACAACGAGTTTCTGCGTTCCTCTCTGTGCGCGCGATCTCCACGTTTTGTGCAGCTACTGTTTGTGCCACAGTGCAGTAGCGCGAGCACGGTAGCTCGATATAATAATACACATCCGATGGTCTAAAAACGCTTAAATGTCTAAACTGGCAAGCCTTAAAACACATACAACTGACAAACTTTTGTAGGGATGCAAGCGAAAGTGATCTCACTTGGGAGCTCGCTGCTCGTGCGCTGTGTGTGTGTGCGTGTTGACTCGGCGTTGGAGTTTGCCTCCGTGTTGCTTCCATGCTGCTGACTGGAGGGGGCGGAGTCATATGACTACATTCTGTAGTATGTTTTTAAGAGGAAAGTATTAACAGGATTTTAAAAAAATAAATAAATAAAAATAAAATAAACGACATGGGGGAAAATTACGTCGGTTATAGGTTCTGAATTTCGGTTTTAATTAGTTTCGGATTAATCTATTATATTACCAGTGTTTGTTTTTTTTGCATCAATTAGCCTATTAAGTGAAGTAACCTGGGGAACTAAGAAAAACATACCAAAAAAGAACCGTTTTTACTATGGGTTGGCCAATCTATTTACCTACATTTGGCGTTTTTCTGTTCGACTTTTTTTCTTTTTTTTTTCCTTTTTTTTTTTTACAGATTACAGAATCAGGAAGTTGCTATATACATAATAAATCACTGTTTTTTTATTATGATTTTACTTTTTTTTTTGTTTCTTCTCCAAGTTCTTTTTTTTTTCTTTTTTCATTTTCTCTAATTATTTCTAATTGAATAAGTATTATGTAAAATAAACCAATTTTATTGCAGCACGTGTTATTTACTATCTTTAAATTAAAAACTGTGATATCATACATGTCGGCTCCTCTAGTTTTTACTACACTGTTTTTCTGGACATGTGGTGATATTCTTTGAAGTACCATGGGGTAACATATAAATACCATGGTACTGCCATTAATTATATATTACTATTTGAGCCTTCCATAAATCCAATTTGTCCTTGGTTGAATTAATATTTCACTTTAATAACATAACTTATTAAACTGCATGGACATTCAAAACAAAATGTGTCGACTTATTGGTAAATTATCATAAAGACCGAAAAATAAACATCCCAACAGTTCAAAACAAATGCTACTAAACTCTGTTTTGCTCTTTAAGCGTTGATAGACTCATCTGATCTGAATCATGTCTGCAAATAAAGTACTGTGGATTCAATTTGACACCGTATATTTGATCAGAATAGGTTTTAAATTGTTATGGACCAAAATCTTATTTGACGGGTGTTGATATTATACAGCCTTTTAGAAATGAAAGTCACCTGAATCGGATCTGAATCATGTCCATGAATGAAGTGATGTGGATTAAATCAACCAGTCTAATCTGAGCTGCTAACATAAACTATGGCGCACACTTTAGCGCCTCGCGAAACTCACTTTACCGGCTGTGTATAAAGTAAACAGTCGGACAGCACACATGACAACACGTTATCTGGCCTATCAATCACATGAATCGCCGGACTCGAGTGGTTATTAACGTATTTAATCTGTTGGAAGGACTTGTTGACTGATAGTTAGCGGAGCTGCTGCTAACACTCTCCTGCTAGCCGCTGAACTGATCCTGACACGCACTTTCTCGTCTCTCCTCTGGCGAATCTCTGGCTCATAGCGCGATTTATACAGCGCGATGGTGTGATTCGACTTTGTTATTTTGAGGTCGATCATCTCTCACCTCTTTGGGCACAAGCTGCTTTTCTTCGCTGGGCACCATTTCCATCTGATCATCCAGCCGCGGTCCGCTGTCAACAGAAGCTCTGCGAGTCGCTTCGGGACACCATTCTGAGTGTGTTAGGCAAAACAAGTCGATGTCGAAGAAACAACTTTTAGGCTATATGACTCGTAATCCAGCTTAATCTGTGTTACTTTCTTTCTGCTTGGACTGTAAGCAAAAACAGCAATCAATGGAGGAAAAATGGCCGCCACGCACTTTCGCGAGACTTCACATCAATCTGCGTCACTTCCGACAACACTCTGTCTGTGTACTACATTATGAAACAGCTGAAAGTGTAAACTGGCTGTTAGTAAAACAAAAATACTGTGATGTAATTTGAGACAATGCCTTATATTTATGAAATACTAAGCTTGTCCTGAGAGCACACTTCAGCCTTTCGATTAAAGTCTGCTTTCGTTATATAACTGACCTTTGCCTTCAATTATATGCCAGTGTGGTTTATTGTGTTCACTTCTTTCCCAACACTGGGATTTTAGTTTGAATGACAGAATTCACACACAAAAAAAAGTATTAAAACACTTTATTATAAAATAATATATTTATCCAATGTCTTTAAGTGCTAATAAATTGCATTGTGCAATCTCAAGATAACCCATTTAGGCCTATCATTTTCTGTTAATCTATTTAATAAGTGTAGTACACACTTCTTATTTAATTAAGTGTAGGCCTACACACTTCTTTCACATCTTTCTTGTCAGACTTGATAAATGACTATGGCCGAAAGCTTTTCTCTCTTGAAGATCAAAGAGATCAAATTCTTCTTAGTATGGAGAGCTATATATAAATAGCAGTGTTATTTTAGTATTATTGATATGTTTTTGTTAGATTTTATTTTTATATTTTCACTATAATTTTAGTTTGTATTTTTTAAAGTGTGTCTTTTGTTTTATAAATCTACTTAGGTTAAAATATTTTAATATTTCAAGTTAAACTAAAGAAAATGAGAAATGTTGCTTTTGGCAAGTATAGCTGAAATATATATATATATATATATATATATATATAGACACACATACATATATGTGTATATATACATGCATGCATACATACATATATATATAATTTTTTTTTTTTTTTTTTCAGCTATACTTGCCAAAAGCAACATTTCTCATTTTCTGAATAAACAAGCTTTCCATTGATGTATGGTTTGTTAGGATAGGAATTTTTGGCCGAGACAAAACTATTTGAAAATCTGGAATCTGAGGGTGCAAAAAAATCAAAATATTGAGAAAATCGCCTTTAAAGTTGTCTAAATGAAGTTCTTAGCAATGCATATCCACTCACAATTTTTTATTTTTTTATTTTGATATATTTATGGTAGGAAATTTACAAAATATCTTCATGGAACATGATCTTTACTTAATATCCTAATGATAAAAGAAAAATCTGTAATTTTGACCCATACAATGTACTGTTGGCTATTGCTATGGCTATTAAAATGTTCTCCCTTAAAATCTAAACTCCAGTTTAAGTCTTAAATGGTATTTTCATATATATATACACATATATCAATGGCGTGCGGCCCATATAAGGTGTACCATAAAGCCTACATGACTAGCAATGCGTATGTAACTGTCCATAATTTATTTATTTGCCAAACAACGTAATTTTCTTTAAATCTGCCAGTTACGGAGACCTCCGGGTAAGCTAATCTACAGCAGCTTTTGCGCCTTTGCGCTTTTGTTATGGAGCGTCATCATTTTCCCACGTTCTTATTGGTTTGCTGGCCTATGGCGTACTTCATGGCAGGATAAGTTGTGAGCAGATCGCTCGCCCAAGAGGAAAAATTAGCTGCTGCCAGATCTCGATCACCAAAAATCACATTGTATTTGATACAAAACTAACTAGACTTAACCAAATGGGGGAAAAAATCATAACTAAAACTATTTTCATAGTATTTCATTTTCTCCATAGGGATTTTTTTTATGAAAACTTTAAAAATTGTTTAAGACAGTCCTACTGTAACCAAAGAGTATAGAAGTATAAGTTCTTTGCTGTAACTAGGCCTATCAGAGGATGTTAATCGATAGTCTGTGCATTTGTTAAAGTCATCAGTTTGCATAATTTCATCTTATTTTTTAAAGAATACTGATATTTTTATTTATTATAGCCTACTTACAGTATCTCACAAAAGTGAGTACACCCCTCACATTTCAGCAACCATTTTAGTATATCTTCTCAAGCGACAATACTATAGAAATGAAAATTGTATATACGTTAGAGTAGTCAATGTGCTGCTTGTATAGTAGTACGGATTTACTGTCTTCTAAAAAGAACTCAACATACAGCCATTATTGTCTAAATAACTGGCAACAAAAGTGAGTACACCCTAAGTGAACATGTCAAAACTGTGTCCAAAGTGTCAATATTTTGTGTGAGCACCATTGTTATTTAGCACTGCCTTAATCCTCCTGGGCATGGAATTCACCAGAGCTGCGCAGGTTGTTCCTGGGATCCTCTTCCACTCCTCCATAATGACATCACGGAGCTGCTGGATGTTAGACATATGGCGCTTCTCCACCTTCCGCTTGAGGATGCCCCACAGGTGCTCAAATAGGGTTTAGGCCTGGAGACATACTTGGCCACTCAATCACCTTAACCTTCAGCTTCCTCAGCAAGGCAGTTGTCATCTTGGTTTGGGTGTTTGGGGTCATTATCATGCTGTTCGGCCCAGTTTCTGAAGGGTGGGCATCATGTTCTGCTTCAGAACGTCACAGTACATGTTGGAATCCATGTTTCCCTCAATAAAGCAGAGCTCCCCAGTACCAGCAGCACTCATGCAGCCCCAGACCACGATGCTACCACCACCATGCTTGACTGTAGCCAAGACACAGTTTTCTTGGTACTCCTCACCAGGGCATCGCCACACATGCTGGACACCATCTGAGCCAAACAAGTTTATCTTAGTCTCATCAGACCACAGGACATGGTTCCAGTAATTCATACTCTTGGATAGGTTGTCTTCAGCAAACTGTTTGCAGGCCTTCTTGTGAGGCCAGCTTCAGAAGAGGCTTCCTTCTGGGACGGACTTGTTGCAGTGTGCGACGTATGGTCTGAGCACTGACAAGCTAACCTTCTAAAGCAATGCTGACAGCACTCATGCGTCTGTTTTTTGAAGCCAGTTTCTGCACCTGATGCACAGCACGAGGACTCAACTTCTTTGATCGACCCTTGCGAGGCCTGTTTCGAGTGGAACTCGTCTTGGAAAACCTCTGTATGACCCTGGCCACTGTGCTGTAACTCGGCTTTGTGATGTTACCGATCTTCTTAAAGCCTAGGCCATCTTTGTGGAGAGCAACAATTCTAATTCTCAAATCCTCAGAGAGTTCTTTGCCATGAGGTGCCATGTTGAACATCCAGTGGTCAGTATGAGAGAACTGTACTCAAAGCACCACATTTTAACTGCTCTAATACAAGATACGCAAATTTGTATTGTATTGGATCTCCTCAGGGATTCGATTTTCTTTTATACTCTATACAAATGAATGTTGCAGCACTAAGAATAACTGTCATGTAGTTAAATATGCTGATGACACAGTTTTTCTATCCTTGTTAACTAGTGCAGAATGTGATGACAGTAAGGATCACAATGAGTTCTTTGAGTGGTGTAAAAAAGCTGAATTACAGCTGAACATTTGCAAAACAAAAGAGATGGTAATTGATTTTAGGAAAAATGCCTCGAAGGTGAAACTTGTGTACTTTTACGGAAAATAAGTTGAACGGGTAAGTATCTTCGGAACTATCTTTGATACTACTTTAAAGTTCCAGAAGAACACAGGGGCCATTATTAAGAAAGTGAATCAAAGAATGTATGTTCTTAGGAAATCGAACACTTTCTGTGTGCAAAAAAACATACTGAGAACTTTTTATACCACCTATATTGAGAGTATCTTGAGTTTTTTTTATGCTGGTACTCATCACTCTCTCTTAAAGGGATAGTTCACCCAAAAATGAAAGTTCTGTCATTATTTACTCACCCTCAAGTTGTTCCAAACTTGTATAAATTTCTTTGTTCTGTTGAGCACAAAGGAAGATATAGCATACCCGGTTAAAAAAAGTCACCGCTCGCCACTGATATATATATGAAAATACCATTTAAAACTTAAATTGGAGTTTAGATTTTAAGGGAGTACATTTTCCTAAACAAGTTAAATCCTCTAACCTGATAATTTTACTCAGTAAATAACATATTCACTCAAGAAAATAATGGGGATTATTCATTTGTGATTTAATGGAGACTTTACTTTTTTTTAAGTATAACCTATTATTTTATCATTTTCATTTTATTTTCATATAACATTCATCTAAATTCATTATGTTCTGCAGTGTTGGAATGTCTCCTGTCTTGTATTGTAAATTATTTTCAACATAAATCATAAATAAAAAGAAAAACAATGTCAAGTGTGTTTTGGATAATGTAACATAAACACACAGTTTTGTGTTTACCCTGAAAAAATAAAAACTTTTGTTGTATTTTTTAGTCATCTTTTATGATCAAATGATCTGAACGGACAACCCAGTGCAAAATAATATGAAAGCTATTTCAAAGTATTAAAGAGGACCTATTCTGCTTTTTTTTTTTTTTTTTTTTTACATGTTCAGACATGAACTTTAGTGTGAAATGTTGCTGTTTGATCATGAAAAAGGTCTGCAAAGTTACCAGGGTCTGTCCAGTGGGAGTTATTATATCAGTGTCACTATTTCTGAACTCCCTGAAATGCTTCCATTGTAGGCTTGAGTTTCTTCCGGGAACAAACACGATACAATATTCCTCATTTAAATAATTCCCGACTGAGGGTTGAGTTAGTATTCATGGTTATGGTGAATTTTATTGCAAAATATGCATATAAATTCAAATATTTAAGTATTTTGAGAGCATAGGGAGATCGACTCGACTATGTCATTTGCTGTTTCATAAGGAGTGGGAGGAGCTAATGGTTTGCTCTTTCAACTCAAGTTTTGCACTACGAACTCCGTTGTTAAACATGATTATTTTAAAACCAAGTCAAAATAATGTGGGCTAATAGCTTCAACAGAAGCATATCCCATCGATTAACAACCTCGTATAGCTCACAAGGGCTGTCTTTAAAGGCATATAAGTTATCAATTTCCCTATGGAGAAAATGAATTGAGTTTACTTCCGGAACTCTACTCTATAGGTCCTCACAACTTGTGGGGAAAAAAATTGCACTACCATGATACCACATCTATAAAACGTATAATGGTATTTTTTTGTTGTCTTGAAAAACAATCACTGTTCACCACATTAAGTTTCTGTTTAGTTCTCCTCCACATTTACAGTGAATATAAAGAGGGCACATCATATTACCACTGACTGTTTCATTTTTATTGACAGGCTATTTATATCTTCAACAACCATCTTTATGGCATTAGAGACACACATCATGGAATCAGGTATTCACAGATGTATTTCTTCTGGCTGCGACAGACCTCGTCATGCCACTTTCCCTGTGCTGCCAGTGAGAGCGTAACACAGCTCTCTCTCTTCCCCCCGGTGGGCTCTCTCTTGGATCGATCCCAGTGGAAGAAGGTGACGGGCAGGCTGTTCACGTCCACATACTGGCCTTCTTTCACTATGTCTGTTATGCCGATCCAGAAATCTTTGGATCCAGGCGAGCTGCGCTTGGCATAGTCTCTGAGTTCGTCGTTTTGGTTCATGTCTCGAGGAATGGCCAGGGTCCCTCCCTGCGCAATGCAGTCCTCGTTGGCCTCATGGTAGTGCTTGGCCTGCTCAGAAACCAGGTAACACTTCCTGTGGGCCTTGATGCCACGCAGGCAAACTGAAAAGTATACAACACATTCACTCATGTAAACTGGTTTACAGCAGTTTTGAGTGTGTCTTTCACATGCTCTACCATGCACCTCCTGAAACTCACTTTGCTGGTCAATCTCCAGATTTAAATCATATTGAACAAGCATTTCACCAGCTGAAGAGGAAACTAAAGGCAGAAACTCCCCAAATCAAGCAACCGTTTAAAATGGCTGCATTAAAGGCCTGGAAGAGCAAGATGTCTATGGGTCACTCCTGTGATTGCTTCCAAGGGATTTACAACTAAATATTAGCTTTTACACCAGTGGTCACCAACCTTTTTAAGCCCAAGATCCCTGACCTCGACCTTTATGAAAGACAAGATCTACCTATTGAATAACTGATAGAAAAAGACAGCCCAGATTGTATTTAGTATTTTTTCATGGCCAATTCGGATTCTGATTTAGTTATTTTTACAAGCAAATTGGCCGATTCCTACTGGATGCAGATATTTATTATTATTATTATAAACAAAAATATATAGTCATTTCAAATTAGAGGTAACAACTGCTTTTTAATCACAATCCAAACAAAGATGCTACACACGTTGCATGAGCAGTTGTACTTAATTTCAAGATTTAAAGCAAAAACAGAACGGACTGACTTTATCTTTGTGAAATTCTATGCTACACACACACAAAAAAAGGCATTAACAAAAACAGCAGAATGAGACGCAAATTCACTTTCTGACAGCAGGTGGCGCTTATGGAAGAGCAGCGATACAGCGCTTCTTTGGTTACCGCTGTAAACAAAGCACTGTGCTTATAGACCTTATGCGCCAGAGAAACAAGCGCGCCGCCATCTTTATAATATTGTCTTTGAACTTCCGTTTTTGCGGTAGCTCTGTATATTTCTATGGCATCGCTGTCAAAGAATAATTAGCTGGTGAAGTGGATTTACTTGTTGTAGAGTTAATGACAGTTATCATGAGCATTGTAATGTTTAAAGCAGATGTTTTAACAAATGTCAGTAGACCGGGAAGATTTTAAAAAGAGCAGTTCATTCATAAATACGTAAGATCGCTGTGGAATTACAAACCGGAAGTCAAAAGACAACGAGCGCGGCGCCCAAAAGGGGCGGAGCTACATAAAGTCTACAAATAGCTACTTTATTCGGAGGTAAGAGGAAAATAAAATGCCATTGCCATCGAAATTTTTCCAAAAACAGTAAGTTCCCTTCAGAGATACATTCATATAACCCGTCACCCCCGATTCAATATTTATATTTTCTTCCTATATTTCGAATCGTGAAGCTGCTCTGCATGCTACAGAATTTTCTCCTTTTCGCGTCCGTCTTCTTCAGAATCTCTTTACCTTATCACTGTCCCAGTAGCTCCCGAAAATAACATAAAAATAGATGCAAAAATTCAGTACAAAGACTGGAGAAATGTAATGTATTTTTGTACTAATATTTCTGTTATTTTCATATATATATATATGATTAAGGTTTATGTGCCGTCTGCTGTGTTGTGGCTGAAAGAGCGCACGAGAGCAGGAGTACATTTATATATAATTTAGGCTATATATTAAAGGCACAATATGTAATTTTCACCACTAGAGGCCACTTATTCAAAACAAAGGCGTAGCCTGATGACGCAGTGAATGAGTGTGGAATCATGGGAGTTGTCATCTTCACCTCCACAGCCAGCCAATGGAAAGCAATCTGACATGACTCAGGCAGAAATCATGTTCATGGATGAGCTAAAGTTTTATTGAATGTTACTGTGGTGGGGCTGAGAGCCTGAAACATTTTACATTACTGTTTTTATTATGTTTATATGCGTCAGTCAGACACTGTCGCTCCTTTAGTTTGGCTTATGGTTTTTCTAAGGAAATAGCTGCAAGTGCTGAATTACTACTCATACGGGTCACTTTATCTGTGGGGTAACACAGCGCTGTTTTACTGGGTCAAAACAATCATACTAAAAATACATTCGAGTGTGTTGAAAGTTATGTGTGCGCTCAGTGGTTGGTATGAGACACTTGTTGCACACTGCAGTAAGCTAGATTGATTAGTAGAATATAGAGCTGCACGATTAAAGATCGTAAAAAGATCGCGATCTCGATTCAAGCACCCACGCGATCCTACTTTATTAATGACAACGATTCTCCCGCGTCTATTAAACCTTTGACAAAATCATACCGGAACGTTCAAATCTGTGTTTGTGCTGCCAGAGCCGTTTTGAATCACACATTAGTTATTTCTGTGTTACAAATATTCACATTATCACAGAGGTACTGAGATATAAGTTTTAAGTTAGTATTTAAACACTGTTGTCTACGATAGCGATCAAAATAGAGCAAACTACCTTTTGAAACGAACTTGGCACGTCAAATAACGGTTGTATCAATTACATCTAATTCCACTAGGTGGCGACAACTGACTGTTAAAAAATGTATTTGTCATTGAATCGTTCATTCAAAAGATTCGTTCATTCAAAAGATTCGTTCAAAAACACTGATTCATCCAGCAATGATTTATTAATGAGTCATTGAATTCATTCAAAACCATTTTTTAAAATAATTCATTCAAACATTTTCCAGCAATTAGAGTCAGCAATTTATATTTTGTCAGAACCTCTAGTAAATTACATGTTATTTTGTTTGGTTGTATATTCAGAATCGTGATCTCTATTTGAAACCAAAAAATCGTGATTCTCATTTTATCCAGAATTGTGCAGCTCTAGTAAAATATAATATTAATAAAAGCTGGATGACTTGTTGATAATTAATGTGGTTCAGATAACATAATATTTTGAGTTTCTATTTATTCATCCAATCTCCTTCATTGTAATAAGTTACATTTTTAATTTCAATGAACTCAAAATTTTAAGGCAACCATACTTACTTTTTAAGTTAAACCAACAATAATTTTTCACAGTGTGGTTAAAATTGATGATTTTTCTGGATTTAAACATTGTTGGAAACATTTGGGATAATGTAAGTACACAAGTCAACAAAATATATAACAATGTTCAAGTTGTTTTTGGATATTTTAATCCAAAAATTGTACATATTGTGCCTTTAACAGAACTGTTTAGCGTGTATTCTCCCGCTTTCGTGCGCTTTGGTCACAACACAGCAGACGACACTCAAACTATGATAATTTATTGTCTACACCAAGTTATGAAATGTTCAGTCAGTCTCATTTAAAGACCAACCTGAGTTTCCACCAAATAGTTCTATCATTACAACTATAAATCTGTAGTATGTTCACAGTCACCACTATGTATTAAAAAAAGAAAAAAAAAAGACATAGAAAGAGGCTCCGAAAGCACACTGTTTAAAAGAGATACCATATTAATACATTCCAACTTGACAGTAATAACTGTAATGGCATTTTGGTGAGAACTAGGGTTACCACTGTACATTTTTTTAAGGGTCTGCCATATTCTTGGATGAATCCCAATCCCAGATTTCTCCCTGAAAGACATGTTGCTGTCCTCATCAGGTAGACTACAATGACAGAGAAGCTACATCATTTTACATCACTGTACAGGGTTTTTTCCCCATTATTCAATCATTACCCTTGTACTTATTATGGAAATAATATACTTTAAAAGAATATACTTGAATGCAATTTTTTTCAGACAGTGCATTGCTATTTACAATTACATGAAAATGTATTAAATTTAAATTAGTTTAATTTGATATTAAATGCAATTAGTTGAACTTAGGAGTGTGTTTTTTTTTTGGTTTTTTTTACCCATATAAGTAGGACTTAAGTACATTATTTAAATGTAATTTCATAATTGTGAAAGTGTACTGCCGAATGAACATTTTGGTAAAAACTAAAAATTAATGTCATTTATTGAAATATGTAATGCATTTAAATATACTCCAATTCAGTACATTTTAAACATATTAACTTTAACCCTTTAACTTTTTGACCGAAACATTTTAATTTAATTTTTTTTTTTTTTTTTCAAGAATTGTTTACGTCATTGGAATGATACAAAAATTGGTAAAAAAAATTGGCACTTGCTATGTGTATGGACATGATTCAAAAAGTTAAATGGTCCTGAAAAAAAAAAAAAAGTCACACTTGTATTGTTTGCGTAAAAAATGATGCAGTTGAACGAAACTTATGGTACTGCGCCCAAACAAAATCTTACTGAAATCTTACTTTTTTTTTTTTTGAGATATCAACCTTAAATTTGGAACACAACTTGTTTAGATTTATTTTTTCTCGCAGTTTTAGATTAAAAAGTGTTTTTGAAAATAGTATTTTTGTGCATTTTTCATAACAATAACTAAAATTCTACAACTTTTTAAATCTGTTCTATGTTAAAAAAGAGAATAAATGAATTATAACTACTGCATAAATATAATTTAGTACCCTAAAAATACAAAGTATTAAATAAAAAACATTATCAAACAAAAAATATAGTACATTAATTTCAATGAAATAAAAAAAAAAAAAACGGTCATTTTTGACCCACACGTGAAGAGCACCAGAGGGTTAAATATCAAATAACACACTAAAGTTAAACATTTAATCAAGTACTTTACATGTGCTCTGTGTTTGTTAAAACATCAAAATAAATGTTCTTCTTTAAAGCACAAAAGAAAATTATTAAAACATAATGATTTAAAATGTACTTTAAAGTAAAAGTTTTAATTTGACATTATTATAAAGTGCACTTTTTAAAAGTGTACTTAGCATGTTAAGGCATCAGTTCACTTCAGAATTCAAATTTCCTGATCATTTACTCACCCCCATGTCTTCCAAGATGTTTGTCTTTCTTTCTTCAGTTGAAAAGAAATTAAGGTTTTTGAGGAAAACATTCCAGGATTTTTCTCCATATAGTGGACTTCACCGGGGTTCAACGGGTTGAAGGTCCAAATGTCAGTTTCAGTGCAGCTTCAAAGAGCTCTACATGATCCCAGACGAGGAATAAGAGTCTTATCTAGAGAAATGATTATAAAATATATATATATATATACTTTTTAATCACAAATGCTCGTCTTGCACTGCTCTGCGATGCGCCACACAAGTCAAAAAGCCTTTACAAACAAGGCACAACAGTGATGTCCGATGATTTTGAAGTTGAGTTTTTCGCCTTACCGTGGTTCTTCCGTGTGACCTTTCCAACATGATTACGTAATGCGTGGCGCATTGCAGAGCAGTGCAAGACGAGCATTTGTGGTTAAAAAGTATATAAATTAGATTTTTTTTAGAAAATGACTGATTGTTTCATTAGACAAGACCCTTATTCCTCGTCTGGGATAGTAACCCGTTGAACCCCAGTGAAGTCCACTATATGGAGAAAAATCCTGGAATGTTTTCCTCAAAAACCTTAAAGGGTTAGTTCACCCAAAAATGAAATTTTTAGTACCCTTATGTCGTCCCAAACCCGTAAGACCTTCGTTTGACTTTGTTTAATAATATTAATTTAGAAACTCAATGTTATCTGAACCACATTAATTATCTAAGTTGATTTGACAAAAGAAAAAAAGTTGTGATAAATCATGAAAATAATTATTTACAGTGTTCTCTCACTAAGTACACTTAAGTGGCCTTTTATTTCATTAATTATTATATTATCTGCAAGAAAAATACATGTTAAAAGATTTAAGTACACTACAAGCTTTATTTTGATGCTCTTCTACTGACTATAAGTAACTTTGCAAGTACATGTCAAGTTAACCTGAACCCTATAACAGTCTACTATAGTTAGTTGACATGTAGCTGCAAAGTTACTTATATTTAGTAGAACGTCTAAAAGGGACTATCGAAATAAAGTATAACCAACACTTCCTTTTCACAAGCATAGAGACACTTCTAAATTGCTAACACGCCTAATTATGCACTACTGATGCTTGCAGTGTGAAACAGGCGTAACCCTGAATAACCATCTGCAACATAAGCATGGCGAGCTTTTTAAATGAAATAAACGGTGTGTCGTTGTTTACCTGTTTGCAGTGCCTGCATCTCTTTCAGAGAGTTGATTTCCTGCCACAGCTTGTCAATCTGTGTCCTCATGTCGTCATCTTCTGTAGCTGTATCTCAACAGAAGAACATCAGACAAGAGGTTAGATAAAGTTGCTGATTTCAGTTTTCTAAATAGTATGACACAGAAGTTACCTCTCTGTTGAGCCGGAACTGCTTTCTTAGTGCGAGACGGATGGCCATATCCGTAGTGGAGAACGCTGAAGCAGATCACCAAAAGCAGAAGCCGAGATTGTGCCATGGTCACGGATGGACCGTTTAAATCACTGGGAGAAATATGGACAAGTCTTACAGTTTTTCTCCCTTCCACACTCTCATGCTATTGGCTGGACATTGAGTGTTTGTGTGTACCTAAAGGGGAATTCAAATACCTTCAGTGCAGTCACAACAGCCCTTCCCCTGTTTCCAGCCATTCAAAAATATTTACTCGGAAAGCACACAAAATTTATTTGGTCGTTTTCCCATTCATAACCCAACAAGAAAACTCATTCACTACCACGTGTGTGTTATGTGTCATGGGTTAAAAGAACTCAAGTTAAAGTGCCTGTATTATGCTATTTTAGAGATTCCTAATTTTGTTTTAAAGTCTCCTACAAAAGGTTTACAACAACACTTTAATTTTCTGATAATATACATTGCACATCACCTCATTTCTCAGTGTCTGAAAACAGTTTGTTCTAAGATTCCCTCTTAACTCCTCCTTTCCGAGAGCCTCCTCTGCTCTGATTGGTCAGATGGCCCTGTCTGTTGTCATTGGTCGACCGCTTACAGATATAGTTCACAGTGTTTGAGGGCGGGTCAAAGTAGATGTTGTTCACGGGCAGCCAATGAAGACCATAGGCTGGTATTATGCAAATTTGTTACATTGTTAAGTACACTCAAAAAAAAATGCTGGGTTAAAAACAACCCAAGTTGGGTTGAAAATGGACAAACTCAGCGGCTGGGTTAAATGTTTGCCCAACGTGCTGGGCAGTTTTATTTAACCCAACTATTGTTTAAAAATGACTATATGGCTGGCTTAAAATGAACCCAAAATATGTTGGAAATTAAAATCAGGCACATAATTACTAGAGGCAACAATAATAATCAAAAGGTGAACATTTATTAATAAGCAATTTAATTTTGTTTATTGTTTAATTGTTATTCTTTAAATGTATTAATAAATGTTAATTTCCAATATATTTTGGGTTTAATTTAAGCAAGCAATACAGTCATTTTTAAACAATAGTTGAGTTAAATAAAACTACCTAGCAGGTTGGGCAAACATTTAACCCAACCACTGGGTTAAAACAACTCAATCGCTGGGTTTGTCCATTTTCAACCCATCTTGGGTTGTTTTTAACCCAGCATTTTTTTTTTAGAGTGTAGGATTGTAACAGGAAGTGAGACTGGAATTGCTGACGACTCGTTTCGGCAGTTCAGAATCGTTTTTTTCTTTTAGGAGAAAATAACTTTATTCATCTGTACTTTGATCTTTAAAACTTTGCAGAGCTTTTACATTCACAAACAGCTGTATTACACACTGCATGAAAGGTAATATTCGAAAAAGCATAATATGGGCACTTATTTCAGTTTCAGTCCTTTGTAAATAAATTCCTTGCCGAGTTCATTATCTGTTGAACAAGTTCTAAAACAAAGTTATATGTGAAGTCGATTATAAGGTATGTATGGTAGTACAACTAGATCTCTTTTATTGAATCCAACAGGTTTTAATTATATTTTGCTACAAAAAAAAATTTATTTTAAAGATTTTGAAGTGTCAAAAGGTCATTCGGTTTAACCGTCTAAAGGCCAATACAGCCATTTTATTTGTGATTAAAATATCTTAAAATGTAATAAATGTATATATTTTTTATTCTGGCATGATTTTATAACATCATATATCAACAAAGGTCAAAATGATATTAAAATTATGTGTAGAAGTCATTGCTTTGTTATAAGAAAGAATGTCCGGAAAAATTAATTTCATTGATGTCATTTGGAGTAACCAATATAAAGGGACCATTTTGGATCAAGTCATGCGGTCAATATCATGTGACAGGATGTGACATCATTCAGACACCTGCAAAGGACCACATGGTCGTGAAGTAAAGTAACTAACTCTCTCTTAACTATTTGAAAAATTCATGTTTTCATTTGCTCACACGTATGTCCTGAAGCATCACGTAATTCGGTACAACCGCTATAAAACATTGAAAAAGTTGTAATATTTTAAAAACTAAATATGAAATGTTTGATTGTCCTTTTGCTAGCTAGCTAGATATCAGCCTGTTAGCATTGTTTGAAAATATCGTCATTTGGTATAACCAAAAGTGTCATATGGTAAAACCGAAATGACTTATTTGGTGACAAATAATGTTGTACATCTTGTAAAAAAATGACAAAAGCAGTGTTAATTGATTATAAAAACCACAAAATCTCATTGTTAACACTTAATAAAACTTCAAAATTAATTATATCTCCATTATGATTTTTTTTACACTTTTAAAAACCTTATTGGTCAATGACCCTTTTACTTATAGCATTCATTTTCATTTGTTGTTTTGCAACGGTATAAATTTTTATAATTTAGTCCATCTGAAAATGTTCAAATAAAAATGTGTTTTTAATCATAAATGTTGATTAGCTCAAACAATGTTATTTTATTTTAGCTAAAAAGCTTCATTTGTTTTAACCAATGTTGATTAGCTCAATCAAAATTAATTTTAATTTAATAATTATTTTATTTATGTTTATTTTATTTTGTAAATTTTAATTTATTAAATCACTATATTATAATTTAATAAACTATTTACTCATTTTTTAATCATAAAGATAAATTACACAATTATTAATGCATTGCATAACTCCCATGTTCATGAACACGTCTTGAGGATATGAATAACTTCACATTGATTTTAGTTGGAGTTGTAGACAGAGGGGCTGTTGATCAGGGAAGGAAGTCCAGTTCAGAGCTCCGTGTTCTCGGGTAATTTTAGAGCGTGATGCTGTTAGATGAAGGGAGTGGAGAGACGAGTGCAAAAAAGAGCAAACAGCCCAAAGGGAATATCTTTCACTGTGTTTTTGAAACCCATGACATGTGCCCTGAAGATCATTTAAAGACTCTTTCTCTTTTTAAAAGAAAAAGATGTTGACAGCCATATTTGTGTTGCATTTAAAAAAATAACATGAATATAATTTCGCCAGAATTTAGTATTTTTTCCGAAGCCTGGACCGGTGTGATTCCTGAGCTGTGATCAGTCAGGATTCCTACATCTTTTAACACATGAATTTGGTTGAATCCATGACTTAAGCTTTTCAACCAGGCTGTGTTTTTCCCAACTGGAACTATTATTGCAGTGGACACAATTTAAAGAAATGAAATGTTCTACTCATCAATGTGTCGTTCCAAGCTTGTGAGATGAGTAAATGCTTACGTTTAGTTTAGTCTTAAGCCCAAAGTATACTTCATTTTTTATGCATACGGGAGGGTCAGCATATAGGTGTGTGTGACACGAATTTCGTCATCAGAATAGTACACTCGTACTGTATGTGCACCACTGGTTTTTTTGTAACCACACCTACTTGTACAACACTTGTAATTTTTTTTTGCAGTAATTAGTTTAACCACAAGGTGGCAACAGTGTCCTGGGGGGGGGGTCGATTCACAAGGTGTGAACTTGACAAGAAAAACTGCATAAACAACAGACCGGTAGCATGCAAGCTACAGCGACAATGGAGGCCTACATAGACGAGAGATTGTGCAAAGAGGTTAGAAAGTACCCTCATTTGTACAACTCTAGTATGAAAGAATACAAAGATGCTTATATGGGTTGTAACTCGTGGCGAGAGATTGCTCAAAACTGCACATGTGTCGAACGCCTGTGCATGCATGCAAGTCAAATGAAGTATACACCGATCAGGCATATCATTATGACCACCTTCCTAATATTGTGTTGGTCCCCCTTTTGCTGCCAAAACAGCCCTGACCCGTCGAGGCATGGACTCCACTAGACCCCTGAAGGTGTGCTGTGGTATCTGACACCAAGATGTTAGCAGCAGATCCTTTAAATCCTGTAAGTTGCGAGGTGGAGCCTCCATGGATCGGACTTGTTTGTTCAGCACATCCCACAGATGCTCGATTGGATTGAGATCTGGGGAATTTGGAGGCCAAGTCAACACCTCAAACTCGTTGTTGTTCCATCAAAGGGAGTACATGGTCTGCAACAATGCTTAGGTGGTACATGGCAAAGTAACATCCACATGGATGGCAGGACCCAAGGACTCAAACATTGCCTAAAGCATCACACTGCCTCTGCCGGCTTGCCTTCTTCCCATAGTGCATCCTGGTGCCATGTGTTCCCCAGGTAAGCAACCCACACGCACCCGGCCATCCACGTGATGTAAAAGAAAACGTGATTCATCAGACCAGGCCACCTTCTTCCATTGCTTCGTGGTCCAGTTCTGATGCTCACATGCCCACTGTTGGCTCTTTCGGTGGTGGACAGGGGTCAGCATGGACACCCTGACTGGTCTGTAGTTATGCAGCCCCATATGCAATAAACTGTGATGCACTGTGTATTATGACACCTTTCTATCAGAACCAGCATTAACTTCCAGCTCGTCTGTTGGATCGGACCACACTGGCCAGCCTTTGCTCCCCGCGTGCATCAATGAGCCTTGGCTGTCCATGACCCTGTCGCCAGTTCAGCACTGTTCCTTCCTTGGACCACTTTTGATAGATACTGACCACTGCAGACAATGTAAGGCTGAACACGTTCCTGACAATCCTCATTTTGGCTGCATGAGATTCTCCAGCTTTGATGTTGTTGAGCAACCGAGCTGTTAAAGCTCCACCCTCTTCTGGAAAGGGGGCCGGGAGCAGCAGCTCATTTGCATTTGCTCACACCCAAATAGGGGCAAATTTGACAAGCTATAATAAATTATCTGTGGGGTATTTTGAGCTGAAACTTTAGACACATTTCTGGGGACTCCAGAGACTTATATTACATCTTGTAAAAGGGGCATTATAGGTCTCCTTTAACAATAGGAACATATTGTTAAATATTTGTGACTATAACATGACTATTCTTTTTTAGACAAATCAATATACTATATTGGCAAAAGTTTTGGGACGCCTGCCTTTATGTGCACATGAACTTTAATGGCATCCCATTCTTAATCCGTAGGGTTTAATATGGAGTTGGCTCACCCTTTGCAGCTATAACAGACTCAACTCTTCTAGGAAGGCTTTCCACAAGGTTTAGGAGTGTGTTATGGGAATTTTTGAACATTCTTCTAGAAGCTCATTTGTGAGGTCAGGCACTGATGTTGAATGAGAAGGCCTGGTTTACAATCTCCGCTCTAATTCATCCCAAAGGTGTTCTGTCGGGTTGAGGTCAGGACTCTGTGCAGGTCAGTCAAGTTCCTCCACACCAAACTTGCTCATCCTTGTCTTTATGGACCTTGCTTTGTACACTGGTGCGCAGTCATGTTGGAACAGGAAGGGGTTATCCCCAAACTGTTCCCACAAAGTTGGGAGCATGAAATTGTCCAAAATGTCTTGGTATGCTGAAGTATTAAGAGTTCCTTTCACTGGAACTAAGGGGTCAAGTCCAAACCCTAAAAAACAACCCCACACCATAATCCCCCCTCCACCAAACTTTACCCCTGGCACAATGCAGTCAGACAAGTACCGTTCTCCTGGCAACCGCCAAACCCAGACTCGTCCATCAGATTGCCAGACAGAGAAGCGTGATTGGTCACTCCAGAGAACACGTCTCCACTGCTCTAGAGTCCAGTGGCGACGTGCTTTACACCACTGCATCTGACGCTTTGCATTGCACTTGATGTAAGGCTTGGATGCAGCTGCTCGGCCATGGAAACCCATTCCACGAAGCTCTCTACGCACTGTTCTTGCGCTAATCTGAAGGCCACACGAAGTTTGGAGGTCTGTAGCTATTGACTCTGCAGAAAGTTGTCGACTTCTGCGCACTGTACGCCTCAGCAGGCACTGACCCCGCTCTGTGATTTTACGTGGCCTGCCACTTCATGGCTGAGTTGCTGTTGTTCCCAATTGCTTCCACTTTGTTATGATACTGCTAACAGTTGCCCGTGGAATATTTAGTAGTGAGTAAATTTTATGAATGGACTTATTGCACAGGTGGCAACCTATCACACCATTCTTTCTCAAGTGTTTGTAGAAGCAATCTGCATGCCTAGGTGCTTGATTTTATACACATGTAGCCATAGAAGTGATTGGAACACCTGAATTCAATGATTTGGAGGGGTGTCCCAATACTTTTGGCAATATAGTGTATATACAAAAAATGTATTATTCAGGCAAATATTTCCATCCCCACAGTGACAGTTAGAAAATCCATGGGAAAGGTCAAACTCATTTTTATCACAGTCATACTTCAGTTTTCTGAATAGCAAAACCTTGCAAGGGCCACTGATTGCAATATGTTAAACTGAAAAGAGCAAAGTGATGCTTTGTCAATTTCCTCAGTGCCATTTGTGAGAGTAACCTCTGGGGTTACTAACATTTGCGTCTGTCATGCTTCAGTCAGTGCTGCCATTTCTCATCGCTGCAAAAAGATCAGATACGCCGTGTCAAATGTTATTAAATCGATGCACGGAACAGCATTTTAATGGCATAAACACCAGATCACACTCCACAATGCTCTGCACAACATTTTATTCAGATTACATGTGTTTGCAATCTATCATAATCTAACATAAAAGCACGTCTACTAACGAAAACTACACAGCAACAATATACTTTTGTCTTGAGCTGAGATCGGCACATCAGAAATATAGTGCTTTATCTTTAAGGCAAGTTTTTAAACAAATCTCAAATAACTGTAACCCAAAATAATAACGTGGAAAGATGCTGTCACATACTTCTGCTTTTCATATAATGCACTCAGTCATGTACATTAAAGAAACAAGCAGAAAACAACTTCATTTGTGGCCTATTCAGAAAGGGTAATTATTATCAGTCATTTTTTGCTCATGTGTAAGTCATTCCATCTTGCTTATTGTAAAGTAAAACACTATCAGACTGACTGTTTTTGTATATATTCTCTATAAAGCCAACTAGTTTAATTGTTAGAGAAGTGTTGAATAAAAACACTAATTTGTGGGCAGAAAATAGCGTACACTAGTAAACCCAACAAAAATATAATACCACATGAGAACACAATCAAAATGTTCATTTATGAGGTATATGTATGACAGAAAATGTTATATTTTTGACATTAAAGTGTCTATTCTCCATGAAATACACAAAGAAACTTTAACCTTAAAGGGATAGTTCACCCAAAAAATGAAAATTCTGTCATCATTTACTCACCCTCATGTCGCTCCAAACCCGTAAGACTTTTGTTCATCTTTGGAACACAAATGAAGATATTTTTGATGAAATCTGAGCGATTTCTGTCCCTCCACTGACAGCTACGCAACTGACACTTCAAAAAGTTCATAAAGAGATCGCAAAACTAATCCATGTGAATTGAGTGGTTTAGTTCAAATTTTCTGAAGAGACTTGATCGCTTTATATGATGGTCAGATTGAATTTTATTCACATATAAACATTGGTCAGCGAACATAAACAGAAGCTCAACCGAATCTGCTTGACACACGAGAATGAACCTCATTGGTTCTTGCTGAAGCTCAAATGTGATGTGTAACATGAGAATGAACCTCACTGGTTTTTGCACATCAAGCGAACATGCTTGAGCTTCCATTTACCACAACTGATGTGTGTGTTGATGAATGTTTATACGTGAATAAAAGCCTAAATTTAATCTAAATTTAATCCACTCATAGGGATTAGTTTTACAATCTCTTTAAGAACTTTTTGAAGCGTTAAAGTGATAGTTGCATAGACTGTAGGGAAGGACAGAAATATCTCAAATTTCATTAATAAAAATACCTTAATTTATGTTCAGAAGATGAACGGAAGTCTTACGGGTTTGGAACGACGTGGGTGAGTAAATGATGACAGCATTTTCTTTTTTGTTTTTGTGTAACCTAACCTTTTAATGTCAGAACATTTACTTGTGATTCTTTAAAGGGACAGTTCACCCAAAAACACATTTCTGTCATCATTTACTCACCCACTGTATGGAAAAGAAGAGGGTGAACAACGAACTTCCCAATATCTCCTTTTGTGTTCCATAGGAGAACGCAAGTCACATGGGTCTGTAACAACTTATTCACCCTCAAGCCATCCTAGGTGTATATGATTATCTTCTTTCAGACGAACACAATCAGAGATATATTTAAAAATATCCTGGCTAAAAATATGGGAGTGAATGGGGGTTGAGATTTTGAAGCCCAAAAAAATGCATCCATCCACCATAAAAATAATCCATACAACTCCAGGGGGTTAATAAAGGCCTTCTGAAGCGAAGCGATGGGTTTTTGTAAGAAAAACATCCATATTTAAAACTTTATTAACTATAATGACTAGCTTCTGGCAGACAACCATGTGCATCGATTTGGGTGGAAGAGTGACCTCTGACCTGACACATGACGTAATGACGAACACAGAAGTGCAGAGGATAGAGCAAAACAAAACACTGGTCATGAATTAGAAGTCTAAAATGAGAATTTTACAGAGAAATGTCAGAGGATTTCGATATAAGAGAAGAGGAGCTTGAGTTTGTTGCACAGCCCTATTTGTTTGAACAGCGAGAGGCGTCTAAGCTCCCGATACTCCTACATCCTACGTCAAACATTGCGTCACGGGTTACTCTTGTGGCGCAAGACGACTAGCGCAGTATGTGTACGGCTGTCTGCCGGAAGCTAGTTATTTTAGATTATAAAGTTCTAAATATGGATATTTTTCTTATAAAAACCCATCACTTCATTTCAGAAGGCATTTTTTTGGGGGGGGGGGGCTTCAAAATCTCGGCCCCCATTCACTACCATTATAAAGCTTGGAAGAGCCAGAATATTTTTAAATATATCTCTGATTGTGTTCGTCTGAAAGAAGATAGTCATATACACCTAGGATGGCTTGAGGGTGAGTAAATCATGGGATAATTTTTATTTTTGGGTGAACTATCCCTTTAAGGAAAATGCATAATACTGTAGAAGTTATTTTACATACTGTAGCTGTTCATGACAACTCATTGAAATGTCTTTTTAAAGGCTTAAATAATACTTCTAGATGTGATCTGAGGTGAACAAAGATGATGATTTTTATGCTCTGAGCAGAAAAAGAGAGGCACCTATAGATGTGCAACATGACTACAATAAGCTCCAGTAGAACTCTGTCTTTATCTTCTCCCTCCGTTTCAGTCATGAACACAGTCTCACAATCTCATCTGTCATGAAACATTTCACACACACACACACACATGCATCAGAAGCACTGCAACCAGTGTCCAAAATTAACTTGCCAAACCAAACAATGGTTTCATTTATTTTAATAGAAGAAAAATATTTTTATAAAAAAACTATCATCCATCATGAACGTACTCCACACGGCTCCGTGAAGACAATAAAGGCCATCTGAAACGAAGCTACATATCCATATTTAACAAGTTATAAAGTCAAATATCTAGCTTCTGCCAGATCGCCTTCCATATTAAAGTCACGGAAAAAATGGTTTTTCATAAGTTGAATAGGGAGGGCGAAGTAGGACGTAGCGTAAGCATTTTAAACTGCGAGAGGCGTTACACTTTCTTTGTATGTTGAATACGGAAAGTGGTCTGGCAGAAGCTAGATATTTGACTTTATAACTTGTTAAATATGGATATTTGTCTTACACAAATGCATCGCTTAGCTTCAGAAGGACTTTATCAACCCCCCCGGAGCCGTGTGGAGTACGTTTATGATGGATGGATGTGGATGGAAGCACTTTCTTCAACTTAATACTTGTTGATCCCGCCATTATAAAGCTTGGATGCATCAGGATATTTATTAATATAACTCTGATTGTTCATCAGAAAGAAGAAAGTCATATACACCTCGGATGGCTTGAGGGTGAGTAAAGCTTGGGCTAATTTTCATTCTAAAGAGAACTAATCATTTAATAAACGTTTGATGGTAAATTGCCCACTGAGGTAAAAGTCATAAGATGACACTTGAAGATTTAAAGTCACTTATATCAGTGAGGGTCATACTGTCAATCCTACACTCTAAAAAATGCTAGGTTAAAAAACAACCCAAGTTGAATTGAAAATGGACAAACCTAGCGGTTGGGTTCAATGTTTGCCCAATGTGTTGAGCAGTTTTATTTAACCCAACTATTGTTTATATGGCTGGCTTAAAATGAACCCAAAATAGATTGGAAATTAAAAATCAGACACATAATTAGGCAACAATAATAATCAAATGGTGAACATTTATTAATAAGCAATTTAATAAATGTTTTTATTTAAGTATTATTCATTAATAAATGTTCATTTATTAAACACATTAGTTAAATAAAACTACCCAGAAGGTTGGGCAAACATTTAACCCAATCGCTGGGTTTGTCCATTTTCAACCCAGCTTGGGTTGGTTTTAACCCAGCATTGTTAGACTGTACTGTTTGACCTACACCATGTATTAAATTGCAGTTCCCTATAAAGTTACCAGCAAGTGCTGCATTTAATTTACTTGCCAAAACCAATTTCAACTTCCATTTGTCTCTTGGCAAGTGTTAATTTTAGACTTTGACTGCAGCAATCTGTCCATCCAATTGGCCAAATAAACCATCCAAAAGGCTGCAAAAGGCGTTCACGAAAAGTCAATCCTATAATAACGTTTAGGTCTGAAACACTGCAATAATTCAACACTGCACTAAGAATGGCACTTAAGTCAAACATTTAACAGCACAATTAGTGTTTTGGGGTACTTTGGACTGCACTGTCCAAAACTTTCAAAGATACAGACAAACAACAGAGCAAACATATCACACAAGCGTACGTTTCACAATGGCACGGGGTCAGAGAGCTCAGCTCAGGTTCATGATAGTCTCTGGTTGTGTCTGGGTTCACTGAATGAAGGGCATTCGCTCCTTGTTGTCATTGTCTCCCTCTTGTTCCTCTTCCTCCTCACCTGCTTCACTGGTCTCTGTGCTGTCATTGGCCATCTGAAAGAGAAGTGGGAAATCATTGTGTTTTCACACAGGCTGACAGTCTGAAGGTCCAGGTAATCACTCAGGCAGCGTTTCAGAAGAGACCTCCACAACATCTGGACCAAAAATCGATGCACCTCTTGATGGAAATAACATCACAACATTCATTTCCATCAAGAGGTGCATTGATTTTTGGTCAAGATCTTGTAGTGACAATGCAAGAGGTGAGCACTCTGTAAAGTCTCCTCCAGCACATCCCAAAGACTTTAATTAAGACTGAAATTAAGGTCTGGACTCAGAGGTGACAATGCATGTGTGAAAATGATTCTTCATGCTCTCTGAACCATTCTTTCACAGTTTGAGCCTGATGAATCTTGACATTGTCACCCTGGAATATGGCCATGATAAGTCTTCCTACAAGGTTGTTTAAGAAACGAAAAGCTACACACTCCATCAATTAGGGTTAGAAGAACTGTTCCCAAACTTATAACATGCTAGAAACATAATAATCATTGTAATAATGATCCAGTCATAGACTCTTAAGTATTTGCCTATTTAAATCCAAACAGTGATATATATATATATAAATACAGCTGAGAACGGCAAAAAAGGTATAGTTCACCAATAAAAATGAATATTCTGTCATTTACTCACCCTCATGTCATTCCAAACCTGTTTGACTTTCTTTCTTCTGTGGAACATAAAAAAGATATTTTGAAGAATTTACCAGTGTTTTTTTTTTTTTTTTTTTTTTTTTTTTGCACATAGACTGAAAGTAAATAGGCTATAGTCTAATTTTGTTCATGGCTGTTATAGTTCAGTAAAACAAAAACGATAAAAAAAATCCCATTAAAAAACATTTTTTGTCAAACTTCAACTGAAATAAAAACAATATTTTATTAAAAATGTTTATTTCAGCTAGTTTCCAAAAAACATTTCTCATTTTCATTTAGTCTGATGTACTAAAATAACAAATTGAAACGGAAATAAAGATTAATAAAAACTATATTGACATTTTAAAAAAATACACAACAAAATTGAACTAAGATTAAATTAAATTAAAATTAAAATGGAAAAAATAAAATTAAAACTAATTAAAACTATTAATAAAAAAGGTCACACTTAATTTAGGGTCCAATTCTCACTATTAACTAACTATTAAAGGCACAATATGTAAGATTTTTAGATTAAAATATCCAGAAACCACTAGAACAGTGTATTTTGTTGACTTGTGTACTTACATTATCCCAAATGTTTCCAAGAATGTTTAAATCCAGAGAAAAAAGCAATTTTAACCAGGACACGAACCGTGTCCGTGCGTCGCCTATCAAGGACATCATACCCGCGTTACCCTCGGTTTCCAGTTTTATTTTGTAGAAACCATGGAAACACCAAAGACGCTTTAATATGTTATGTGTTTTATTAGACAGGTGAGCAACTGTTGGATACATTCATCAACAGAAAACTAATCATGTTATATAGCTCAACACAGTAAGTCTTATT
This sequence comes from Elopichthys bambusa, assembly GCA_037101425.1. Lineage (NCBI taxonomy): Eukaryota > Metazoa > Chordata > Actinopteri > Cypriniformes > Xenocyprididae > Elopichthys > Elopichthys bambusa. Next base: position 45,576,998 of record CM074432.1, on the reverse strand, counting down.
GTTTAAATCTCGTTTTCTTTATTTACCATGTGTACCATGTTTTACCATAATATCGATCTAGCTTACTGCAGTGTGCAACAAGTGTCTCATAGCAGCCGCTGAGCGAACACAGAGTAGCATTATCACAACTTTCAACACACAAATGTATCTAATATGATAAACAGCGCTGCGTTTCCCCACATACTCATGACCGGAAGAAGCGGAAGCAGCGACTGTGGCATAATAAACGCTCCGCTGCTCTCGAGGCGTGTCTCGCGCTCGTCTCTCATTAGCAATCGCTCCAGCGGCCTCGTTCAGCTCCAGTGGCTTTCAGCCCCACCCTGCTTCATACTACAGGAACATTAATAATCTCATTAAAAATACGCTTTGTTTTGAAAAAGCGACCTCTAGTGGCAAAAAATTACATATTGTGCCTTTAACTATGACTTTTGCCTCAATAAACCCCAAATTACTGTTAGTAAGGTAAGGTAGGTTAGTTAAGGTAGTTGTTAAGTTCAGGTACTGGGTAGGATTAAGGGATGCAGAATATGGTCATGAAGAATAAGGCATTAATATGTGCTTTATAAGTACTAATAAACAGCCAATATCCTAGTAATATGCATGCTAATAAGCAACTAGTTAATAGTGAGAATTGGACCCTAAACTACAGTGTTACCATAAAAACTATAATAGTATCTCAATGACACTAAAGCAACACTGATGTTTCTAGACTTCAACATGCATCTTTTGTGTTCTGCAGAAGAAAGAAAGTAAATGATGACAGAATTTTCATTTTTGGGTAAACTGTTCCTTAAGGGTCCCGAGCAATGAGCAACATTTTAGACATTATCAGTTGTTACTTTAAGGAGAAACATCTAAGATGCAGCAGATCAGGGCTTCTGAGCTATATATAAAAAATAAAATAAAAAAAAATAAAAAATCAACATATACACAATAAAATCATCTTCTGGGAAGGGACAGAAATGGAAATTTTTCAGAAGTTCCTCTTCAGTTGCTCCCAGAACCTCCCTGGATTAAGTAAAGACACTAAAGGTAGAGAGCATACTGTTGTAGGCCACTATTTTCACTATTTATGACTCTGCTCTGAGAACAGCGTCATAAGGCGCAGTCTCCATGGAAACTGCTGAGGTGATGTCGCCTGACTCGTGGATCACTGTCACAATACCATTTTTTGTTCCTTCTAAACAGGTGCATTATTCAAATGTGCCTTTGTGCTTCATAAAAGCACATGCATTTTCTCTCACACAGTTTTGTAGAGTGTGTACACTGAATATAACATTTAATAATGTTAGAAAACCAAACAATGCAAGATATTATGAAAACAGAAAAATGAAAGGGCAGCACCAGTAGCTGACATGATAATTATAATGTTTTACACATAATCTTTTGCTTGCCTTAGAACACTGGTCTAAACTCAAAGGCAGGTTTTCAGATGACTCACTCACCAAAGGCGTGGGAGACTTTTCCACATCCAAAATGAGCTTCCCTATGTTTCCTCTGTCATGGATTCTCTGCATGGCTTCCTTCACCTACAGGTTAACACAACAAATCACATATACAAAAAAAGAAAAGAAAAAAACACCTCATTAAGTCAAACAAATGTGCTTTCGCTCTCGTGAACTGACACTTAAGCTCCATATTGGCTCATGTAAAGTGTGTAACACCACAGACAAAACTGAAGAGGGCAGCAGAGTCACAACCAGCAAACAAACTGATGTAATCTACTTCAGGTTCACCAGATAGATAGATAGACAGATAGATACATAGATAGATAGATAGATAGATAGATAGATAGATAGAGACAGACACAGACAGATATTATGTCTCATTCAACACCCTCATTGTTATGGGCATAAAGGCTGGAATAAACTACACCACTTTTGCATAGATTTTTTGCCTGGATAGGCTTTCTGGATGAGTCAACACTAGTTGCTGAAAGCAGATTTTGGGCAGTCAGAGTTGACCGTTTACACAGAAAACTGTGTATGATCGGCACAGACTACTTTTAGCTACAGACAATGATTCCATCTAGTCGGAGGATATCAAATTTGTTTGATATTTTGAGATGATTTTAGATCGCACACTGTTTTCATTTGTCGTTTTTTGGCAACGAGGTGCATGTTTCTGCGTAAGTTTGTTGTTTTCGGAATGACTACCAAAAATCTGGTAGTGTGTGTGTGTGGTGGGGGGATCAGTTTCAATAGTACATTGAGTCTAATTTATTGACATAGAAGTCATGTTTAACATGATCCTTATATTTGTCAAAAGTTTTGGGACGTCTGCCTTTAAATGCACATGAACTTTAATGACATCCCATTCTTAATTTGTATGGTTTAATATGGAGTTGGCCCACCCTTTGCAGCTATAACAGCTTTAACTCTTCTGGGAAGGCTTTCCACAAGGTTTAGAAGTGTGTTTATGGGAATTTTTGAACATTCTTCTAGAAGCTCATTTGTGAGGTCAGGCACTGATGTTGAATGAGAAGGCCTGGCTTACAATCTCCGCTCTAATTCATCCCAAAGGTGTTCTGTCGGGTTGAGGTCAGGACTCTGATGGAAGGGGTTATCCCCAAACTGTTCCCACAAAGTTGGGAGCATTAAATTGTCCAAAATGTCTTGGTATGCTGCAGCATTAAGTGTTCCTTTCACTGGAACTAAGGGTTCAAGTCCAAACCCTAAAAAACAACCCCACACCATAATCCCCCCTCCACCAAACTTTACACTTGGCACAATGCAGTCAGGCAAGTACCGTTCTCCTGGCAACCGCCAAACCCAGACTCGTCCATCAAATTGCCAGACAGAGAAGTGTGATTCGTCACTCCAGAGAACACGTCTCCACTGAGTTTAGAGTCTTTACACCACTGCATCTGACTCTTTGCATTGCACTTGATGTAAGGCTTGGATGCAGCTGCTCGGCCATGGAAACCCATTTCATGAAGCTCTCTACGCACTATTCTTGAGCTAATCTGAAGGCCACACAAAGTTATGATACCACTAACAGTTGCCCGTGGAATATTTAGTAGTGAGGAAATTTCATGAATGGACTTATTGCACAGGTGGCAACCTATCACACCATTCTTTCACAAGTGTTTGTAGAAGCAGTCTGCATGCCTAGGTGCTTGATTTTATGCACCTGTGGCCATGGAAGTGATTGGAACACCTGAATTCAATGATTTGGAGGGGTGTCCCAATACTTTTGGCAATATAGTGTATCTAATACAATCTATTGTTAGTCCCGAGATTCTTCAGTGAATAAATACATAGATTCGCAGTCAATGCTCATGTTCCTTAGCGGTCTGGTGGTAAAACTTTTGTTAAGCGTGTCAGAGAGGTTCTGGGTTCTAATCCGCCCTTGTATAGTTTTTTTTTTTCTACATTAAAACCAAAGATGTTCATTAGTGATTATATATCAAGAACAGGGACACGTTTGTGTGCATTTTGTTTTGTGATTTTACAGGACCGAATAGAGAGTCTCCTCACCGGCGTTAAGCAATAGATTGAAGCATCTGTGTGAAGACTGTGCATGAGCGCCAAGAGAGCACTGTTGCCTTCCACCACTGATAACAGTGGCAACGAACACTAGACAACGCAAAAACAACGCAATTCATTCCAGTGCCAGATCACCTCTTATTAACAAACAAACTAAATGAATACTCTGCTAGTCAACTGGAGATGTTTCATTTGTATTAAGATACATCTGTGTCGCAAGATGTTTCAAAAAGTGGTAGGGACAATATCGACCTTGGCAAAAAGTGGTGGGGATATGTCCCACCCGTCCCACCCACAAATTAGGCCTATGTACAAAGTCAGCAATGGTAAGATTGTGTTTTAAAATCTGTTCAGATTTTAAAAGCCATGTAGTGTATTTCGGCCTTAACTCACAATTTTCAAAGCCTTGAATTAAAAAAAAAAAAAAAAAAAAAAGCTCTGATATTTTTATAGTTAATTGCCAAATGTCAAGATGGAGATGTAGCTTCTAACATGAGCTAGGACAATGAGCTACTAACACAGCTGGTGCCCTTTTAAACAAAGAAAAAATTAGGTTTGTCCAAAACTTGTATGGTACCTTTGATAAGCTTTAAGAATGGAAAGGTTATTTTCACTGGTCAGACGTTGATAAAATTAAATACAAGATAGTGTAAGGTAATAAAGTTCGGTATTCACAGGACATCATAGGGCAAAGTGCACAACCAGACCAAATACATTTTTTGCAAGTAGGCCTAATGTTTCTTTAACTGGGAAAATGTGTCAACAGTAAGTGTAAAATAAATTTACATTGGATTAAAATAAAGCATAAAAACAAACAAAACAGCAATGATGTTGCCTCGTTTCAGAACACCACTGCACGGCACGACGTATGTGCATGGTACAGTATGTCCACATCTTGTAAAGTGACTGTTAACTGGATGAATCAGTAAATTAATAAACATGACAGCTGCTAGTCGGGGCCTGAAAATAGAAACATGCCAACTGCTAACAGTCCCTGGCATCAGCTATCTAAAGTCAAAATAACAACAACAAAAACAAAAAGGAAAATTAGTTTCAAACCACTTGATTGTAATAATACATCATTCAAAATGTCAAACATTTGGCCTAAACAGTTAAATGCCTTTTAAAAGATGTTTTTCATCCACAGTCCCCTACAGCATCTTGATCAAGGTCACACGGCTTTAATCCTAAAGAGACGGTGAGATCCTTCACACTTCAAATCATTGTTTTGTGTAAAGGGCTTATAAACCATAAGTGTCTTAAGTACATTACAGTCAACCTTTTATTATATTTTTGGAAACAAATAATTGCTAGTGGTTCATGTTTAGATTAGCACTGATAAAGGCTGGAGTGCCACAAGTGTCTGTTCTGGGACCATTAACATTTAACAGTGCAAGTTAATAGTCTCTGTAAGAGCATCATTAGTATTCATCAATACCTTTATTCAGGTAATACCATCATCAAAAGCACTGGCTTTATGCTGATAGAGTCTGGGGAAAAAAACATGCCTTCTGTCTCAAACACATTATCATTTCCATTACAGTCAGTTGTACAAGCTATCAGTCTGGCTATGCTCCATCATTCTTCTGACTTGCTTCACTTTAATGTCAGTTCATAAAAAAAATATTGTAAGATTATAGTTCTCAGAAAAATTATAGTTCTTAGATTTGAGTATTCCACTCATCTACTGCCATCATACACTAATTTGATTTGATCATTATAGAGTTGTTAATCGTACTTACTTGTTAAGACCTGCTAAGTATTAAACTTCTACATGTAACTCATCTCAAAAACACCTCAGCTTTAAAGGACACCAGGATTTAATCATTTAATGCCCCTGCTATTCAAGTAATATGTCGAAGTACAGACATCATCCCTTCCGCCCTCTCTTCCCATAAAACATCAAGGGTCATTTCTCCAGCCGTACCCCTCAGATTCAGCTTCATTTCACTGGTATTGCAAATATGTGGAGGGTTTGATTGTGCCTGAATGAGTCATAGTGGTCACAAAGGATTGGAGGCAATAAATTGCATTAGTGGAAAGATTGCCTCAATATATCCCCAAAGGCACAGAATATAGTTACTGAGGAGTTTCAGCACAAATCTAATTTTAAAAGTTTCACAAATATTCATTTATACATCCAACTGTCTTAATGGAACCATGTCAGACTTCGTAATATTTAATTCTAATATAATAAGTTCTTCCAACATTTAGAAACAATCAAGGCTGTAACAGTGTCTTGAAAATGTTCATTTTATATAGGAAATTAAATATATAGGAATTATTTAATATAAAGGATTTTAAAAAAACTAAAGGATTTAAAGGAATTTAAGGGAATAAGAAAAACATTAAAAAACTAGAATTTATTGTAATGACTTTTAACTATTTGCAAATAATATTTATATTTTAAAATATGCAAACATTAACTTTTAATTAGTTTACCTAATATGTTTAAAACTGGTTATGTTTTAATGTTTCTGGTCACGTTTAGTCTGGTCACCCCCCCCCCATTCATTCACATAACGCATCTCATATCAGATCAATTGCACATGACTATCTTTGTTTAATGTTATGAACAGCAGCTACGCTAATTATTCTCCATTTGCTTTTCCGTTTTTCCGTTGACTAGAGAGTACATCAGCTTCAGTTTGGATCCAGCCTCTTAAGAAGACCTCAGATGACCAACACCTTTGAAGAGACGGCGCCAACTCCTGCGAGGACTTCAGAAGACGCAACATCTGGATCAACACGCACATTCCCAAATTTCTATATATCCTAATTATTGTTAATATGTAATTCATTTTTCCAGGAGCTCATTGCTTCTACCTTCAATTAAATTGCTAACAGTGACTGTAAATAAATTGCCTAAATTATTACATTATTAGCTAATTGCATTTTCTAAATTGTAATGTTGACATGCATTCTCTGTAAAGCTGCTTTGAAATGATATATATTGTGAAAAGCGCTATATAAATAAATGTAAATTGAATTGAATATGTTATTATATTGTATACTGTATTATAATGTACTACAATACACTGAGGTGCAAGTAGTACAGTATCTGCCACTAATTAAGCATAAATAGCTTCTAACAACTATTTACACTTAAAAAAGTGTAAATGGCAATTAACGCTACTGCAAATAGCCTCTGCCATAATGTTATTCCAGAAAAATGTGAGAACAATTCTCCCCAATCTGTACCCTGAACTTGTTCATTATCACAGAGACAAAAGGTGACCTCAGATCAGCCTAGAATGAGCTCAGGTTGGCACTGGCTTTCACCCTCTGGAATTCCCCTCCCACGCACTGAAGTCATGGGAGCCTGACCGCCTGGCACTCAACCCACTTCCCTCGCTCTCAAATAATGCACCTGGTCGAGAGCTGGAACAAATGGACAATGTTAGTCAATGAACATCATTAAACTGAAATTCACTGACATTCATTAAAGTACTAAATGAAATCCAAAAGCTTTTTAAGTAGTAATCTTAAAATAAACGAGCAGGCATTGGACAGCACATGCTGTCACTAACTCTGAACTAATTTATTTTCAAGCGTGAACCACGGAGCGAACTTGCATTAGTGTGTTCCCTGGTGTTATGAGCCAGTCTGAGCCTGGTGCCGCCACAGCTTGTGAAGACTATTAGTCTCTTGTCAGACTCATCAAAAGAGCACATACAGTCTCTGACTTTATCAGACTGGTCGTTCTGTTCAGCTGTTTGAATATAATTATCTGGGTTACTCTTTAACTTGAATTAAAGGTATGCTGCTCACAGAAAAAAAAAGATGAGGAAATATTATCAGTCTTTCTCATAACTTATTAAATGCTGTTTCACATAGCTATGAGGTTGCTAGGGTGTTCTGGGTATTTGGACAAGAGGTAGAGAGTCTCTAGTGATTCATTTAGCAACATTACTACATTTAGGGCCAGATTTACTAAACAGGGCAAATTAGCGTGAGATTGCAATTCCAAAAAACTGTGGTGAAAATCAAGCTTTTAATGTTGTTTATATGTCTATGTGTTATTTTTTTAATTTGCTTTAAGACAGACCATGTGCAAATTCGTCAGTCAACACCATTGCTGAGTATTTTCTTCTTAAAACTGCAGCGAGACAAAGACAATGTCAAAAACGCGGTTTGAAATCTCTGGTGTTTCTGACGCCACAAACAACCTTGTAACCAATCACGTCAATGAGTGAATCTCTGAGCTGGTGTGAGTGAGTGGAGGAGGGGCTAATTTGCATATTCATAGAACCGCGCATACTAAATAAGGTAATTATGTAGAGTTGCATTCAAGCTATTTTAAGGCATGAAGAAATATTTTTTTTAAGGAAAAAACATTTAAATATGTAATTTTAGTGATCAAACATTAGTTCTAAGGGATAAAATTATTGACTACAGGGGGATTTTAAGACAAGATTTTTTTGGGCGGTAAATAATGGTGCAAATCTTAGTAAATTGACTAGCACAAACCTTAGTAAATCACCTTGATTCAGTGTGGCTACCGCGTAATATCATACAGGTATAAATTCCTTTTAAATTGATTATTAAATTGTTTAATTAAGGTTATACATAGTTTCCATGACAGAGTTGACCGGAGCTGCCAGTTTGCTAAATTTCAAATGAATATTAAACAGCAAGCACAAACTATGCAAAGCAGCAGCCACGTATTCATTCACTCCTTCAAGTGAACTATATTAGTGGACTAATGTAGGGAATAGTGAATGAGAGTATAGGAACGCAGCCAAAGTTACTGAGAGTCGCTACACTGCTATATGAAAGAAGACAGCGACTGGAGAAAATAAGTACTGCTAACTTTGAACAAATGTTTTATACATATAAAATAAGATCTGTATAGTGACTATACCAATTTATTAAATATGCAATTTAGAAATCATCTTAAGTATGCATATTTTTGCATATTATATCAAAGGGGATACAGATCTCACTGAAAATATCAATACAATTTTTTTGCATTAGTGTGATCAACAACTCAACAAGTGGTTAAACAGTTGCTTATTTTCATTTAATAAAAAATATTATAAATATTAATATTTATGGCCTTTAAATGCCAGGAAAAAAAGATGTTCAGATTACCAGAAATATCATATGATATGAAAATGCAACATGTATACATTCTATTGGCTGTTGTTAGGAATGTTTTATTAAGATACAAACATTTATGTTGCAATGATAAAGTTGCAATATATATATTGCATATATTTATGCAAAACTGCTAAAAAAAAAAAAAAAAAGATTTATGGAGAAGTGCTTCCTTTTAAAATGTTGTTGTAACAGCACTATCCTCATCAAACCAGGTTCATAATATCAGTTGATATAATAATGAGATAAATGTTTTATTGCAAATGCCCCAGATTTAAATTTAGATTTGAAATTGCAGGTACTGATATCTTCAAATATTTAAACCTTAAGGGACATTTTTCACAAAGATATCCTGAACATTTCCTCTCTCAAAATGAATACTCTATGAAATATCCACTAAGATTCAATAATCCACTCAGACTTGGTCCTTTATCCATATAAAACCACTATTATATTATATTATATTATATTATTGACCACAAAAGAAGAAAAAGCTGTTCTCAACAAGCACTCTCAAGTACAAGTACAGGGATATAATTAAGCATTTCAAGACAATCTGAGGAAGAAATTAGACTGAATAATGTGAAGTAGGGCTGCACGTTATTGGAAAAAAACTGACATTGCAATATTTTGTTTTTCTGCGATATAGGCCTATATTGCGATATGAAAACAGTTTCACCAGATGACTTGAATAGCTCTATTTGGAAAGAATGAATCATTCTAGAATGATTGGGGTGATTTTGTAGTGCATCTCCATAGAAAATAATAAACAATTTACAAGCATTAGATAAAAAGAACAAAGATACAAATGAAATAAACAGTGCTTTATGTTTTCAGGTAAGTCTAACAGTATTCAGGTACAGAAATTGAATAATCAGATGTAAAACAACACTGCATAGTCTTCGCTGTATAAATTAAATATAATTAATCTTTGTTAAAGCTACAAAAGTGATTTTCTCTTTGTGTTTTGTTGTTTGATTAACATGAATGACTCAGACGGCAGCAGGTTTATTAGGCTGCTGTCACTTTAAGAGCTAATGCACGGATCCGATATAATGATACACGTCCGTTTTTTTTCTCAATATAGATATAATAATTACATTTAAATAAAAACTGAAATGTTTGTAACTTGTAACTAGAGCTCCTCTCTAGTGTTTATATATATATATATATATATATATATATATATATATATATATAGATAGATAGATAGATAGATAGCTAAAGAACTGTGAACATTGGAAAACATTTCTGAGGTAAATGTGACATGATGTGACATTGTTCACAAGCTGTTTTATTGACGTCTTTCCGCAGTTGAAACACAAATAAAGTGATTGCATGAGACATGATACATTCCGGTAAGTTTTACTTTATCTTTCAACATATCTTTGATGTTTATGCATGTTTTTCGAGACATAATTTGTATTAAAGAGGAAGAAAAGACTCACGCTCAGTGCCATTTATTGTTTGAATTTCATGATAAAAATGGATGGGATTTTAGGGGTGTCCCCGACTACGAATTTACATAGTCGAATCAGATTGCCTATAACTGTTAGTAGAATCATATATGTGTGAGCGGAGGGGGGTGCTTGAAAAACAGCAGTCCACTAGATAGTGCGCACAAACTCTTTCCGCGCTCAAGGCTAAAGGAGTATAGGCTACTTTTGAAAGGCTTGCGTGCTCAACACGAGATAGAGCAGGACGCAGAAAATAAAGTGAGGACTATCGGGCCTTAAGACAACTTTCATTTTCTTTCACACACAGCACAGAGAAACAACTTTCTAACAAAGCGACCAAATTGCCTGTCAAGTGATAGACGAAACTGACAATGATCTTTTTTAACTGAAATGAAAGGCAATGTGGATAAATATTCACAGCCACGATGTACAGAACACCACGCAAAGATATAGAAGAAAATGAATAAAAACATTTTGGATCAATAAAAATATATAGAAATAACTGCAGATACATATGCATTTCACATGTCGGCAAATCAAATTAAATCGGCTAAATTGCCTGTGCGAGCAAGCTTTAACTCGATGCACCAACATCAATGCAAAAACAATCAAAAATTAATTTACAGAATTGAATTAGAACAGAATATACCGTTCTAATAAATAAAAATAATTTAAAAAATGAAATAGTCATAATCAAGTCACAACTGCAAAAGTGCAGGGGAACATCAAAACACAAGCCACAAATAGTTAAATTAGATAACCCAGAGTGATCAATAAATAAGTTAAAGAAATTATTAAAATAGCCAGAATTGTCAACTTTTCAACTGCAGAGACAATAAACGCTAAACTGGAGTGGCAGTCTTTTTAGCTAAACATTCACAGCATCCAAAAATCAAATTAGACCCGGCTGAAATGTTTTGATATCACTTGTACCCTACCTTTCACGTGATCTGCCTGTGTCCGTTTGAGTCTTTTCAAATAGCGCGCTAGTCAACTTGTTAACGTTGGCCGGCAGAAGCGCGCCGCAGTGTTTGTTGTTGCTGAGTGGTAGGACATGAGCTGTTGGCACAACTTGCATCTTACGTTTTTTGGATCATATTTTACCATTTCAAAGTGCATCCAATCCTACACTTTAGATTTTCTTATCCCAGACATTGTTAAAGATTTAATCCCTGCCGCCAAGATGCTCCTCTGTCGGTCACGGATCATGGAAGTGAAACTCAAATCTGTCATGGGGTGGTTGGATTTATTCATTTCACGCACATTAAAAATATTTATTAAAATCTTCTTTCTTTTCACATTTTTATTCATAGCATTATCATAATAGTCTGTATATAACTTACTGGGAGAAAACCAGTACGTCTATGTAAAATCAGATATTGAGCACCCCCATATCTCGTTTCATAACACTTTTGTGAAGATTCGACTGTGAAATTGGTAGTCGGATCAGGCTCCTCCTATTGAAGCTTTGAATCGTCAACTATTCAGGGTCACCCCTACAGAATTTTTAAACTTAACATTTTATTCTTATCAGAAGTAACAAAGCACAAAGCTTTTTGTGATTATTGGATCGGAGGCACGCTTCAAATAATATTTGCAGACCTGGCAACCCTGGCTTGAACTATAGGGTCAAAAAGAGCCTGCTTTAACGTCACTATTTTTAAACTGTTAATGCGTTACAATTCAACACGAGTGATTTTCTTCACACACAGTATGTATGAGTTGTAGTCTGAACACATTTTTCCGCACCCTTTTGATTGACAGGATAGAATCGGCCCTGATCATCGGAAGTTTTTAAACAATCGCCCGATGGCCGATAGTGATAATAATCGGCCGATACCAATTGTTGGCCGATACATCGGTGCATCTCTACTCAGAATCAATTCGAGAGAGAATCTTGATGCATTCGGAAATTCTCAGAATCGATCCACAAATCGGAAAGCATCAATTTATTGATTTTTCGCAGCCCTAGTTGTAAATACAGTAGACACATCTGCAGCGGCGTTGAACTCATGTGACACAAATATAACAAGATTGATTTAATTTACTTGCTTTTCTCTTTCATTCAACAATTACAAATTATATGTTACACGTAGTAACATTACTCTGTTAATCCTGCAATAAAAGCATTACTTTGCATTGAACTAACCAGGCAGCCGTCATACCCTGTCATTCCCTGATACCATGCATGTTTATTTGGCCAGAGAACAAGTCCTCCAACTGAGCCCCATTTCTGTCACCTGATGGAGTTTGGCTTCCTTGCCACTGTTGCCTTTGGCTTGTTTAGTTGGGGTTTAAAAGACACTTAATATTCAGTAATATCTTCGATTTGACTGCACTGATAATATCAGATGAGAGCAAAACATCAAGGTGAGTAATTGATGACCGAATTTCCATTTTTGGGTGATCTAGAAATAATGCAGGATCATACTGTAATTACTTGACATCAGACCGTTTTTCAAAATCTTAAAACCTTCTGGATGCAATATAAGACCCAGACTAATCCAGTTAGTTAACCTAGTGTGACATCTTAAAACCCAAGATTACTATGAAACATAGATGAATTAAGGGTTAAAAGGGATCCGTAAAGCTACTTAACTGTATAATAACTCAGGAATACAGCTGCAACCTTGAGGAAAGGACAAGCTTTTCTCTACTGCGAGGATGTTGTAATGTGGTTAACATGCTGCTTTATATGTGTGTGGGTGGCTGAGACTTAACAGTATGCAAAGAAACAGATCATTTTTGTGCTTGTGCAAAGCGTGTACAAATGATTAAGTGCTTCTTTTTCCTTGTATGCGTCATACTGTACTCTCTTGAGCAAATGCTCACTTAGCCATGCAGTATGAGGAACTAATTGGCTAAAGCCCACAAGCACAGACCAATTAAGCAAACGTCCAATATGCCTGTCAAGCATCATGCTTTGAGATACAGCGCCGCCGTTCCTTTCCACAGGTCTCAGGTCAGTGCTGATCTAAACGTCTAAATGCATCTGACTCGAAGTGACTTCCAAGCCACTGCCAGGTCACCAGACACCAGCACAGAGCAGGCCCCCGGTTACCACGACAACAGTGCAACGCACCGTGTGATTGAGAAGAAAATGTCACAGAGCGGCGTCTTTGTTGGGCGCAGCGGCCAATGAGGTTTGCTGCAGTCACTGACGTGAGACAACGCTACAAGCAGAGCTCAAATGAACACGAACTGCTTTGTGGGCAAATGTTCCACAGAAAACATGATTGGTGATTAGGAAGAATGTCTCAATTAGTCAAAAATCATGGCAGGGTCATATTTCACTCCCAAATGAAAAGAAAATGAAGCCTATTTTGAAGGATATTATTTATTATTATTAGGTGTAAAGCCTTTAAAAATAATAACAAAATGAATTAACAAAAATATACAACATGCACAATAAAATACATTTTAAGTATGCAATAAATATATATACAAAACTGCATAATGAAAATGTATTACATTTTGCAATAAAAAGTCTCTTTTTTAATTATATTGCACATTTTTTTTTGCAGTGTTTGTAATTATCTTCACCTGTTCACTAACTGAACTAATAATTTGCATTAAAGGTGACCTATTATGCCCCATTTTACAAGATGTAAATTAAGTCTCTGATGTCCCCAGAGTGTGTATGTGAAGTTTTAGCTCAAAATACCCCACAGATCATTTTTTATAGCATGTTAAAATAACCACTTTTTGGGGTTGAGCAAAAACACGCTGTTTCAGTGTGTGCCCTTTAAATGCAAATGAGCTGCTGCGCTCGGCCTAAGAGGGCGGAGCTTCAAGAGCTGATTCTCCGGTGTCAGGATTCAGTCAGGACGCACTATAATGTCAGAAACTGCAAATATATGCTGCATGGAGATAGAACAGGTGTAGTTTAGTTCAATTACGGTTATAAATTATATTGTCTTTTTGTTTTATCCACTATATTAGTACAAGCCTTTTGTACCGGACCCTGTACGAGTTTTATGACGTTTATTGTACTTCACACAAAATATGAAGCGTCTGTTTTCACTCTAGAAAATCACTGTAAGAGCTTAATAAAACACAGTGCAAGTGTGCATTAAAATATTATCCATAAACTCTCTCTCTCTCCCTTGCATTATCATCAACATACATAGCGAAGTACACAGAAACACTCGTTACAACTCGTTACAATAAACAAATATATAAAGACCTTATGCCTTTTCGGGGTGGTGCTTAATAAACTGGTAAACTTTATATCCATAAATCAACTCCGATGAACTGTGATAAAGTGCTCTCACCTTCATTACTGCCGTATCCAGTATCACTCTGGAGACTGTAAGCTTGATCACGAACAGTTACTGATCTATCCTTGAGTAACAACTTTTTAGCACAACCTCTGTTTTGTATTGTCCCTTTGTATTGACATTCGTTCACAAAGCAGTCCGGTGTGAAATGATTCGCGCTGACATAAACAAATTTCGGTAGAGTTGAGGGAGCACTTTCTTCGAAAACAAAATGAATCCACCTCATCTTCAGCGGCTCAGATTTCGGGAGTAAATGGAGAGAGCTATGTGGATTAATCCATCCAGCTACGGATCACCTAAAGCACTTGGGAGACTGTACAACTCGCTGTGAACTCGCTCAGGGCGGTTCTATGTTAAAACGGCAGTGTCTGTCAACATTTGTGGGCGGGGCCTGTGGCTAATGTGACGTCACACTGGCAGGGATCTGGGAACGGCTTGTTCTGAGACACTGCTTATGATTTATTGGGATTAAAAAAAAAAAAAAGGAGTGGTTGGATTTTTATCATTATAGGGTGGTTGTGTACATACACTTCCAACACACATTTATAGCCAAACACCATGCAAACGTGAATTTTGCATAATAGGTCCCCTTTAAACAATGAAGAATAAATTAACACAATTTAAAGATTCTATAGCTCTGTTAAATCAGTATATTTTAAAGTCTTTATACTGATTTTAAAATATCATAAAAATGAATAAATGCACAATATAACATTTTATTATGTAATAAATATATACAAAATTGCATAATGAAAAT
This sequence comes from Elopichthys bambusa, assembly GCA_037101425.1. NCBI lineage: Eukaryota > Metazoa > Chordata > Actinopteri > Cypriniformes > Xenocyprididae > Elopichthys > Elopichthys bambusa. The sequence goes on along the minus strand of CM074432.1, from coordinate 45,561,916 downwards.
ATATTATATTTTGCATTAAAATAAGTTTTTTATTTATTTTAGGGTGAATATTTAACCTTATACTATGGCACTGCTGAATGCTTGAATCTGATTGAACACACACTCACACAGAAACGTGTTTCAACGCTGCTCTGACAATTTTATCAGTAAAATAGTTTAGCATGACATTTCTCACTAGCGAGGTAATAATGGCACTGTTATTGAAGCAGATAAACTTACAGTTTCGCTACTAGTAGAGACACTGCTGACGAACACTGACTCGGGTAATTCACACATGCTTAATCTCTCTCTCTCTCTTTCTTTCTGCATTAATAACTGCACTAGTCTGCTATCAATGGCTCAAGCCTCGCTTATAGCTCTAAAATTACATTTTGGAAATATAGCTGCGAGCAGCAATTATCGGCTACAAGTGCTTTAAGGTCTTTAAGCACATGCGTAAAAAGGTATAATGTTTTAATTAGCAAGCCTGTAATCATTTTGATTTTAGATGGAAAAGACCAATTACAGCCAATACAGGTAATTTACCATAGGAAATATGTTTTTTTAAAGCTTTTTAACAGTTATCGAGGTTGAGCCAAAAACCTAGGGCTAGTTCGCCAAAGTTGGTTTTTGAAATAATCTCCAATATTTAACGGACGATTCGATGGACAGCAGCGGACCTACAGGCAAAGTTGCACAGAATGAGGAGTTCTACCACGTGGTACGAATGTCATGGGTGTGTGCGAAAAATCGTGTGATAGACGATCCTTTACGCACGTGAAAAACGTAAAGGTGCCCCCCGGTGGCCGATTTCTTTCGAATTTTTCAGGCCTCTAGGCCCAGCGAGTTTCCTTCCGATTGGCCTCCGTTAACATTGTCTGATAGCTGCTCAAAATTCACTGGCCGATGGCAGACATGTTTTTTGTGATACATCAGTGTCCGCATAAACAATCATGGCATCTTGGACGAAGACACTGCATGCCAATTTTCAAGTCAATCTGACTAACGGTAAAGTATTTTTCATGTTTTTTGTCCTGTTATAGCGCCATAAATTGGCCAATTAGTGTGAATTTTTACAATAATTTGATAATTATTGACAATCAGACTCCAGAGAATCTTGCTGCACTGGTTTGGTTCCGATTGGACCAAAAACCTAGGACTAGTTCACAAAAGTCCACACCGTTGGCTGAAGTTTGTCCTCGTTGGCCTTTTTTCGGCCGAATCGACATGTTGAATCGGCATCGGAGCTCGTCTGTCAGTCGGCCATCTGATCATTCTGATTGGCTGTTCAGCTACTGCCACCTGCTGGTACGGAAAGGCATTTCATCTTACGCAGGCGCAGGACGGACGTGCTACTTGGCCGTTGGGTGTCAACTTTGGACCCAGACGCTGCCGACGCGAGCCAACCCCGCAGTCTGCTTTCGTCGGCACTAGTTCATCGGCGTCAGCTTGGTGTGTTCCGGGCTTAAGGGGAGAATGCTGATCCTTGAAAATTTTAACAATTACAATAGGGTTACAAACGGGGTGTGTGATATGCGTAAGAAAATAGTCCTACACAAAAAAGAGTGTTTTAAGGACAAAAACCTGTCTTGAAATACTACATCTAAACAATGTTGAGGTGTGGTAACCGTAGTATAAGCGGAATAATTGACTCCGGGCCGTTATTAGAAAATAATGCACACCCGAGGAGTAACGGTTCCGCTTCATGTCAAGGCCACATTACCACCTCGGGTGTGCATTATTTTCTAATGATTCAATGGCCCGTTGTCAATTATTTCTTACATGAGAGAAATTGTCCTATATCATTACCTAAAATAACTAAAATAGTGTCCTGCCGGCTGTATCATTTGTCACAAACACTCAATAAAGATTGAATATCCGCCAGGTAAGAGCTCTGAACGTTTTTGATGTTCAATTTTACATCAGGAAAGCCATCTTCATATCATGCCGAGGGAGAGACAGCAGCTTGAACTGTAAACACGTAATGAGATTCTAGTACCTCCTGCAGCACGCCAAACACATTACCGTCTGCCGAACAAGCAAGCCCATTCAAACCGAGGCTTGTGCCCCCTCAGATTTTTAGAGCCAATGGATTTTGAATGCAAAAAATATCTTCCATAAAATTAACTCTCAAAAAAAGAAAGAAAGAAAAGGTGCATGGTTTGCCATCCGTGCTCAACCTCGGCTCACTTTTCTGTTATCTCTCAATTCTTCTCCTTTTCGCATTACAAAAGCAGTTTCTTTCCCTCCTCCTCACTCATTTTCATTCCCCCCACTCTTTTTCACTCCACTCCACTCATTTTGTCTTCTTTGTACTCCTTTTCTCTCTCTTATCAATGTGGGAAGTGTCAGTCGGTGATTAGAGCCACACATGTTGTGTCTTTTGTGTTGTACATAATCACCTGACGCTGGCTGACAAGGATCTAACTGCACTACAATCCCCAATCACACATCTCGAGCTTTAAAGCGGCCATCTGTACTGCCTAAAGCACAGGATATGCAGTAAATGTTCGAGCAAAGTGCTATAATTTATCAGAGAACATTTTCAAAAGACTCAAAGGCTCTTGTCATTCTGTTGCTGTTGAGACAGAAGACCTGTGGCAACAGTGTGAAAGCCAAGGTAAGTCAATGATTCATGACAACATAATAGTCTTTGCAGAAAAGGATTACACAAGCATAAGCTGGTTTAAGTTGGTTTAGCTAGCATTCACCTGATTTAGCTGGTCTCCCAGCACGGATCAGCTAGTGTTTAGCTGGTTTGGCTGGTCTCAAAAGTATGGAAGCTTGTTTCCACCACTGAATAAAAAATAAAAAAAGGTATAATTGCAACTTTTTATCTTGCAGTTATGACTTTTTTCTCAGAACAGCATGATATAAACTCGCAAAAGATATAGGTCCTGTTTAACACCTGGTATTAAGATGCATTTTGGTTGATCAGATCACAAGTGGACGACGCTAAATACAGGTGTAAACCGGGTGTAAAACGTTTTGAGCTTCTCCACTTTCGATCACTTTCAGAGGTAGTCGAAAAAGCATTCGATCAGATTGTTTTCGTGTAAACGCTCATGTGGTCGAATGCATTCGGACAGCCCCAAAAGACCGCCTACTCTCCGCCAACGTGTAAGGTAAGCCCGCGCTAGCCAGACAGGATTTAGACTTTGTCAGCTGAAGACCCATTTGGTTTGAAGACGAAAAAAGTATAATGTTCTCTCACCATTCCTGATTTCTAACACACGTTCACAGCGTTCGACCGGTCTTACGGCTGTCAGAGCAGAAATGAAGGCTGCTGCTCTCCGTATGTTTTTCTGTTATCTCCGGAAGCGTTCATCTGTAAATTGCGCAAGCTTATTTTGTTCATTAGATCGAAAGATCTGAAAAAACCCATATATTTACCCACCCATAGACCCTCCCCTCGAAGAAATCAGGACAGAAGTGGTGGAAAATGGACAAAAGAGACAGATTAAAAGGTGAAAACAGGTATGTGTCTCCCTCGTCTACTTGTGATCTGATCAACTAAAACACACCTTAATGCCAGGTGGAAACAGGGCCATAAATTCAGAATTGCGAGATATAAACTCACAATTGCGAGTTAAAGTCAGAAGTGTGAGTTATAAATTCAGAATTGCGAGATATAAACTCACAATTGCGAGTTAAAGTCAGAAGTGTGAGTTATAAATTCAGAATTGCGAGATATAAACTCACAATTGCGAGTTAAAGTCAGAAGTGTGAGTTATAAATTCAGAATTGCGAGATATAAACTCACAATTGCGAGTTAAAGTCAGAAGTGTGAGTTATAAATTCAGAATTGCGAGATATAAACTCACAATTGCGAGTTAAAGTCAGAAGTGTGAGTTATAAATTCAGAATTGCGAGATATAAACTCACAATTGCGAGTTAAAGTCAGAAGTGTGAGTTATAAATTCAGAATTGCGAGATATAAACTCACAATTCTGAGAAAAGAGAAGTCAGAATTGGACTTTATAACTCGCCATTGTGAGTTTATATCTCACAATTCTGAGAAAAGAATCAGAATTGCAAGATATAAACTTACAATTGCGACTTATAAATCAGAATTGTGAGATATAAACTCAGAATGGCGAGTTATAAAGTCCCGTTCTGAGGAAAAAAAGACTCTTTTCTCAGAATTGCATGTTTATATCTCACAAAAAAATTCTCTCGCAATTCTGACTTTATTTCTCACAACTGTGAGTTTATATCTCGCAGTTCTGAGAAAAAAACTCAGAATTGTGAGATAAAAAGTCGCAATTAGCTTTTTTATTTAGTGGGACGGAAACAAGCTTCCAAACAAAAGTGCTCAAAAAAAAAAATTCATCGCTTATTCTTTGTGTTTATGTCTTTTATTTTGTAGTTTGTTTCATGCTGCTTGTTTGTTCTGTACTTCCCTTGCTCCTCATGTGCTCCCTTAACCACGAGAGTGATTCAAAAGCATAAGGAGTCGTATCCAATCGCTCTTGCGGGACTTTAATGTCATATGCCGATCGGTTTCCACAGCGCTGTATGTGCTGATTGGTTTGTTGGCATGTCGTTGTTCATTACTTTCAGGTGTGTCTTATGTCATTAGTCTTTGTGTATAAATACCCTCATGTTACTTTTGAGAGTATAGCTATGTTTCAAAACCTAGTGTATTCTCCTACAAAGGCAGCTACTTAACAGCATCTTAACTGAAATGAAACCTCAAAAATACACACACACACACACACATATTATATAAAAAAAAAAGCTATATTTTTCTTTACTTTTGAAAATTAAAGTGATTTTTTGGCAAACATTTCTCTTGTTTTCTCTTGATTGCTTATTGCAATCATAATTTTGCTGTTCGCTGTTTGGAACAGACTTCATGTCATTGAGTGCCTCATGATGCCTAGATAGGGAGCTCAGCACACTCGAAAAAAAAACTGTTGGGTTGAAAATAACCCAATTTAGGTTGTTTTGCAACCCATGGATGGGTCAAATATGAACATAATGGGTTGATTCATGCTATAGTTCATTTTTACAGGGATCCTAGCTTAATTTACAACATGATTCTGACAACCGAAAGATATCGTGACAGGCTCCTTATAACCTGCACATAAACAAGCAACACAGAGTTCTGAGAACATATTTTATCATCTAAAGTAATTGCAATTCAGCATTATAACTAATACGTTTACTTTTTGCAAGGCAAAAGGCTTTTCCATCATGTGAAATGACCGATACTAACTGATGCATTTAGCTGACTCACATCTCGTCCCTGTATATGTTGCATAAAATAAAATGATTTGGAACAGGATTTTCCTATGGGATTTTATAATAAGGTTATGAGTAAAATAAGGTCTATGGTAAACATAATTTGACGATACTTGAACATTTTGCTCTACAACATGAACTGCACACACTCACGCCCCAAACAATCTTATTTAGTTACTTTTATTTTTTAAAATAAACATAACTGCTTCAAAATTCGGATTTGCAGTATGGTTGTGTGCAATTTATGTTACGATACCAAGTATCGTTTACCACAGACCTTATTTTACTCATAAATTGAAAACCACATTATAAAAACCCATAGGAAAATCTTGAGGCAAATAGGGTTTTGACGTCACACCTACAGCACTGTATTAATATTATATAATATTATGGTGCGATGATGACAAAAGAAGTTTAGGGTCCAGTTCTCACTATTAACTAACTTATTAGCATGCATATTACTAGGATATTGGCTTATTAGTACTTGTAGAGCACATATTAATGCCTTATTCTACATGACCATATTCTACACCCTTGAATCCTACACAATACCTAAACTTAACTAATTAATAAGCAGTAATTCGGAGTTTATTGAGGCAAATGTCATAGTTAAGTTAAAACTTTCCAAGTTTAAGCTGGTGTTATTTTATGAAATATTTTATGAAATATAATGTCATAAAGTAGCATGGCATCTTAAATGCACAAATGCACCATTCTCTGCGCGAGCACCAGCTGTACATGCTAATGTCCTCAGTTTGGTGCTTTGAAGTCTCTCCAAAAGATCACAGCTGTCTACACAAACAGGATTACAGGTGTGTCCTGCATAATGGGCTCTGGATTAGCATTTACAAGAACACAATTATTTCGCCATCTCCACATTACGAGCTCAAAACTGCAAACAACTTTTAATACATTTTAACTGCAGTAACATATTGCTATATGCAATTAAACCGTGACAAGGCAAGAGCCCAAAATGAGTCCTAAATGTATAAATAAATTATTATTTATTATCTTTAGTCAGATGCATTTACATTGTGACTGTGCCTCAGAATGCAATCAACTCTATCTGTGTCTGTAAAGGTGTGAACCAAATGGCCCATACAGACGTATAGACCATAGAAACTGACCAGACGGCCCACACAAGTCTTGTGTATTGAGGACCCTATGGGAGGTCGTAACAGTTCTGTACTCTGGTATAAAGTTCTGTCCCACAGACAGAACTTGGGTTAAGATTCTTGAAGACTGACATGCTAACATCGCTGCTAAAGAACTGTGCTACATTACTACCTTCAATGAATTCTTCGGTAACACTTCAGTTTAGGGTCCAATTCTCACTATTAACTAACTTATTAGCATGCATATTACTACGATATTGGTTGTTTATTAGTGCTTGTAAAGCACATATGAATGCCTTATTCTGCATGATCATATTCTATATCCCTTAATCCAATACCTAATACCTAAACTTAACTACCTTACTAACTATTCATAAGCAGTAATTAGGAGTTTATTGAGGAGTTTATTAGTTAATAGTGAGAATTGGACCCTAAACTAAAGTGTGACCAATTCTTCTCCCCACAAGAACTCTGGTCAAGCTTAAGTTATTTTATGAATTAGAGAAATCGAATACATTGGCGAAACACTCATACAACTGCTCAGCCAAATACAGCAAAATCTAACATTATTTTCAGAATTTAAGAAATGTCTCTCTTTCAATCCATTAGTTTTAATTTAAACTTTCCTTTTTTAGTTAATAATTAAGGCTTGTTCACACCAAGAACGATAACTATAAAGAAAAAACTATAACGATAACTATATTTGTCTCCACACCAACTAGTGTAGCTAGTGTAATCGATCTAATCTAACAGTGAATTTAGCTGACGAAGTCAAGAATAAAATCAATGCCTAGTCTTTTTCACTGCAACTTCAAAGGAAGCAAGACAATGTTGTTGAAACTAGCGCTGGATACCTGAGGTAATTTTATGTTACTCTGTTTGCTAGCCTGGCATAATGATCTCGTGGTTAATACTTCTCAATATTTATTCCGAGGGTATGACAGATTGTTTTTCATATGTCCATTTTCTTTAAAGTATCCTTGAAAAGGGGGTTTGACTTGTCAAACCGTGGTGGCTCGGTGATTGATCTTGTCCACCATTTTAAATGCGCAAGTCCTTAAATTAGAATGGATTCTGATTGGCTGTCAGTGTTTTGTCGTTCAACAACTGGAAAAAATCGCTCTGAAAGTGATCCCAACGATATCGTTCCTCTATATCGTTATAGCTGTGGTGTGGATTCTTCTATTCTTTTATATTTAGAACAATTTTTAGAACTATATCGTTATTGTTATCTTTATAGTTATCATCTTTGGTGTGAACGGGCCTTTACATTTATATGCATTTATTTAAATTGTACGTCCTTACATTAAACTCTGTTGAATTAAACTAAGTTTAAAGACATTTTTGATTCAGTTCTAGATGGTGTTTGACCATGGTTGTTGGGTAGGCCTACATAGTTTGGACATATCCTTATGTTATATAGACACTTTGGTAGGTTTTTTTTTTTTTTTGGTTGCCAGAAATTTACGTAAAAAAATATGGTAGCATTTTAGGTTTTACCGAATTAACTTAAATTTAAATATACTTAAATATCTGTTTTGTACCTTTGCAATACATTGACAACCACCAAAACAGGTGGCGATGAGAAAGTCACACGATGAATCAAAGTTCATCACAAGCAGCTTTTCCACAAGCTGAGAAGGTAAATACTAATATATAAAAGGAGCACAGTGTCATTCATACAAACACTAAACACCATCATGGTAACACACATGACATTCAAAAAATGCAATAAACATTAATTTAACAACATTAGATGTAACATAAAACCCAAATGTACATAACTGATGACAAAACACTAAGAAGAAACATAGTTATTTCAATGAAAACGTAAATTATATTTCACTGTAAATTATACAATGACTTGTTCTTTTTCACTTCCAAAACTGTGAATTTATAGTATTTTACTGTAAAATTACATTAAATTTCAATCTGTAAATGGTAAGGAAACTTACTGTTAACCAATTAACATTTTTACTGTAATTTTTACCATAGCATTTTTACAGTCTTCTACCGTCAAGTCATTTTAAAGCCTGCAGCCATCTCATATAAAGATAGTCTTTCCCCTGCGGTCTCCTGCACTGCACTAAAACATCTGTCAGTGATGCATTCTTGTGCGGACAGCCAGCAATTTCCCCCAAAAGCCAGGTATAAAAAAACAAAAACTGAATTTGATTATACACACAAAAAGACACCAGATGCTGTAATATCCACAAATTCAAGAGTCTGACACATGCTCTCAGTTGACGCAATCAATCAGTGTGATATAAACACTGCACTCAACCAGCTGCAGGGAAACACTGGAGGAAACGTGTGAAAGCGTTCAGTGAGAGAGTGAATCACACAATCTAGAGAGTCATGCGGATAACAGCTATCAGAGCTTAGAGTATTAGATGAGTTCAGCCGAACATGACGTTAACATGAGCAAAAGTATTGTTGTTCAGAATATTAACATGGTTGTGATTCGGCCATAGGCACAAAGAAAAAAACTGCCTCGCAGTTCTACTGCAAGTGTGCTATTGGTTTTATATAACTATCATATGAATGAGAAATTATAATCTATTTATACTACAAAGTGTCTGTTGCTGTTGGTCGGCATCTGTCGTTTCAGTGTGAACTGGCCTCAAGGAAAAGTCAGTTGAAGCTGCATAATCAAAGAAGCAAAGGAAATCACACAGTTATCCATCATTTTCAGAGACTTCTGCAATGTGAATAAAGCGAATCACACACAGCTTGGTAAAGCATGGCCAGGTTTGGCCACAGACTGTGCTGCTCTGTTGGGTTTCACAGAGGGAGGGTGTCTGGCTGTGTGGGAAGAACAGAACAACATAAACCAGCCGTAATCAAAGCAAAGAGATGTACCAGAGCCGGACAGCCCAGCTGTCATCTGATGGTCAGAGACAGCAGCTGATCACACACGTCTTCCTTTTTAAATACCTCAACAGCCTTGCTTTCAACGGGCTTGAGGGAATTTGATTTTCAGGGATTAAGAGAAGGTACATTTATTGTTTGACTGATGACATAAATCTAAAGTGAAATAACAATGACAGAGCACAAAGAATGTGATTCAAACTCTAATTATAAAAGCCACTGTTGAAATGATCAATGAAATTAAAGGGTTAGGTCACCTAAAAATGAAAAATATCCCATGATTTACTCACCTTCAAGCCATCCTAGGTGTATATGACTATGTTCTTTCTGATGAACACAATCAGAGATAATTTAAAAAATATATCCTGGCTCTTCCAAGCTTTATAATGGCAGTGAATGGGAGTCGAGATTTTTAAGCCCAAAAAAATGCATCCATCTATTATTTGTTTTTTTTTTATGGCAACACTATCAACACCGAAATTAATCTGCAGCAGTCAGGTGGTACAAGTCAGAGCTTTTTTGAGTTTACAAGTTGTAATTATGAGTTATACAACTTTTACAAGTTGGAATCTTGTAATTACGGTTATTCCGACATGGCGCGAACGCACATTTACAAAACCGCTCTGAGTTCTAACAATAACCGTAAAGAAGTTGGTTGTGTTCATTATAGGGCTGTCAAGTGATTACATAATCTAATTAATCTAATTAATTACATGATGTGGCAATTAATTAATCGCAAATTAATCGCACATCAAATTTGCAGCACGATTCTCTGGAGTCAAAAAAAATTTGAAATTTCAATTTGCGCTCCCTAAGGGCCGCCAAAATGTTCAGAGTTGGTGGAGCCACTTTTACTAAAATGGCTATAACTCATGAACGCAACAAGATATTTTCACCAAACTCAGCACACCTATGTAAGAGCTCATTCTGTGGTCGCGTGAAAAAGGATGCGGCGACTGGCCACTTGGTGACACTATAACAGGAAAAAACATGAAAATGGCTTTCATACCATGTGGTAAAACTCCTCATTCTGAGCAACTTTGCCTTTAGGACCGCTGCTGTCAATCGAATAATTTGTTAATTATTGGAGATTATTTCAAAAACCAACTTTTTGGCTCAACCTCGATAACCATTAAAAAGCTTTATAAACCATATATATGGTAAATTGCCTGTATTGGCTGTAATTGGTCTTTTCCATCTATGCTTGAGATGGTTACAGGCTTTCTAATTAAAACATTATACCTTTTTACGTGTAACCTTTTAAAACCACATAAAAGGTAACGTATACCTTTTATGTGCTTATAGGCCTTAAAGCGCTTGAACCCCAATAATTGCTGCTCACAGCTATATTTATTATTGTAATGTTATGTGCTTTGAGACATGAGGTAATGTAACGCCTTCTCTCGTGACGCTTTGACAGCTCTGGCTGTACACGATCATGTGTTTTGAAGGAGGCGTGGCTTTGGAGAGCGCTCTGAAGGGAGGGTGGGATCTCATGCTTTCAAAAAAGGTAGCTTGCTAGCCTCTATAAAACAGCACACCATAGCTTTAGGACTTCTATTGTATGTAAAAACCCTGTTCTGTTACAATTAGATCCTTCACATACGAATGAGTAACAAGGTGGATTTTAGTTCTTAAGGGGGGGGGGGGGGGGGGGGGGGGTGTAATGCTATTTCATGCATTCTGACTTATTTACACTGTTAAAGAGTTGCATTCTCATGCTAAACATAGCCAAAGTTTCAAAACACGAGTTGGACGTATGACAGAGTATTTCTGTGCCAAATATGGTACTTCCGGTTGTTTTTGAGTATAGCCTGTTTCACGTCATAAAGGGTGGAATTCCTTGTATAGGCACTTCTCCCTGATAAGCGTGCACACACACATCACCCAGAGCAAGAGCAAGAGCACGCCCATCAACGCGCTTCATTCGGGATACGGAAACCGAGAGATTTTTCAACAATGGCTGTGTCCCAATTTAGGGGCTGCACCCTTTGAAGGCTGCATACATCATCGAGGCAGTCTCATTTAAGAAAAATAACCGTTAGATTGCAAAGTAAGAAAGAAATTACAGTATTTTACACCTCTGACATCCTTGATGACGTATGCAGCCTTCAAATGCGACCTCCGGAGGATGCAGCCTCTGAAATGAGACGCAGCTCCTGTCAACGAAGGAGTGTGTTTTTGGTTGTGAGGGAAAGATGACCTTTTTCAGCTTCCCAAAAAACCCAGTGTTAAGGGAACAGTGGATGAAGTTTGTTTTTCCGGGGCAGCAACGGAGTTGTGCATGTATGTTTGTTTGTTCCCTGGATTTCGGTGATGAATACTTTGTAAACAAGTCCCAGTTCGGCGCTGGATTTGCAGATCGCAGGGGGTGAGTAAAGCTGCATCAGATGTCTGTGTTTTATTGGCAATCGGCACGCAAGTGCATAAAATGTACAACACGAACGTTTTTGTTCCCTTTTTATTCATAATGATATCACAGCTTGCAGATGATCTCTACGCAAAAATTGCACGCTTGTGACTCTTTAGCTCCGCCCACGGCACTGACAGCAGACACGCCTCCAGGATCTCTTCTGTTAAGACTCAGTACAGCGTATCTATCTTTTATAAATATGATAAAACTAAAGACTTTTCAGAGATATTAAGGATGCAATATTACTCTATATGTACTGAAGATTAACATGAGATTGGCAGAAACTGTGTGTGATACCCCCCCTTTAAAGTAAAATATGCACGTTCAGATGAGTATGATTTGTACTCTAGCACTTCTTTTCAAAAGATGGAAGAAGATTTGACTGCTTATAAAACCGCTGTCTCTTACCTCCTCAAGCGCCCACAGGGAGTCTACAAGAGGCTTGATCTTCTTTTGGTCATAGAGGGAAAGAAGTTTTTGCACCGCTGTCTTGACTCGGCTGCATCCCCCCTGCTTGAAGAGGAGGTTAAGGAGCGAGAATCCAGCCATGGCTTTATTCTCCTCATAGAGTTTGACAGGGTTCACCTTCTCAACCTGCCACCACTGGGAGACAAAGAGCATTTTTTTTAACAATGACAACTGACCACCAAAACTTTAAAACATCTTTGGACATGTACATTTTATGGTAAATAGATATCAAACTCTACTCACAGATTTAGCAAAACTGAAGAAACTTTTTGTCTCTCCTGTCACCATGTTTGATGAACCTGGAAATATGTTCACAAAAGTACATTTTAACAGTGTACATATACAGTATATATATTTCAGAAACTTTCTGATACATATATAATTTTCCCAGCCCAGCCTAACCATGTAAAGACTGACATATGAAATAATCTTTTTTTAAAAGGAACTGGAAATGGTTATTAAATACCTCAGAGATGACGTGTTTTTGTATGCAAAACCAAGAAGCGAGTTAGTATTTTAAGACTTCCGGTTCCATTGCCCTAAAGTCTATGGGTTTTTTTAATGTGTTTTTGCTTGAATTTCGCCATGAAATAAGGTTTTTTAAACCTTTATTGTGTCTTAAAAACGGCGGTTGCTAACAAGTTGCTAAAAGGGACTACTTCCTTTGGCGGGGACTTTAGACGTCATCATGACAAATAGGAAATCACACTCACTAGCCCACGTTTCAGGCTTACGTTCTTAGAAGTTTTACCTGTCAGTTAATATACATAAATATGGAGCCCTGGACATGACACGCAGGAAAGAAATAGTAGGCTAAATCGTGCGCACGATTTACTAATTCGTTTCCTCGATTTACTAAAACGTGCACACGATTTACTATTTCATTCCCTCGATTTATTAATAATGCTCATGATTTATAAATTGAGGGAACGAAATAGTAAATTGCTAGATTTAGTAAATCGAGGGAACGAATTAGTAAATCGTGCGCACGATTTAATTTTTTTTCTTGCATGTCACGTGCGGGACTCCGTACGTATATATTTAGTCTTTTCAAATTGTAGTTTTTAACATATTGTAGTACACAGAATTCAGTGATATTAAGTTAAAGCTAATTTTTAAAGTTTATTTGGGGCACAATGATCAAGCATAAGAATTTTTAAATACAAATAAAATAATATTAAGGTTTATATAAACTAACAAAATAATAAAAAAATAAACGAATGGACAGAATTTCTCATGAAAAAGTGGATAAGTATTCATACACAGCGCAGATCATAATGTTTTTAAATAAAGTTTGAGGAAGCTTGATCCGCGACCATGGTGTGCTGCAGTCCGTTTATAGCTTACTGTTAGCTTTTTATGTCTGACGACTTTATTTAGGCTTCAAAATGTATAAATGTTGTGTTAACTTATAAAGATTATCTTGATAGACAAAACGTGCAAGTGTCATAACCATTTGTTAAACACAGAGCTTATTTTTTGCGATTTTCCAAAAGCATATGGGAAAAATGCATAGGCTTTCAATCGAGGGAACCCGTGCGCCGCTAACTTCTGGGTTGGCCTACAAAAACGTGTCATCTCTGAGGTACTCTACTGAACCTTTAGACAAAATAGTTTTTAAAAAAAATTCTTTTCTTTTTTTTTTAAGTTTCCATGTGTATTTTTGTTGAGTATTATATACTCGAGGAGGAAAGAAACACCACAATTGAGCAAAAAATTGCAATTTGGTGCAGCTGCTGATATTTATCTAGCCAAAAAGTAAGATGAAATTCTGACAGCTTGTAATATAAATCAGTAAGATCTCAATAACAGTATAACAGACTACTTTCATGCATATCAAGATGCATATAAATATCAGTCATCACTCTGTATCTGCCAATAACATGTCTTAGTAAGATTATATTTAAATACATTTTATGATCAAAGCTGCAAAGAGCAATAGGCTTCTTCATTAATGCAATACAATGATGATTGGAGAGATACAAATAAACATTCATCAAAAGCCTGATGTATCATATTTGATACTCACATTTTAATATGATTTAATATGACAGGAGGCCTTATAGAGTTAATAAACAGAGTCATACGTTCATATGTTGATTTTCCTTACGAGTGTAACACTCTGTGTCATTCTTTGAGCATCCCAACAAATCCGTTTGACTCAACCAGTCTGTTTAACTGACCAGAAGGGGTGCAATCAGGAAACAAGTTTGAAAATAATCATTATCTTTGCAGGTGCAAGTGGCTCAGAAATGACACACTTCAGTATTAATGGACATGAAATCTTAAACGATACAAAGTATGATCTTGGCATTTGAAGCAATAAAACATGGCACTATTACAGCTATGCCAAATGGCTCTTATTAATAAGCTCCATCCAGAATTCTGATGACTGATTAATTCATTTGGCAGTAATGTGTTTTTAAACCTGACTTTTACATTATCTCCGCTCCATGGTGTCCCTCCTAATTAAATATTCCTAATGGGCCAGAAAGCTAAGGGAATTGGAGTAATTAAAGTTGCAGGCATTATCTTTTATATGAATTAACCTCAATTTGGTGTTAGCCACCTAGAATGTGACATCTTGCGTGACTGCATTCAAATGAGGGTCAGGAAGTCACAAATGAACCTTTTGGACATCTTGCTAGATCAGTCCATGAACACGCCATGATGCAATGGTTGCCAAAAATGAAAGTTCTGTCATCATCTGTCATCGCAGTTTAATGCAGTATGACAATGAGTGAATAACGTGTTATATTTTGTTCATTAAACAAAGCTATGACAGATTCAGAAGAATTGGAATATATTGCATGAGGTAAATTAACCCTTGTGAAAAAGACTTAAATGTATTGAATGTTCACTTGTAGTGTACTTCAAATCGTAAAACTATATCTATTTTATTTTTTTTAAAACTACTTGCAGATAATATAACTTTAATGAAATATAAATGTACTTACATGAGTACATTATCATGAGATTGCAAGAGAGTACATTTTCATGACTATGATACTTAACATGCTCAAGTAAACTTTTAAAAGGTACACTTTGTAACAATGTCAAATTAATAGTTTTACTATAAAAGTACATTTTAAATCATTGTTTCAATAATCTTTTGACGTGCTTTAAAGAAGAGCACTTAAAAGTATTTTGATGTGTTAACTAACTGTTTCATTCTAGAAGTTGTAACTTCTTCCTGAGTCTCTCCATCAGTGTCGACTCCGGTTTGAACAATGTAAGGCTGAACACCGTCACTGACAATCCTCATTTTGGCTGCGTGAGATTCTCCAGCTTTGTTGTTGTTGAGCAACCGAAGCACGAGCTGTTAAAGCTCCACCCTCTTCTGGAAAGGGGGCCGGGAGCAGCAGCTCATTTGCATTTAAAGGGACACACACAAAAATGGCGTGTTTTTGCTCACACTCAAATAGGGGCAAATTTGACAAGCTATAATAAATGATCTGCGGGGTATTTTGAGCTAAAACTTCACAGACACATTCTGGGGACACTTAGCCTCAAAATTAATTTTTTTTTGGCTTTTAGAATGAATATATTAGCTTTACTATTATCTATAAGCTAGTGTGCTCCAAAACAATGACAAAATTCACATTCAGAAGATTTAAGCGTTCAAAACTTAGTCTCTCACCAGTATGGATCAATGATTTTGATGACATCACGCTGCACATCATCTTCTCATCAGATTTTCTGTCCAATCAAATGCTCTCTAATCTAAAGCATCCCCCCCCACACACACACACACATTATAAATAGACACTGAAGCTGCGGCTAAAATCGGTCACTTGTTCAAAAATTTACTATTTTCTACATGGTGAATAGCACATAGTGCACTATATAGGGAATAGGGAACGATTAAGACCATGTAAATGAGGCAAATGAAGTCTAGTTTCACGTTAGTGTCACGCAAACCACCGCAACACACAGTCTGCTCCGGTCCAGAGACACGTGGATCATATGCGCAAGTCAGCGCAGACCGCAAAATGTATCAGACCCATTTGAATTCTGAACAGAATGATGTATTTTAAAGCGATATGGAGGAGATTAGGAGGATAAACGCTTAGACATTAGGAGGAAACTGCGGTTTTTCAGTAATGTGATGTTCATGAACGATTTGTTTATTTTATCGGGAACAATGAGTCATCTCAGAGAGTGATTTGTGCATTTTGTGTTGACCACGCATGCGCAACATCCCATAGGTTCTGGTCAGGAAACAGAAATGATTAGTTCATTTCTCGAGTCTTTGGGTTCGAGTCGTTCGTTCATCCCGTCACAGCCCTATAGGCTGAATGCAGAAACAGAAATGATAAGTTCATTTCTCGAGTCTGATTCCTTCTTTCTTTTTTCATGTGACAGCCGTATTTGATGCCGAAATTAAATTATATTATATTTTTAGCTAGTATAATAATTGATTTTCCTATAAAGACTGGACATATTGGTCTAATATTTGTATAAAAAGATTGGTCAGAAGGGACGTAGTGGCATAACATAAATGTTTATTGCACATATCTTTTGATAATTATGATCATTTCTAAATATAATACAACATACAGTCAATAGTAATACGAATGTAATGTTGTATTTGTTGTGAGACACTGAGTCGGGAAGCAGTCACGTGACAAAGAACGAAGGACTCAGACCCGAAGACTCGAAAGATGAACTAATAATTTCTGTTTCTGCATTCAGCCTATGTGGCTGTGATGGGATGAACGAACGATTCAAACTGGAAGACTCAAGAGGTGAACTAATCATTTTGGGGAACAGACGTGATAAATGTGAGGTGACAAAAGAAAGGACGACTCGGATCGGGAGGTGAGGTGAACTAACAGACCGCATAGCCTGAAGACCCTGCTAAGCAATTAATTAATCATTTCTTACTCATAATTTGGCCTTCATGGCTACTATTAGCCTATAGTTTATTTTTTATTCCAAATGTGATCAACGTTTGCATAAATATGTGTTGGGGAATTTAACATGTAACAATTGAATTATATTCTGCTGAAATGAACAAAATGACTTGAAAAAAAGATTGGGTCATTTTGTTGAATGAGATTCAAAGATCTGAGTCAGTAAAATGATCCAAACTTCCGGCTGCTAGCGGCTTTACGGAGCTCAACAGCTCTGGCCGAGCTATGATATAAACAAAACGCTATTGGCTATTTTAAAAAGGGGGGAGGGGCTGTTCGATATGTCTTGCCCTGTCTTTCTGTTTCAGTGGAAATTACGTCTACACATTGAGTAATGCTGCGTGTTTCAAGGCACTTCAGTGGACCTTTAAAGTATATTATTTCTGTAATAAGTCCCCTTTTTGAAAAGTATGCTAAAATGTACTTTCTGGAGCTTTACGCCCCCTGGTCACTGAATATTTTTCATAACGAAAAGAGCAGCAGGAACATTCTTCAGAACATCTCCTTTTGTGGTCCAAAAGAAAAACGGGTTAATGATGACAGAATTTTCATTTTGGGGTTCACTGTCCCTTTAAATCTTTTTTTTTTTTTTTAAATTAATTTATTAATAAATTAATTGAGAGCGCTCCTCATCTGTGTGTACCAACCATACAGGATGTAAGTTCCCATGGGCTTGAGCAAAGTTAGGCCTTTTCCTGTGTTCTCTCCACTCAAACAGTCCAGTACAATATCCACTCCTTCTGGAGATATCCTGCAGGAGAAAAAAAAAAAACATACTTTTGTTCTAAACTCTGGAAAGTTACTTAAATGAGCCTCTCTAGAATTCTGAAACCATAAAAATATCAAATATCCGTTGTTTTTTTTTTTCAGTGTCTTTTAAGGAAGCACAGCTGATAAGGAATGAGAGGTATGTCTTTATAAACGTAGGCTCTAATGTGTTCCTGTTTTCATGGTGCTTGGACCGCCTACAAGGCTTAACCATTAGGAGGTCTTGTGATGCCCGGGGTCCTGCCTATTGTGGAAAAGAGACCAACCTGAGACCAATTTAATTTTGCTTTGCCCCTGATCCTGAGAGGAATGTGGAACCACCGAGATGAAAAGAGTCCTAATCTCCTCTCTCATACTCAATTTATGTGAATTTGTTTGAACATAAACGTGTTAGAATAACACAATAGCCAGAGGAGAACAGGACTAAACCTGGTTCCTCCCAATGTTTTTTTGTTCTCCACTAGAGCTGCACGATTAATCGTTAAAAGATTGTGATCCACAAACGCCCACAATCTTATTCCTAAATGATAACGATTCTCCTATGTCTATTAAACCTTTACAAAACCATACTGTGACATTCAAATCTGTGTTTTTGCTGCTGTTGATCCAGAGAGAGCCGTTGTCATGTATAGGTATGAAACAGCTTCACAAACAGTCTTTCCAACATCACAGTTTTGTTATTTCTGTGTTGCAAATATTCATATTATCACAGAAGTACTGGGATAAAAGTTTATAGTTCGGATATAAACACTGATGTCTTTGGTAGCGATCAAAATATAGCAAATCACCTTTTGAAAGTAACTCTTTAAGGTCTTTTAAGACGTTATTTAACTAATTTAAGACTGCTCTTATGAGGATGCTTGAAAAAACGGGCATTTTGGCATAATTCTGTGTGTTACTGTTTGTTCAAGTCTTTCTGTGCACATGAGTTATTCGCAGACAGCAAGTTCTCATCTGTCTTGTGGTGCTTGAATGGTTCAAAAGCATTTGTGTGAATAAGAGCGGGATAATATAATGTAACGCTAGCCAAATTATAACGGAAAAAATGGATGCTATGTTAATTGCATTAAATATTTTTATTGCATTAAACTGAAAAAATAAAAAATAAATGATCGCATATGTTAATTTTGACAGCACTAATAAAAAAAATGTGATTCACCAAAGAAATTGTTAGACAACAGCACATAAATAATGTTTCCTCAAATGTGTTCTGAATGAGTCAGTTGCTGCACATTCTCTGGCTTTGTGTGGTTGATCAGAAGGACGTACAGGTGCCCCTCCCCATACTACAACACACTACTTTCCCATCTGCTTTGTGTTGCCATGGGGACTGGAGCCACGCAGGTCTAGAGGAGGTACTGGTGACGTCTGCCTTCTCAGACTTGCACTGGCCTCCCAGTATGACTCATTTATTTTATATTCTCATCATCTGACTGTTCCTTTTTTTGCCTCTACGTCTATGAACTGACAACAACAGCATTTGTGCTTACTTCTTAACTTCTGGAACGTAGTCAAGGTTTCTGTCAAAGAGATGAGTGACTGAATGCTTTATGGCATCATGTTTGAAGGGCGAGGCAGTCCCAAACACAGTGACGTTGGGGACGGTGGAGCAAAGTTGAGCAACTGCTTGACCCTAATGTGGAAAAAGAGGACAAACTGAAGGGAATGTGATTAATGGTTTCGGTCACTCTCAGGGTGTGTTCACACTTGTAGTTCAGTTCTCTTGGTTCATTTGATCTGGACCAACAAAGAAAATTATACATTTAGTCCTGGTTCACTTAGCTTGTTATTTTTAACACAAAACCTAAAGATGCTATTTTGCGAACTTACCGAACATCCAAAACAATGCTGTGTGCTAAATGCGCCTGTTGTATGCGTGTACATATGATGGTATTTTTACTAGCTGAGAACGCACAAAGAGCTTATAAAATATTTAAAGGAGTCAAAACAGTGCCAGGAATTCCTCTGTCACACACAAACAATGATCTGCTGTGAGGATACGCGGTTAT
This sequence comes from Elopichthys bambusa, assembly GCA_037101425.1. Taxonomy (NCBI): domain Eukaryota; kingdom Metazoa; phylum Chordata; class Actinopteri; order Cypriniformes; family Xenocyprididae; genus Elopichthys; species Elopichthys bambusa. Next base: position 45,542,130 of record CM074432.1, on the reverse strand, counting down.
GATGCCTGTACCGAACTGTAATGGGCAACATTGCGATTATGACGAGAAGAAACAGGTACTCTTGAGTATACTGTCCTTTTTAGGGTTGCATCTTGTGATATCACGTCCTGTTTTTGGATAGTTTAAATGTCTTTGGTTCATGTTGCGTTCGTATTTCAGTCGAACCGCACCAGAGTTCATTGGAAGGTGTTTATCGATCCACTTGTTTGATTCGTATGTAAGCGTTCACACTTATTCAAATGAACCGAACTAACAGAGCAATCGCATTAGAGTTCAATCGCACCTGAGTTCATTGGAAGGGATTCTCGATCCACTTGTTTGGTTCGGATGTAAGCGTTCACACTTATTCAAATGAACCGAACTAACAGAGCAATCGCACCAGAGTTCATTGGAAGGGATTCTCGATCCACTTGCTTGGTTCAGATGTAAGCGTTCACACTTATTCAAATGAACCGAACTAACAGAGCAATCGCACCAGAGTTCATTGGAAGGGATTCTCGATCCACTTGTTTGGTTCGGATGTAAGCGTTCACACTTATTCAAATGAACCGAACTAACAGAGCAATCGCACCTGAGTTCATTGGAAGGGATTCTCGATCCACTTGTTTGGTTCGGATGTAAGCGTTCACACTTATTCAAATGAACCGAACTAACAGAGCAATCGCACCAGAATTCATTGGAAGGGATTCTCGATCCACTTGCTTGGTTCGGATGTAAGCGTTCACACTTATTCAAATGAACCGAACTAACAGAGCAATCGCACCAGAATTCATTGGAAGGTGTTTATCGATCCATTTGTTTGATTCGGATGTAAGCGTTCACACTTATTCAAATGAACCGAACTAACAGAGCAATCGCTCCAGAGTTCATTGGAAGGTGTTTATCGATCCATTTGTTTGATTCGGATGTAAGCGTTCACACTTATTAAAATGAACCAAACTAACAGAGCAATCGCTCCAGAGTTCATTGGAAGGGGTTCTCGATCCACTTGTTTGATTCGGATGTAAGCATTCACACTTATTCAAATGAACCGAACTAACAGAGCAATCGCATTAGAGTTCAATCGCACCAGAGTTCATTGGAAGGGATTCTCGATCCACTTGTTTGGTTCGGATGTAAGCGTTCACACTTATTCAAATGAACCGAACTAACAGAGCAATCGCACCAGAGTTCATTAGTTTATCGATCCATTTGTTTGATTCAGATGTAAGCGTTCACACTTATTCAAATGAACCGAACTAACAGAGTAATTGCACCAGAATTCATTGGAAGGTGTTTATCGATCCACTTGTTTGATTCAGATGTAAGCGTTCACACTTATTCAAATGAACCGAACTAACAGAGCAATCGCTCCAGAGTTCATTGGAAGGTGTTTATCGATCCATTTGTTTGATTTGGATGTAAGCGTTCACACTTATTAAAATGAACCAAACTAACAGAGCAATCGCACCAGAGTTCGTTGGAAGGAGTTCTCGATCCACTTGCTTGGTTCGAATGTAAGCGTTCACACTTATTCAAATGAACCGAACTAACAGAGCAATCACACCAGAGTTGATTGGAAGGGGTTCTCGATCCACTTGTTTGTTCGGATGTAAGCGTTCACACTTATACAAATGAACCAGAGCAATCGCTCCAGAGTTCATTTTAATCAAACCAAACCTGCCAAGTGTGAACACACCCTAAAAATAATTTTGATCATATTCCACTAAAAGCCATGTAATGAACTTGTAAATTTGCATTTGCTTAAAGGCCCATTCACACCAAGGACGATAACTATAATGATAAGAATAAAGATATAATTCTAAACATTGTTCTGAATGTAAAAGAGTTAATACCACAGCTAAACAATATCATTGGAATCACTTTCAGAATGTTTTTTTTTTTTTTTTTTTTCAAACTGATGAACAATAAAAACAATAGCTATTTTTCCAACACCGTTTCTATGCATATTTTTCAAGTATCACATCAGAAACGAGTGATAGAAATGCCCATTTTTGAAAAAAATCCCTTAATTCGCAAAAAAGTTTTTACGTTCGCTTGAGGTGGTTCTTGAAAAAGAGTTAATGCAAATAATAATGTGAATAAATTCTGACGTGGGCGAACATTAAACCCTTGTAACCGCTGATGGTGTTTTCACTGATGGTGTTGTAACAGACATATTATACATCGTTTTCTTATTCATAAGTGTTTAGACGAATCCTTCACGAATGCACCAAATTCACATTCCTTTATTTTGCGAACTTTGAAAAAATTCACTTCATGTTTGGATGGAAACCCAGCTAATGACAGCCAATCAGAGTCCACCAGACTTTAAAGAGCTCGAGCATTTAAAGCAGCAGATGACAAAACTGCAGCACACACTTAGAATAAACAGAATAATATCATCCCCTGGTGTGGACGCTAACATAGTTATCATTCTTGGTGTGAACGGGCCTTAACTTGGAAAGCTAAACAGCAATATGGGATCAGTACAATCATATGTTTGTGTCCAAATCCCTATTTTTGTATAGGCTGCTTCAAAAGTTTCTTGACAAACCCTATCGCTCAAAGCAACAGACTTACCACCCCACCTCCTGCTGAGTGAACTAATACAGACATCCCCTCCTGGAGATTGGCCACTTCAAAGAGCATCATGTAGGCAGCCACGAAGTTCATAGAGAAGGCAGCCGCCTCTGGGAATGTCATGTCGTCTGGGATCTTATACACGAAATCCAATGGTGTGCAAACCACCTCTGCCCAAGCATTGTAATTTACAAAGGCCATCACTCTGTCACCTATCTGAAAGGAGAAAACACACCACTATTACTATTCACAGTATCAGATTGAATGTGCTGATATTGGAAGCATATAATGCCTCTTTTCCAATTCAATCAATTAATAGTTTTTTTATGCCAGGTAACTAATCTTTCCCACCAAAAATGTAGATGCATTCTAGATTGGAGCTCTATTATGACCACAAAACAAAAAATAAATACTGGCCATCATTTTATTGGCCATATAAAAAGAATTATTAGCTGTCTGAATTTCCTGAATCAGCATTAAAAACATTTCTGCACATACCTCAAAGCCTGTGGTGTTTTCTCCCACACTCTCTACAATCCCAGAACACTCAAATCCAGGCACAAGAGGTGTTTTCGGAGGATTATCAATGTTTCCTTGTCGTACCATTAGATCAACAAAGTTCAGTCCACTGTAAAATTAGACAATCAAGATAATGTAATTTTTCATTCTAGTTCATTTTAGGCATAAATATAATATCAGAAAGTATGTTGAAATGCCCCTGTTTTATCAAGTTCCCAACTCAAAATAAACATATATAGGCCATTCTACAGAACTGGTGCAAACTTCTGTCCCACAACCAAAAAACACATTTAAAAAGCATTTAAGTATTCAAATTTTAGATGTTTACTAAGATCCTTCTATTATCTATTATATCCCACAATAATATTTAAAATATCAGTAAGCTATATAAAATCGTGAACACAACCGAAACGTGGTGAAGTTTCTGTTGTGACATCATTGTTTTTTGAGTGATATTCAATAAAATGTAGTTTTTTTCTATGTACAACTGTTCAGAACTGTTTTAACCATGTGCTGATTAGCATCTTTGAGCTAGGCTCAAAATGATCTAAAATTGTCACTACCGAAACAGTCACGACTGAAACATGTGGTGAAGTTTCGGTTGTAACATTGTTGTTTTTTTGAGTGTTATTCAATTACATTTTGTGTTTTTTTCTGTGTATAACTGTTCAGAACTGTGTTAACCATGTGCTAATTAGCATCTTTGAGCTAGGCTCAAAATGATCTATAATTGTCACTACCGAAACAGTCACGACTGAAACATGTGGTGAAGTTTCGGTTGTAACATTGTTGTTTTTTTGAGTGTTATTCAATTACATTTTGTGTTTTTTTCTGTGTATAACTGTTCAGAACTGTGTTAACCATGTGCTAATTAGCATCTTTGAGCTAGGCTCAAAATGATCTATAATTGTCACTACCGAAACAGTCACGACTGAAACATGTGGTGAAGTTTCGGTTGTGACATCATTGTTTTTTGAGTGATATTCGATAAAATGTAGTCTTTTTCTGTGTACAATTGTTCAGAACTGTGTTAACCATGTGCTGATTAGCATCTTTGAGCTAGGCTCAAAATGATCTAAAATTGTCACTACCGAAACAGTCACGACTGAAACGTGGTGAAGTTTCGATTGTAACATTGTTGTTTTTTTGAGTGTTATTCAATTACATTTTGTGTTTTTTTCTGTGTATAACTGTTCAGAACTGTGCTAGCTATCCATGTGCTGATTAGCATCTTTGAGCTAGGCTCAAAATGATCTAAAATTGTCACTACCGAAACAGTCACGACTGAAACGTGGTGAAGTTTCGGTTGTAACATTGTTGTTTTTTTGAGTGTTATTCAATTACATTTTGTGTTTTTTTCTGTGTATAACTGTTCAGAACTGTGTTGACCATGTGCTAATTAGCATCTTTGAGCTAGGCTCAAAATGATCTATAATTGTCACTACCGAAACAGTCACGACTGAAACATGTGGTGAAGTTTTGGTTGTGACATCATTGTTTTTTGAGTGATATTCGATAAAATGTAGTCTTTTTCTGTGTACAATTGTTCAGAACTGTGTTAACCATGTGCTGATTAGCATCTTTGAGCTAGGCTCAAAATGATCTAAAATTGTCACTACCGAAACAGTCACGACTGAAACATGTGGTGAAGTTTTGGTTGTAACATTGTTGTTTTTTTGAGTGTTATTCAATTACATTTTGTGTTTTTTTCTGTGTATAACTGTTCAGAACTGTGCTAGCTATCCATGTGCTGATTAGCATCTTTGAGCTAGGCTCAAAAGTATCTAAAATGGTCACTACCGAAACAGTCGTGACCGAAACATGTCATAATTGTTTTGGTAGTGACAAAAGGGGACACATAATTTATTTGGGGGGAATAAACAAAATTTTAGTACAGTTTTTCAAATCATTAGTACTTTAATATGTTTAAGTAGTGTTTTAGCATGTGAGTTAAAATTCTGTAATGTGATGTGGTCACTACCGCCACATTAATTAATTACCGAAAATATGCAGTCACGACCGAAACATGGTAAGTTGTCAAAAATTAAGTATACTGAATTATCAACTAAGATGTTATTATAGTGTTGGGCTCAATGTATATTCAAACTAATGAACCCTTAACTTTAAAATCCTTATGATAAACCTTATGCCTTTTACAAAAAAAAAAGACTGGATTCAAAATACAACAAATCCCATAAATTACACATAAAATATTGTTAAAATTGTAATTGTTATTTATTCACCTGTAAAAACTTTTAAATATATATATATATATATATATATATATATATATATATATATATATATATATATATATATATATATATATATATATATATATATATATATAAACATATATTTACAAGGTAGACGTAAACAAAATCTTAATAGGTCAATATAACCCATCTTATTAAATTATTTAGGAAAAATATTGCAAACCTTTCTGAAAATACAATATGAGAATTAACTGCACAATTACTAGGAATGTGTACCTTGGATATTATACAATTTGCATACATACAAAATTTGTGGAAAAAGACTTTTTTTTTTTTTTTTTTTTGGGATGTTTCCAACTCTGAACCAATTCTGTAGAATGGCCCATATATATATATATATATATATATATATATATATATATATATATATATATATATATATATATATATATATATATATATATATGAAATGAGTTTTCTATTTAAAGAATTTTTAATTCATTTTAAGAGTTTTATAATATAATTTATCACTACTCCCACGATAATACATTAATGTCCCAAGAGCCTTCAAGAACCAACCAGATGTGGTGCGCGTATCTGCTCGTGAACATATTTGTAAATGTGCTACAAAAGTGTAAAATAATGTTCTGTTCATATCGTTTAAGAGTCATAAACCTTAAACAAGTGTACTGTTTTAACCTTTTATAGTCTGTGGTCTGAAATCTCTATGTCAGAGGAATCAACGCGTACAGGAAATAAAGGATTTACTTACATCTGCGAGCGTCTAACCTCCAAAACCACCAAGATTCATATCATGAACTGTTTTAAATCCTAGATCAATAACTATCATTGATTTTAGGTGAAGGCACCTGTTCCTCTTGCTGCAACATGTTGCTGCTGTTGCCAGTCGCGCGAAGTGTGCCACATCATAGATGTCATTACGCATTTTTGATAAAGAATAAATTAATGATTATTTAAGCAGAAATATTTACCATGCTTTCACGTGAATTTTGACTTCTCCTTCTTGAGGCTCTGGCATTGGTTTCTTGGTGACTTTGAGTTTGTTTAGACCACCAAAGCCCGTCAGAACAACAGCCCTCATTTCTTTTGAATCTACTACCGTGGAAACGGGATTCTCCGGCTCCTTCTGGTCTATCATTTGCTCGGTCTCTTCAACAATCTCAGTCCCCTCCTTTTCCATGTCTGAAGATGATGTGAACAGCCTAACGGTCTGCCGAAGCCCTGCTGGAGACTGCGCTCTCTTTGCTGCTCCTGCCGCACCATCCACTAATGATGTTCGAATCCGAATCGTTCTTCTGAACAGCTCATTCGAACCGATTCGCAGAGCATTTGTAAATCATTGGAGAACATGGGACAATGTAGGAGACATTGAGAAAAAGAGCTAAACAGTAGTATTTAACTACTTATGTACGCACCAGCAAAAGGATTATACCATAAAATGGTCTTCGGTAAACACTTTGTGTCTGAGGCGAGTTCTTTGAACCGGCTCGCTCAAACCAAAGACACTGTATGCACTTTACTCGCAAAAAAATAGCAATATTTAACCAAACATTTACGTCGATAAAAAAGAATTACGCCGAAATTTGGACGTCTGGAAAATCGATAAATCAGTTTGAACCGAGCTATCCGAACGAACCGATTCGCCTAAATGATTCTGATTGAATGCTTTCATGCACTGTAAAGCAGAGCTTCATTACGTGTCACATACGGTACCCAAATAAGCTACAGTACCGTAAAACTAGTAATAGCATACGTAAGACAATAATGTAAGAAAACTTGAGGGGAAGAATGGTTTAAATAAGCACTTTCATTGTTTAAGAAAAAAAGGTTTATATATATTGAGGCTAATGCACCTGTATTCAATTGGAGATACAATTCAAAATATCACTTTTAACGCTTTCTATGTTAAAAACACAAAAATGCCATCTAGTGGTGAAAATGGTTTATGTAGAATCTACTATTACACATGGATTTGGTCATTTAAAAAGTACAAGCAGTGAATCAATTACCTGTTACATAATAATAATTGGTTTGCTTGTCACTGAATACACAACAGATAACTTACAAAGCTACATCAAGTGCAATTTTAAACAATGCAAACAAGGAACTATGACTAAAGAGTCGATCCACAAGCCTTTTTTCTTGCACTCATTTATAGGCAAAAACAATATTACATTCATTTATTTTGTGCGTTTACAGCATTCGTGAAAATCTATCTTTCCCTGCCACTGTGATAACTCTGCTTTATTTACTTCAAAAGGAGACAGACAGATGTGTGCGATACATTATTGATGTGAGAATGACGCTCAGAAGCTCCTACTTTCTAGGAACATCAGTGAATATGCGTAGACCGTGCATGGCTTTAATCTCGTCTTTAAGAGCCTGTTGAAACACAAACCACAGATTATAATTTACACTGAATACTACTTTAAAGTGCCCCTATTTATGGTATTTTAAAGGTTCCTAATTTTTGGTCTCCTACAATAGGTTTACATGCATCCAAGGTCAAATAACACTTTAATTTTCTCATAATATCCATTGCAGCATCACCTCTTTTCTTACAGTGTCTGAAACGGTTCAAAAAAGGATTTGGTCTCTTTAAACCCCTCCTTTCCGAGAGCTTCCTCTTCTCTGATTGGTCAGATGGCCCAGTCTGTTGACATTGGTCGACCGCTTACAATGCGTGTTATCATGTATATTACTAGGATATTGGTTGTTTATTAGTACTTATAAAGCACATATTAATGCTTTATTCTGCATGATCTTATTCTGCATCCCTTAATCCTACCCAATACCTAAATTTAACAACTACCATAATAACTATTAATAAGCAGTAATTAGGAGATTATTAAGGCAAAATTCATAATAGTTAGTTAATAGTGAACTAAAGTAAAGTGTGACCTAATATTTTTATTGAACTGTTGAATAAAAACACTCACAATTGTGCTGCAGCACTCTTGGTTGAGTCAGATTAATTCACTAGCATTTTCTGATTCTTGAATTATTAGTTTGCATGCAGCTTTCATGACCTCACATTAATTGGGTGATTACATGTAATGTTTGTACTTAAATTAATTAAAAATTCAAATTAAATTAAATTAAAATTGTCACACTTCAACCACATCAGAATTTAAGTTAAAAAAAACTAGTGCTGTCAAATCGATTATTTGTGATTAATAGCATTTAACCTAAAAGTTTGTAAATATATACACCGATCAGGCATAACATTATGACCACCTTCCTACTATTGTGTTGGTCCCCTTTTTGCTGCCAAAACAGCCCTGACCCGTCGAGGCATGGACTCCACTAGACCCCTGAAGGTGTGCTGTGGTATCTGCACCAAGATGTTAGCAGCAGATCCTTTAAATCCTGTAAGTTGCGAGGTGGAGCCTCCATGGATCGGACTTGTTTGTTCAGCACATCCCACAGATGCTCGATTGGATTGAGATCTGGGGAATTTGGAGGCTAAGTCAACAGCTCAAACTCGTTGTTGTGCTCCTCAAACCATTCCTGAACCATTTTTGCTTTGTGGCAGGGCGCACTATCCTGCTGAAAGAGGCCACAGCCACCAGGGAATACCGTTTCCATGAAAGGGTGTACATGGTCTGTAACAATGCTTGGGTAGGTGGTACGTGTCAAAGTAACATCCACATGGATGGCAGGACCCAAGGTTTCCCAGCAGAACATTGCCCAAAGCATCACACTGCCTCCGCCGGCTTGCCTTCTTCCCATAGTGCATCCTGGTGCCATGTGTTCCCCATGTAAGCGACCCACACGCACCCGGCCATCCACGTGATGTAAAAGAAAACGTGATTCAACAGACCAGGCCACCTTCTTCCATTGCTCCGTGGTCCAGTTCTGATGCGTACCCACTGTTGGCTCTTTCGGCGGTGGACAGGGGTCAGCATGGGCACCCTGACTGGTCTGCAGCTATGCAGCCCCATTTGCACCAAACTGCGATGCACTGTGTATTCTGACACCTTTCTATCAGAACCAGCATTATCTTCTTGAGCATCTACAGTAGCTCGTCTGTTGGATCGGACCACACGGGCCAGCCTTCGCTGAGTCTTGGCCGCCCATGACCCTGTCTCCGGTTCACCGCTGTTCCTTCCTTGGACCATTTTTGATAGATCCTGACCACTGCAGACCGGGAACACCCCACAAGAGCTGCAGTTTTGGAGATGCTCTGACCCAGTCGTCTAGCCATCACAATTTGGCCCTTGTCAAACTCGCTTAAATCCTTACGCTTGCCCATTTTTCCTGCTTCTAACACCAACTTTGAGGACAAAATGTTCACTTGCTGCCTAATATATCCCACCCACTAACAGGTGCCGTAATGAAGAGATAATCAGTGTTATTCAATTCATGTCAGTGCTCATAATGTTATGCCTGATCGGTGTGTATATATTATAGAAAAAACTAAAAGATGCAAACAGTTTACTGCTCTATTATACTGAACCCAATTACGAATACTTCATTTAACTTACCTGATTGACTAATTGATGCTGTTGTACTGTTCTCTTTCCTCTAAACTCGTCAGACTCGATGTGTATTTCGTACATTGCACCACAGCCTCCTGAAATGAACCCACATATATTACTGCACATTACCTAACTATCTAAACACAAGTCAGATCTGCTGCCTCACTCAGTCAGGACTCACCTGATATATCCACAACCTTGAGTGCCGAAGCGTGAGGAAACTTCTCCTTTAATACCTGTGTGATTCGCACCTCTCCATCGGTCAGACTGGACCAAGACCGCGCGATTACATTTCTACACAACGTTTGAGTCTAAAGACACAGGGAAACATGTCAACTGACAGTAAACGATTATAATATGACATTATGCCTGCTATTTGACAAGGTGACAGTGCAACTTTAGCTTGGGTTCACCAACTAATCTCTCACATGAACACATGTACTGTAACTGTCATCGTGACGTTTGCAAGCAAAATATAGGCTACGGGTTAAAATGAAAACAACAGAGACAAGATTCAAATATTTACGTTGTATCTGATGGCTCTGAGCATAGACATTTTGGTGTCAGACAGTTCCTTAATTCATCAAAGTATAATTAAATATAGCCTATATTACGCTGAAAACACACTTGACAATGTCATGTCCCGTCCAGCGCTTGTCCCAGGAATATGTCGTCACAAAGTTCAGGTTCTCATCTCTGGCGCCCCCTGGTGATCCAACTGTTAATGGCGGGGAAGTTTGAATCGTCCTATTGAATCGAATCTTTTTAATCGATTCCCTAAAAGATTCACACTGGCTAGTTTGCAGATGGGGACGTAAATACATTTATAATTAAATGTTTTAATTGTTGCGTGTTCCATATACTATTATTATATTTAGTAATTATTATTATGTCTCCATGATCACATGATCCTTCAGAAATCATTCTAATATGTTGATTTGCTGCTGAAGGAAAAATGTATTATTGTTAACAATGCTGAAATCCTGAACATTTTTTTTTTTCAGGATTATTTGATGAAGAGAAAGTTCTTCTAAAGAACAGCGTTTATCTGAAATAGAAAGCTTTTGCAACATTATAAATTTCTATACTGTCACTTTTGATCAATTTAATGCATCCTTGCTGAATAAAAGTATTCATTTCTTTAATTTAAAAAAAAAAAAAAAATCTTATTGACCCCAAACTTTTGAATGGTAGTGTATAATGTTACAAAAGCTTTCTGACAGAGATGTTTTTTTTTTTTTTTTTGTACCACTTTTGCTAGTTTTCTTGTAGCCTTTCACCTTTCTGGTGTAAAGAAATGGTCTTCTTTCTCAGGCCTTGTGACATTTCTCTTCCATGTGGTGCCATTGCTGACAGCATGAAATGGAAAGGGGTTTTAACACCCTTTTATAGTCAGCTGCCTGCTGGACACCTGTGTAATGAAGAATTAGACTCACCTGTGGTTGAATTCTTGTTAAATTAGACATTTGTAGTCTAAAATGTAGCTTTGCTCCAGAGACTTTCAGTGGGGTGTACTCATTTTTGCATCACCCTAATTTGAGTAAAACTGAAAATTTTGTTCTCTAAGTTATATTATTAACCTAACTTTCATGTTATAAGTTAAACAGATGTTATATAAAATGTAGTCTTGTCAACATTTTGGAAATTGTTTTTGTGTTCATTGAGATATTGTTTAAAATGTTACTTTTCAAAGGGGGTGTACTTATTTACACTGAGCACCTATAACACACAGAGATATATATATATATATATATAAAGTAGGAGAGTTCAGACTTTTTTGTACATGATTTTAGAAAAAAAAAAAAAGATGGGACTGCCAATCTATCGTTTTGGTTTTTTTCCATGTAAGGTGAGATTTTTAGCTCAACAAATAACACATGACTTAAAGCCATTTGCATGGTACGAAAACGGTGTAACCTTCTTGCATTTTTCAATAAACAGTATTTTTAACCACTCCGGTCCCCCCCTAAAGTTGACACAATTCAAACACTGGCTAGCACCATAATTACAGAATAATAACTTCAATTTATGATTGCTTTATGTAAGAAAAAAAAGACAGTTCACACATTTGTTTGATATTACTAAATGCAATTAATGACCTTTCAAACAGTAAATCTTTTTACAAGTATATATTTTCACAAACAAGCAAACAAAGCAAACATAGACACAGTACAGCTGTTAATACAGTATATTTTTGTAACCAGATCATCAAAATATCAACATTTACAGGACATTCTCCATCTCTGTCATTAGACAGTTGGCAGACATGAAACTCTTAACTACTGTCTGGTATGAAGTAGCCGTGCATGTCCATGTGAAAATCTACATCTACACAAGCCCGGGCAACTTCTTTGAAAGACTTGCCATCAAGCAGTAGCAGAAAGCCACCCTCTTTTGGTTTGGCGTTTATGATAACTGTCAGGACGACACCTAAAAAGAAAGAAAAGAGAGACTAGTTGAGTTAAAAATGTATACATCATAAAAAATAAAAAAAAATCATACATTTTCTGAGACTGGTCAACCACAGCTGAAGGTGACTGATTTGGTCAAAAGCACAAACCTTAGATCTACTTCATATTATGACGAAAGACAGTAACTAACCATCATCTTCATCGACTGCATCAGGCCTGGGAATGAAAACGGGCTCTGATGCGAAACAGTCCTCTTCAGTCCACTCAATCTGCTGCTTTGTTTCAGCATCAAACTTTATAAGCTGTAAAAACATGGTCAGTGCTCAGAACTGAGTCGCAAAAATGTGTTCCTGTTGCTAGGCCGTGGGTTTGATTCTTATGGGATGCATTTACTAATAAAATGCCAAGTTCACAAATGTATTATAAAAATGAAAAAGATCAATACCTTTGTGGCCACTGGGGATATGTCCACACAACACATGTAAGAATATCTGTACTTCTTTCCATTGAAATTGTAATTAATTCTTGGAAGTTCCACACCTGAATGCAATACATCAGTTTAGAGGTTAGAAGAGTATTAAAAACTAACAAATAAAACGTTCAGACAGATAGATAGAGCGATATATACGACAGACATCAATAATGCGCGCGCGCACGCACACACACGCAAGCACACAGACTCACTCGCGCACGCACACACACGCAAGCACACAGACTCACTCGCGCACGCACAGAGACGCACACACACAGACTCACTCGCGCACGCACAGAGACGCACACACACAGACTCACTCGCGCACGCACAGAGACGCACACACACAGACTCACTCGCGCACGCACAGAGACGCACACACACAGACTCACTCGCGCACGCACGCGCACACTCACTCTCACACTCACTCTCACACTCACTCTCACACTCACTCTCACACTCACTCTCACACTCACTCTCACACTCACTCTCACACTCACTCTCACACTCACTCTCACACTCACTCTCACACTCACTCTCACACTCACTCTCACACTCACTCTCACACTCACTCTCACACTCACTCTCACACTCACTCTCACACTCACTCTCACACTCACTCTCACACTCACTCTCACACTCACTCTCACACTCACTCTCACTCTCACACTCACTCTCACACTCACTCTCACACTCACTCTCACACTCACTCTCACACTCACTCTCACACTCACTCTCACACTCACACTCACACTCACACTCACACTCACACTCACACTCACTCACGTTTAAAAGTTTGGGATCAGTACGATTTTTTATGTTTAAGTCTCTTATGCTCTTCTGCTCACCAAATCTGATGATTAAAAAAAAAAAAAAAAAAAAAAAAAAAAAAAAAATCCAATATTGTGAAATATTACTACAATTTAAAATAACTGTTTTCTATTTTAATACATTTTAAAATGTCATTTATTCCTGTGATCAAAGCTGAATTTTCAGCATCAGCGTTTGGACCCTTAATATGCCTTAAATACAGTTTGATCTGGTTTAAGATCATAAAAAGTCTTACATTTGGTAAATTATCATTTTAGAGTTCTTAGAATATACCTTAAATTTGGGGACAATAAAATAGGAATCATGATATAGCCTAATGTGATTATTAAACTTCATATTATATGAGCTTACTGAATTAAATAACTATGCAAAGTCAAAACACCGCGCTCTTGCCCTGACTGTAATAATTAAGATTTTTTTAATGTACTTGAAAGAAGTCTCTTATGCTCGCCAAGGCTGCATTATTATTTGATCAAAAATACATTGAAAACAGTAACATTGTGAAATATCATTACAATTTAAAGTAGTTATTAATTTTCAGCATCATTACTCCAGTCTTCAGTGTCACATGATCCTTCAGAAATCATTCCGATATGCTGATTTGCTGCTCAAGAAACATTTTTTATTGTTATCAATGTTGAAAACAGTTGTGCTGCTTTTTTTTTTTTTTTGGATTCTTTGATGAATAGAAAGTTCAAAAGAACAATATTTATTTGAAAAATAATTTATTGTCCTTGCTTAAAAAAAGTATTCATTTCTTTCCAAAGAAAAAAATCTTACTGACCCCAAACTTTTGAACGGTAGCGTGTAATGTAACAAAAGCTTTCTATTTCAGATAAATGCTGTTCTTTTAAACTTTCTATTTATCAAATAATCCTGAAAAAAAAAAAAAAAAAAAAAAAAAAAAGTACACAACTGTTTTCATCATTGATAACAATAAATGTTTCTTGAGCAGCAAATCATCATATTAGAATGATTTCTGAAGGATCATGTGACACTGAAGACTAGAGTAATGATGCTGAAATCTCAGCTTTACCTTTAGAGGATTAAATTACATTTTAAAATATATTCAAATAGTAAACGGTTATTTTAAATGGTAATAATATTTCACAATATTACTTTTTTTTTTGTATTTTTAATCAAATAAATGCAGCCTTGGTGAACATAAGGAACTTATTTTAAAAACATTAAAAAATCTTACAGATCACAAACGTTTGAACGGCAGCATATATATATATATATATATATATATATATGTGGAATAAAGTCACCCCAGTGTCATTAGCTTACCATCACAGAGCACCTCTCCCTGACACAGAACTTTCCCATCTTTCTCCTTCACAGCACTTGCTGTCGTGTATTTAAGTTTGACCAGATCTTCACCCGTCTCACCCTGAGTGTCAAAGAAAAAATTACATTCATTGTCTATAATCAGCGGCTTTGAGTACAACATAATAAAGTAGATTTCCATTAATGGAAATAGCAGTGTTTGCATGCCAGCCTAAAAAACAAACCCCGAATAACACTGAATAACGTACCTGGTCACTAAGTGGCAACACAAATCTTCTGCACTTGGGCTTGCAGTACATAGTATTTTTGCCCATCTGCTCCTTCAGCTTGTCCAGATAAAACATATCATACAAGCTGTTGTCATCATAGGCGATCACATCGAAAACAACATGCCCATCATCTTCAAAGGCATTGACGTGATGGTAGACAGCCATCGCACCAGTGTAGAATTTGGTTCCAACTTCCTTCTTTGTCTTTCGGTCAATAAGATGAATCAGGGTCTGATAAATATAAGGGGTAAAAGGAGAGTTTAGAGATGCGAAGTTGTCCAGATGTGCACTCCAAGATCTGAAAGAGTTCGTCCTTACGCTGTCTTCAGGGTGGAATTTCATGCAGCTGGCCCAGCTGACCCTCCTCAGGTAAGCTGTGGCCATTTTGAGGATATCCAGCTTCAAGGGCTGTTCGATAAAGATGAAGAAGTTGTCAGTCATGCCAAAGCTGTGGTAATAACTGGGCGTGAGGAGGGAGCGGCAGGGCACGGTGCACACGACCTCAGTGTTTTTCAGTGGTGGAGACCCGTCTGACCTACCTGATTAAAGACACAATTGTTGAGGGTTTGTAGTTTTTATTCTGGTAGTAATTATTTACCGTTTTCGAAGCACTCCAAACACTGGCAACACGTGCCGAAAAACGTAAAAGCAACAAAAACTGCCTAAACATGCATTAAGGCAGCTTTTACAAACCAATTGCGAATGTTTTCTTGAAGGTGTAATTCATTTAATATAATATACATAATCTTTTTTTTAATTTGTAGGGCTTGTTTTGTGTTTTAAGGCCCTAAAATACGTCAAGCAGAATCGAAGAACGAACTGGAAAAGTTTTCTACGGCTGGTAATTGCCTTTGAACTACCACTGGTCCATGGCAATTACATAATAGGTGGGTCTTCTCCAGTTCATTTCTTCTGTTCAGTCCATCAAGGTCAGACATGAGTAAAAACATGAACAAACATATTCACATCACTATGATCAGATGCTTTCTTAACTGCCGTTTTCTCACCGCTGTCGTTTTTGTTATGTGTTTATTTCGTTATTGAGAGGGAAGCGCGCCAAACATATTTATATGTTCATGTAAACGCCACTCGCAGATGGCGTCGGGATGTTCGCTAACAATATACCACTGAAAAGGTATTTCAAACTTCTAAGTGAAGAACAAAAAAGAACTTTATATAGCGGGCCTTTACGGAGGGCTAGGCTGATCAGAGCAATAAGAGACTATAAATTACTACTACCTTTTTATTCAACAAATGTGACATTAAAAAGGTCTACATTTTCTAAGATCAGGAAAAAACCCATAAAAGTTGCAAGTTCTGAGATCGGCCCTAGTGGCAAACCATTGAAATTGACATTTAAGACAAAACGAAGCATTGTTTACTGAAATCTCAATCTCTATGAAACATGCAGGCTAAGTATTAATACTTGGGGTTATGGATTGGAACAAACCCCTAAGATGAGAAATAGCAAGGTGCACCATGAACCAGAAATAATGGCAGCATACTTACTTCCTCCTGCAACCTTGAACAAAGTGTATTTGGTTTTGCCCTTCTCTGCAATGCATGTTCCCATACTGTAGCTGTTTCCCTCTTCATCATAATGCGTATGTGATGCCACAATATTCACAGGAAGGTATTTTAAGTAGTCCACCTAGAGCAGATAAAGCAACAACAATATTCTCTGAGAACATGTAAAAAAATCTGCTAGCAGATTTTGTCAATCAGCTTGTGCCAACATGACTGGATTAGATATTTTTACAAGCAGTAATTTTTTTTACCTTGTCTTGAGTCTCTAGAGTAATGGGGTCAATTTTACGAATATAATTGGTTTCAGATGTAGCATGGTAGTCATTTCCATATTTGATTATGTTATTGGCACAGTTGTCAGTGAAGTCTGGGATGGTGTGGCTGAGGAAGGTGATCACTCTGAAAAGAGTTAAAAAGAACAATTCATTCACAAATAACAATATGCTTATACATCCATCCATCCATACATAAACCAAACAACAAATTTGAAATTTTATTATTTAACATCTGATGAACTGTTGAATTTTAGCTGATTATCTCATGTTAATAGGTTTTATAGGTTTTATTTCAATTCTCGGTTACATGGGTTAGATTGAGTGTGATTCATAAAAGTGCTTAAAGGGGACCTATAATGCCCCTTTTACAAGATGTAATATAAGTCTCTGGTGTCCCATAATGTGTCTGTGAAGTTTCAGCTCAAAATACCCCACAAAATACCCCATTTATTATAGCTTGTCAAATCTGCCCCTATTTGGGTGTGAGCAACCCAAATATTTTTGTTTGTGTCCCTTTAAATGCAAATGAGCTGCTGCTCCCGGCCCACTTTCCAGAAGAGGGCAGAACTTTAACAGCTCGTACTTCGGTTGCTCAACAACAACAAAGCTGGAGAATCTCACGCAGCCAAAATGAAGATTGTCAGTAACAGTGTTCTTTTACACAAAAGCGGCATGTTTTTGCTCACAACCAAATAGGAGCAAATTTGACAAGCTATAATAAATGATCTTTTGAGCTCGTTTATTTTACTTTTCAAAATAAATGGTATTTTGAGCTAAAACTTCACAGACACATTCTGCGGACACCAGAGACTTATATTACATAAAAGGGGCATTACAGGTCCCCTTTAAATTAAAGATAAAATATCACAAAAAAATAACTGACGTGAGTTTTCTTTCCATTTAGGTTTAATGCACTGCAATTTTCTATTAAATAATCATGTTGTGATAAATACATGACTCTTTCTGAATCAGTGGCAGTTACGTTGCTTACTTGGAGAATATATTTTTGCATGGGTCAGGGTACGCCATGGTCCCCATCTCTGACACCACTATCCTGTTGGCATGCATGTTGGAGTTGTAGGTGTCGCCTCGAAGATATTTGCTCCTGTACGTTACCTCTCCTGAAAATTAAACAATCATCAAAACATTCATGTGGAGCACTGAGGTAACAAAAGACCCTCATTACAGTATAAACCCAAATAGAAGGATGCACTCTTAAAAATGCTGGGTAGTTTCAACCCAAATTTGGGTCAAAAATGGACAAACCCAACCGTTGGATTACATTTTTTAACCCAACAGTTGGGTTTGTCCATACTTGTCCCAAATTTGGGTTGAAACAACCCAGCATTTTTTAGGGTGGATGAAACAAGAACTGATGAAACTGTGCAGCCGGTTTTCAGATAAAATCTTTGTATCATATCATAGGCTTTAACTAGCAGGTAATAAAATAAATACCTTTATTAATAGTGAAATTGTGCAAAAGCGCCATTCCATCAAACCAATGGTTATATGACGTCTCTCCCAAAGTGAAAAGGCCAGGTCCGTTGCGTATAAGCGTGCCCTGCAGCCATTCAGGAACCAAGCCTGCAGAGAAGATAAAACATGTTTAAACTGGAGTTAAAGTGGAGAAGTTTGGTCTAATTAACTGATTATGTCCACTTCTCAGTCCAAAACATCTGCTATTAAGCTCATAGAAGCCTTCGCAAAGAGAAAATTGCTAAAGACCTCCTCCACAAGCACTTAACTTAACCAAAACCATAAATCAAGACACTCCTTAACGCACCTAAAATGAATAAATCTTTTGTTTTCTGTAATGTACACTTCTGTTCAAGCTGTGCACTATTCTGATTTACTACTGAAATACAGTATTATGATTATACCAATATTGTCTGTCTTTTTTTACGGTGATATGGTTGAATTTGATCATTGAATGTCAGCAGCAAAGACACTAGTAAATTAAGTAAGATTAAATCCATAAAGTACGTTTGCATTAATTTATGTAAGCCATTTAATGATTGCAGTTTGATTGTATTTCCTTTTTTTTTTTTTTTTTAATTCATTTTCAGGAATACTCTATTTGTTGAGACGAGATATTGTTCCAGAAAGCAGCTTCTGTCTGGTGACTACATTTAAGCAGTATACACACAAACATTTCAAAACTTGTGTAATCCAAACGGATCGTTTTAGAAACAATTTAGAGCTGCACGATTACTTAAAGTTTATAGTTCGGATATAAACACTGATGTCTACGGTAGCAATCAAAATCATTCGATGACAGTTGAGCTAGAAAAATAAAGATGGCATCAGAGTTGCAGTTTCTGGTCAGTTTGTGTGTAAAGGTATGTTTTGTCCAATGGTTTCTCACTACTGATGTAATTTCTAGCGAGAAATTACTGTTGTAGTAATTAAACATTGGTTTCGTTCTCACCAAAGCTTGCTCTATTTTGCTGAAGATCATTAAACCGTTACACTGCCTCAATAGTCTATCTGAAATCAGTTTCGTAAGGTACCTTCATGCGCAAACGCTGCCTGCATAGTCATTGCCTATAAGGCAGCGAGGCAACAAGTCAGCTGCCTAAGTTTTCTGATGCAGCCGAAGTCTTTATGAGTGAGTCATTGAATCATTCATTCAAACCAAAAAACTGTGATTCTTAATTCATTCAAAATCATGCAGCTCTATCTTACACTACAATTAACCGTATTCGTAAAAAAAGATGAAAAAAGTTATCGCAACTATTTAGATCTTTTAACTGGTAAAGTAATTTAATGCAAAGATATGATTGTAAAAAAAAAAAAAAAAAAAAAAAAAATCTATGTAAAATGTAAAAACTGTGGGTCTGTGGCTTACGTGATTTGGTCAACATGGGAATGACATGACAGGTTTCAGTACAATGATGATGCATGTTCTAGTGTGGATTTTAAAGTATACACAGCAACCTATTTCATAACGCAAATATTTGTCCCAAGTAAATGAGTTATTACTGGAGATTATGCTGCGTCCAGCACTAGAACCCCCAAATGCATTGCCTCAGAGATAGTATCCCACATGCTCGTGTTTATATGTAATCACTTCAGGTTTCAATAAAAATCCATGTTTCAGGTTGCTTTAAAGGTGGCTGGGGAGAGCTGATCATTCACATTCACATACTTTTATGTGCTTGCAATGCCTCAACGCAATGAGACTTACAATGCACAAGGGATCCAGAACTCTATCTTTAATAAACATTATTAAAAAAAATAATAATAATAAACGTACTGGATGTTCTAAGAAAAAAATATACAGCATTTTCATGGAAAATATTTAAAATTCATAGATATTCAAATTGGACTTAGACATTTCAAACCTTGAAAACATCAAACATTAAAATAAAGCATTTTCCAAACTTTCAAAACACTGTACGAACCCTAAAAGTAAATGGAAAGAAATTCAATGAAGGTAGAATATTAGATTGAAATTCTTATTTTCTGCTTTCACCTGGAGGCAATGAAAAAGGTCTGCTGAAACTACATTTGTTTTTTGTTCAGTAGTTGACAGAGAACTGAATCTCATAATTCAGTGTTATCGGGCATTCTCAATTGACTCCATTTGCTCAAGCTTGCTGGTGAGAATTTTACAATAAATTTAGGAGTCCAAGCACAAAGATAAACTGCTATAATTAAAATATATATATATATATATATATATATATATATTATATATTATATATATAAAAAGATGAAATTTGGTAGGCTACATAGCTACTGCATGTATAACACATTTGGCTAGTCTAGGCCAGATGGTAGCACTGTAATAATAAATATATAAATACAAATTATATATATATTATATATATAATGAAAGCTCAAACTATGAGATTTTTAGTAGATTTAAATTTTGACCAAAGTTCACACAAAATCAAGAGACTGTTTAAGAGCCTAAATAAGCGTATAAAGTTTCATTCCCTTAACTAAACATGGTGCTAATGAAATTAATTAGTGTGTTTGCATGAGAATTGCTGCATGTAACTATGTTTTAAATGACCAAATTATTTCATCTGCAGTATGAATAACAAAATCATATGTACTTTTGGTCATATAATAATCATAGTAAGCTACAGAGAACAGTGATCTATTTCGTATTTTGTAGCAAAAATGTAACCGGCTTTAAAATATGACATACAAAATTGTGCATTTGGATCAGTTTTGGTAATTTCTTGTTTACTTGTTATTTTTCTGACATTATATATGAACAGAGGAAAATATAAATATAAAAACAAGCACATATCGTAAGCCGTAGGCTAATGTTTACACTATCACAGTGCTTTACCTCAGACGTGCTTTCACTCATGAAAAATACCTGAAACTCGTCAAAATGCATGAATATTTCGTGCTGCGCCACAAGTTTTTTTTTAGCCTCCTTAGTAAATCAACAAACACACTGCAGCGATTCACTTCAGGCGCGTGCTATTTGGCAACGTATTTTTCTCCACCTACCTTTTACTTCAGCTTTGACGGGCTCCGGATGTTCTTCCTTGTTTTTACCATAGTCGTACTGCATCTTTCCCGCGTTGTCCAAAGTTTCTCCAAAGAAGTTAAGAGTGGCATTAAGATCAGTGTTCGAACACAAACTGTCTATAAAGCTTCAGAAAGGTGAAGACTCCGCCTCTCATCATTACAGGATTTATATACTCGTGTTTACAACATGTTACTCTTATTCTTATCTCCTCATTACTGTCGTGGGCTCATGATTGTACTTAAAATGTAAACAAGTGCAAATTGTATATTCAAATACAGAGATCCGAGATAAGCAGGTCATCTTTGATCTCTGTATCTATGTAATATTCTGCAGCTGTCATGTTTTCCTTTTGAAAAAGAGGAAGTACAATTAGCAAGAAAGGTCATCTGAGATAAATATGAAAAAGTAAGGTCAATCAGATGTTTTTATTTAGTTGTGCATGTTTTTGCTGTTATCAATTTATATTTAAATGAATAGGATGAAGACAAAGAATCCCGTCATATGGAGTCATATGAGGTGAGTTGCCCCAGGGAGGACAACATGACATATTTTACTACTAAAGATGCATTTCCACCTAAATTACCCGGAACAATTTGTTCCAGAAACTTTTTCCCCCCAGACATGTTGCTGTCTGCATTTCCATTACAGTTTATAGTACCTTGAAGTTTAGGCAAATTAGTCCGGTGAAGAAGGACTGCACACGACTTTCCAGTTCCAGCTGGATTTCGTCTTCTGCATATAAGCTTAATAAAGCCTGAACTTCGTTGTCAGTCCATCGGTTGTTTTTTCTAAATTCCATTATTGATTCAAATAGCAAACAACTCTTACTGCACGCAACAGACTTTTAAAAATGGTGGTTGACATAAAATGCTGCGTGAACTCAACCAATCGGCATGTTCAGCGCCCAAGTCCCACCCCTGAAAGTACTTTGAAAAAGTACTACCTTGTGAGCAGGGACTTTCTGAGGTGGAAATATTTACCCGGAACTTTATTCAGACCTTGGTCCCTGCGGTCGAAACACACAGAGTCCCTGGGGAAAGTTCCTGCGGTGGAAACGTGGCTTTACATGATCTCAGTAACATCCTATTATCAGACATTTTTGCTGCTGAAAAAATAATGGTGGTGAATAACATATTTCTACAATTAAATTGGAAACTAAAAACATCAACTTTTAGTTGTAGAAACATATTCTGATGTTAATGCTACATCATTAGCAATGTTTCCAGAGGTCCTCGGGTGTTTCAGGTCTCTCGAATATTAGACACCCTCACTCAGGTGACCCAGCTGAGGTTTTCCACCGACACGGTTCTGGTGTGGGTTCTTGGCCTGTGTCCGTTCTCAAAACATTCCGCGCATTTCCACTGCAAAAAAATGTGGTTCTGGGCTGAAAAGATTGGTTGAACTAAACTCCAGACTTGCTGGTCTCGAACAGAGCTGGGGAGGCGGAAGGCGGAAAAATTCTGTCACTGTCTCGATGCCAGTCTCGTTGAGCAATGTAATAATGTTGCACTATATTGCTCTTTATATCAAAACATATAAAACTGTGTGTGTGAGAGAGACCCAGTATGCAAGAGGGTGGGGGAATCAACAGTTTCAGTTTCAATATATCTCCAAAAAGGACACATGAGAGTATCAGGAGCTGCCGGTATGCTAGAATCATTCCTGGTACTGTGAACAGTAAAACAGAAGTGCCGCATCGCCTGCACAAACACCAGTTCACGACAGGCTCCAGTTTGCCTAGCCGAGAACAGGCTCTGGCGCCAGAACATGAACCATTCTGGTGGAAAAGGGGTATGTGCTGTTATAGATGGCCCTCCTCTTTCTTTCACCTGTGATGCCGAGTGCAGTATAAGCCCTACAGAGGGACTGTCCTGCAAAGCTTCTGCACTCTTACTCCACAGGTAAGTGCCTTGCCTTCCATCCTTGTATGTGGCAGTTGTTGATGAGGTCCTCATATTTCTCCCTCTTCCACTCATTGGCCTCCTCCATACAATCTTCCCATGGCACCATAACCTCTGACACTAGAACAATGTCAGGTCTAAGGGTCTTAACGACATGCTGAGGGAATCTGAGTTGCCTACCCAAGTCCACTGTTAGATGCCAGTCCTGCGCTGTGTTGAGAAGCCCTGCTATTGCTTTAGGTCAGGGTTCCTCAAATCTGGTCCTAGAGAGTTTGGTTCCAAACCTAATCAAACACACCTTAACAAGCTAATCGCGGTCTTCAGACTTACTACAAAATTGCATATATATGAGTTTGATCAGGGTCTTAACTCTGCAGGACAGTGGACCTCCAGGGCTGGATTTGAGGAGACATGTTGATGTTGATGGTTTGCTTTGAGGATTTTGACCTCTGGGTGCTGATGATGGCACTACTGATGCTCTCCGCAATGCTGTCAGCTGTACTGGACATCCCATTGCAGCTTTGGGTAGCAGCTGAGGATATGGTCCAGTGTCCCCTTTCTCTGGCAAAGGGAGCAGGCTGGTGCATTAGCCAGGCCCCAGTGGTGTAGTTTGGATGGGCTGGGAAAGACACGCCTGTACTAGGAACCTGATGCGGTGTGGCTCTGACTTACACAGGTCTGTCCACAAAATTTTTTTCTCCACAGCTTGCTCCCGTCTAGTCCAGGCACCTTGCTGTCTCATTCCCACTGCTTTGCTGGACCTCTCCTCATCAACAACTGCTCTATCCTCATTCTGGATAAGTTGACTCTGCTCCTTTTACTGAGCCTTGTCATAACGGGGGGTTGCAAAGGTTCCTAACCCAGCCATTCCTCTGGCCAATACTCCTACCAAGACTCAATGGTGTAGCCGTGACTCTGCCTGCTCCACTGCCACCTCTGCTCTCCATTTGCTGGCAGTAACTGCTACCTCTGTCCCGGAGACTTTGGGTCACCTGACTCAAAGTCACCATGAAATTAAAATGGACCTTTCCTAGTTTTTTTTAATGTAATATTGCAGTATTTTTTTTACAAATGATTTATTCGCCTCGTAATCCTTAACCAAAATAACTTCCCCTCGATTTTAACGACTTTATTCAACAATCTCTTCTCTTCTACACTGTCAGAAAAAAAGGTACTAATATGTACCTTTAAGGTACAAACATGCACTATTAAAGTACTAATATGTACCTTTAAGGTACTAATACGCACCATTTAGGCCCTATTAAGGGTAAGTAAGGTACAAGGGTGTACCTTTTCACTTTTGTACCTTAGGATACTGCCCCAGTCACAAGCACAGTACCTTTTTTTCTGACAGTGTATGTCAGTCTCCGACGCTGTTCATGTAGTAAACACAGTGCAGCGCTTCCAGGTTCTACGTCAGAATTACAGTATTGGCCGATGCTGTTCATGTGAGCACCACGACACATGCGTTTGATGTTGACGCAGGAGCCAGCTAATAATGAGTCGGCGTTCTGATGTAGAACCTGAGAGCGCTGCACTGTTTACAATGTAAACAGCATCGGGGACTGACATGGAAGAGAAGAAATTGTTGAATAAAGTCTTTATTTTTGTTTTGCCACACAAAAAGTATTCTTGTCGCTTCATAATATTAAGGTTGAACCACTGTAGTCACATGATAAATGACACTTTGATTTGAAGAGGAATATCAGAAGGCCAAGTTCTGACTGTGGACGACAGGAGGAGCTAGAGATGGAGGAGGGTAATTAGCTCCTGAGCAATGCGATAAAGCTGCTGATAATACCGAATGGACATTACAAATAGGGATGTTGTGATAGGCGCCATATTCCTATAGGTAGATGTGGTTCAGCTAAGAGTCAGCTGATGTAAGCATGACTGACGTGACCTGCCAGAACTAATGCTACCTTTGATGTCCATAAAATGATCCCATCATGGGAACCGCTAAAAAGGGGCTGATAGAACCTCTTCTTCTAAGAGTGTACTTATTCAAAATGCTTTTCGCAACATTACAGAATGGCATTTTGGTGCAATTTTACAATTCACAGCTATACAGTATATCATTCACTATGTTAATACACCAGCCTTCTTCTTGACCTTTAAAATTTACTGATAACCACCATGATTATTCAGATAGTGAAATAAGGCCACATGATCACTGCACTGAAAGATCATAAAAATGGGCCTTTTCAAGAACCATGGCCATATGCAGTCAGAGGAGACTTTGAATCAATTTGCACCGCATGAGAGCCACTACACTAACCTTTAAGCTTCAACAGAGTTTGCTGTTTTAAAAATAATTTCATAGAATGCATGCAATGATGCTGCTCATTTCTCTGTAGCTTCCTTTGTTTTCATTACTGGAACTGGTACACATTTCGGAAAGAACTTCCCAGCGAACAGTGAATGTTCTCAGAGTCAGAACTATGGCAAGTTATGAAGAAACATTCTTCCAGTAACGTTAATAGAATGTTCGTTCAAAGTTATTTTTTAAATGTCACAGTTGTTTCAGAATGTTCAGAGAACATTCAAAAGTAACATTCCCAGAATGTTTAAAGAATGATAAAATGGAATGTTTCCTTAACAATTGCATAAACATTTAAAAAAAAAAAAAACTGGATGTTTCAAACATTCAGAGAACACCTACAGAAATAACATTTTCAAACGTTAGCAAAACTGTTGTAGAACTAAAGACTTGTTCACAATGATTTGTTGTAAAACATCCTTCCATTCTATCTGATTAAGGTCTGTATTTATGATTTAGTGATTGTGGTAAAAACTAATCAATTCAAGCTTGCCTTTTGTTTAATCTGTGCCCAAGTAAAACATTTACTAAGACTTAATTGTATGATAAAGTCTTAGGAAACATCTTGTTAAAAGATAAGATAGTGCTTTCAAGAACACTAAAACAGAGGATGTACTGTATAACCTCATCTTTGTTATTATTTATAAAATTATCCATTTGTATGAAAAGATCTCACACATATATCACGGCTTAGTTACATGCACTAAGTACTTGAACAACACAACCCCCATACCAGACCCATGTAGGCCTATTATAAATATAATATAAGTTTGGTGACATGAATAATGGCTCATATCATGCGGCCTGCTGAGGAAATATGTGCTGCTACTTTTACCCAATCAGACTTTTACTGGGCAAATGAAACAAAATCCTATAGACTCACATTCAAGTAAGAACCTGCATGTAGGGAGATTTGAAGAAACATTTGAAGATTTGAAGCAACCACCCACACATGTGAGATTGAAATACGCCATTGGCTGAGTCCTATCGGATATGTGATTAGAAATCAACTAATTATATAGAAACTGTACATTGCTCCTTCTGAACTTTACTCTCAACATTAGTCCAAAGTCATTGCATAATCAGCATCAGAAGTAACTGGCTGCTCTTTATTCTCTGGATAAAATGTCACAGAGGTTAAAACATAAAGGGGATTCCTGATATTTGGTGATATCATTTAACTCATGAAAACATAAGCACCTACAAACAAGAAGGTATGGATGTACATCCACATGGACAGTAGATTTATGTCTTGCACTAATATATAATCAGCTATAATCACACTCACGATTGGTCACTTGGTGGCAGTGTTGTCTTTAGAAACAAGTAACAGACCAAAAATATAGCCTTTTATTTCTGACCATTCGAGTCTGAATGTGAAATATGGTGCTTGTTCTGTAAAGACCACTTGAGGTTGTACAAATCTGTGATATTATTGTACAAAATGCATTTAAAGCCGTTTACAGGTTTACATTATTTTTATATACAAGAAAAATGTCCTAATGTGTGTCAAATATACATAAAACGTCATGTTTTTATATTTATTTCTAATATTATATTAGTGAATTTAAATAGAAATATTTGTAGTTGGTGTTCAGTGGTGAATTTTCAGTATACAGAAGCTAAATACATCAACATTTAATTTATAATGTCATATTTCTGTTTTTATTTTAACAAAACTTTTTTTTTTTTTAAAGTTTTTGATAAAAAATTACAGAACCAATTTCAATGTAGGCTCTGTATTCAGTAAATGAGAGAAATTAGGTGAAGTTATTAGGCACATATTAATCAGAATGCATAGAGACTAATACTGTACATGAAACATGAACATGAAAACAATTCAAAAGATGCAATGAACAGTCCGTATTAAAGAAATATTTATCTTCAATGGCACCACAATACACAAAATTACAGTAAAAGAATGTTTTACAGATTTAAGCTCATTGAACAGTTAAGGACAGATCATCTTATTAGTCATTTAAATTGCATGCATCACAATAGAATGTTTACATGATGTCTATAAAATTATTATAAAAATTATCATTCATTTAGCAGATGCTTTTATCCAAAGGGACTTACAAATGAGAAACATTTTAACTCTGTGACAAGACAATACATATTTTCAAAGTGCCAGGTTTATTAAAGGGCTAGATTAGAAATAAATTACGAGATTTACTGCTTTAAGCTTTTTTCACTTAAGATTCACTCAATTGTCACAAACAATTAAGGAGAGATCATTTTACATTTTACAGAATGTAAAAATATAATTTACAATTATATATGAATGTTCAATGATGTAATATACTGATTTCTCTTTTTATATTTTGTATATTTATTTTTACAAAAATAAACAAATAAGAATTATTCTTTAAATCCTCCACTCCAATAAATGTCCATTTTAGGTATACTTCTCATGGATGAAAAGCCCATGCAGGTCCATATGAACAGCAGCATCAATGGTAGCACGAGCGATCTCTTTAAAGGACTTAGCGTCCAGGACCACAAGGAAAGGTGGCTTTTGGGGATTGAATGAAACCACAGAAGACAGGATAATACCTGAAAATTAAGAAAAATCACTTACTGCATGTTGTGTCAAGACAGCATAATGACAAAAGCTTTTGTTTTATAGTGAGCTGCCTAATTGTAATGGTAGGCTCATTGGCAGCATCTTCATGTGCCACACAAACAGAATGGTGAGTATATGAAACGGGTAACATTTTATGTACTCTAACAATGCAAAACTGTGAGAACATAAAAGTGAACAAACGTGAACGATGCTCGAGACAGCTGATGGCCCAGTGCTGCATCGTCACGAAAGTTTAAGCCTTGCCAATTTAAATATTCAAGCTCAAGAAGACGAAAGAAAGGGAACTCAATTCGTTACTCGCGCACTGTGTGGGAAGTTTTCTGTGTGCAATGAAAACAGTTGAGAAATAAAATGCATGTGTAACAGTATATTGGATCCGTGCATTCGTCTTAAAGTGACGGCAGCCTAATATTCCTGCTGCTGTCTGTCTTTTTAATGTTAATCAATCTGTGTTTCATGGCTATAATGTTTCATTATATTATAAAAAAATAATATAATGATTAAAGTCACCGGCCATTGGCAGGTGTGGCAAAAAGTTAGTTTTAGGCTTTGCACACAAATAACACAGAAGAATAAACCTGCAGTTGATTCAAATAGATATCAGTCATGACAACAATCTGAATAGTTTTAGCATGTTAATGTATTTTGGATTAAAAACGGACTAAATCTGTTATGCTGATGCTGCCAAAGAGCAAGTATGGACAGATACCAGACATGCTGCTGCTGCATAACATTATGACCACTTTCTTAATATTGTGTTGGTCCCCTTTTGCTGCCAAAACAGCCCTGACCCATCGAGGCATGGACTCCACTAGACCCCTGAAGGTGTGCTGTGGTATCTGGCACCAAGATGTTAGCAGCAGATCCTTTAAGTCCTGTAATGGCTCGATTCCACAAAGCGGTACTGTTCGGTTCGGTACAGTACAGTACGGTACAGTGCTCATAATGTTATGCCTGATCGGTGTAAATCCCATAACAGATTTAGGCAGGTGGAGCTGGGGTTGGTGGAGGGGTTCAGAGGCATTCTGATGAGGACAAGGCTACAGCAAACACTAAACCAGATTATTAAAATGTTGAGCAAGAAATCTCATTGGCTGCAGGATCAGCAAAGGCCAATCAGCTTGTGCCATGCGGTAATGATGTGATTGATAGCACATTGCATGTAAAGGACCTGCGCCATCTAGAGTTTCATGACTGAACTAGATAATTGTTTTCAAATCTTTTATTCTTTCAGTCTGCATTATGCAGAAACATTATTCATATTTTGCAAAAATGTCTTATATTTCCATAAAATACTCACCATCATCTTCTTCAACAGCATCAGGAGATGCCACAAACACTGGCTCGGATGGGTAACATTCCTCCTCTGTCCACACTTTATGTGTCCTGGTAACTATGTCCACTTTTGCGATCTATACAACAAGAGAAAATGTCAATGTGGTCAATGTAGCTCAGCTGGCAAATCAAGGTTTAAATAAATGCTAGAAATATTTACCTTGCTTGGATAGGGTGACCAATCCACCCTGGTGCCAAAGAAGTACCTGTACTTCTTACCATTGAATTTGTAGTTGATACCTGGTAATTCTAAACCTGTGATCATACAAGCAACATAGGTCAACATGAGCGAAAAAAAGATCAAAGAATGATCAAGTTCTGAATTTAGGAATCACCCTCAAAAACAGTGTCAGGCGTGCAGTAGATTGAGCCGTCCTGCTGCAGCACTGCTGTGGCTGTTGTGTCCTGCAGCTTGACCAGGTTGGTGTCTGGTGGAGCTTCCTGAGATCATGAGAGAAAAGGTTTGTTGTCTTATGACAAATCAAATCAAAGACTTTAGGTATGCAAAGATGATGCACTCATATCACTATAAATATGGCGGAGTAAGGCCTGCCTTCTAAACAAAAGAGCCAATCGCCAACTGCAGCAGTTGTTAGCCAATCACCAACTGCTTTAGAAACAGTCAGTATTCAACTTTTACAAGCAGCACCACATATCAATGTCAGTTCCAAAACAGTGAGCCAATCAGAAGAACTCTGAGGCGGGGCAAGCGTTGCAAGCTTCTGTTTACAGCAGCAAGTTAGCGTGGCAACTGTTTTATTTGTTCTTTATTGCATTTATTGCATCACGTCTCAAAAGTGCGTCTCGAGACCCTTTTTTTTTTTTAACCAATCCTGATGCTACATCTTGCATTTTCATATGCAAAGACGCATTCTGTGTGAACCAGCCCATGACTGCACATGTGCATTGGCTGGTCCAGCCTGAAAAATGCAGCTTTTCGTCATGATTTGTGTGTTTTGAAACAAGAAGTTGTTGTCAGATTTCATTGGTGATTTCAAATATGATATTTAATCGTAAGCTTGGTTAACAAATTTGGAGAATTTGATGTCTCCCCAATCAAAGAGATAGGAGCTGTACTTGCATAACTGAAATGGCTGTCGGAGAGGCGTTTCAAAATGGCCGCCAAGTGAAATGACTTGCCTTAAAGGGATTTTGATCAACTCTAAATGCATATGGAATCTGAAATTTGGTCACAGTTCAGTTTTATTCCATATAATGTTTTTGATACAATTCATAATTATTTACAAAAAAAAAAAAATGCTTGAGTTCTCTTGCTACAAATCATCCATGACTAATTTTTATTTTCAGAATGACGCCTTATGTAATTCAGTCCTTTTTTACTTTATATTTCCTGTGTTACCTTGTCTATGTTGAGAGGAATGACGAACCGCTGACATGTTGGTCGAGAGAAGTCCTTGTTGGTCTCTATAAACTTTGCGACATCTTGGTTCATGTTGTGTATATAGAACATATTGTACAGATTGCTGTCCTGGTATGCAATCAGGTCAAAGACGACATGGCCATCTTCCTCATAAGCATTGATGTGATGGAAGACCACAAATGGGTCTGCGTAGTACTTCGTGCTCACAGTTTTCCCAGTCTTCCTATTGACCAGATGGATCAGTGTCTATGTGGTGATCAAAACCAACAGTTGTTAGACTATTTTGGACAGTTATTGAAATTAATCTAAATTAATGGATGAAGTAGCCTACTATTTTAGATGGTGAAGAAAAAAAACAAACCAGAAATTTTGCTCACAATGTCATCTTTGTCGAATTTCAGGCAACTGCCCCAGTTGACATCTCTGAAGTAAGCTGTGGCCAGTTTTAGGATATCCAGCTTGAAGGCCTGTTCCACGAAGATAATGTAGTTCTCCGTCATGCCAAAGCTGTGGAAGTAGCTTGGGTACAAGGTGGAGCGGAAAGGAATGGAGCAAACTTGTTCCACCTTCCCCAGGGCTGGCTTACTGTTCCCTTTATCTGCAATAAGTATTGCATACATTGTGAAAGTGTTCTTTCTGAAATATGGCCCAACTATAGTATTCCTCTCTTAGGGAACACACTTGTGATCCTTGGCTGTTGAAACAGACTGAAGACAATAAGCGTAACATTTTATTTTTTTTTTTTAATGAAATGAATGTACTAAATTTTGATTCTATAATATTTATATTCTAATATATGTCATATTTTGAGTGGATTTCATGGTACTAGACAATATTTACCTATAAATTATGCACCATTTGTTTCTATATAAAATAATACAAATATTAGAATTTGCATTATCAATTAATACAGTGTTTAAGTTAAAAATAGAGCAAATGTATTTAAAATCTAATGCAGGGAAGACAGATTGGTGCCATTCGATGCCTGTATATCCCTATATATATATATATATATATATATATATATATACACACACACACACACAGGGCTGTAAATTCACTAGCCGGTTATAAGCGTATATTCAGACATAATTACTTACTTTTATTAGGTTTTGCATTTGGATATATATTTAGACATTATCGAAGACTACTTAATCGTGGCTGTTTTGTAGATTGTACCCCAAAAAACTGCTGTGTATTTTTTTATATTTTTTTTATTTCACTTCATTTTCTATGCCGGTTATATTTTTTGTGACTATTACTTCTGAAAAACAAAAAGAAGAATTCGCACACCAAACAAACTTTGCTGATGATTCTCCAGTGTTTCAACACATTTCAAGTGACAACAAAATAGTACCAAAGTGCACTAACAAATATGTGACCACACAAAAAAAGAAAACAAAGAGCAAAAGTTTTAGCTAATCTTGGACTATCTTCAGCACTTTTTCAATTTGTTTTTTATGTTTTATAAACTGAAACTTTACTGAAATTTAACTTGTTCATATTTTTTGCCAGTTCACTATTTTTAATGACCATTTAGTCTTTTCTAAACATGTGTACAATTTTTGTGTTCATATAGCAATTGCGACAAATGTTTGGTCCCATTTGGTACTATATAAAACATTTAAAATGTAAAACAAGAACAAGCTTAGGCCTGTTTACACCAAGGACGAGAACTACTACATTACAGATATAGTTTTTAAAATTGTTGTAAATGTAACACCACAACTATAATGATAACAGCACAGAGGAACAAAATCATAACAGTTTTTTCCAGATGATAAATGATTGACAGCCAATCAGAATCCACCCTGCTTTGAAGAGCTTGAGTGTTTGAAGCGGCAAACGACAAAACGGAATGATATCAAGCATGGATGGGGACTCTAATATAGTTATGTTTATAGTTATCGCACTTGGTGTGAATGGGCCTTAAGAATTTAACATAGTCTAAGGAATGGTATATATTCCTCAGGTTACCTGAGTCATTGGCGGGCACTTTGAAAATAACATATTTCGGTCTGCCAAAGTTCATAATGGCAGTGCCCATGTTATACGTGTTCCCTTCATCATCATAGTGAGGGTGTGCGGTTGCCAAATTGATGGCGATATGGTTTCTGTAGTTCGTCTGAAAAGATAATAAAACAATTTATC
The DNA here is from genome assembly GCA_037101425.1 of Elopichthys bambusa. Lineage (NCBI taxonomy): Eukaryota > Metazoa > Chordata > Actinopteri > Cypriniformes > Xenocyprididae > Elopichthys > Elopichthys bambusa. Next base: position 45,509,086 of record CM074432.1, on the reverse strand, counting down.
AGTAGTGACTTGACAAAAAGATCTGGAGATGCAGTTGGTAAAACAAACAAATAAAATAATTACTCACTCTTCCTAACGTGTCGAGTGTCATAGGGTCAATTTGGTTAATGTAGTTCACTTCTGATGATGCATAATAATCTTTACCATATCTTATGATGTTAATGAGATTATTATCTGTGAAATCCGGAATGGCGTTCAGCAGGTAACTGAAGGTTCTATAAAGCAATACGAAGCAATTATCTAGGTCATTTTGATTGGACTCTTAATACAAAATTAAAAAGGTCCATAAAGAATTATCTTTTTTACTTGGAGAATATATTCTTGCAGGGATCTGGGTACACCATGGTCCCGAATTCAGACACAACAATCCTATTGGCAGCAATGTTCTTTTTGAACGATTCACTCTTCAAGAATTTACTCCTGTAAAATACATCCCCTGAAAAATTTGACAGTTTTAGTGTTTATGGTGCATCCACTACTCTATAAACACTTTCCTAGATATAGTACAATGGCACATGCACCTTGCAGATTTTTGCAACAGTGTAGAACTTTCAATAAATGTTATTTAAAAGGTTCTTGCCCACCCGACGTACCATCTTTAAAGGTGAAACTGTGAATGAGTGCCATCCCATCAAACCAGTGCTTGTATGAAGTGTTACCAACTGAGAACAGACCAGGTCCATTGCGCAAAAGTGTCCCCTGAAGCCATGGTGGGATGGAGCCTACAAAAAAAGCAGACAATTCAGTATGTGAACCCAGAGAAGGCCTTTGAGGTTAATGTAGTGTAATGAGGCGTTAAGCAAATCTATGAGAAGTATGTCAGTTCAGGGAAGAAACAATTTTTATTTAATACATTTTAAACTAAATGTTTTATCTTATGATTATTTCCTCATGCCAATTTCCTACACTTTTGCAAGCAACCTTCAACATCAGTATTTGATTGCATGTTTCTAAAAGTGACATTTTTTATACAGTAAATAAATTATGCCATATTTTTCAGTAGAAGTCCCTCAATTTATATCGTTTTATTTGTCTTCCTAAATGTTGCTGGTAGTTGTCAAAAGAGGTTTTTTGTTTTTCAGATCAGTATTAAAATGAATGGGATTTTTACTTCTGGAACCTGGCTGTTGCACTTTATGATTTATGGACATATATGCAATTTTAAAAGTTTTTTATCATTATTTATTATTATTATTATTTATTTTTAATTAAGATGGCATAACGTGTAACAATGGCTTCAACAGAAAGTATAGATACGATATTTAAAACGAATTTAAAACGTTTAAATAAAGCCATATAGGCACATCTGCATACGGCTGTTATCCATAAGTTTTTGCACGTTTAAATAAGATGCAAATATATACTAAAACTCTTTTTTCCCCCATATCTATACGTATTTTAAAAACAAAATGTAGGCCTATTGGTAGCCCGCGTTTTATTTGTAACATTTCAGCAGAATATTACCGAGCTAAACTATCTTATTTTACAGCTTTTACAGCTCACTCACTGGTTCTTAGATTATAACTAACAAGGCTACTAACTAAAGTAGGCTACTAACAAGTCATGTTGAGCCAGTGAATTGATTCAAGGGTTTTGTGAACCGGTTCAACCGATTCATCGAAAAGATCCACTACAGAAGAACGACTCCGACGAGTCATTAGTACAACTGGTCGCGTTCCTGTTCCGTAGTAGAAAAACCAATGTAAAAGTTATTTCACAAATGTGCATTTTTAAAAACACACACAAACATTTCTGAAACAAAACCCTCTGTTTTTGATAAGCTAACTTCTTGGATAGCTGGACATAAGCTAGCTCGTTCCTTACTTTTACAAGAAAATGTTCACTGCAGAAACTTTACCTGTCACGTCTGCTTTAAGCGGCTCCGGTGTCTCCACTCCGTTTCTCCAGAAAAACGACAACATGCTGAGCAGAAGCTGAGCACTCAGTGACATAGCCTATCTGTATTGCCACACGCTTATAACACACACTACATATCTGGTAGGCTATACACTCCGTGAGCATAGTCGCGTTTCTGAATCATTGCATAACAGTGGGAGAGTTCCTAGGTTACACGGCATTGTAAATTAGGACATTTAGTTCACAGAAGCTGAACATTTCAGTGGAGTTTTTTACCACTGCTTTTATATGCTTCAGATTAATCAGATATTGTTTCTGTAGGCTACAGATGTAAAGTTACAACTAAAAAGTAGTCTGTTCTCATTTCAAATATAGACATTCAAAATAGACATTCACAGATCTAATAAACAAATGAATTCAGTGTGTAGCACTTATATAGATGGCTTTGATTGGTGCCTGTCTAGCACTAACAGCATTAACTATATAAACACCATGGGACATGAATGAAGGTAAAGTATTATCAATGTACCTGCATGAAAAAACAAATAAACAGAGCTTGCCAGTGGCCTATACAAATATCTGATAACAGTTCTGATAAGGGTTTAGTCATGTGCCAGAAATGTTATTTGTCATTTGTTGATTGTCAGTTGTTGGTTAATGATTATGATTTTTTTTTTTTTTTTAATGATAATATTATTTACATGAGATATTAAAGATATTATTTTCCAGTCTCACTTCCTGTTACATACCTACGTAACAATGTAACAAATTTGCATAATGCCAGCCTATTGTATTCATTGGCTGCCTGTGAACAACGTCTAATTTGAGCCACCCTCAAACACTGTAGTTGTAGCTGAGGAGAGTTTGGCTTGTTTTGTCGACATGTCGAGAAGATGCTGTTTTGAAGATCTGCGCTGCAGATTCACTTTGCATGCACTTCAAATGGATGCAAACTCACGCTGGAATTGATATGTGATATGTAATAGGCTTTTCGTTTCTAAAACACTCTGTAAGCGATCGACCAATCCCAACAGACTGGGCTGTCTAACCAATCAGAGCAGAGTAGGCCTCAAGAGGAGTTAAATGACTGATGCCAGAGACTGCGGCCTTCAACATCCTTGTTAGCGCGCCCACCTCCTATGCTGGAGAAGTTTGAATCCCGCTTAGTGCGGGTCGAGTAGGACCAGTTACATTTGGTGCCGTGGTGGGGTTTAGTTTAACGGAAGCGAGTTAGCAGGAGCTGTGCAGTTAAAACCTCACTACCCTGATCTCAAGAGGCATGCTAGAGACTGCGGTCTAGTGTCTTTGTTAGGGCTTGCCTCCCATGACTGAGACACCAGTTCAAAGAGGGTCAAGCAGGACAGATTACATTTGGTGCCGTGACCCGGATGGACGGGAGTGAGGTTTAGGGGGGTGAGTGTAACGGAAGCGAGTTATTAAAAGCTGTGCAGTTAAAACTTCACTACCCTGATCTCAAGAGGTGTACTAGTAGCGACTGACGCTAGAGACTGTGGTCTTTAGCGTCCTTGTTAGCACGCCCACCTCCCATGCCAGAAATGGAGCGGGTTGAGTAGGATCAGTTACACGACTGTTAAAAAAGTATTTTTACACAACTATTAAAAAAGTATAGGGTCAGCAGGACAGATTACATTTGGTGCCGTGACCCGGATGGACGGGAGTGAGGTTGAGGGGGGTGAGTGTAACGGAAGCGAGTTAGTAAGAGCTGTGCAGTTAAAACTTCACTACCCTGATCTCAAGAGGCACGCTAGAGACTGCGGTCTTTAGTGTTCTTGTTAGCGCACCTGCCTCTCATGTCTGAGATGCCAGTTCAGAGTGGGTTGAGCAGGACAGGTTACATTTGGTGCCATAACCCGGATGGGAGTGAGGTTCAGGGGGGTGAATGTAATGGAAGCGAGCTATTAAAGAGCTGTGCATGTAAACCTCACTCTCCTGATCTCAAGAGGTGTACTAGTAGCGACTGACGCTAGAGACTGTGGTCTTTAGCGTCCTTGTTAGCGTGCCCGCCTCCCATGCCAGAAATGGAGCGGGTTGAGTAGGATCAGTTACGCGACTGTTAAAAAAGTATTTTTACACAACTATTAAAAAAGTATAGGGTCAGCAGGACAGATTACATTTGGTGCCGTGACCCGGATGGACGGGAGTGAGGTTTAGGGGGGTGAGTGTAACAGAAGCGAGTTAGTAAGAGCTGTGCAGTTAAAACTTCACTACCCTGATCTCAAGAGGCACGCTAGAGACTGCGGTCTTTAGTGTTCTTGTTAGCGCACCTGCCTCTCATGCCTGAGATGCCAGTTCAGAGTGGGTTGAGCAGGACAGGTTACATTTGGTGCCGTAACCCGGATGGGAGTGAGGTTCAGGGGGGTGAATGTAATGGAAGCGAGCTATTAAAGAGCTGTGCATGTAAACCTCACTCTCCTGATCTCAAGAGGTGTACTAGTAGCGACTGACGCTAGAGACTGTGGTCTTTAGCGTCCTTGTTAGCGCACCCGCCTCCCATGCCAGAAATGGAGCGGGTTGAGTAGGATCAGTTACGCGACTGTTAAAAAAGTATTTTTACACAACTATTAAAAAAGTATAGGGTCAGCAGGACAGATTACATTTGGTGCAGTGACCCGGATGGACGGGAGTGAGGTTTAGGGGGGTGAGTGTAACGGAAGCGAGTTAGTAAGAGCTGTGCAGTTAAAACTTCACTACCCTGATCTCAAGAGGCACGCTAGAGACTGCGGTCTTTAGTGTTCTTGTTAGCGCACCTGCCTCTCATGCCTGAGATGCCAGTTCAGAGTGGGTTGAGCAGGACAGGTTACATTTGGTGCCGTAACCCGGATGGGAGTGAGGTTCAGGGGGGTGAATGTAATGGAAGCGAGCTATTAAAGAGCTGTGCATGTAAACCTCACTCTCCTGATCTCAAGAGGTGTACTAGTAGCGACTGACGCTAGAGACTGTGGTCTTTAGCGTCCTTGTTAGCGCGCCCGCCTCCCATGCCAGAAATGGAGCGGGTTGAGTAGGATCAGTTACGCGACTGTTAAAAAAGTATTTTTACACAACTATTAAAAAAGTATAGGGTCAGCAGGACAGATTACATTTGGTGCCGTGACCCGGATGGACGGGAGTGAGGTTTAGGGGGGTGAGTGTAACGGAAGCGAGTTAGTAAGAGCTGTGCAGTTAAAACTTCACTACCCTGATCTCAAGAGGCACGCTAGAGACTGCGGTCTTTAGTGTTCTTGTTAGCGCACCTGCCTCTCATGCCTGAGATGCCAGTTCAGAGTGGGTTGAGCAGGACAGATTACATTTGGTGCCGTAACCCGGATGGGAGTGAGGTTCAGGGGGGTGAATGTAATGGAAGCGAGCTATTAAAGAGCTGTGCATGTAAACCTCACTCTCCTGATCTCAAGAGGTGTACTAGTAGCGACTGACGCTAGAGACTGTGGTCTTTAGCGTCCTTGTTAGCGCACCCGCCTCCCATGCCAGAAATGGAGCGGGTTGAGTAGGATCAGTTACGCGAATGTTAAAAAAGTATTTTTACACAACTGTTAAAAAAGTATAGGGTCAGCAGGACAGATTACATTTGGTGCCGTGACCCGGATGGACGGGAGTGAGGTTTAGGGGGGTGAGTGTAACGGAAGCGAGTTAGTAAGAGCTGTGCAGTTAAAACTTCACTACCCTGATCTCAAGAGGCACGCTAGAGACTGCAGTCTTTAGTGTTCTTGTTAGCGCACCTGCCTCTCATGCCTGAGATGCCAGTTCAGAGTGGGTTGAGCAGGACAGATTACATTTGGTGCCGTGACCCTGGATGGGAGTGAGGTTCAGGGGGGTGAGTGTAATGGAAGCGAGCTATTAAAGAGCTGTGCATGTAAACCTCACTCCCCTGATCTCAAGAGGTATACTAGTAGCGACTGACGCTAGAGACTGTGGTCTTTAGCGTCCTTGTTAGCGCGCCCGCCTCCCATGCCAGAAATGGAGCGGGTTGAGTAGGATCAGTTACGCGACTGTTAAAAAGTATTTTCTATATAGTATGAATATGGTAGTCTGAATGAAATTCAGAAGTACTACATCCACCATCTTGTTATTGTCACGTGACCTACCAGCATCTGTTGCGTTGCTTCACTGCCATTCATAAATCCTCTCCCGTGGCCTCATGGGATAGTAAAGTGTCCATCGCATGCGCATTTTAAAATCTCGAGGGAAGTAGTAGGAAATCCTGGTACTTTTTCGTGTACGGTTTTTCGAAATACTCTGTTGGCATACTGTTTTCCTCATACCATATAGTAGGGAAGTATTTTATTTCGGACACAGTGTGAATATTAAACCAAACCCTTTTCAGACTCTTTGAGAAATGACGTGCCACAAAAACAAAAACACGATGATGCACCTATAATAGAAGTAAATGGGGCCAATTATTTGAGGATTTAAAAGTAGAAATGTGAAGCTTATAATTTTATGAAAGCAACTAACATAAATTTTGATGTTAAAAATTGTGTATTGTTTGAGCTGTAAAACTGTTTAAAGATTTTTGTAATTAATGATCAGATGCCAGCTTTGGTTTTGGATTCACCACTTGTCTTATCTCCCTCTGCCCAGGCTGCGGATGTAGACATCAATGCTTCTGTGCAGTGTTATTTACACAGGGGCCTGAAGGGCACAATGCAGTGAGATGCTTTGTGTTAATGCATCTAAGAGTACATCACAAAGGCCAGCCATCAAGCAGTCAAACCATTGTTGGTGAACAAGTCTATTGACGGCATTAGACTCTCATTTTTTGGGGGGGGGGCATGGGGCGGACGTCAGTGGCCTTTAAATACACAGGGATCAGGCTGCTTCTGTTCATGTACAGGGTGAAGGAAGAAGATGGACAATCACATTCTCTACACTCTGTTTCTAATAGTGAGTTTTCATGTCATCTCGATCTGGAGTAACGATGAGGAGGTTCTTTTCTGTCCAGAGCACCAGCAGGCCTTTGAGAGCTCCTGCTACGAGTTTGTGGCTCTGCAGCGCAGTTTCCTCAGCGCTCAGGCTTGGTGTGAACGGGGCGGTGGGCACCTGACCTTCATCCAGAATGATGAAACCCAGCAATTTCTCCAAAAACACCTGCAGGCGGAGCAGGACTGGTGGATAGGACTCGCACCTGCTTCCACCAACCTCACTCTGGACTCTGCTGCCACTGAAGGTATATTTCTAAAGTTTCCTTGCTATGCTTCTCAAGACATATGTTGTTGATGGATTGTCTTTTATAACAGCTTTAAAAAATATATCTAGGCTCTGGTGACTAAATATACTGAACTAAACATTTTAAATTTTATAAGATTTTTTACAAAAAGATGTGGATGCTAAAATTGCTAGAAAATCAATGCCATATATCTAACCAAGTTGTGTTCCAAATTTGAAGTTGATATCACAAAAATTGAGCTCACTAAAAGGGTTTGAAGTATCCTTTCTATGGTAGGGCAATGTCCAATTTGAAAACTTTTTTCACAGGATATATGTATATTTGGACCCTGCTTGTCAGTGATGCTTTATCAGAATAAGCCAACAGAACACTGACTGACTGTTAAAATGTCTTATCTCTCTTGTCAGCTGTGTTTCATGTACAGATAAACTATTTTTCAAACATGCACCTAAACCGTAGGTGTACATTACCACCATTATTACCAGCTATCCGTTATCTCTACAGAGCAGCCGGTGTTAATGGGTCTGTGGCTTGACACCAATCTGTGGCTCTACAAAGACACGTTCTTTATTACCATGTCTCCTTTTGTGCTAGTTTTGTCTCTTTTTCTATGGATGGCTATTGTAGACATCAAGGAAAAGGGAGTACAGTTTTTAATTGTGCTGTTTATATCCAGCACCTAGTTAGGTTATGTAGATAGAAGAGTAAAATCCTCAGTTATCATCATGGTGTACTGGAAAATGTTTTTTAGATGAAAAATTGTAATTTGTAATTGTAAAATTTGTCAAATTCAAGTCAAATACCGCTTAACACATCCTCAGACTTACTCAAAACAAATTTGGGTTATCTTAATAATTAATAATACTAATAATAATTGGCCTTTAGCAATAATAGAAGTTTTTGAATTCAGTTTATATAGTGATGAAGGTATACCTTTGTCAGGTTAGACACCATACTGAATTTAACATAGACGAAGGCAAGGCTGTGAGGGATAGACGTAGGGCTGCACGACTTGGGGACAAAATCTAATTGCGATTTTTCTGGTTAAAATTGCAATTTATAACATGATTTTTAAAGCAAACAAAAAATTATAAAGAACACCAGGTTTGTTGTGCTTGTTTGTGGGGCTGCACACAAAATATATATTAATATGACTAATAATTATTAATAATATTATTATTACTAAATAAAAATATTAAACAAAATAAGAAATATTACTATTGTAATAACACTATTTCACTGCAGGGGGCCTATAACTGTAAATAATTAGGTTTTTTTATATAATATTAAATTATTATGATAAAAATCAGTGACGGTATTTTCTTAATTTTTGTCAGGAAATCTTATGCATGCACTGAGAGAGAAAAAAAACACCTGTACACTTCTTTCACTGAAGAAAAATATATGGATTTGCATATGTTTACTTCAAATTTCTCTAGAGAGAAGTATTATTTTTCCTGTTTCTACCCAATATAGGGTGATGTGAGCATTATTAGTGAGTGCATGCATGAAATGTCTGTTTCATTCATACTCATAGCCGGAGGGCGCCCTGAAGCAGAAAGTCCAAAAATGAAACTCATAGAAGTCATAAAACTTCCAGGAAATCTCCTTTATTGACAAAGACATCCGGGTATCGTTTTAGCAGAATAAAATGCAGATAGAGACGTTTTGACTGGTGAAACATGAAGACAATAAACATACGATAAACAGTAAACATCTGTGTTCTTCTAGACATCTCCGGTATTTTCATACGAATAAAGTATATGTATATTAATGCAATGCTAATCGACATAGCCTTTATTTCTGCCTTATTCTGTGATATGAAGCCACATTAGATCACAAAAGGAAGTTTCAAACACTCGACTGACATTATGACATTAAATGTTCTCTATTGTTGGACAAATGTTTTTTAAATTTTAGAAAGATGTTTGGCACGTTGCTTTTTCAAAAGCATGGCGTCTGTTCTTCCAGAGATGGGCATTTACATTGATCGACCTGCTCAGTGCTGTGCTTCACCATAAAACATGCTACGCATATTATTTAATTAAAAAATCGCAGACATTGCATTTTCGGTTTAATTTATGAAAGATATGTTTCATCAGCAGAACAATCGCTGTGCTGTTCAATGGATTGTACAGCCGCACTGTACTTCAATCCCTCTGACCCTCAACCTCATTTTCATTCTTGTCAAAATTTAAATATGGCGCTACCCTGAATTGAAGTTCTATTGTTTATTTATTTCAGTTTTTTTGACATTGAAATATTATTAACAAAATGTATTTTTACTGAAAATAGCAGCTTAATTATTCTCCATTATGATCTAAACAAGAATAAAAAATCGAAATATTTGTTCTTTTTTTTCTCAGGTCCCTTGTCCTGGTTGGATGGTTCAGATGTTAGTTATTCCAACTGGCTCCAGGAGCCGTTGCTGAACGCATCCTGTGGCTACATCAGAAGAAATTCTGGATTTCAGTGGGAGACCACCAGTAACTGTAGCCAGGAGCTCTACTTCATCTGCGAGTTTGGTTGGTTTTTTTTTAGTTTTTTTTTTTTAGATGGTCCACTTTAGACATTCTACTAACTTTAAGTAACTTTGCAATTACATGTCAACTAACAGTCATTAGAGTATTAGAGAGTGTCTGCTTAATATCTGCTGACATTTTATTTTGATTCTTCCCAACATTAAGTAATAAGTTATAAGTAACTTTGCAACTACATGTCAACTTATTTTACTAACCGGAACAGTCTTCCGCCACTGAATAAAAAAAATAATAAAAAAAAAAGTTCATTGCGACCTTTTATCTCAGAATTCTGACTTTTTTCACAATTGCGAGTCATAATGTCAGAATTGCGAGATATACGTAAACTCACAATTCTGACTTTTTTCTCGCAATTGCGACCTTTTATCATGCAATTCTGACTTTATAACTCGCAACTGCAAGTTTATATCACACAATTCTGAGGGAAAAAAAGTCAGAATTGCGAGATAAAAAGTCACAATTACCTTTTTTATTTTTATTCAGTGGCAGAAACAAACTTCCAGCTACAATCTACTAATACTCTAATGGGTGTTAGTTGACATAGAGTTGCAAAGTTACTTGTAGTTAGTAGAATGTCTAAAATGGACCATCAAAATAAAGTGTAACCAAATATTTTCCCCCCTAACTTTCCTGTTTGATTTGGTTTGAACCTGAGTTGATTATTGTTCAATGTTTTTTAGAGTCTGGGCGCTCTTTAGCCTGCGCAGATCATAACGCTACACTTCAGTGTGGCTCCGGTCAAGTGATAGAGATTGATGACAGCTTCTATGGCAGGAAGGCGGTGCATTATTGCAGGCCCAGCCACGCTCCCTCACATGCATCTCCACCGCAGGACGAGTGTAGCTGGGTGGATATAGTAGACACTGTGTCAGGTACATCCACTGCAACTATTATATGACACTTTTTTCATGAATAGGTTACACTTAGGTGTCACATGACTTCAAATTGTTTCTTACTGCATCCATTAAGATCAACAATTCAACTCTGTTACCCAAGTTATTTAGGTGTCACGACTTCAAATTGTTTCTTACCGCATCCATTAAGATCAACCATTCAACTCAGTTACCCAAGTTATTTAGGTGTCACATGACTTCAAATTGTTTCTTACCGCATCCGTTAAGGTCAACCATTCAACTCTGTTACCCAAGTTATTTAGGTGTCACATGACTTCAAATTGTTTCTTACCGCATCCGTTAAGGTCAACCATTCAACTCTGTTACCCAAGTTATTTAGGTGTCACATGACTTCAAATTGTTTCTTACCGCATCCATTAAGATCAACGAATCAACTCTGTTACCCAAGTTATTTAGGTGTCACATGACTTCAAATTGTTTCTTACCGCATCCATTAAGATCAACCATTCAACTCTGTTACCCAAGTTATTTAGGTGTCACATGACTTCAAATTGTTTCTTACCGCATCCATTAAGATCAACCATTCAACTCTGTTACCCAAGTTATTTAGGTGTCACCTGACTTCAAATTGTTTCTTACCGCATCCATTAAGGTCAACCATTCAACTCTGTTACCCAAGTTATTTAGGTGTCACATGACTTCAAATTGTTTCTTACCGCATCCATTACGATCAACGAATCAACTCTGTTACCCAAGTTATTTAGGTGTCACATGACTTCAAATTGTTTCTTACCGCATCCGTTAAGATCAACCATTCAACTCTGTTACCCAAGTTATTTAGGTGTCACATGACTTTAAAATTTTTATTACCGCATCCATTAAGGTCAACCATTCAACTCTGTTACCCAAGTTATTTAGGTGTCACATGACTTCAAATTGTTTCTTACTGCATCTATTAAGATCAACCATTCAACTCTGTTACCCAAGTTATTTAGGTGTCACATGACTTCAAATTGTTTCTTACCGCATCCATTAAGGTCAACCATTCAACTCTGTTACCCAAGTTATTTAGGTGTCACATGACTTCAAATTGTTTCTTACCGCATCCATTACGATCAACGAATCAACTCTGTTACCCAAGTTATTTAGGTGTCACATGACTTCAAATTGTTTCTTACCGCATCCATTAAGGTCAACCATTCAACTCTGTTACCCAAGTTATTTAGGTGTCACATGACTTCAAATTGTTTCTTACCGCATCCATTACGATCAACGAATCAACTCTGTTACCCAAGTTATTTAGGTGTCACATGACTTCAAATTGTTTCTTACCGCATCCGTTAAGATCAACCATTCAACTCTGTTACCCAAGTTATTTAGGTGTCACATGACTTCAAATTTTTTATTACCGCATCCATTAAGGTCAACCATTCAACTCTGTTACCCAAGTTATTTAGGTGTCACATGACTTCAAATTGTTTCTTACCGCATCCATTAAGATCAACCATTCAGCTCTGTTACCCAAGTTATTTAGGTGTCACATGTCTTGAAATTGTTTCTTACCACATCCATTAAACAATAAAGTACATTTGTAACTTTTAGACAGGGCTTAGATTAAGCCAGGATTAGGCTTTAGTTCAGTTAAGACATTTAGGTAGTTTTTGTAAACGTGCCTTAGAAACAAACATTGCTGGTGTGCATCTTGAGACAAAACAATGAGACTGACATATTTTAAGATATGTCAGTGCAAGTTGCTTTCAGTTAAAACAGCTCAAACATGCATTTTAGTCTGGGAATAGACTTAAGCCTGGTCTGTTAAACCGGGGGATGATTTATTATATATTTGCAAAAGTGTTTCATGCAACCACTCCCAAACCTATTCAGTTTATTATTAATGGGGAACATATGGACTTCGCAAAGCACTGTTTTTTTTGTGACACAGAAACCATGAAGGGCAATAAAGCGCAAAAAGGTTTTCACTATTTATAAAAGCACTTGACAATCAGATTACATGCTTCTTAGCCATAAAAAGGAAATTATGCCAAACTGTATGCACGAGTTCAATATTTACAGTGGTATTACTCACACAATGGTTTATTTGAACATGTACAATTGTGTATTCAGCAGCATATAGTGATTAATGTTAGTGATTATTTGCACACTGAATGTAAAACTATTCTCTTTCTTGTTTTCTGTCAAGAGCACTGCCACGGGCTGCAGGTGTGTCAGGCTGCTGCCGATATATCATCTTTTGGAGAGCCGTGCCCTGCACTGGGAAGCTACTTGTCAGTGGAATATCATTGCAAAGATGGTCAGAACTCTTTTGTCCCCACTTAGTATGAAACATGATGTAACATTAAATGAAAAAGCAACGTATCTGATGTTGATAATATGGTGCATTATTATCTCTTATGTATAACACACTGTGGTCTTTAGACACTTTGTTTATTACCCCAGTACGTGACCGATTGCATGGATTCTGTCAACTTATCTGTTGCACAATCCTCCATTTATTTAGACTTGTCGGTCAAAAGAACATTTAAGTTAGACAAGCAATACTTAAAGGTACACTATGTAACAAAATGAACAAAATTTAAATAACGAGTCAATACATCGTCAGTCCTTCTTCCAAAACGTGTTTTTGTCAGACCCTAGTTCACTATGGTAAGCCTATTAATATAAATGTTTATATTTTAGGGTTTTTTGGCAGGAAATTGCGTACATGTCACTCTCCAGTGTGTGTCTTGTCATATCCATGTCTGGTGTGGGAGTGGCATAGGTTACTTGTCACAACAAGCGAGAAAGTTTGACATATAGCAGCTAAACCTCGATCCTCCGAGGAATGACCTGTTTTAAACAAACGCCAAACAAAGAAGAGTCTGTTGGCAAAAAGAGAACACGACAGAGCTCATAATAAAACAAGAATCAACATTGGCTTGGCTTTTCAGAGATAATGAGTACTGAAGAATTTGAAATGTTGGCGGAGATGATTGCGTTTTTATTACTCAACAGGTTCAATATGTCCTCCAACCAATACGCTCATTTGTCACTTCACTGAAATACGACCCATAGGAGTGTTTACTAAAGTTGCGCCACTATCGACAACAGGTCACTTTCATTTCAATGCATTGTACCCTTTTATCACGTAGCTCAATTGGTTGAGCAGTGCAATATACAGCAATATGCAATCATGTGGTCATGCGATCATGGGTTCGATCTCAGGGAACGCATGTGCTCATAAAGTGTATATGCACTATAAATCACTGAGGGTAGGTTTAGGGATGGGGTAGGTGTAGTCGTTAATAAAAAATAGGACAAATGGCGGGTAAGGGACCATGTAAAAAGTCCACACATTGCATTTAAATGAATACGCATTTTGATTGGTAACGGCGGTCATACGTCATTTCATGACGACAGACGTAACACAACACTGTCATTATTTTTTACGCTAGCTAGAGGGCGCATGACTTTAAAACGTAAATATAGGTCGTAATAAGGTGCTTGAAAAAACATTTTTTTGAGGAGGACAGTCTCAACAGGTTAGAAAGGTATTTTATTGAACAAGTAAACTGCCATATGTAACTCTCTAACAGAGTTTATTGTAAAGTAGGGGTGGGCGATATGACTAAAATCTTATATCACGATATGATACATTTTTTTTTTACGATATAAATAGTTATTTTTGCTTTAAACAAGGTTTTTATAATATAAAAAACCACTGAAATTTCATAATTCTTATCACCATTTTCACTATCATTTAAAAAAACTAATACTAGCTTAAAAAAACTCTCAAGCTTACTGAAGACAAGTAAACAGTGATAAAGAAAGAAAGAACAAAGACACAAATGAAATAGACCTACCTAAAAAACTTCAAGCACTAGAAATACTACATAAAATATATAAAGTAATCAAATGTTTAAACAAACACTGCATAGTCTTTATTGTGTAAATTAAATATACATTTATTCTTATTACAGTTACAAAAGTGATTCAGTCAAGAGCAGTGAGAGATTTTCTCTCTTTTTTGTTGTTTGATTAGCATTATTGACAGCAGGTAAATTTGGATGCTGTTACTTTAAGACCGACTGCACGACCCCATTATATTTGTGCATTGTTCTTTCTCAATTTCTCAGTTCTTTATCAACTGTTTACGTTGACTTAAGACATTAAAAAAATGCAGTATTTGCAAATACATGTCACTTTGACACATAGGTACAGTTGTGCTCAAAAGTTTACATACCCCTTGCAGAATCTGCAAAATGTTAATTATTTAACAGAATAAGAGGGATCATGCAAAATGTGTGTTATTTTTTATTTAGCACTGTGCTGAATAAGATATTTTGCATAAAAGATGTTTACATATAGTCAAAAAATAGCTGAATTTATAAAAATGACCCATTCAAAAATGTACATACCCTTGATTCTTAATACTGTGTGTGGTTACCTGGATGATCCACGACTGTTTTTATGTTTTGTGATGATTGTTCATGAGTCTCTTGTTTGTCCTGAACAGTTAAACTGAGCTCTGTTCTTCAGCAAAATCTTTCTGGTCCTGCAAATTCTTCAGTTTTCCAGCATCTTTTGCATATTTTAACCCTTTCCAGCAGTGACTGTGATTTTGAAATCCATCTTTTCACACTGAGGACGACTGAGGGAATCAAACACAACTATTAAAAAAGGTTCAAACATTCACTGATGCTCCAGAAGAAAACACAATGCATTAATAACTGGGGGGTGAAAACTTTTGAACAAGATGAAGATGTCCAAATTTGTCTTATTTTGTTTAAATATCTAATTTTTTCATTTAGTACTGCCCATTGGAAGCTACAGAAGACATGTTTCCTGGAAGACAAATTAAGTAAAATTGATCTTGATGTTCAAATTCAAAAAGTTTTCACCCCCCGTCTATTAATGCTTCTTCTGGAGCATCAGTGAATGTTTGAACCTTTTTTAATAGTTGTGTTTGAGTCTCTCAGTCGTCCTCAGTGTGAAAAGATGGATCTTGAAATCACAGAGTCACTGCTGAAAAGGGTTTAAATATGCAAAAGATGCTGGAAAACTGAAGAATTTGCAGGAACTGAAAGATTTTTCTGAACATTTGTACATTTTTGAACGGGTCATTTTTATAAATTCAGCAATTTTTTGACTATATATAAACATCTTTTATGCAAAATATCTTATTCAGGACAGTGCTAAATAAAAAAATAGCACACATTTTGCATGATCCCTCTTATTTTGTTAAAATAATTACATTTTGCAGATTCTGCAAGGGGTATGTAAACTTTTAAAATCAACTGTTTTTAAACCACGGTGCTTAAAAACGCATGCAAACAATAAGCTTTCAGAAACGTTACGCGAGCGTAAGCACGATAGAGACGATAGTCTAAAATCTCTTCCGGTTGACAAATTTCTACCAGTTAATCGTGTCTACCAGTATATGACAAAACTCCTATTGTAAAGCATTATCTATTGTGAAGGGTTATATTCATATTCAGTGCATGCAGTTTTGTTTTTTAACGCTAGAGGGGCAAAAGTTACATAATAGTGTAACTTGAAGACAAAAAACTGTCCTGAGACTTTTACTGTATGAATCAACATTTTCTAATCTTCTCTAATTCTCTAATCTTGAACTTTTTTTCTTAAATACTGCACTTCTTGCTATCAGCTCTTCATCTGCTGATGAGCAAACTGGCTGCTGTCTTTGACAACATTACCATCACAGTGAAATGGTTGCTGCATCCATTTCAAGGCAACCTCACGTGCACTTTGAATGCTGGGGATGGACACATCATTGATAATTACAGTCCAGAGGAGTGAGTGTCGGCCTTCTGCATGTCATGATGCAACATAATAGCACTGATTGATTAAAATACCATGAAAAAGTGTACTTAAGTGTGTTAAGAAAGTTTTTTTTACACTTTCAAGTATAGAATATACCTTTAAGATTTTAAGTACACTACAAGAGTACATTCAATACAATTAAGCACACTTCTTTTTCACAAGGGAACTTGACTGACTGATGATTGACTGTGGAAACTCTTTTTAGGATGGAGAATGTGGTCCATAAGTACAGTCATGCTGGAGTATACACCGTCGCAGTAGAGTGCAGTACTAGTGAATGGCATGTGACAGCCCACAAGAGCATCACTATCCAGGAACCTCTTGGAGAGTTTGGGACTATAAAGTGCCACAGCATGAATCAATCCACAGACTATAAGAACTGCAAAGCACTTTATAATAACCCTCTGAAAATCCAAGTGGAGTTAGATGCAGGTAAAAAGAAATGTTTTACTGTTGTTGTTATTATTATTATTATTATTATTATTTTTTCTGACGTAATTTATGAAAGCTTGTTTTCACCATGGTATATCTCACATTTCTGACTTTTTTTCTTGCAATTGTGAGTTTATATCTCACAATTCTGACTTTATGATTTGCAATTACGAGTTTATATCTCGCAATTCTGACTTTATTTTTGTACGTTTATATATCCTTATTCTGACTTTATGACTCGCGATTACGAGTTTATATCTCACAATTCTGACTTTATTTTTGTAAGTTTATATCTCGCAATTCTGACTTTATTTTTGTAAGTTTATATCTCGCAATTCTGACTTTTTTGTGCGTTTGTCTCGCAATTCTGACTTTATGACTTGAAATTACGAGTTTATATCTTACAATTCTGACTTTATTTTTGTACGTTTATATCTTACAATTCTGACTTTATTTTTGTAAGTTTATATCTCGCAATTCTGACTTTATTTTTGTACGTTTATGTCTCGCAATTCTGACTTTTTTGTACGTTTGTCTCGCAATTCTGACTTTATGACTCGAAATTACGAGTTTATATCTCACAATTCTGACTTTATTTTTGTAAGTTTATATCTCGCAATTCTGACTTTATTTTTGTAAGTTTATATCTCGCAATTCTAACTTTATTTTTGTAAGTTTATATCTCGCAATTCTGACTTTATTTTTGTACGTTTATATCTCGCAATTCTGACTTTTTTGTACGTTTGTCTCGCAATTCTGACTTTATGACTCGAAATTACGAGTTTATATCTCACAATTCTGACTTTATTTTTGTAAGTTTATATCTCGCAATTCTGACTTTATGACTCGAAATTCCGAGTTTATATCTTACAATTCTGACTTTATTGTACGTTTGTCTCGCAATTCTGACTTTATGACTCGCAAGTACGAGTTTATATCTTACAATTCTGACTTTATTTTTGTAAGTTTATATCTCGCAATTCTGACTTTATTTTTGTACGTTTGTCTCGCAATTCTGACTTTATGACTCGCAATTACGAGTTTATGTCTTACAATTCAGACTTTATATTTTTAAGTTTATATCTTGTAATAACGAGTTTATATTTCGCAATTCTGACTTTATTTTTATACATTTATATCTTGCAATTCTGACTTTATGACTTTGAGTTACGAGTTTATATCTTGCAATTCTGACTTTATAACTTGAAAGAGTTTCCATCTCACATTTCAGAGAAAAACAGTTATAAACTTGCAACTGCAAGAAAAAAAGTCAGAAATATGAATTTTGCAATTCTTTCTTTATTTCTCGCAGTTGTGAGATATAAACTCGCAGTTGCAAGAAATAAAGTCAAAATTGCAAGCAGACTATTGCTGACAATTTTTTTCTCACAATTGTGAGTTTATACCTCTCAATTTTGACTTTATTTTTGTATGTTTTCAATTGTGAGAAAAAAAGTCAGAAATAAGAAATAAAAAGTCACAATTGCCTTTTTTCTTATTATTTCATGGTGGAAACAAGTTGCTTACTGGCCCCCCAACCAAGTGTCTATGATACTGTTGTCCCTAGATATGGCATGGAGTCTGTGGGATTTTATTATCCATTTACCTACATTTTTCACCCACCAGATGACAGAAATATGTATTGTGATTCAAAGGACATAATAGAAGTGTTAAAAACAGACAAAATCTAAATAAATGTTTACCTCTGCCAGGAACAAATGTAACCTACAAAATTCAGCATGGAAATACAGAGCTGGTCTCCGCACCTGCTATCAGAGGGGTCGTTCCCCAGAACATCACTGTATCTCCAGGAGTACAGCAGCAGCTAGGACCAGGCTGCCACCAGCTTACTATTGTGGCTCTCAATGCGGTGACGGCCATAGATGGCTCCACCGTCCTGGAGCTGTGCTTGGTGGAGCCAGTGGAAGGCCTCATAGCGGACGTGGAACTTGAGCATGAGCAGTGTCCGGTCCATGCCCTCTATGTCAATGTGACTCTGGCTCGGGGGGCTCCAGTGCGACTGCATTTCCTGGTGTCTGGAGCCAATCACACCACCTCTGAGATGCATGAGATGCTGTATGGAGGTCCACAGGTTTTCCTCATCCCAAACACAATACAAGGTGCTCACATTTGATGGACACATACTTTGCATGGCCAAAAGTGGATGTTTAATTTTAAAACATTTGCATTAATTCATATTTCTTATTTGCATTTAAAGGGGCACACACAAAAACATCGTGTTTTTGCTCACACCCAAATAGGGGCAAATTTGAAGCTATAATAAATGATCTGTGGGGTATTTTGAGCTGAAACTTCACAGACACATTCTGGGGACACCAGAGACTTATATTAAATCTTGTAAATGGGGCATTATAGATCCCCTTTAAAACATACATTATAATGAAAAAAAATTACCTTCACACTTTTGGTCATGTAGTGTATATTTTGATAGCTTAGCTTGACACAACTTGCAGCTTCTTCAGTCTGATTATTTCTCTATCCTATCATTTAGGCAAATTAAATGTTGTGGTCAGAGCAGAGAATTCCTTCTCAAGCATGGAAACGGATGGTGGAAACACAACAGTTTATTGTCACAATGAAACAGTGACCCAACAAGATGGAGATACAGTATGTGATCAAACACATAAACACATACGCTTCATTACAAGCATACAATACAAGTTAAGCTCAAATTCGAGAGCTCTATGTGAGATTTTGTTAATTACCACAGAAAATAATTTCAACATCATTAATGTGTAAAAACATAAATATTGCTTACAGTAGTGTAATGTATGAAAATTCTTGTATTTGAGCTGTAAAGTCATCTAAATTGTTCTTTTGTGGTGGGATTACTTTTTTAGGTGGATGAACATCTTCCTGACATAATTTCTTTGGTTGGATTTCCTTTATATCAACTTATAAATACTTTTCTGATATCCTTGAACATATCATGTAAATGTTTAAATGATAACTTTACTTGTTGGCTGTATTTTGACGTCTTGCGCCGTAGAGTTCCACTGTAAATGTATTACTGTACACACATTTTTGTTTGTTTTTACAAACTGATGGTATTGAAATGATTTCCTGGATGCCACAGATGCTGTCAATAGTTTAACCTTTATTGAACCCAGAACATTCCCTTTAAAAATGCAGCACATCCATTACACATCTGTAATTTCAACAGATCGGTGAGCACGTGAGAATCGCCAGAGTCAATAATCTACACGTCACTGTTGATCCAGAAGTCCCGGTCATCGGCACGACCAGCGTCAAGCTATATGTTGATGGAATCGAAGACGACAACGTTATCTGGAAATGCAGTACGTTTCACTATAGCTAAATCACAAATAATGTGTTTTATCCAGTGGAACAGTGGTGAACCGGCGACAGGGTCATGGGCGGCACAAGGCTCACGTGGGGAGCGAAGGCTGGCCCGTGTGGTCTGATCCAATAGATGAGCTAATGTAGCTCAAATTGCTCAAGAAGTCAATGCTGGTTCTGATAGAAAGGTGTCAGAATGCACAGTGCATCACAGTTTGTTGCGTATGGGGCTGCATAGCTGCACACCAGTCAGGGTGCCCATGCTGACCCCTGTCCACCGATGAAAGCGCCAATAGTGAGCATGTGAGCATCAGAACTGGACCACGGAGCAATGGAAGAAGGTGGCCTGGTCTGATGAATCACGTTTTCTATTACATTACATGGATGGCCGGGTGCGTGTGCGTTAGGGCTGTTTTGGTAGCAAAAGGGGGACCAACACAATATTAGGAAGGTGGTCATAATGTTATGATCGGTGTATGTTGCTTACAATCTAGTTAGAATACATGGATAATTTTGAAGTGGAGAAAGATGCTTTTTTGTCTAGTTAGGACAACAGTCCCATGCTAACCATCCAATTGATCCATTAATTCCTCAAAGCACATAAGAAACTTTTTTTCCCTTTTCTTCGTAGGTGAAACTTGCCCCTGTCTGGATGAAGTGAAAAAGAGAGTTTATGAGATACCAGCAGCTTGTCTTCCCCCAGTATACAGTTTCTCAGTGTATACTGTACATACTAAGTCAAATGGTCATTCAAAAACTGGAACCAGATGCATCACTGTTATTCCTAGGGAAAATATGAAGCTCACTCTTACGTACGAATGTAACCGATTGCATTAATTTGATCAAAATACATTCTTGGATTTGTTGTCATTTGTGCTGCTTTGAAACTGGTCTATACTTTATCTCCTCTCTCTTTAGCTGTTCCAACTGCAATCCAGTGAACGTTGCTCACAGTGTTACGCTACAGGTGCAGTGTAAAGGATGTCAGAAAATTGTTTGGTACTTGGAGAACACTAAGGATTTTACTGTAAGTGTTCTTATTTTGTGTTATGACATGGCAGTGATCTCTGAAAATTCAGTTTTGCATGTAATCTCTTGTGAAAAAGGAGTACTTTGAATGTACTTCACTAAAGCATGATAAAATATATATATATTTTTTATTTAAAATGTATTTTAAAGTAAAACTTTTAATTTGACAATTCTGACTTTATTTTTGTAAGTTTATGTCTCGCAATTCTGACTTTATTTTTGTGTTTATATCTCGCAATTCTGACTTTATTTTTGTAAGTTTATGTCTCGCAATTCTGACTTTATTTTTGTGTTTATATCTCGCAATTCTGACTTTATTTTTGTAAGTACTTTTACTTAAGTACTTTTACTTTATTTTTGTACTTTTATGTCTCGCAATTTTTACTTTATTTTTGTACTTTTATGTCTCGCAATTCTGACTTTATTTTTGTGTTTATATCTCGTAATTCTGACTTTATTTTTGTAAGTTTATATCTCGTAATTCTGACTTTATTTTTGTAAGTTTATATCTTGCAATTCTGACTTTATTTTTGTAAGTTTATATCTCGCAATTCTGACTTTATTTTTGTAAGTTTATATCTCGCAATTCTGACTTTATTTTTGTAAGTTTATATCTCGTAATTCTGACTTTATTTTTGTAAGTTTATATCTCGCAATTCTGACTTTATTTTTGTAAGTTTATATCTCGCAATTCTGACTTTATTTTTGTAAGTTTATATCTCGCAATTCTGACTTTATTTTTGTAAGTTTATATCTCGTAATTCTGACTTTATTTTTGTAAGTTTATATCTCGCAATTCTGACTTTATTTTTGTAAGTTTATATCTCGCAATTCTGACTTTATTTTTGTAAGTTTATATCTCGTAATTCTGACTTTATTTTTGTAAGTTTATATCTCGTAATTCTGACTTTATTTTTGTAAGTTTATATCTCGTAATTCTGACTTTATTTTTGTGTTTATATCTCGTAATTCTGACTTTATTTTTGTAAGTTTATATCTCGTAATTCTGACTTTATTTTTGTAAGTTTATATCTCGTAATTCTGACTTTATTTTTGTGTTTATATCTCGTAATTCTGACTTTATTTTTGTAAGTTTATATCTCGTAATTCTGACTTTATTTTTGTGTTTATATCTCGTAATTCTGACTTTATTTTTGTAAGTTTATATCTCGTAATTCTGACTTTATTTTTGTAAGTTTATATCTCGTAATTCTGACTTTATTTTTGTAAGTTTATATCTCGTAATTCTGACTTTATTTTTGTGTTTATATCTCGTAATTCTGACTTTATTTTTGTAAGTTTATATCTCGTAATTCTGACTTTATTTTTGTGTTTATATCTCGTAATTCTGACTTTATTTTTGTAAGTTTATATCTCGTAATTCTGACTTTATTTTTGTAAGTTTATATCTCGTAATTCTGACTTTATTTTTGTAAGTTTATATCTCGTAATTCTGACTTTATTTTTGTTTATATCTCGTAATTCTGACTTTATTTTTGTAAGTTTATATCTCGTAATTCTGACTTTATTTTTGTAAGTTTATATCTCGTAATTCTGACTTTATTTTTGTAAGTTTATATCTTGCAATTCTGACTTTATTTTTGTAAGTTTATATCTCGCAATTCTGACTTTATTTTTGTAAGTTTATATCTCGCAATTCTGACTTTATTTTTGTAAGTTTATATCTCGTAATTCTGACTTTATTTTTGTAAGTTTATATCTCGTAATTCTGACTTTATTTTTGTAAGTTTATATCTCGCAATTCTGACTTTGACTTGCAATTATGAGTTTATATCTTGCAATTCTGATTTTATTTTGTCTCGTAATTCTGACGTTATAACTCGAAATTAAGAGTTTCCATCTCACAATTCAGAGAAAAAACGTTAGAAATAAGAGATTTTTTATTAGAATTTATTTATTTTTTTATTTTTTTATTTAAAATGTATTTTAAAGTAAAACTTTTAATTTGACAATTGGGACTTTATTTTTGTGTTTATATCTCGTAATTCTGACTTTATTTTTGTAAGTTTATATCTCGTAATTCTGATTTTATTTTGTCTCATAATTCTGACTTTATAACTCGAAATTAAGAGTTTCCATCTCACAATTCAGAGAAAAAAAGTTAGAAATAAGAGATTTTTTATTAGAAAAAATATTTTTATTTATTTATTTATTTGTTTGTTTTTTAATTGAATTTAAAATGTATTTTAAAGTAAAACTTTTAATTTGACAATTGGGACTTTATTTTTGTGTTTATATCCCACAATTCTGACTTTATTTTTGTAAGTTTATATCTTGTATTTCACAAGGGACCCACCTCAGTCTTTTTAAACATGATATAATGTGCTTAGATGGTGTATTAAAATACAACTGATACATTATCTTCTCACAGGGTGTGCTAAACCACTGTTACTCCGAGTCAGTGAAAAAGCCATTGATATGGCAGGAAGAGGGCAGCAGCTCTTATACGATAGAGAGTGACACACTACGGAAAGCAAAGCAGGACATCACAGTGGTGGTTTATGGTAGGAGTCACTTTACTTTGTGAATTGTACCCATTCTTCTGAAGAGTAAATATAGAGTGGTCCCAAAATGACTTAAAATCACATTTAAAAATGTATGAATTTTAATGCACAGATAACTACATATCAAAACAAGCAGCACCTGTAAACGCCATATTTGGTTATTTCTAAATAAATGCTGTTATAGTTATTTTAGTGGATGTCCTGTATAAAGTCAGTTCTCCTCAAGTTCACACAGGCTTAGTACAACCAGAAAGTGTCCAAATGCTTTCTTTGTTCATTTTAAACAGTATATCTTTTATTTTTCCACTTGAAACCCTAGAAATAATTGTTTTTTTTTGTTTGTTTGTTTTTTTTTTTTTGCTTGAAAAGAATATTTGTGCTGACTTTAAATAAAAATAAATGCCACTATTATTATCTAATGCAGGGACATTCATACTTTTAACTGTGGCTAAAGTGCTTAAATACTTTTTGCAACCACCAAATCAGGTAACACTTTATTTTACAGTGTCCTTGTTATACGTTACACTGTAAACCCGAATAAGTTCGCAAAACTCAAAATTTTTGAAGTAAACAGTTACACCAGTTTTTTTTAAGTTAAGAAATTCAAAGTTTAATTAGGCAAAACTGGCAGATTTCAATTTTGTACTCGTACATTTTAATTTTTGAGTCAGTTAACTCATAAGTTTAACTTAAAATTATCATGTAATCTCAACATATTTTTAGTTGTGGAAATTTAGCTAGCTATAATTTGGTAATTCAGCAAATGCTAATTGGTAACACAATGCTTTGATAAAACTGAAAGAGTACAGCAATATAGAAAATTTATCATATACCTTTCCTCAAACTAAGCTCATGCTCCACTCGTCACCATGATGGTAACCCCAAAATAACAGAAACTCTTCTAAATTGGGATAGCAAAGCATTAAACACTATGAAATCCCCCACTTAACATTAATCTTGCGCCAAAAACAAACACATGATTTAACACTTAATTTTAGCATTTATTCTGCCTTCCGAGTGCCATGGGCAAAGCATGCTGGGAAATAGAAATCCAGTGGGGAGTTCATGAAACTCAAAACAAAGAAACAATTCAGATTACTTAAAATGTGTCAGTTTTGTGAACTCAAAAGAAAAAGAAAGTTCTAAATACTCATAAAAGTTAATTTGATTGAACTAATTTGTTTAATTTGAGTTTGCCCTACTCAAACCAATTAATTATTCTGAGCATTAGGGTTTACAGTGATGTACTTACTATAGTAAATTATGCATAATTACATGTAATTAATCCTAAACCTAACCTTAAACCGTATATACTGTTAATGAATATTACTCAGTACTTATTTGTGTGATTACACTGTAACAACCTTAAAATAGATTGTAACCCCAAATTATTTGTGTGACCAATATTAATGAAATTTGAGACCCCAACTGTTTAATGCCAAATCTGTGTTTTCTCTTAGGTACCAAAGACAGCTTATCTGGATCTGCTAGATACACTGTTCCCATTGTTGGTGCATCCGTTACTGAGCACTCAACAGTAGTCCTGCCAATTTTGCCAACCACTGTGCCTCCATCTTCTCGTACTACTGACAAATCACTCAACTCTGTGGCGCCCCCTATCGTCTTGCGTCCGCCCTCCTGCATCATTAGCCCTCCTGTGGGTGATGTTCTCTCTCCCTTTAAGATTAGCTGCTCTGTGGATCCATCTTTCTGCAGAGCTGGGCCCTGTGAGTTCTGCTTCAAAACTGCCAGTGGTGAGAAATGTGATCTTTATTCTACATTTGGTTCTTCCTGATAAAAGTAAAGTCAGCCTATCCATATAAAAGTTAACTCCTTGTACTTTGACCTATTTTGCAGGTAATTATTTTTACTGTGGCTCCGAGCCCACAGTGGAGTCGCTTTATCTCCCTCTAGGAAAGGCACATAACAACTACAGTCTGACGGTGGACATCACTTTTAAAAACGCAGCAGGCGCTACTGCTGACACTACTGTAAACACTTGGGTTTGTAGTTGAATTCATTTGTTTACGAGCATCTTTTCAAAAATTCAGCTTAATTAAAGACAGATGGCTCATTCTTATATAATTGCCATTTGTGCCTCAAAAATTAAATAAATCACTGTCAAATTTTAAGAAATTATATTCTTCCACTTCAGGCCCAAAATACCAAATCTGTAACCACTACACAGTGAGGGACCAGCAAAGAAGATAATATAACAAATACTTGTTTTTCAATGACCAACTCTTGAATTATTACCTACAATCCTAAATATATGGCTGTAGTTTTAGTTTTTTATCATTACTAACCTTGTCCCTAATTCAGCCATGTCATGAACACAGTAAGTTTGGAATCTATATAATTATTTATGCTTGATAATATGAATAGATATCCGAGTAAATTCTGGTAGTTAGGTTATTCATTTTGCCGTGTTATAAACCAAACATTATAAATGAAAAACTAACTTCCCTTTCAAAACATATTTTGTTTCAGCAACTGTACATTCGGTATATGCCTTGGCCTATATTGTCTCGAAAAAGAACAGAAAAAAGTCAGTAATGAACAATAATCAATGATCATTAAAAAACTGTATAGAAAGTAAATGATGACATTGTAATTTGGTAAATTCAATAAATGCAAAATTAGGTCAACCAGTTAACTTTTTTTTAAACAAATTCATTTAAAAAATAATAATAATAATAATATGTTATTGTGATGAAGGGGGAACATGTAAACTGGCAATAGTGATGAACAAAAATAAAATTAATGTTTATATTTTATTTAGCATTATTAAACACAGTCGAATCTATCAATGGATGTAATGTAAAGTTTATATTAATTATAAGTTTATATAAGTTTTTTCTTGTTAATTAATATTAGTACTAGGTTATAGGGACCATGTAGTAATTTCCTGAGAATTAAGTCTCTCGTTTCCACTGAAATTACACGGACCAATTTGTCCCAGAAATTTTTTCCCCTGAACTCCCCCCCACCCCCAAGACCTGTTGCTGTCTGCGTTTTCCTTCATGGTCTAAAGTAGCATGAAGATTAAGTCCAGTGATGTAGGACTGCGCGCATATCAGTGCCCAAGTTTCACCCCCGAAAGTTCCTGAACTTTGAAAAAGTACTACCTCATGAGCAGGGACTTTCTGAGGGGAGAAATTTTTACCCGGAACTTCATTTAGACCCTGATCCATGTGGTCGAAACACACAGAGTACCACCCCAAAGTCCCTAGTTTCTGGGGAAAGTTCCTGCGGTGGAAACACGGTTTTAGTCAGACAGATAACATGACAGAGTGACATACAGACCGAAAGAACGACAGAATTGTAGAAATTAAATGATTGTGCATCATATTCCAGGTAAAGGACACCAGTACAAAGCACACAGTTGGAGATCTTCAGGCACTGGTTTCCAATCAGGTGTCTCAGCTGCAGCAACAAGGTCGACTCAATGGGGCAGCGCTGGCACAGATGTTCAAGACTGTGTCCGACAGACTGAATGATGCATTACCTGAAGAACAGCATGACAGTGTCAAAAAAGAGGTAGTCTATAGGGAATATGCACATTTTGTAATGATTTTTTTTAATATTCTGTGTTTCTTTTACCCCCTCTGTTGTAATTCTGAATAACCAGATACAGTATGTCTCTTCTGACTAAAGCTGAGACAACAGATGTTGCTGAGTTTGAGTGTTGCCACAAGCTCCATCCCCCCAAAGAATCCAGCAGAAGTGCAGATGAGTGCTAATGTGGTTGCAGGCCTTACCACACAAGGTCATGAGCTGACAGGCACTGCGCAGGTACTTTGTAACAGTCTGAATGAATTTAGATGGCAATACCTTAGTAGTAATACTCTTTATCTAACTCATCCATGCTGGCTACAGTTACAGGCAAGTTCTCTGCTCACAAATCTCAGCAAGTCCCTGGTCTCTTTGACTCTTTCTGGTGAGGAGTCCTCTGAACAGATACTACAAGCATCGACACCAATAATTCATGCTGTTAGTAATATCATAAAAGTTTCCTCCAGTACTTCTGAACAGGTACTACACAACACTCGAGCCCTGCTCCACGTGCTGATTCAAAACTATCATTCTTGACACTGTTTTTATACCCATCTGTTACAGAATGAGATCTCCAGTCATTTACTAAACACTGTGGACAACGTTCAAAGTGCCTTGTTGGCTGGGAAAAAGGTGAACCAGGAGCCCATCATACTGAGCACTTCGGTTTTTGGATTATATGTCAACAGGTAAGAGAATAAAGCAAATTATTTGTACACAAGCATAAAGATTTTATGGGGTCTTGACATTGCAGCCTTAGCAATAAGGCGAATCAATCTGCTGTGCTCTTTCAGAATTTCACCAGATGGTCTTCAGAAACAGCACTTTAACATTCAGAAGAACATCTCTGCCAGTTTTATGCTCCCGTCTCTGGGCTCTAATGTTCTGTCTGCAGATGAACCAGTAGATGTACGGGTGAGTTGTGCGCATTTATTCATTTTGCTTTTATACAAAGTGACTTGCAAATGTGATTCATCCTAAGAAGGCAATAAAAAAAAGAGTCAACATTATCAGGACAAGGTTCAGTGCTCAAGGAAAATATTTGTTTTTGTGTTTTAGCTGTTTATTGAATATTATAAGGAATTTGCCTGGGAAGGACTGTGAAGATCATTCAACTAGTAAGGAACAGGAAACTTGAATGTTTAGGAAAGTGATTTTGTGCTTTTCTACAATAGTACCATGAGGTGCAGCTCAATCACCGACCTCAGGCTTCTGGAGGGGATGTAAATTTGTAAGAGGGAGGTGAGATAAAGAGGATGCCTAACCTGTTGTTGGCCTATATGCAGGCATTAATGTCTTGAAACGAAAGCCAGTGAAGACATGTTGGACATCCAGCCAGAAGTGCATTACAATAGTCTAGTCTAGAAGTTTTAGTCAAGGGTCCAGACGAAGAGTTGTGCTGCATGCTCAGTTAGGAAGAGCCTGATATTCCTAATGTTGTGCAGAGCAAACCTTCATGACTTTGCTGTATTTACAATGTGTTTTTTAAATATGAGTTAGTCATCAAAGATTACCCAAAGGTTTCTGGCAGATCTGGTTAAAATTATTGTTGAACTGTTGGAGTAGGCTGGCAAGACAAGAAGTTCCCCTTTTCACTAGGCTGAGTTGGGGGTGGTGTTCTTTCATCATTGCCAAGATGTCTGTCAGACATGCCCGAGATCAACACAGCTACCGTGGGATCATCTGGTTGTAATGAAAAGTAGAGTTGCATGCATAACAGTGGTAGGAGAAACCATGTGCCTGTGTGATAGTTCCCAGTGATGTAGTGTATTTGGAGAAGAGTAAAGCCCCTGAGGTACCCCGTGACCAGTTGATGTACTTTGGACACCTCTCCCCTCCAGGCAACCTTGAAACTAAGACCTACCTGAAAGGTGAGATTCAAAGATTAGATTTCTGTAATGTTAATTTACTCTTGAACCTATTACAGATGACAAGTTTTGGAATAAATCCATTCTCATGGTGTGAGGGTGACCGTATCAGTGGATCAGTGGGGTCTCTTTCTCTTACCAAAATGAATGGCTCTGTGATTCCAGTGGCAAATCTCACTGAGGAGATTGAGGTAAAAAGAGATTGTCAGCAAGTGAACATGAGAGGCCAAAAGCTTGGCTACTGTAAACATAAAACATCCAGAATTGATCTATCTTTTTCATTTCCTAGATTCTCTTACCAAGGACGGAGATGGCAGAGGTTAACCAAACTCTTCTGGAATTGGGAAACTTCAGCACTGTGGTCATTAATGTGACTTCACCCAATATATCTCTGGTTTTCAAGTTAGACCCCTCAGAGCAGACCCCTCTGCAGTTGCTCCTGGGTTTTCAGGACTACCCTAATGATACATATTATGAGGCTCAGATCCAACTGCCTCAAGGGGGCAACTCTGAAGGTTATTAACAAATATAAACAATTCAACAGAATTTATGAAATACTGTTTGCAAAACATTGAAAAGTATTGTTTTATTTTTGTGGCACAGAGGAGAGGTACACATGGGTGCTTAACGCAATGGAGATGACAGTAGAAGTAGGCGTTTACTATCTTCTGGTGAGGCCTGTTGTTGGTGCAGGGGTGAATTCGACAAATGCCTCAGTTTTCATCACAACCATTGCTGCTCACTGTTTGTTTTGGGATGAGACGAAGGCCAGTTGGAGTGGTGATGGCTGTAGGGTAAGCTGAACCACCAATATCTATTAAGGACTGTTCACACTGACAGTGATTTTATCGCTTCATCAAATGGCTTTACTGTTGGTTTTCACTCTTGGTGTGAACATCCATTTAAACTGAATAGGCATGTAATTTATACAGAGGTTAGAGACATACCTTTTTCTTTCAGGTTGGCCCTCGTACTACAACATTGGTAACTCAATGCCTATGTACCCATTTGACCTTCTTTGGAAGCTCTTTCTTCGTAATGCCCAACGTGGTTGATGTGTCCCGCACTGCTGAACTTTTTGCCACCTTCGTCAACAACCCAGTGGTGGTGTGTTTTGTAGGTGCCATTATCCTGGCTTACCTGTTGGTTGTGATGTGGGCACGAAGAAAGGACATTCAGGATGCAGTCAAGGTTTGCTTTTAGGTTTGCTCTTGAAGATCCTATTTGAGATACTTATAGATAATTCCATATTTTGATTGAAAGAAAAAATAATAAAAAGCAAAAAAATTAACATTGCTATTAATGAGAAAATCTTCTTCTTAAGTTTCAAGTTTTATTTGTTGTGTACAGATGTCAGTGACAATTTGTACATTTAAATGCTTAGAATGAGGCTCAGGCATTCTACAGTAGTACAATATATATATATATATATATGTACTACTGTAGAATGCCTGAATGTGGTATATGTACAGTATGTTTTAAAGTGCAGATGTTCTTTGTAGATGCAGATGCAGGTGAAGGTCACAGTACTTGAGGACAATGATCCCTTAGCTGAATATCGTTACTTGTTGAGTATCAACACAGGACATCGTCGTGGGGCCTCCACCTCTTCTCAGGTTAGTGCCGTTCATATTTTGTTGCAGCATTTTTTCAGGGACACTTTTGTGCCATTCAAAATTAACTCTGCCATAACATTGTTCCAGGTGACAGTGATTCTACAGGGCACAGAGGGAGAGAGCGAACCTCATCATTTGACTGACCCTGAAAAGCCAGTGTTTGAGAGGGGAGGACTGGACATGTTCTTGTTGACTGCCCCTTTCTCACTGGGAGAGCTACAAAGTATCAGGCTATGGCATGACAACTCAGGACAGCATCCTTCTTGGTAAAATGAATGGGAAATGTGTCATACAGTCAGATTATATGGGAGGCATGTTGTTTTCGTCTGTGTAATTTCAGTATTTTCTTGTATATGACTCTTTGGAATTGTTACAGGTATGTTAACAAAGTAATGGTACAGGATCTGGAGACTGGGCAGAAGTGGCACTTCCTGTGCAGCTCGTGGTTGGCCGTTGACTTGGGAGAATGCACACTAGATAAAGTTTTTCCTGTTGCAACGGAGATGGACTTAAAAAGATTTAGGTATGTAGCTGTCAGATGACAAACATGTTTGGTAACAAAAAGAATTACAGTTTTCACAAAATGTGGTACAAAATGTTTATGCTCAACTTATTGTCTTCAAATGTTACAGTAATTTGTTCTTCATGAAGACTGCAAAAGATTTCCGTGATGGTCACATCTGGTTCTCTGTAATCAGTCGTCCCCCAAGTAGTAATTTCACACGAGTACAGCGTGTCTCCTGCTGTTTTTCGCTGCTGCTCTGCACCATGTTGACCAGTATCATGTTCTGGGGTATCCCGTCAGACCCCTCGGAGCAGACCATGGACCTAGGTATGGCCAATAAAATATTAGTCTAACAATCTCTTCAACTAGAAAGCTCTTATCAGCAAAGTAGAACATGTCCATCCATAGCGGTGTCCCAATTCAGATCATGCAGAATATAAACTATCTATAAAATCACATCTTAGTAAAATATATCAACATTTGAACCAGATTAAGTTTTTGTTTTTACACATTCATTAGAGTAACTTGAAATCCAATACTTTCATTTTAAAATGTAATCCGGCATTTTATCTCTCTCTCTCTCTCTCTCTCTCTCTCTCAAAAAATAAATAAATAAATAAATAAAATCCAGTCATTACTAGGGTTGGGTATCATTTAAATTTGAACAATTCTGATTCTGCTTGAACCATGAACAAAAATCAGCAGCCTACAGAACACTTACACAAGGACCTTTTGTCTATAGTTTTAACAAAAATACCACAGCAGAAACAATTAGACTAACTAATTGTCATGTTAAGGCTGCAATGAAGCGCACAACGCAGGAGATTCAGAGAAATAAACTGTATTTAATCATATATCCACACAACCACATATAACATTGATGATATAGAACAATTAACTGAGGAAACTAAAGGTCTTAAATACAAGGAATAGCTAATGAACTGAAAGGAAACAGGTGCATGATTAATTTGAATCCATGGAAATTAATAAGCAAAGGGAACACAGGCAAACCCATACAGGCAAAACAAAACACAATGGCAATAAAACAGAACTATACAGAACATAACCGTTACACTAATATACATTTCAAACATTATTAAGGACCAGTAAACAGTCAGTAATAAAACAAGAAAAAAAAAGAAAAGAAAAAAAACTAGCAATAGCACAAACTAATACAACTGAACAAAGTTTCAACAGAAATTGAAAACAAATGTCTTCTAAGGACACAATGACAAGGATCAATTACTATGATGCAAAACACAAGAGGGCTTGTAGAAAGCAAGGGTCTTTATATCAGTCCCTCCAGGATTTCGTGGGAGTTTTTTTCTGGTTTTTGCAGCCTAAAATGACTGAATTTACGACGACTTTTCTCAAAACTTGCGGAGATATTTGCAACATTTCTTGGTGTTTTGCAGTGAAAATATATCACAGACAACATTCTTCTAACATTGTTATTTACTTTTCTGACTTTGAGAACCATTGCAGGGCTCCAGACTAACATTTGAGGGCAGTAGCACTGGCACTTAGACCTTGATTTGTTGTAGAGTAGTAAAGGTATCTGCAGCAGGTTACTTGAGAGTACAATATCCTTTAGGATTGTCATCACTTCCCTCATTTACATTTTGGAAACAGCACTTACAGACATAACTTAAAGCCTTTGCTTGACTCAAAACATAATTACATTCATAAAAATGTGATTTCTATCCTTGCATGGGCTACAGGTCAGATTGAGTTCACCTGGCAACAGGTCATGATTGGCATCCAAAGTTCCATTATCATGTTTCCTATCAATCTCCTTATTGTGAGCATCTTCAGAAATGCTCGTTCAAGAGAGCAAAAGCCTGAATTGTCTTCAAAACAGCAATCAAAGATAGATCCCACAAAGCAAGGCAAAACTGGACGCGTGTCTCCAAATCAGCCTTCACACTATAATCACAAGGATATCACACCTGACGCTGTGATAAAGGCAAGTCCTACTCAAGAATTTGACCCAGCATAGTTCTATCTCTCACTCATAACAATTGTGGTTTTATGACTTCTATATATATATTTTTTTTTTTTTTTTTCAGGACATCAAACGAATAGCACATTCACTCTATAAGGTCATGAGAAAACCTGTACCAAGGATAGAACTGGACTCCACCAAAACGGATATAAACAATCTGCTGTCATTGGTCGAAGAGATAATTTGTCAGCACAATCAAGTTGGAAATGAGTTTTATACTGACTCTTCTAAAAAGGAGCAAACTCTTGCGGCTTCCCTTGGGGGTGTAAATCTGAAAGGTGAGTCCATGCATACCAGCCTGTATAATATTTCTTAGTTCCAGACAATGTGAAACTTGAATGTCAACTAAAACTTCAGTAAGAAAAGCACTGGAATTTGTAAAGTTGGGTTGGATAGATCAACCCTGAAATTGGTGAGTGTCAATTGACAACTAAAGATATATTCATATTTTTCAAGTGGAGGTAGGAGAATATTCCAAGTTCCTAGTTGTCTGGAATGCAGTATGAAGTGGAAACTTGAGGATTCCCTCCTCCGACTTTACATTATTATATATGAAACAATCTTTTTTGTTTCTATTGCAGAGAGCAGTGTTTGTGAGAGCTCAGAGCGAAATGAAAAACACAGTGTCTATAGCCAGTATCTCTACAAACAACTCCAAAATGTGGAGAAAGAGCTGAAACTGCTGGGGCCTTCATCCTTTTCTAAGCCAGGCAGCTACAACCGGGCTGTGTTGCAGGTCCAAGGCATGAAGAACCTACTTGAACCTCATGTCTCCTCCTGTTCTGCCAGTGGTCTGCATACTCGTAGCTCCAGCCCAACAGAGGGCAGCAGTGGAGACAACAAAAAGTGTTGTCAGAAAGGCTTGCCCTGGTGGTTTGTGTTCATTGGTTGGTTTCTTGTTGTAGCCACCAGTTGTGTTTCAGCATACTTCACTATGATGTATGGCTTGACCTATGGGAAGGATCGCTCCATTAGCTGGCTCATCTCAATGGTGGTGTCATTCTTTGAAAGCCTTTTCATCACTCAGCCTGTAAAAGTAAGAGACGGAATAAGAAAGACAATTCATGAGACCTTCCTTTTTATATTTTATGATTGTATATTTATCTGTATTGTACATTACCACTTCCTGTGCAGCCAGTGGTTACATGACAGTGTCCGCTACTGAGACTTGATGACCTTGTATTGGTTTCTTTAGGTATTGGGCTTTGCAGTCTTTTTTGCTTTGGTACTCAAAACTGTTGATCAAGAAGAGTATGGAGATGTTACGATTGATGGAACTCTACACAACACAGGTAACAAGAGTGAATCTACAGTATCTTCTTTGATATTCATGTTATTAGTGTGGCAAAACTTCAGCTGAAACGCCTGTCTATAGATGATCCTGATGCAGTCAGAATTGCCAGGAGAGACAGCACATGTAGTTTCTATCAGCCTCCTCCTCCCACCGACATAGAAAGGATGAGAAACAACATGATCAAGGAGCAGAAAGTTTTCGCACTCATCCGGGAGATTCTCAGTAAGAAAGACACAATTACTCTTTCATTAATGGAAAGATCAGCTTGTTTGACACAGCCTTTTACATTGCAGTTTATGTGGGATTCCTGTGGATGCTTCTCTTGGTCGCATATGGTCAGCGAGATCCACATGCGTACTACCTCACTCAGCACATCCGGCAGAGCTTCAGCAATGGCATTTCAGAGAGTATGAAACACAAAGATATATTCAACTGGGCAAAATCCTCCTTGCTCAGTAATCTGTTTGGGCAATATCCAGGTATTCCTTCAATATGTATTGTCTACATTGTCTACTTCAGGGGTTTTTAAATCTGTCCTGGATGACCCCCAACCTGCACATTTTGTATGTCTCTCTCATCTAACAAACCTGATTCAACTCATCAGCTCATTAGTAGAGACAGCAATACCTGAAGTGGGTGTGTCAAATAAGGGAAAAATACAAAATGTGCAGGGCTGGGGGTCCTCCAGGACAGGTTTGAAAACCCCATGTCTACTTTTTCAAGGTTAAACACTGCTTGTTTATTTTACCTCTAGACCCAAATGCACTTTGTTGTATTTTACCTTTCAGGCTTCATAACAGATGGAAACTCAAAACTTGTTGGCAACGCTCGACTCCGTCAGGTTAGGGTGAGAAAAGACTCTTGTAAAATTGCCAAGCCCATGCAGTACGCTATTCCTGATTGCCATGCCCCATACTCCTGGGAAGCGGAGGACATGAGCTCTTATGGTCCAGCCTGGAACCACACTAAAAATGTGAATGGCTCTAAGGCTTTACTCACACCGTGGGACTACCAAACTCAGGCCAAACTCCGGGCAAACCCTGTTTGGGGTGGAATAGCCCTTTATAAGGGTGGAGGATTTGTGGTGGACCTTGGCCCGGATCAAAATAATGCAAGCAGGTAGCATAATGTGTAACAATATGTAATCTAGTTTCAAAAGTAGAAGTTAGAACAATTGATCTTTTCATTCCCATCCAACAGACTTCTTCAGTATCTTCTTGACAACACCTGGCTGGACGTGTATACACGAGCGGTCTTTGTTGAGTTCACAGTTTATAATGTGAATGTCAACCTCTTCTGCATTGTGACTCTCATATTTGAGACCACAGGAGTAGGTGAGGCATCTCTTTTCGAAATTCTCATGAGTTCCTCGTGTTCTCAAAGTCTGGATTCACACTAATTTTGTTGTTTTTGCAGGTGCATTTCAATACCGTAGTGAGGTGCAGACTGTCCATCTTTATCAGTCCACTGGTGGCTTTCATGTATTTGTTATGGCATCAGAGGCCATCTATTTCCTCTTCATTCTCTACTACATGTTTGTGCAGGTCAGCTCTCTCATGGAACGCTAAAATAAGATGGTGTATTTGCATAAGTGAAGCTATAATGCACAATATTTTCTGGATTTAATAGGGCAAACTAATGAAGCAGCAGAAATGGGGATATTTCAGAAGCAAGTGGAATCTTTTGGAATTGGCCATCATTATTCTAAGTTGGAGCGCATTATCTGTGTTCGTCAAGAGGACAATATTGGGTAACCGGGACATTGACTACTACCAAAATAACAAAGACATGTGAGTGAAAGCCATACACTCTTCCAGATCAATCACTATGTTCAGAATGGTATAATAGACTTCTATATACTGCACAACATACACTTTATACTTGAAACTACTTGAAACACAATTAATACAACTGCTTCTCTAACAGGTTTGCCAGTTTTTATGAGACTGCTACAGCAGATGCTGTACTGGGCTATCTGATAGCATTCCTAGTTCTGCTGGCCACCATCAAACTGTGGCATCTACTGAGACTCAACCCCAAGCTACACATGATCACCTCTACACTGCAGCGAGCATGGACAGATATCTCTGGCTTCATCGTGGTCATGACCATCATGTTTTTGGCCTATTCCATTGCTGTGAGTATCATACTCCCTCGCAGTTTGTGGAATTTAGACCACAAAAATAGACTATAATCAGGGCCAATAGCAGAGAAAGCTCCTGGAAGCCCACAGTTCTGCAGTTTAGCTCCAACCCTGCTCCAACACACCTCCATGTAGTTTTCAAGTAATCCAAGGACTTAATTAGCTGGACCAGTTGTCTTTCATTAGGGTTGAAGCTAAACTCTGCAGGACTGGGATCCTCCTGGATGTGAGTTTGGCACCACTGGCCTACAAGCTCCTAGAACAGGGGTTATTAAACCCCCAACCCTTTTGTGGCCTAATGGATAGACAGTCGGACTTCTAACCCAAAGGTCGTGGGTTCGAGTCTCAGGTCCGGCAGGGATTGTCGGTGAGGGGAGTGAATGTCCAGCACTCTCTCTCTCTCTCAATACCACGACTTCAGCAAGGCACCGTACCCCCACTGCTCCGGGTGTGTGTTCACTGCTGTGTGTGTGCACTTGGATAAGTTAAATGCAGAGCACAAATTCCTAGTATGAGTCACCATACTTGGCCACATGTCACTTTCACTTCACTTCAACTCATCAGCTCATGACCTGAAGTGGGTATGTGAGGGTTCCTCAAATCCGTTCCTGGAGGGCCACTGCCCTGCAGAGTTTAGCTCAAACCCTGTGATTTTATAGTGTGTTTGATCAGGGTTGGAGCTAAACTGCAGGGCATTGGCCCTTCAGGGCAAGATTTGAGGAAGCCTGACTTATGCTACAAGTCTTCTTAAGTCAGGGGTTTTCAAACCCCCAGCCCTGCACATTTTGTATGTCTCCCTTATTTGACACACCCACTTCAGGTCTTGCTGTCTCTACTAATGAGCTGATGAGTTGAATAAGGTGTTAGATGAGGGAGACACAAAATGTGCAGGGTTGGGGGTCCTCCAGGACAGGTTTGAAGACCTGTCTTAAGTCATACGTTAGCACGAGGAACAGACTGAAATGCAAGTTGTTTGCTGGAAACCTAGATTGCCAGCATAGCTCTTATTTGCATATGACACACATTCAGTTTGGTGGCAAGACACAAGAACCAGTGCCATGCCAATTTTGAGAATGCACAAGGGCATTTACATGTTAGACTGGCAATGTACATAATTACAATTCACATTTATGTTTGTCCGAAATGTTTCAATTTTGTATCCCATTAGTGCAATTTGATGTACGGTTGGAGGCTCTACTCGTACAGAACTCTGCTTGAGGCTGCACAGACCATTATTTGCCTACAACTAGGTATCTTTAACTACGATGAGGTAAGTATACTGGCCTTATACTGAATTACTCTCTGCCAGTCTGTTTAAGAACTTACATTGTTCATTGTATCATTTCCTTCTACCTACAGGTTTTGGATTACAATCCAGTTCTGGGTGCTTTCCTCATCGGATCCTGCATTATCTTTATGACATTCGTTGTGCTCAACCTCTTTATATCCGTGATTTTGGTGGCTTTCAATGAAGAGCAACTTCATCCCACTGTAAATCTCTCTTAATTAATTAATCCAGTGCTGTGCTAAATTTTTCACCATTCTAAACCAGTTCATGTTCATCTCTTTTCCCTCAGCCCTCTGAAGAAGAGGAGATCGTGGACCTGATGCTGATGAAGATTTGCAGTCTCCTTGGCATCAAGTGCAAGAAAAAGCAAATTGATGCAGATGCTTCCATGAATACAGCCTCAGTCATATCTTAGAAATCATGCTTGTCTTTATAACCATGTGATAGTCAATGCTTTATTGTAAAATGCTTCTTGGTCTTTGGATACTTGATAATTGTTCTTGAACATTACTATAATCTTAAAAGGCTTTTTCCATTTATCTTGCAGAATGTTTCCATTAGGTCGGTCGGGATGTTTGTCAATGCTATTATTACAAATATTAAGCATGAAATATGGAACTCTTTGTCTAAAAGTTTTTGTCCTACTACATCACTGTATTACATCTATCAACAAGTCAGATTTTCTGAGTGAATATCAGATGAAAACGATTTTCTTGTGGCATAATTCTAGAACAAAATGTGCTGTAAAATGACCATCTGGGAAATTGTTTCAACTAATTCAGTGAACACATTGCTTACAAGTATTGACACACAAAGGGATCTAAATCATATACAACACCAATCCCTGCGGCATAAACAATGCTGTTGCCATTCACTTAAGTCTATTTTTCTAATGCACAAGCTACAGCGTGTTCCAGGATAAGTCCAAGAATACCAGTTGACTCAATGACTTCTATTAAAAAGCGGCCTGTGATTGTTTCTCAGGTCTAATCATCAAATTACTTTAACAGTAAGTTTGTAGACAGTAAGCTCATTCACATAACCATGAAAAAGAAGGAACAAAAAGGCCTGTGAGTGCCCAGCCATTATAAATGTCTAGCTTGTACCAGACAGAAAAAAAACCTAAATCAGTCAGTCTTACAAATAATCAAGTTTGGAACACAAGACTTCTCTTTTCATTGGTGTCCGGCCACAAACCTTTTGCAATTATCAGTATCTGTAATATGTGTTGGAGAGTCTATGGCAGCCTCTAGAACCAAATACAAAATGGTTGTGAAATTTGGCACTCTTATTGGACATAATTGTGGCCATTTTGAGTCTTAATCTCTCCAGAACCTGTTCAGTGCACCTGGTGGTTTCGATTTTCACTCAAACATATTTTCTGCCATTTTGAACTCATCCCATAGCTCTTATCTAATTTTCTTCACATTTAGGTAAGATAATATTGCAACGTCTCTCAAAAGTTAAAACTTTTTGATAGATCAGATCTTCATTCCTGATGCTGAATAGTCACTTTCCTAGTTTAATTTTGCTGCTTCATCAGTTTTCCCTGTTAAATTCAGATGATGCTATGCATTATTGTTCATCTTATTTCAGTGTTTCATTAGAGAACTGACCTACACAAACATGTAGTAGAGAATTAAGAGGAAACAGATGGCTTTTGATGCCATAAAGCCACCAGTGGGCTGATGGACAGTCTGCTCTTCACTACGATAACTCATCTTACAGCTCTTAGCAGATTTTCCCCACATTTGGGTAAGATAATCTTAAGACAACATATATAGTTATCAAAGCTTTTTTGAATAACCAAAACAATTTTGGTATAATGCAGTTATCCTCATTCCTGATCCTGGAGAGCCACTTTCCTACAGTTTCCTACCTGGCTGATTTTTTAAAAATCGTGTCAAATGTATTTGTATACTATATACTATCAATCCAACTTTACATTTGACAATATAATTAATCATGCAGCCGAGATTTGCACTATAATAAATATACTTATTGCTTAAAACGAGTGTACTGTATGTATGCAGGTAAAGTTTGATGTACTATACAGGTGCTGGTTATATAATTAGAATATCATCAAAAAGTTGATTTATTTCACTAATTCCATTCAAAAAGTGAAACTTGTATATTATATTCATTCATTACACAGACTGATATATTCCAAATGTTTATTTCTTTTAATTTTTATGATTATAACTGACAACTAAAGAAAATCCCAAATTCAGTATCTCAGAAAATTAGAATATTACTTAAGACAATACAAAGAAAGGATTTTTAGAAAACACAGTTGATCAACACCAGATGACATAGCACCCCAAACCATCACTGACTGTGGAAACTTTACACTGGACCAAGCAATGTGGATTGTGTGCCTCTCCTCTCTTCCTCCAGACTCTGAGACCCTGATTTCCAAAGGAAATGCAAAATTTACTTTCATCAGAGAACATAACTTTGGACCACTCAGCAGCAGTCCAGTCCTTTTTGTCTTTAGCCCAGGCGAGACGCTTCTGACGCTGTCTGTTGTTCAAGAGTGGCTTGACACAAGGAATGCGACAGCTGAAACCCATGTCTTGCATACGTCTGTGTGTAGTGGTTCTTGAAGCACTGACTCCAGCTGCAGTCCACTCTTTGTGAATCTCCCACACATTTTTTGAATGGGTTTTGTTTTACAATCCTCTCCAGGGTGCAGTTATCTCTATTGCTTGTACACTTACACTTTTTTCTACCACATCTTTTCCTTCCCTTTGCCTCTCTATTAATGTGCTTGGACACAGAGCTCTGTGAACAGTCAGCCTCATTGCAATGACCTTTTGTGTCTTGCCCTCCTTGTGCAAGGTGTCAATGGTCATCTTTTGGAGAACTGTCAAGTCAGCAGTCTTCCCCATGATTGTGTAGCCTACAGAACTAGCTTGAGAGACCATTTAAAGGCCTTTGCAGGCGTTTTGAGTTAATTAGCTGATTAGAGTGTGGCACCAGGTGTCTTCAATATTGAACCTTTTCACAATATTCTAATTTTCTGAGATACTGAATTTGGGATTTTCCTTAATTGTCATTTATAATCATCAAAATTAAAAGAAATAAGCATTTGAAATATATCAGTCTGTGTGTAATGAATGAATATAATACACAAGTTTCACTTTTTGACGATATTCTAATTATATGACCAGCACCTGTATATCCAACATTAAATATATTGTTGGCTGATAACATAGTTTTATATTTCGCGACGACACTGAAGCCAAAGAGTCTGATTAGGTGATTCAATGCATTTAATTAAGAGCAGAAACTAAACTCTGACGGAAAGTGGCTCTCCAGCACCAAGAATGAGGTACCCTGGTGAAACACATCAACAAATGTTAAGGTAGGTGTGAGGCTATATTTTAATGCTTTGGTGCATTTAAGTAAAATTTAGCAATTGTCTGTGTCACAATGCCCTGAGGATATCTAAGCAGTTAGGCACCACAGAACCATCAAAACTTGTCTTAAAAGGGTTAATTCACCCAAAAATGATAATTCTGTCATTAATTACTCACCCTCATGGACCTTTATTGTGGTACTTATATTGCTTTCTACGGGGGAAAAAAATAAAACCTCTTGGACTTAAGATCAAAAGTATCTTAATTTGTGTTCCGAAGAAGAACGAAGGTCTTACGGTGTGGAACAACATGAGGGTGAGTAATTAATGACAGAATTATCATTTTTGGGTGAACTAACACTTTAAATCATGCTACTAATCTCCTTGTATTCTTGGAGGCATGCAGAACAACGCATTACGAATTGCAATCAATGGCATGAACATTTTAAATGAAATTGCCAGTTTTTGCTACTCTTATCATTTTCCAAAGTTTGCTGAGATAAGGAGTTTTAAAATAGTGCTCCACCAGCACTGCACATTTTGGACATCTACTTCCTTGGACGTTCCCAGTCAGGTCATGGAGTGTTAAATAAAGGAAATATCCAAAATGTCCAGTGATAGTTTGAAAAGCCCTGGTTTAGATTTTCACAGTCATAAAACCTGAAAGTGTTTATTTAAGGAAGTTAGGATGTCTTGGTGGTATTACCAAGACCATGCTTTAGGGACCCTTCACAGCTTCATGAAAATAACATCAAAATAATTTTCTCAACCTTACAACATGCATGGTATTGGCGTACTTGGCGACATAATTGCTGCTTGCGGCTATATTCTCTGCTTGCTTCAGTGGGTTTTTACCCACATGGGGTCTAATAATATTGCAAGAATACATAATTACTAGTCAATCACCCCGATAGTGAAGAAAAACAACCAATAAGACATTACTGGAGAAGGCGAACCAATTCAAACCGATTCTCAAATTTAAAGCCGTTTGTTTTTTTAATGTTGTGTATACTGATGGTTCATCCATACATCAACCAAATGCTTGAGACCTCCTCAATTCATGCTCCAATGACTTAAATGACTTACAGTGCTTGTAACAATATCTTTATCCAGATTGAACACCAAGTGCATTTTGTTTGGAGCCTAAAATATCATCATTACAAGCAGCAAATGATTGCCACACACTATTATTGAAGCCCTCTGAACACCAACCATTATAGGAGAAGTCACCGTCCAGGTAACAATGTTCCAAATCTTAAATAGTTTTTAACTGAGTTAAAAAAATTTGCAGTCTGATACAGAAGGCTAAGAGACCTGAACAATATGAAAGTGCTAGTCATTAATTTACAGAGATCAGGCATCACATAGTGCTATGACAAGTATCCAATATGCTACATTTGAATACACGTTGACACCTTACAAATGCCTCTGGTTGTTTGACCAGGCAACTTAAAAATCAAGTGCCTTGGCTAGTTATGTACAATATGAGAATTTTTTTTTTTTTTTTTTTTTTTTTTGATGAAGAAAAACTTTTGACACACTACTGCCAGAGGTATAATCTTGAAAAGGCCCTTTGGCCCATACAGTGACAATGAATTTGACATTACGTCTCAATTTCAATTCATTAGCCCCGTCGTATGTGTGTGGGAGCTGTGTATCGCTCTTAATTTTTGGATTCCATAAGACAACATTGTTCAGAGCTTTATTTTCCCCCCCACTTGCTTAGCGTTCAAGTTCTTGGTTTGTTTTCCCAGGCATTGGTTGCTTTCCCACATCTTCTGGTGCTGTTTAAATTTGATAGTCAGATTGAAGAGTGAGAGAGAAGAACCAGTTCTGGAACCACTACTTCAGGGAGCAACACAAGTGTTTTCATTTCACTACATTCAGTCACAGTTAGAAAGGGGAAGGGGGAAGAGAAGACTCAATTCATCCCAGGGGCGCTGCCACCAAAGTTGAAATTGGATGGCACCACAGGAACTGTGAACTTATATCCTCCGTGCTTCTCAATCATCTTTGATTCTAAAAAACAAATCAGAAACAAAAGGGGGGAAATCAGCAAGCTGAACAAACGGTAACATTTTGGCAGTATATTTAGCGTTTCAAGCCTTTCAGCATGTTTTGGGTCCAAAATTTGGTATAAAACTACCAACATTTTTGGTAATTTTGGTATGTCAAGAGGGGAACAAAACTGCTGCGCAATCAGTTACTCAAACATCTTTTTGGCTCACCATGTGCTGCTCGCCGCTGGTCTGCAAGTGTTGCAATATCCTGAAGTTGTTTTCTTTGTTCCTCATCGAGACATTGCGTGAGCGCCTGGTACCATGCTGGGTCACGAGCCTGGACATCTAGAGGAAAGAGAACAATCTCA
The DNA here is from genome assembly GCA_037101425.1 of Elopichthys bambusa. Taxonomy (NCBI): domain Eukaryota; kingdom Metazoa; phylum Chordata; class Actinopteri; order Cypriniformes; family Xenocyprididae; genus Elopichthys; species Elopichthys bambusa. Next base: position 45,465,502 of record CM074432.1, on the reverse strand, counting down.
GTAAAACGCTCTTTAAAAGTATTAATTTCAAACATAATACAAACTAAAAATCTCATACTCTGTATTATGGCTTTGAAGATCTGGTATTCATCAACGAGGTTGTCCTCGTCGTCCACCGAGGTCGTGTAACCCTCGAGAGCGGTCTCCTCTGCGTCGTCTTCCTCCCAGTCTTCATCATCACCGTCCTCTCCTGCTTGTTTAGCTAGCATTTCAAGGTATTCCTGGCCTTCTTCGTCTATGTCATCTTCATCACTGCCTAACTCCGCTGCACAAGAACACAATGAGCCTCATGTCAAAACTATACATTCAAGTTCATTACACTGAAAAAAAAAACAAAAAAACTCAATATATCAAAAATACCAATTCGCTCGACTTGATATTCGATTTCCTGTGTGACGGATTAACTGGATTTAATACAAGCTTGACTCTTTATTTGATCGGAGAACCAACAATTATCAATTATGATATTTTACTCCAGATTGGATGGACATATATATGGGTCAATGATGTGACAGTCTTTTTTTTTGTCCAAAGGCCTTAATAATAATAAAAAAACGAAAGATGACATTCAAAGTATGTAAGGTGGTACAACTAGATCTCTTTTATTGAATCCAAAAGGTTTTAATTATATTTTGCAACATATAAAAAGGTATTTTAAAGACTTTGAAATGTCAAAAGGTCAATCAGTTTAACCGGCCAATACAGCCATTTCATTTGTGATTAAAATATCTTAAAATGCAATAAATTTATATTTTTTTTTATTCTGGCATGATTTTATAACATCATATCAACATAGTGCAAAAGGGTATTACAATTATATGTAGAAATCGTTGGTTTGTTATGAGAAAATATCCGTAAAAAAATTCATTGATGTCATTCGAAGTAACCAATACAAAGGGACCGTTTTGGATCGAGTCATGCGGTCAATATCATGTGACAGGATGTGACATCATTCAAAGTAACTAACTCTTAACCATTTGAAAAATTCATGTTTTCACTTACTCATACGCATGTCCCGAAACATCACGTCATTTGGTACAACCGCTATAAAACATGGAAAATGTTGTAATATTTTAAAAACTTTTACTAAATAAAATGTTTGACTGTCCTTTTGCTAGCTAGCTAGATAGATACAGCCTGTTAGCATTGTTTGAAAATATCGTCAGTTTTGTCCATCTTGTAAAAAAAGACAAAAGCAGTGTTCATTGATTTTAAAAACCACAATCTCATTAACACTTAAAACCATTAATTCAGAAGACTGAAATACTGCTGCCACAGATAAAAGACTTGTCAAAAACTCATTTACCATTCTCCTCTTCCTCCTCTCCATCCTCTTCATCCTCATCCTCATCATTTTCGTGCTCAGCCCTGCAGGCGTAGGCCCTCTTCAAGCCGTTAAACAGGAGGATGGCTGCGGGAAGGAGCTGACCTGCGACCTGATTAACAGCCTGTGGCCTCTGGTCCAGATCCATGAGCGCACACAGTCCTAACACGCACATCTTTCGATCGTGGAGCCTGCAAACAACAGCAACTGTATGTTACTCTTGCCCTGAGAAATGTCTGAGAGCAAGCAGCTCTTCAGATGTCACCCCAGAAAACGGTATGAAGCGTGTACCCGAGGAAGCAGTCGATGTCTTTGAGCCACTGGGAGATGAAGTGGTTTGTGATGGGCTCAGTGTTGTTGGGGAAGCGTAGATTCTCCAGCGTGTTGAGGAGCAGAGAAGGACTGTAATAGAGTGCAGCGATGGCCACCTGCAGACACATGGTCCTCAACTCGCTGGTCTTCACTTCACGCGTCAAACGCTCCAAAGCGGTCGTTACAAACAAGGGCACCACCTGCAGGAATGGACACCAATGTGAATGTGATGTGAAATAGTCATAAAATTAAAAAAATTTTTTTTTAAATGTTTTTGTTAAGTATCATATTTAATACATCAGGCTTTTATGCTAATATTGTAAAATATAGGAGAATATGAGGCTTATACTTGAGGGGAAAAAGGTTGGCCAGCAAAACTGATCATGTCGATAATTTAGAGGCCTTAGAAATTTGTGTATCAAATACGATATAGTACGTTTAATAGGGTTAACATCATGATCAGTATATTTTTCTAATAAAATGAAGGCCCTAAGAAATGGGTAACAGTTCAGTGACTGCAAAATTTTATATTGATTTTATTATTATTTATAATAACTTACTGTTTTAGGCATGGTAACACACAATACGGTTCATTAGTTAACATTAGTTAACATGAACTAATGAACTGCACTTATACACCATTTATTAATCTTTGTTAATGTTAATTTCAGCATTTACTAATACATTATTAAAATCATGTTAACATTAGTTAATGCACTGTGAACTAACATGAACGAACAATGAACAACTGTATTTTCATTAACTAACGTTAACGAAGATTAGTTAGTTCATGTTAGTTAATACATTAACTAATGTTTACCTAATGAACCTTATTGTAAAGTGTTACCTTAGGCATATTATGCAGAAGATGGTTAGCCATTTTAGAAGAAAAAAAAAAAAAATTGCATCCCTGATTTTCATACATCACTACTGGAAAGGCAAACTGACCATGGATATAAAGATCAAGAAACACACCTGGTCAATACCACGACCTTTGCACTGTAGAATGATGACCTCCAAGAGCTTGGCCGCATGGCATTCTGGGTCCTCTCCTGGGTCTCCTGACAAAATCTGATTGGGCGCACACAGTCTGATTAATACACAAAGCCATTCTGCCACACTTTCTTAAAGTCAAGGACGTTTCAGTAGCACTTTATTTTACAGTCCTGCTTTACAAGTATGTACTTACAATAATAACAGGATATTAACCCTGAAGCTGACCCTAAACCAAACCTTAATCCAAATAAAGTACAAGCAGTTACCTTATATTTCTTAGTACTTTCTTTGTACATACACTGTTAGTGCATGTACTGCGTAAAAATAAAATTGCAACTGACTTGTTTTGGTTTGTATTAAAGTAGAAGGACTGCTGTACCTTTTTGCACATACTGTAGATTACTTCAAGGTATTTGGTGTCAGACAGGAGCGTGTCTGTGTCAACTGTGATGTAGTTATGGAGAAGTGGCATCATATCTGAAACAAAAAAGGTACATGAATTGTTACTCTCAAATCTGACTCTCAAATGATTTTACATTTTGAACTTTAGTTAGTGGGTATGTTGCTATTTGAGCATAAACATCATCTGCAAAGTTACGACACTCCAAGTTCAATGCAATATTTTCTTTTATAGAAATCGCTTTTTAAGGACTACATCAAACTGCTGGTAGGGACTACAACGAGATTCTTCCCGGGTCGGTGACCTCACTAACCCTAAAATTTACATAAACTCTGCCCCCGGGAACAAGATTCTCCAGCTTTGTTGTTGTTGAGCAACCGAAGCGTGAGTTGTTAAAGCTCCGCCGTCTTCTGGAAAGGGGGCCGGGAGCAGCAGCTCATTTACATTTAAAGGGACACAAAAACGACAGGTTTTTGCTCACACCCAAATAGGGGTAAATTTGACAAGCTATAACAAATGATCTGTGAGGTATTTTGAGCTGAAACTTCAAAGACACATTTTAAGGACAAAAGAGACTTATATTACATCTTGTGAAAAGGGGCATAATAGGTCCCTTCTGAAGTAAAAAAGGTCACATTTCCCAACCAACGGAAAACTGTAATCTCCCTGACATTTACAGTTGGCCGAGTGAACGCGCAAAGTAAACGCTAGTCTCTGCATTACCTGTGAAATAGTCAAATCCGTCTTGTTGGAAGACCTCATAGACCAGAGGGAGCAGCTGCCACATCTGAGGAGACACCTGCTGACACGTCAGACTGTGGGCCAGGGACAGGATCTCCTCGTAGAACTCTGGGGAAAATTAACCCGAAACAATGAACAGAGCCAAAAAGGTCACACAAAACAGGCTTTCCCACTAGTGTGCGAAACTCACCAAGAACGTGCTGCTGCAGGACTGTGCCGATCACCTGCAGACAAATGCCCTCTAACTGCTGGGTAATCTGAAATCAATCAATCAGCGTTATTGCACAGTAGCAGGCCTTTAATCCATCATTTGTTACCAATTACAGACCATAGAACATAACTTTATTTAGGTGAATAATATTCACATAAACATATAATGAATGTCACATTTATTTGTGGCTTTTATATAGTGTTTGGTGATGTATATTAGGGGTGGGAATCTTTAGTCACCTCACGATCCGATCCCGATTCTGGGAGTCACAATCCGATTCCAAAACGATTCTTGATTTACTTTTTTCTTTTAATAATTAATTAAAATTTAAAATCTTAATCCTTACAAAGTGCACGCCTCTCACAGGCCATCCTGTGCAATGAAGCCCGCGATTGTCCTTTGTGATTCGATTCAACCTTTTTCCGAACTTTATGAATGATCATTTTGCGGAAGGATCGAGTGGTGTATGTGCGTGAGGAATTGGAAGCAACCCGGGTGTTTCTAAAGCACACACCGCGTCAATGCGCATCTGAATAAAAACTATAAGCTCAGAATCGTTGGAGAGAGAATCGCGATTCATCCATGGATCGATCTTTTCTCCCACCCCTAATGTATACTGAACAGTATATATACTGTATATCTAATGTTCTTCACTGTATATCTAATGTTCTTCCATAAATAAATGACATTCATACATATTTAAACATGCATTCAGTTCAAATTCATATCAAACGGATTAGCATGAAATTGTATACAGTGCAAAGAAGGCATCTGCTATATAAATATAAAATGTGGATAGATTTCCACAAGGCTATTTAAAGACAGTTGTGCTTTTGTACGAGTTTGTGGGCAGCTAGAACTAATTTAGCTGGGTGCTACAGGCCAGAGAGACAGGAGGAACTTCTACAGCCCATGTTTCTATTTTCTCACCTCTTTATGGTCCTCCACTACACTCAGCAGTGTGTCAATGGTGTTGAGGATGCCCATGGCAGTCACTGCTTTATCATCACCTCCTTCCTCATCAGGACCCGTCTGGATCACTTGGTTGAAGGTCATGGCCTGAGAGAGGAATAGAGCTTGAATGTTTACTTCAGAGATGATTTTTACAAATTTTATATATACCCCTCGCACTTCAGGCTTTAAGCCATTTTTAAGAAAAGGGATAAGTTAAATTATAGGATTTATATTCTTGTAAAATGTATGATTGTGTTTTAGAGTTGTCAAAAGTACAGACTTCGGTACCAAGTCAGTACTGAAATTTTTAAAATATGCGACAACTAGCATTTTGAGTGCTGTTGAGTGGATTCTTAAACACCTCTGATTGGCTCAACAGATGTGTAGTACTGAAGTATTCAGATGAAGTATTTATCATTGTAGCCAATCACAGATGTTGATCTTTACAAAAACGGCAGATGCGCTGAATGAAAATGAAAATTCAATTTCTGACAGTAGAAGGCGCTTATGGAACAGCAGAAATACAGCGGTTACCCTGGTTACCTCTGTACACAAAGCAACGATACAACGAAACACTACTTTATTAGGTATTAGATGGAGATAATATGAAAAGAAAATGCCATCCAAGTGTGAGCCTGTAGAACGCGCAATGTTTTTTTACTTTCAAATATGCAGCGTTCATGTTTAAATTGCCTTCTGAAATGAATAAACCACATTAAGCCATATTGCGATTCCCCTTTTTTTGGCCCAATTTAGGACCTCTTGAAAATATATTTAATACTTTTTTTTTTTTATACCATTCAAGGTCCAGAAAAGTAGTAAAGACATTGTTAAAATAGTCAACATGGCTACAGTGGTTCAACCTTAATGTTACGAGTGACGAGAATACTTTTTGTGCGCAAAAACAAAAGTTGAATAAAGTCATTATTTCTTTTGTTTTTGTGCACAAAAAGTATTCTCATTACTTTATAACATTAAGATTGAAACACTGTAGTCACGTTAACTATTTTAACAATGTCTTTACTACTTTTCTGGACCTTGAATGTGGTAATTGCGTTGCTTTCAATGGGGAATTAAAAAAAAACAACTTTGATTTCATCAAAAATATCTTAATTTGTGTTCTGAAGATGAACAAAGGTCTTGTGGGTTTGGAACAACATGAGGGTGAGTAATTAATGACAGGAAATTAATTTTTGGGTGAATTAACCCTTTAGTTTTATCAAATTTAAAGACTTTAAGGACCTGCATGGACCCCGTTTTAAATTAATCATAAAACAGTTCTTACCAAATGCTGGGTCATCTCCACAGCGATTGGGGTGACCTCCTCACTGTACTCACAGATCATCTTCTGGATGACGTTGGTAAGATCGTCATTCTCAGTCTCACGCACGATTTGGAGGAGGGCCTGCATCACGGGCCGGATGTGGGGGGTGATGTAATCTTTGGCTGATGGGAAGAACAAACAGCCATCTCAAATAAACGCTGGAGATTGAAGCAGGAGACAGAAAAAGAGAAATGAGTGAAATCTGCACCTTTCTCCTGATTGCTGATGAGGACCTGGAGAGCGATGGCAGCCTCCACTTTAACAGGCATCTCATTGTCGTTGATCAGACACAGGCGGGTGAGCTCAAGGGCTGTCTGCAAGTTCTGGTCATTCTTGAACTTGACCTCGCAGAAGTAATGAAGCACCCAGCAGGCCTAGAGACAGTTACCATGAAGTAAGACAAGTCGACAGTGTTTGCACCAATCAAGATTGAATTATTCTTTAATAACGTAAGAGTTAGTGACTGCAATGAGCACATCTCTCACCCTGGCTCTCATGTAACCCAGCTCACTGCGGAACAGAGGAAAGACGTGATTCTGCAACATGAACTCCATCTGGTCTTTGTAGATCTTCCTCTGATTGAAGAAATAAAAATCATCAATACAACTACTCAAAAAGCTGCATTGGTTATTCTAGGCTGGATGGAAAATTATTTGCATGCATTTTTAAATTTAAACATCAGAAAACAAGTTTTATATAACGCAAAATCACCTTGAGAAGAATCTCAGCCAGTGAGCCAATCATATGAAGAGCACCGTCTTTTTTCCTGGGGTCAGAGGCGGGTTCAGTGAGGATCTGATAACAGAAGCCCATGGACTTCTGCAGCACCTGTTATACAACAAGAAAGTTAACATATGATTCTAAACATCTCATGATTCATGTTATGTGTAGGTTTTGTAGGAGACTATGGAGGCTGGCCAGTGGTGGACAGTCGTTTAGACGGCACTGGGCCAGTACTATGATCTCCAGTGGCTCTGTGGCTGGGAATGTGGCGTGAGAACCATCCCACAGCCTGTAAGACACAGACCGGTGATGGCACTAAACGCAGACGGACACTACGCACACCGTCCACCCACAGCCAATCGACTAAAGTATCAAAAAAATCCAAGTCTATCAGTCAGTTTGGAAAGAAATCTGATCTCCAAAACACCTTTTTTTATATCCTCAATTCTGAAAACATTAGTCAAGTTGCCAGACATAACTGAATGTATCGCTGTCCAGATAATATAAGGATACAATATTATCTATTGTAATATAGTACTTAGAATAATACTTCCATAATATTTAGGGCGTTTTCACACCTATAGATTGTTTTTTTTTTTTTTTTTTGGTTCCGAAACAGGGAAACTTAATTAAACAGGGAAACTTCCTAAACTTAATTTGTTATAACGTTGCATTTTCTTTTTGGTTTGGTTTCACAAGGAAACATTTCAAAGCGTACCAAAATGCGTCAATGCAAGATCACATGCAAGTAAAACTATCCTCTTATTGGTCAAGGTTTCCCCTGTAACATTCATCAAGATGATTGACAAGTTCGCTCCATGAGCTTATTGTGGCTTTATTTGTAACTGTCAAGACACATGCAAACATTATACAAATGTAGCAGTCATTCCAGCTGTTAAATGATATACTACATTATTATTATTATTATTATTAATGCTGCGGTAAATTCAAACATGCTTTCTCTGGATCTCCCAGCACTGTCTAGTAGGCTAACTGTGTCGAGACACACAAACACTATACGAATGTTGTAATTCAGCAGAGCAGGAATCAAGGCTTCGTTGGGACAGCATTCTCACAAGGAGAAACGCAATTACACAACATCTTAAGATGAAGAGGCACTCTTTGGTTTTTAACTGCGGTAATTAATGTGGTCACTCACAGAATCAGACACTACTGCATTTTATATAACATTTCCCATTATGAATTATGATATCATTTGGTTCGTTGGGTCTGATTGCTTTCACAGTTCAAACGAAACACCCCAGAGTTTGTTTGTAATCGGCGTGAATGAGGTGGTCTCGGAGTGGCTGTTTTGGTGCGGATCCGAGCGCGATTGCCGTGTTCACATATGCCTAAACGAACCGAACCCAGGGAGAAAACATACCAAGTTCCAAAACAAATGCTCTGGTGTAAAAGCTCCCTTAAAGACTCATATCATATTTGTAAAGAGACATGGCCATTGTATAACTCATCTACACAAGCAGTTTGTGCTTGAACCTTGTATATGTATATAACATTACAAAGAAAGGAAAGAGCTTCATCTGAATGAGACACACAGCTCTTTGAGACGACAGACAAGCTCTTTCCACCTGGCGTCAGAAGCTCCTAACAGTTCTGCTGAAGGAGCAGCAGGGCGCTGATTGGATACATGAGTGTTGGCAGTAAGATATACATGAAATTCAGCCAAACAGTCACATCATAGGCCTCAAAGTGCCAGATGGTACTTCCAAACACCCACCTCCTTCCTTTTGTTGCAAGCGGTGAAGAGAAGCGTCTGAGCTGCAGTGGTTGGGGAGATGAAGTCTTCAAAAACATCTAAGAGGAAGCAGAAAGAGAAAGCATGAGATCGATCTGGTTTTAGTGTTTTATTTGGCAAGAATTTTTTGGTGGTTCAGAAAAATATTGTGCTGCTCTAACCAAATTTCATGCGGATGTACTCGTAAGGGTCTTCCTGCCACAGCTCTTCATCACTGTCTGTGTAGCACATGAGAGGGAACACCACATCCTGAATGATTCCCTGAAACCAGACAACAAGAACTTGTTGGTATATTGAATAATTAAGTCACAATGATTTAATAGAGTCACAATTTAATTTAGCTAGTTAACAACAGAATTATGAAAAACCTCACCAATTCATTTCTGCAAATAAGTTTTTCTGAACTGTCAACTACATGTAAGTTATATACTTTATTGTATATTCCTGTCAAAATAACAGTTCATTTGGAATTATTCAGCTTTTAAGAACAAGCAGAAGATATGCTGGTTTCTCTGGTAGTGGGCGGAACTAATGTGTATGCGGCAATCTCATTGGCTGGCGCGAAAAAAAAAATTACTAGCCAATGGCAAGGTGTGTGAAGGGGGTTGAGAGAAATATAAATATTGATATTCAGATTGATAATTGAGACCTACATCTATTTAGCATAATTTTTCATAAGAACTTAATTATGAAAAAACCCTTTTATTTGTACCAAGTCAAACAAATGCTTTGCATTATGTAAAACAACATCTACATACTTGTATGTGTGGCTTTAGGTTCTTCCAGGTGACGGCGTGTGCGATTCCCTGGTTGATGTAATTCAGTGTCTGCTGCAAGACTCTAGGAGCCACGTATTGCTTTTCCTTATACTGATACAACACCTTCAACAGTACCTATCAGAAACAAACAGTCAAAAGTTCATCAGTTTTCAGCACACGTCATATCAACAAACCCACTGAACAAGCTATTGACGACTCCTGTTTACCTGCTGTGCAGCCACGGCATAACCCTTGAGGAAAAGCTCTGCAAACTCTGTGTACTCTTTGGTTGTGTTGCCAGGGCTGCCATACCTTGGGGCAAAAAACATGCATGAAAATCCAGTAAGGGTTTCAAACACACAAGACCTTCCACTGAAAATAACTAATCGAGTGTTTCCAACTGCTCAGCGTGGGTTGAAATTCAAATGGACCATGAGTCATCTGCGAAAGCTTCATATGCAGCGCTCGAGAGGAAGTGATGTTATGTTAGTACCGTACCTCTCGAAGAGCCGGGCGAGGATGTGAAGCGCCCACTTCTTGCACTTCCACCAGGGCTGCTCAGGCCTTTCGTCTTCATCCACCTGAAGTGTCTCCTGCAAAGCCACACAAAAGCACTTTAGATGATCATGCATCAATCAGGGAGGCAAAACTGAACATTGCATACTATTAAAAAGTATGGGAAATTGAACAAAGTCAGTACGTTATTCTGAACGTCGATTTGTGATCTTTAGGTAGAGTTTATTGGCTTTTGTAGGAGACTATGGAGGCTGGCCAGTGGTGGACGGTCGTTTAGACGTCACTGGGCCAGTACTATGATCTCCAGTGGCTCTGTGGCTGTGAGTGTGGCATGAGAACCGTCCCACAGCCTGTAAGACACAGACCGGAGACGGCACTAAACGTAGACAGACACTACGCACACCGTCCACCCACAGCCAATGACGGACACTTTCAGAAAGTTATGACCTACCCTTCAATTACACTAAACACCCATGTCAGCCCGAACACAAATGGCAAAAAATAGTGATGCACTCATTACAGAAACCAAAATTAAAGATTTAAAGTTATTATAGTTAATAAAGTTTTAAATATGGATATTATTCTTACTAAAACCCATCACTTCACTTCAGAAGGCGTTTATTAACTCCCTGAAGCTATATGGATTATTTTTATGATGGATGGATGCATTTTTGGGGGTTTTCGAATAAAAACAAGAAATCAATACATTCAAACTAGCCCCAGTTATACAGTTGATCCTAGTTTATCCACGACATGTGCACAAAATAGATGGCGACAGAGCCAAAACGCACCATTGGAGAGGCGCTAATAAAACAGTCTTCAAAACGGTTTAGACCAAAACCGAAAATTAATTTGTTACAAGACAAATGTGTAAATGTGTACATCACTTGCAAAAATGACAAGTTATGATAAAAGAAGCAAATCCTTACTGGAGGAACATCTCTGTCCACAACGGTCTTCAGAATCTCCATCCACTCAGTCAGATTCTGGCGATTGATCAGCTCCAGAGGGAGATTGTACTGTAAAAAGACCAATCAATTAATGCGAATCCCAAAAAAAAAAAAAAAAGAAAAAAAAAAGCTGCTTTCTGGATAAACTGTCAGCTTCAATATTACAGAAATGATGGTAGTACCTGGAAGAGAGCGTAAAGGATCTTAAAGATCTGTTTCTGAACCAGGGCAGAGTCACCGGAGGGGTCTGGCAGAAGCTGTATGAATCGGTCCTTCAGCATGGGCATGAAGATCTGCATGGCAGCGACCAGCGGCTGGCGCTCCTCAGGTTTCTTATACCTTAAAAGAAATTTAAAAAAAAAAAAAAAAAAAAAACAGATTTACATCAGGACACCAGAACCGGTGGTAGTGCCGCAGCTCACACTGACTGCCCAAATCCATTTTTGGTATACCACTCAATTCAGTTTAGTTTTTTGAACCATAAAAACAAAAAAAACAAAACCAAATCAATCAAATGTGGTTTGAAATCCGATTTGTTTTTAGACTTTTTTTTTTTTTTTTTGGAGACGATATACAATTACAATATATATACAAAATATGAAATACAAAAATGAGTATGGCTACGTTTGTTTGTAGATTTAGATTTAGATATTCAGATATTTATAGAACTAAACCTAATATTGAATGAACGAAGCACAAAACAATGTACAGCAAAGCCCTAAAACAGACAATCATCATAAATTGCAATTATTTCTTAGACTCTTAATCGTCAGCCAAATTGTGGCCCTAGCGACATGCACATTTAAGTCAATAAAGTGCATGTAAATTATCATGTAAATGCCTTAAATCCTTTTATCAAGACAATGTCACAACACTTGTGGCTAAACCCAAATAGAGGACTTGAATTTCTGGCCATTACCTTAATTTTGCTTTGACCAAACACCAGATACATGCGGTATTGGCTTATTCAAGATGCAGGTGTCAATTTTGGTTAAAATAGAAAAGCACAATTTGACAATCTTGTAAAGCGTAAACTAGGGCTGCACGATTAATCACAATTAACATGAAAATCGCGCTTAAACAGATTGGCTAAATGCGATTATGAAATCGCAAAGGCTGCAATAATTTTTTAAAAATAAAATCGCTTGACAGTGAAGTATGGTTCTGTGATCAGTAGTAAATGCTGCTCCATCTGAAAGCACAGAGTTTGAGTCGCTTATAACCTGCATTTGCAAAAGCAACAAGCGTCAAACATCTTTCCAAACATGAGAAGCATTTATGAATCTCTCATCTAAAAAGCAACATTTAATGTTTTTACTTTAAACTCACTTCATAACGACAGTTGTTTGAAAACATCCTTCTGTGGCTTCTTACACAGAAAAGGCACAACATATTTCATAGTATTCTATACAGTGATAAAGGATATGCCGGTTAGAATTGCATTATAAATATACTTTATCATCATGAAGATAACCGAGAAAGCTTGAAGAACTATTGTTAGAATTGATATAGTCGTAGTCGTGTGTTTGAGTCATGTTTAATCACTCAAAGCGTTTCAATCTTCTGTTAATTCAGCTACAGCGATAGCATGACTCTGGCTTTCAGATGGAGAAGCATTTACTACTAATCACAGAGCCATGCTTCACTGACAAGCTGCGCATAAAAAAAAATATTTAAAAATGTGCAGCCTTTGCTAAATTGTGTGCGGTTTAATTTCGATTAATCGTGCAGCCCTAGTGTAAAAGCTGTTTTCTTGGGTTGCAGACTTGCAGTTGTTGAACAAAGCAAGCATGTTGATGCCTATGTCACCACTACAACCAACGTAGATACAACAGAAACTGAATGCACTAACAAATACGATTGGAGCAACTGTATATTCAAATCACACACTCAGCACCAAAGCCTGGTTTCTCAGAAATCGTGTTCAGACTGAACTGTGACCGTTTCATGCCTCTCTTACTCGTAATTCTTCACCAGCTGGTAGAGGCACAGCAGGATGCCCAGCCAGCATGCACTGTTGTCAGACTGCAGGTAAAAGCCAATCTTGTCCACGATAGCCGTCCATCTACTGGGGTAGTCGTGCTTGATCATATGGTGAATGCAAGTTGTGAGTTGCACTCTGTGAAAGTGAGTAATTAAAAAAAAAAAAAAAAAGGTTAGAAAAGAAAGTGATCCTTCATCCCTCCCCACCCCATGAACATGTAACGGTGTGTCACCTGATGCGCTCTGGGGATTGGATGATGGCCTCCACTATGTTGTCTCGAATGAACTGCCTGTCCTCTTCGGGGATGTTACTGGTAGGTGCTTCAGTGTTTGCACTATCTCCTTCACTCCAGTACTGTGTCACCATGTTCTTCAGGTAGATCACACCTGAACGACAATGACAGAGGTCAGAGACAGCATGCCCAGGGCTGACTTTTTTTAGTCACATTTGTAAAATGCATTTAGGAATGTATGCTAATAAAAAATTAGTCCTTGCGGTCCTTAAGATAATGAAATTTAGGCCTGGTTTCACAAACAGCGCTTAGACTAAGCCAGGATTAGGCCATTTAAGTAGCTTTTATAAACATGCCTTATAAAATACGTTACTGGTGTGAATTGAGACAAAACAATGGCACGGACATATTTTAAGATACGTCAGTGCAAGTTGCTTTCAGTTAAAACAGCTCAAACATGCATTTTAGTCTGGGATTAGACTTAAGCCTGGTCTGTGAAACTGGGGGTTAAGGTCTAGAAAAAGTTTCAAATGGTGTAACAAAATGTCTTAATTATCTTTGTAAGAGGTCTTAAATATGGGGTTGAAATCAAAATACAGTCTAAGTTAAGTCTAAGGAGTGTCAATCCCTTGAGGCCGCTTCAGTCCCAAAGGTTATGCTTGGATTGGAATACTAATATAAAGGTGCGATCATGTTAGTGAAATTTTGGCAATATTTGCTGCAATAGAGCAGCTATGTATGAAGCACAACTCACAGAAGTCACTTTCAAATCAGGCAACTTTCTGTTCGTCAGTGTGGCGGTTTCGCGTTCACAACCCAATGCGAAATCAGATTGGGAAAATGTATCACCTTCACACATCAAATCACATTTTGCCCACAAAAATTTCACAGAACGGTAAATGTGATCGCACCTTAATGCATTCTGAAAAATATATATAGTGGCATGATAGCACGCCATTCTGAACATATTTGAAAACCTGTTGGCCTTGAAACCTAGCCCAGCTAACACAAAGAAAGGCTGAGGTTAACATGCTTGAATGCCCACATGATGTCAAGAAAGCCTGAGCTATGTCAGGAACTCAATGCAGCTGTGCATCTGTTGAAAAACCCCCAGCAGGTGTACTTGAGGCCTCGCCAGAGAGCAGCTTTAATTCCATTCACACAGATTAACCACAAACGCTCATGCATTTGGGCACTCATAGGGCTCTATGATTTCCACGATCTGGAAAACTTGGAATCTACTGTGCAACGGTGAATGTCACAGAATTTAGCACATTTTGAATGAATAGATCAAAAGTAGGGCTGTACATTTAATTCAACTGCAATATGGACTAGAGTCGTGAACGTTAAACTTCAAAAAGACCATTTAAATATGAAGTCTGCATGTCTGTGTGAATGAATGCCATGGTTTTGTCAACTACACATACTGATGCACGTGAGGCTCTGTGTTTTCAGCGTCTGCCATCTCAATATATGAGGACATGAACATCTCCAGAGCGGTGACAATTTTATTTGGGGGGGGAGGAAAAAGAAAAAAAAAAAAAAAACCACACATATTTATTTATTTATATATATACACACACTATATATATATATATATATATATATATATATATATATATATATATATATATATATACACTCACTATATATATATATATATATATATATATATATATATATATATATATATATATATATATGAGAGGTACATTCTACTGTACAATTGTAATGTTTGGCAGGTTTTCATGAAGACCTTTGAGTGTGTAATGTAATGTAATGAGATATATATATATATATATATATATATATATTTATTATATACATATACACACACACACATACACACAAATATTTTATATACACACAAACACTCAAAGGTCTTCATGAAAACCTGTCAAACATTACCATTGTACAGTAGAATGTACCTCAAAGTAAAATTAATAAATTTCATTTTAACAGTAAACCTGTTGTGCAGCATTTTGTTTGCCAAAACAAAACATTTAATCTATTAAAATGTAATCAAATTAAACAATTCCTTTTTTTGTTATGCCTTCATTTGATTACCACCATTTGTGTAAGTACATTTTCATTAAATCATCAATCCAGAAAAATTAAAACAACAAAAAAACATTTCATATTATTTTCCATCTATTATCTATTGTCGTCCAAGCAAATGTTACGTTGTTTAAGTTTTATGGATTCAACTGGTTTGATCATTAAAATTCAATTAACTTTAAAACAGAATCTAGAAGTTAGATTAAAATACATAGAATTTGGAAAAACAATTTGAGGGGATAAAAAAAACCCCAAAAAACATTTCAGTCTATTTTTTGATAAACTTTTAATAAATTGTTAAATTGTATACGTTTCATGATTTCAATTTATTAGACATGGTTTTTGATTACTAATGTTTAATTTAACCGTTAAATTTGAATCCAAAAAAAATTAAAATAAAGAGGAAAAAAAAAAAAAAAGCAGCATCTGGAGACTCCGCCTCTTCTAGTTGTAAAATTAATGATCATTCCTCACAGGCAGCCAGACCACGTACGTGGAATACAGTCTGTGAATGGTTTAAGCACACAAAGATGTCAGCGCGAGTGCTGAATATGTTACCAGAATTAGCTGACATTGAGGACGAGTCAGACCCGAGACAATCAAACAGCAGACTGATGGCAGACGGGTTCATAAAGCCGGAAGAGAGTAATCCTGCCTGCTGCTGCTGAATCAGCAACTCTTCTCATGTCTCCCTGTCCCCAAATCTACACCATGATCTGCAATTGGGCATGTGGTCACTGAACTGACAAACAGGTGGTCCCCCCCCCTCACCCTTTTAATTATTTCTAGTTTGATTCCATGATATGAAGGATTGGTTCTTAATACAGTGATGACAAGCTCACCCAGCCACTTCAATATAATTGGAGTAAATTTAAGTCAGATGATGCATCATTGGCACATGCTGCGCAATGCAATAAATAAAAGCCCTGAGTGGAGTATGTGAAGACCATTTTTCTTGTCAACCACCTGACAGTTGTGTTCACGGTTATCAATTTTCTTCATGCAGAAAGAGTCCTATTAAATCCAGTGTATTATTTCCCAAATTGTGCAGTTTTAATTGTTCTAAATTGGGTTTCCATGGTTTAACTAAATATTAAATCAAAGAGCATTTCTAATCAATTGTAATAAAACTTAATTTTAATAAATTATTAATTGGTTAAATTAACAGTATAATAGGGCCCTGTGACATGATTAATTTTCCCGGTTTCTGCATTAACAGAAGTAATCAAAGTAATTCATAAACCTTTACAACATAATTTTCATTTTTTTGTCAAATTGTTGCACATTTGAGGTTTACTGTATGACTTAAAGGTTGAAAAATTCCTTAAACATTGTTAAATAAAATACATAAAGAAACTGTGCCGCTCATTCACACTGAGACATGCATGTATAAACTTTATATTTCTCTTTGCAGTTTAAGAATCACAATTTAATCAATTGTACAGCCTTGCTTTTGATTTATTAATACAAATTCCATTACATTCAACATTAAATTGTGTTTTTTAATGACTGGAAAGTTATGATTCTGTCCACATTCTTTTGCATTACAGAAATCACAGGGCCCTTTGATGAAGAAAAACAGCTCATTTAAGAATGACACAGTATCCATCAAGTTCTTTCTACAATACTAAGAACACAATCTATTTTAAGAATGTACTGAGAGCGCCCCTCCTAACTCAGTTATGTTTTTCTTCATAGTGGTTATGTTGTGCAGTCACAAAAGAAAGTTTGGTAGGGATTTTCCTGCATTCCTGCAAGATTTTCTTGATTATTTTCTGTGACAATACCTGCCGTTCTGACAGCCGGCTGCTCCAGTGAGTGTCTGTGTAAGCGCTCTGTGAAGGTTTCTATTTACAATGTGTTTTCACAGTGTTGAGCATTGTAGCCAATCACAGACATCTGTGTCGAGCACGTGAACGCGATGGCCAATCAGATGCGTTTAAGTTAGTCAGAATATGCTCAACAACACTCAAAACACTGGAGGTTTTTCTTCAGCGTGAGTTCTGCACGCTCGTGAATCCTTTTATTATAACCAACAATATACAAACATGATCTCAGTAAGAGATTCATTACACAGCGTAGACAGCTTCACTGATTATAACGGGAGTTTTGCAGTGTTTTAGTCATTATAATGGCAGTGATCTTTACTGTATATAAAATTTTTCATGCTGCTGACTACACATTGCAAAGTTTCTGAATTGAGATCCATATTTAAATGCGCGATTGAATCCAATTCACGATAACCATGGCAATGGAAGGAAGAAAATCTGATACTGTGTGACAAATGATCTGTGCATTAAAGAGATTTTTCAACCCAAAATAATTGTCATTTTTTTCACCCTCAAGCTGTTCTAAAGGTGATGATACATGGGGCAACTTTCTGAGCAATGTTGCCGTCAACGGGCAACCTGGTGAGACACAGGGCAACGGACAGTTGGCAGCAACCAATCAGAGAGGAGCAAATCAGTTGCCAACCCAATAAATACTTTATTATAAAACACTTGTTAGGCACTATTTCAACTTTACAAATATTTTCTTTGTTTTATTAAATATAAATGCCTTTCTGATCTGATTTGTGATAGGGAAAAGGGAGAAGCGTATTCGAACCCACGTCAATCATGTCGAAAACTACTTTCATGTGCCATATGCCCTACAGCCTACAGACGTAAATCAGAACGTGTCTTTTTAGTATTTAACTGAAAACATTTGATGGCGAAATTACAGCCTGCGCACATTAAATTGGACATCTGTTTGTATTTTAAGCATTAAATGAGGTTAATTCCCTGTTTTGGGTTGACAAATGACAACTTACCAGCGTAAAAAGATGCAAGTTCACACTCCTTTTCTTCGCTGAGAGGCCGCCATCTTGTTTGATTTTTTCTGAAATCTCCAAGCCGGTCATGTGATCGGCTGCTAGCATTCTGATTGGAGGATCTCAAAAAAAAAAAATTGCCCATAACCAATCTAAAGTATCCAGATAGTAATTTGTTGCTCATTCTAAATGGGAAAGTGCCCAAGCAACACTGCTCAAAAAGTTGCCCCGTGTATCATCATCACCTTTAAAAACAGCATGAAGTTCTCTTCTTCTGTTGAACATAAAGGATGATATTTTTAAGAATGTGGTTAACCAAACAGTTACTGGTCCACACTGACTTTCATGGTATAGGAAGACTACACTATGGAAGACAATGGGGAGCAGAAACTGTTTGGTTTCCCACATTCTTCAAAATATCTTATTTTGTGCAAGAAATAAATGACTACAGGTTTGGAACAACATGAGGGTGAGTAAATGACAGAACATCCCTTTTTGGGTGAACTATCCCTTTAAGTCTTGGAGTTTAAATGCAAAATAATAGACCTGCCATTTTTTCTATGTAATGTGTTACTTTGTTGCTCATTCAATCACTAACTGTTCAAATAAGTCATTGAGTGACTTTTTACATATAAATGTACAGTTTTTGAATATAAAATGGTTCTAAGCCACCACTGAAGACCATTTTTGACCCAGGAAAAACCCTGGACTTATATACAAATTAAAATGTAAATTCCTGGAACAGCTGAGAAATTTCTATGTAATGTAATAACTACACCCCTGGCTTCAATGGCAAATGTATGCAGTCTGTGTGTGTGTTACTCAAACACACAATGACAGAATGTCTCAGCTCCGTGTCAACATATGACATCTGATACTAAAGGCGGAACAGGGACGCTCACAGAGTGTCAGCGAGAAGGTGTGAATGTGCAGTTCAACGCCTGAACATCTTGAATAGTATGACAGTAACATTCTGAGTAACACTGAATTCTGCAGAGGAAGGGACGAGGATGTAGGTCTTAAAGAGTCAAAACCGTACCTGCTTGCCTTATAGGCAAATCCAACTGATCCGACATGGTCACCCGCAGTAGTGTAGACACAAAGTTCACCTGGCTGTGGCCCTGTGGAGAGGAAAACAATCAAAAATGGAATAAATGCACAATTTCACTTGCCATAACACATCTGACTGAATCTGGATGATTTAAGCTACAGCTTTGTGTAGATCAGTTATTATAGTTTTATTAATTATATTTTATTTTTAGTTTGTTAATTTTAGTTTATTTTTTAGTAATTGTCATGTGCTTGTCATTTTACTAGGGTTTTTTTTTTGTTGTTGTAGTAAATAATGCTATTTATTTATTTTTATTTCAGTTTTAGTTTATTTCCAATGAATAATTGGAGTGCTCCAAACTTAAAACTTATTTCAGTTTATTGCCAAGGCAACATTTCTAATTTTTAGTTTAAATTTTTCAACTAATATATTTTATGTCTATACATTTCAATTAACAAACGTTCTTAATAGTTTGTTTATAATAACCCTGGTGTAGATTAATAACCATTTAGGTGTAAAAATGATTTAGGCTGCATGACAATTAACTTAAGTGATACTTCCCAAAATAAATTTATGGCTGTTATTAAAGGAAATATTCGGTATGGAAATGGAGAAATCATTTATACAGCTGCGGTTTGGTTACACCACAGAAATGCTGTCAGCACAAAGCGCAACGTTGCAGTTAGACTTCTTCAGTGTGCGTCATGAAAGACTTTATATTAACTGCCAGTGTATACAGTTTACAAACAGACCTGTATTGGTGCATTGATGAACAAACAGCATTTCAGAGAACTCCTCTACTTCTGGCCTCTGATACTGAACACCATAAACAAACAGAACGCTAGTCAGCGGAGATTTCTGTGGAAAGAATGACTAGCATCTAGCTAACTTGACCATAAATGGTGACGCATCAAAAATTGTAGTCATCTCGATGTGTTTTCTCTCCTTTGAATATGTTCTTTCAAAAACAGAGGGCCCTGAGATTAAAGGATTAGATCATCCAAAAAATGAAAATTATCCCATGATTTACTCACCCTCAAGCCATCCTAGGTGTATATGACGATCTTCTTTCAGATAAGCACAATCGAAGATATTTAAAAATATCCTGGCTCTTCCAAGCTTTATAAAAGGTAGTGACTGGTGGGGGGGGAAGAGATTTTGAAGCCCAAAAACTGCACCCAGTAGTCATAAAAATAATCCATACAACTCCAGGGGGTTAATAAAGGTCTTCTGAAGTGAAGCAATGGGTTTTTGTAAAAAACAAATAAAAAAAATATTTAAAACTTTATAATAACTAGCTTCCAGCAGATGACCGAACATCGATTTGTGGCAGAAGCATAATCCCTGACCTGACGAATGACGAATACGGAAGCATAGAGGATAGAGCAAAACAAAACCCCGGTCACGAATTAGAGAAAAGAGAAATGTCGTAAGACTTTGATTTTTTTTTTTTTTTTTATATATTTGAACCGCGAGAGGCGTCTAAGCTTACGCTACTCCTACATCCTACGCCAAACATCGCGTCCCGGGTTACTCGTGGTGTGCATATTTTAATTCGTAAAGTTTTAAATATGGATATTGTTATTACAACAAAACCACTTCAGAAAGCCTTATGGATTATTTTTGTGATGGATGGATGCATTTTGGGGCTTCAAAATCTCCCCCCCCCCCCATTCACTACCATTATAAACCTTGGAGGACTAAGGATATTTTTAAATATATCTCTGATTGCGTTCGTCTGAAAGAAGATAGTCATATACACCTAGGATGGCTTGAGGGTGAGTAAATCATGGGATATTTTTCATTTTTGGATGAACTAACCCTTTAACAGGCCCCGTTCTGTGATGATTCCACCGTAACAAGCTCTGAATAAAAGGACGCAGCCTGAAATGCCATGACAGCATTCTCACCCGACCAGCAAAGCGTCAGCACACAGGAATCCAAGCCTGTCGTCCACATGGGCTGCTGGAGCCAGGCCAGCTCAGACAGGGACTGTGTCACAGGAAACGGCAGCAGGCATCAATCCTCAACTTCAGTGCTTCGCAACCTTTTTGACTCGTAGGCCCCCAAATTGCATGACAATTAATTTGCGATAATTCCCGAACGACCTTGATAACTTTATTAATTTACTACTGTATTTAAATGTAGTACTTTGTAAAAAATAACTCATGTAAAGCCCTAAGAAAACGTTTTGTCATCTAGAAAGTATTATGATAAATATATGAATGGATCAGAGCAATGTGGGTGGGCAAGCGGATTAATGCCAAAGTAAAGACAGAGCTTAATAAAAACAAAAGAATGATCAAAAGAATGACGTTACAGTCTGGAAGAAGCACACAAGAAGAAAAAAAAACAATAGATCAAACTAAAATGCTAACACTATCTCAGTGTCATTGTTACACGTTACATGTAGTTGCTATAGTAATAAATATAAATTATGCAAACACATGCAACTAACTAGAAATCAACAATATTGATTTTTTTTATAACCAATACCAATTATTTGCATGTTTATGTGCCCGATAACTGATATATAGAACCAATATTTGTTTTATTTTTTGTTTTTGACAATTATAACGACAGCACTGAACAAACTTAACACTTTTTAAACTGTAATTTTTGCAATTTCACTCCCTCTTTACATACAAAACACCACATCAATAAAAGTGCACCGTCACTAAAGTGTCTCTTATAAATAAAATCTTTGATAAGATAAACAGGTAATGAATATAGCTTCACGAGACTAATGATGAGCACAGACAAAATTAAATTTAAGAGAAAATTAAATTCAGCACTTTCATTTCCAACATGCACTCATTCATGGCTGTTTTATTTAATTCATCTATGTTGGGACATGACTTGACGGATAACGTGACTGAGTTCGTCTCTATTTTTTTAGCACCAAGATTAAACTACAAGCATTTACGTAACATATCTTATTTGTGCATTAATGACTATGTTAAATAAAGTTTATTAATTAAGGGACGCAAGTACCTTTGAACACCGTTGTTGCCTCATCTCGGCGATCTTTATTTACCCAATATTTAAGCATTTTTTCCCCTCATAATCGAGCATAATATCTGATATCACCGTAATATCTGATTCACCGATAAATGGCACCATCTTGTGGCTGTTTTGAGAGTTTTGAAAATGTTTTGAGCGCGCAATCCTCAAAACAGCCACAAGATGGCGCCGTTTATCTGTGAATCCGATATTACAAAACCGATGCCTGATTATGAGAAAATACTTAAATATCGGGTAAAATATATGGAAAAACGATATATCGGCCGATCTCTACAACTGACCCTAAATCAAATCCTAAAGTACATGTAGTTAATTAGTATTACTCACAATTTGTGTATAATTACACTAACAAGGACGCAATGCTTTATTACAAAATTTACTACATTTATATAATGAGCGAGGACATCATGAATCCATTTTCCAAACCGTGTTTTTGTCTTATCCTGAATCACTACGGTACACCTATAATAAGTGTTCATATTCTGACTATTTTCGACTGGTTGGGTCGGCACCGCTGCAGATTAACTCTGTATCTTCATGACTCAGCATAGACAAACAGAGAGAAGTATCTCCAGCTACAATGCGTCTCCACAAGACGCATACAGTTCTGTTTATTAACCACAGAACATAAAAAAAAAAATACGGACTGTAGCTTTAAAATAAAGTTTATTATTAACTATGAACTAACTAAATGGCTGACTAATTAAATCAAATCACATGCTCCATGTATACACAATATATCAAATGTAGTATATTCAGTAATTAATGTGGTTCAGATTACATAAGATTTCGAGTTTCTGTTGATTAAACCAATCGCCTTCATTGCATTAACTCAAATTTTTAATTTCAATGAACTCAATTTTAAGGCAACTTACTTTAAGTTAAACCAACAATTCTTTTTTACAGTGGTAAATGCTATTATAAGTACATGTACATGCAGAATAGGACTGTAAAATAAAGTGCCACTGTTTTTTAGTAGTTTAATTTATATTAGAGTTAGATTAAATTATTATTAATATATTAAAATATTATTTGAAATACTTTTAAGTTATCCTGCGGCCTCCTTGGAAGTTTTCTGGGGCCTCCTGGTTGAGACTTCTTCAAAACCCACATTAAACTTCACAAAACTGTTGAAAACTGGGCAAAAACAAAGGGCTTCCAGGCAGGTCTATGGGCTGAGGTATTGTCTTACTCATGTTGCTCAAGTAACACAACTACTGTATACACATTACAGCTAAATGAGACTCACAAGTCTCGCAATCCTAATAAACAAACCCAAGCACCTGGATACCACACAATAAAAATTGACTATCAACCTAATAGCTGATTCATCCTGACATATGAGGCAAGCAAAAAAACAAACAAAAAAAACAGATTTTAACGACTGACTAGCCATTTACCAAAAATATCTGGTGAGTGGTGACAAAACAATACACACTCCAGAAATCAAAAGCACTGCCTCAGTTATTAAAAACATGACACTCAATATTGTTGAATGAGACAAATAAATCTTCATAGTACGTGACAATTGCCTCAATGACATCTTTTATTGCTATTACAATACATCTAGTTATTAAAAGTAAAACTACCCTTGCGTCACACACATCATATGATAATACCATGACGCATGAAGAAAAATAGCTGGTATATGGTATTACCCCAATGTCCCCCAAACCAAGGTACTGCTATGTATGTATATATATATATATATATATATATATATATATATATATATATATATATATATAAAACAACAACAATAAGAATTAATAATAATTATAACACAATAGGACAAGTTAAAGTGACAAATACATATGCAAAAAGGCTTCATGTAGCAATGAGAAACGAAACTAATCGAAAACATCTATTATGATCGTCAATATAACTATCCTAAAAATAAACTATGATTTAATGACATGTACCATGGTAAATACCCCGGAATACTATGTATATTCATAATATTCAGTATTTTTAATCAGTAACTCTCCAATAAAGGTTTCATTTAGTAGTTAACTATATTATAACGTATATGAACCTATCATGAACGTATAATTATTAATGTTTCCACATCTATTATTCTTAGTTAAAGTTACTTTAAAAACATTTAGTAATAAATTGTTCTAATCAACATTAGTAAATGCACCGTGAACTAACATAAATGAACTATTTTTTTAACTGATCTATTTTTACCTAACAAAAGCCGTAATAAAAATATGGCTCAAGTTAGCTAAAGCATGAACTTACGTTAACATATTGTAGCCTTACATATTTATAAAATTATCATGATGTCACCATCTGACACATCACTGTACCTTGGTACCACAGTACGTTTAAAATACTGACGCAGCTCGCTAAAGTAACGGGCCCAAACAGTGCTAGAATAGCGATTTTACACATTAAGAAAAATCGAAACCTGTCCGCGTGCTGGTTTAAGTATGACCACAGAAACCCGATAGTTAAGTTAGTGAAGGGCTTTATGAAGAGCGCGAAATGACAACAAGCCTCCTGCCTCATGTTGACACGTGAGAGACTAGCGCCTAGCATCTCGCGCGCTAGCACATTCGCGCACACCAAATAAACAGTTTCAACACGCTCACACAGTTTAGTTCTTGACCTCAATACACAAAGACGACCACAACCTTATCTATTACAATCAACTATCCAAAGTCATGTTACATTTAAGCGCCGTATCGTCTGTTTAACACAATCACATTTGCGCGAGCCATTATCGCGGTGACGTAGTACACGGACACGAGCTGCTAGCTCGTGATACGGAACGTTAAAAATATATGATTTCGACCCTTTGATACATTATCAAGTTATTTTACATATTACTGAAGGGCTATAATCAACAAAAGTGGTTTCAAAAATACATTTTAATAAAATTAAATAACGGCTTCAGCATTCCTGCTGCGCAAGGCCCGAGGCGCACCACCACCACCATCATCATCATCATCATCATTCGATCACTTTAACGTTACCTCGTTCAGTTGTCTCTCTGCGGCCTCACGCAAATTTGCGTCCATGGTGCCCCGAAGGGCCTCGATCAAAGAGTTGAGATCCATTACAAGGTCGCGGTCTGGCTCGGATTCGGAAGGCTCAGTGATCTATGAAGTCCCGGGCGCTGCGCACATGGACGCTCGATTCTTCTGCTACCGGCGCGAAAGGAAGAGCAGTCGAGATGGGCCGGATAGATCAGCGCCAATTTCTCCACAGCGAATTTCCG
The DNA here is from genome assembly GCA_037101425.1 of Elopichthys bambusa. Classification (NCBI taxonomy): domain Eukaryota; kingdom Metazoa; phylum Chordata; class Actinopteri; order Cypriniformes; family Xenocyprididae; genus Elopichthys; species Elopichthys bambusa. The sequence continues at coordinate 45,440,150 of CM074432.1, read as the reverse complement.
TTCCAGAAGTAGGACGTGTAGGGAGTTGTAGTTTTTGTCGTTTGTCTTTCACTAAAAGAGCTCCAAACTACTTAACACAATACAATAAATGTTTCCATGGTGACTTTAATTGTGTGTACACAATAACAATTTCGTGTTAAGAATCGTTTTAATATAGGCTATTGGACGTTTAAAAAAGCTTAAAGGAACAATAATAACCCTTATGAAAATGAACCATGGTTTTATTTTAGTAAAAGTGTAGTAACCATGTATTTAATTACCATTTGTATAACCAGTTTTACTACAAATACCTTGGTTAAACTATGGTTAATTTGTGGTTACCATGGTTTAACTATAGTCGTGTTTTTTTTTTCTTCTTCTTCTTTTGGTTTAGTAAAACCATGGTTAATTTTCCTAACATTCTGGGAAATAAAAATAAATAAATAAATAAAACATGGTATATGGAATCATCTGTAACATTAGAGGTTTAAAGGTTTAGAGAAACTTTATTTTCTATCACCAATGACAGAATTTTTTCTTAGGTTAAAAGGCTCTCATAAGGTACAAATTAACAATACATATACAATACAACAATCAACAAACACACAATTCATTGTTAAAACAGACATGATTCTCAGATACTGTTAAAAAATGTACAGGTCAGCTCAAATTGTATGGGTTTTTCATAGAATAACAGTATGCATTTATAGTTACAGTACAAATTAAAACAATATTACATAGCAATACATAACCACAGTGAATAACTCTACATGGCAAATAACATTTTATGTGCACGTCTTACAAAGCATCAACATTTGTAATATAAATGCTGAGGTGCCTTGTCCATTAACTTATATTCACTACTGTAATAAAGATGTAACAAATATAAATATTCTTTTAAGACATTAAACAAATAACCATTTAAATGTTTAGGACATTTGGAATGGGTACATTCCAGCAGGATATAAAAATGCTGACTTGTTAGGTGATTTTCTCAGTAAAATCAGATAATTTCCTGTTAGTTCAATAGAATGTGAGAGAATACTGGGGAATGCCAATATGGTGGCGCTGTGGCTTCATTTATTTATGATGTCATGAGCAATCCAGTCATAAATCTGATTTTACAACAGGGTTTATCCTGGGTCAAAAATGGTCTTTGGTAGTGGCTGACAGACATGGTCATCCACACAAACAGTAAAAAGTGCCCTACCCACGTGATCTGCGAGCCCAATACTGACAATAAAAGGTTTCGCCTCACTCCAGTCTAAACTAACTGATTTTTATAGGTAATTTACTACACATTGTCTTATAAATAACCTGAAGATACTGTGGATTATTAAGGCTAAATCTTATTAACTAAACACAACTCGGAAAAGAAGCGGCTTCCTCTGCATTAGATAGGCCCAAGATGTGCTTTTAACTCTTTGTATTGCAGTCGTTCATTATACATTTTAAATGTATAAGATATGATACATATAACTGTATGAAGTGTAGAGTATAGCTTAGTTCCCTTTTGATACTACACTCATACTGCGGATGGGGAAAAACTCCTTTTCTCCGATTCACTGAAGCCTTTTTCAATATCGCAGTGTAACTGCACGGCCATTGGTTCAAGCAGTATAACTTCTCAAACCAATGATGACGCAGCGAGCCTATGGCAATGCTGCGCGCCAGAGCCCGGCGAAATGGGCGGAGCGTCTGGCTATATAAGGAAACTCGCCATAGGAAACCAGATCTATCTCCTTCAGCGACGATGATGCTTCTCATCGCTTCTCATGAGACTGAACGCTTTCGCCTTCTCTCCCCTGCTCGCCGCGAATTGAGCTCACCTCTCGGCGTTGACTGGGTTACGCAGCGGACCAGCTGAGACTCACCGACCTTAGACCATCAGCCGTGCTGTAGTTATGTGTAACTGTGAGGGTGTGACGCCTTTGCCTCCCTACTTATCCCCCAGGCCCCTTAGCGCCTAGGATAGGTTCAGATAGTTGTTCCCTCCCATGGAACGGCGTGATTGTATTCGTTCCCCATCCACAGTATAAGCAAAGTATCGAAAAGGAACATACTCAGTTACAAACATAACCTCTGTTCCCTGAGATACGGGAATGAGTACTGCATTTATTGCTGTGCCCTGCACGACACAGTGTTGTCGCTTCAGTCGATTGACCTGGTTTCCTATGGTGAAATGCTTGCTTATATAGCCAGACCCTCCGCCCATTTCTGCAGGCTTTGGCGCGCTGCATCGCCATAGGCTCACGCAGCTCCGCCGCACCGTCATTGGTTCAAAAAGTTACACTGTTCGAACCAATGGCCGTGCAGTTACACTGCGTTATTGAAAATGGCTTCAATGAATCAGAGAAAAGGAGTTTTTCCCCATCCGCAGTACTCGTTCCTGTATCTCAGGGAACCAAGGTTACGTTCGTAACCGAGTACGATATATAGCCACCACAGACATTTAAAGTAGGATGACCAGTCCCAGTTTTTGGTGCTCTGTCCCCGACTGGAGCTGTCCCCAGAAATGTCCCCGTTTTACAGCTCGTTGAGACAGCAGACTAACGTTCAGTGTGACCGATCAGCACCGCACGGATTCACCCACACTTGGACAACTGAGAGCACTCCTGCAAGCAAGAGCACCACCACTCACGTATACACTTGTCTTTCAATAAAACCCACCCGCCAGGCCTTAAACTGAGCTCTCCTTGTCATGTGATCCTTCCACCCCGCCACACTAGTGGAGAATGCGGGCACATTAGTGGAAGAAACACAGACGAGCGATCTCCCACCATTCTTTTTTTTTTTTTTGTCTCCCCTCTGCCAGGTGACCACTCCTCCCCGTCATGGATGAAATCCTCAAGCGGCTAACAGAGGTCAGCATCCGCCAGCAGCAGATTGCTGAACATCTTGCTACCCGACAGGAACAGACCGAGCAGGGGCTTGACGCTCTGCCACACAACGCGTTCTACTACCACACCCACGAGTACAAGTGATGCAACTGTTGCCAAAAATGACTGCTTATGAGGATGTTAAAGCTTTTCTGCAGATGTTTGAAAACACAGCGACCAACGAGGGCTGGGAGAGTGACGATTGGGCGCGATTGCTGGTGCCCCTCCTTACTGGGGAGGCTCAACGGGCCTACTTCGCCCTGCAGTCCTCGGTCTCAGACAACTATAGCGAGCTCAAGAAGGAAATTCTGGCATGCCTGGGGCTTTCTTCGGTCTGTGCGGCCCGATACTTCCATGATTGATTGGGAGTACAAACCCCACCTCCCAGCCCGAGCCCAAGCCGCAAATTATCCTGTCTTGCACCGTGACCTGCCCGCGGGGGCTCCAGAAGTGGAGGTAAAGATTAACGGCCGCCCCTTCTCGGCTCTACTGGACTCCAGCAGTGCAGTCAGCCTGGTGCACTCCCACATCCTCGCACCCCGAGGGGAAACCGAGGCTTCCCTTCCGATCACTTGCGTGCACTGAGACATGCGACATGTACCGGCCCGGAGAGTGACCATCTCGGCTGCCCCCGGCGCTTGGCTGGTGGAAGTGGGGGTAATGAAGGATCTACCGGTCCCCATCGGAAGGGAGCCACCGTCGGAAAAGAGAAGCCCATCAACGCCCCGCCTTGCTGGTCTTGGACAGCGGGAGAGATGGTGAGTCCCCTCAACATAATTCTAACCTCTTTCTTGACCTATATAAGCAGGTGACTGGAGGCGGTTCGTTTGCCAAAGAACAGCATGAAGATGACCATCTAAAGCACTGCTGGACTCAAGTGCGCATTGTAGAGGGAAAAGAGACACAACCGGAGCCCCATCCTCTCCTGCATTTCATCGTCCGAAATGGCCTGCTCTACTGTGTCACAAGCTTTTCCTGCTCTGTAGCCGGGTAGGCATCCCTGCCGATATACTGACAGACCAGGGGACCCCCTTTATGTCCCGGCTAATGGCTGACCTGTGCACCCTCCTCAAGGTAAAGCAGCTGAGGACCTCCATATACCACCCCGAGACCGACGGCCTAGTTGAACGGTTCAACCAAACCCTCAAACAAATGCTGCAACGAGTGGTAGCCAAAGACAAGCAAGACTGGGACCTCATGCTGCCATATGTACTGTTTGGGATACAGAAGGTACCTCAGACTTCGACCGGCTTCACTCCTTTCAAGCTCTTGTTCGGACGCCAGCCCCAGTGGCTGCTGGATGTGGCGAGAGAAGTGTGGGAACAACAGCCTGCGCCTCACTGCTCGGTGATCGAACATGTGAAAGAGATGAGGGAACGAATCGACCGGGTCATGCCTTTAGTCCGAGAGCACCTCACCAAGGCTCAACAGGCACAGCAGCGACATTACAACTGAGCCCAGCCTCGAGAGTTCCAGCCTGAAGACCGGGTAATGGTCCTTGTTCCCAACTCAGCCTGCAAATTCCTGGCCAGCTGGCAGGGCCTGTATACTGTCACAGAAAAGATTGGTCTCGTCACTTACTGTGTCCGCCAGCCGGGATGGTGGAGAGCAGACCAGCTATATCACGTTAACCTGCTAAAGAAATGGGTGGGGACAAGGGACCAGCTTGCCGCCCTCACCACTGTGGAGACTGTAGTCATGGACATCAATCCACAGCTGTCGGCGGCTCAGAAGGCAGAGCTGCAACACCTGGTCGGTCAGTTCTCCGATGTGTTCTCCCCGACTCCCGGGTGGACCCGGATCCTTCACCATGAGATCCACACGCCACCAGGAACCATCGTCAGGCAGCAGCCCTACCAAGTCCCAGAGGCTCGTTGGCAGGCTATTGAGGAGGAGATCCAACAAATGCTGAAGTTAGGGGTGATTGAACCACCTAACAGCCCTTGGTCCAACCCTATCATCATGGTACTGAAACCAGATGGCACCCTCTGCTTCTGCGACGACTTCCGCCGCCTAAATGAGGTCTTCGACAGCTACCCAATGCCATGAGTGGATGAGCTCCTCTATCGCCTTGGAAGGGCCCGATACATCTCCACACTGAAAGGGACCTCACAAAAGGGTACTGGCAAGTGCACCTCCTTGAAACGGCTAAACCCAAAACGGCCTTCCGCACCCACAGTGGGCACTGGCAATACCGGGCCCTTTCCTTCGGCACGTTCCAGGGCATGATGGACATTTTGCTGTGGCCCCACCAGTGCTACGCCGCGGCATACCTAGATGACAAACGAATCCACTCCGAACGTTGGGAAGACCACCTAGACTGTCTGCGGAGGGTGCTGATGGAGCTACGTGGGGCTGGGCTCACTGCCAACCCCCGCAAATGTCACCTGGGCCTGTCTGAGGCAAAGTACCTGGGCTTCCAGGTCGGAAGAGGCCTCATCAAGCCCCAAGAAAAAAAAGTGGAAGCAGTCCGGTCCTCCCCGAAACCCAGCACAAAGTCCCAGGTACAAGCCTTTTTGGGGTCGACAGGGTATTATCGCTGTTTCATCCCTAACTTCTCCTCCCTAGCCGCCCCCTTGACAGACCTGACCAGAAAGGGGCAGCCAGAGAAGGTGTGTTGGACACCCGAAGCGGAGGAGGCCTTCCGGAATGTGAAGACAGCGCTCACCTCGGAGCCGGTCCTGCGAGCCCCGGACTTCAGCTGCCCCTTCCTGCTGCAGACGGATGCCTCTGACACAGGACTTGGAGCGGTCCTATCACAGGTTCAGGAAGGTGAGGAGCATCCGGTCCTTTATGCCAGCAGGAAGCTGACCCCAGCCGAGAAGAATTATGCCACCATGGAGAAGGAAGCCCTGGCCATCAAGTGGGCAGTCCTGTAGCTGCGCTACTACCATCTGGGCCGTAAGTTCATCCTCGTTACGGACCACGCGCCCCTCCAGTGGATGGCCCGGGCCAAAGACACGAAAGCCAGGGTGACACGGTGGTTCCTTGCGCTCCAGGACTTCCACTTCGTAGTGCAACATTGGGCTGGACCAGCCAACTCCGAAGCTGACGGCCTCTCCTGGATTTGGTCAGCTTTTGCAGGTCTGTCGGGGGTCACCCCCCACCAGCCCCTTGTGTCTCCCCTACTAACACCATAGTGACAAGCGTCCTGAGTCCACATCAGTGTTGCCCTGGAAACTCATGAGGAGCACCTGCTCACAGGCCGATCAGCCTGCCTGCATATAAGCAGCATGCTCACAGACAAAGACGGAGAAGCCTCTCCATGAGACAGCAGACTAACGTTCTCTCTCTGTCCCGTTCCAGAAAGCAGTGTGTGACCGATCAGCACCTCCACGAGCACGGCACGGATTCACCCGCAGCTGGACACGACCGACGGCACTCCTGCAAGCAAGAGCACCACCACCACTCACGTATACACTTGTCTTTCATTTAATTCCACCTTCCGGGGCCTTAAACTGAGCTCTCCATGTTACGTGATCCTTCCACCCCGCCACAGTATATTTAAGAAATCTACAAAATATATGAGTGGAAAAACTGTCTTTGTTTAGTGGGAATGCAGTAATATTGAAATTATGATAGTGGTTGCACTGTAATCCTAATAATTAAAAATAAATTAAGAAATAAAAGTAATGATTAAATTAATTTAGACATTCTTACCAGCCACAGGCTGTCTGTATGAGGTGATTATGGCCACAGGATGCTGCAGACGTGGGTAGCCCCCATTTCCGAAAAGGAAAAGAAGCATTTTGGTGGGAAAAGGGATTGTTTATACTTCGGGCACCTTCGAAGAACCAGAGCATCATGGACAGATCCTGGGTTGCCTACACAGATATCAAGGAATCTCCCGGTACTGTCGCTGATTGCCTGAAGAGTAATTTTTTACATGGTTAATGGTATCAACCTTTTGCCCCCACAGGGATGAAATGAATGATTGTAAGCTATTGTCAAATAAACATTAAAGTACTACATTGTGTCTTTATTGAAGATCCCCAATTTTACATTTTGCTTTAACATTTGCAACCATTTAGTATAATCTAGAGATGCTTTTTTATTGTATGTTGTGCTTTAGATACTGAAAATTAGTTACCCTGGTACTACAATGTTTTAAAGTCCCCCTGTGATGAAAATCAAGTTTTTAATGTTGTTTATGTCTATGTGGTATTTTTAATATGCTTTAAGACAAACCATGTGCAAATTCATAAGTCATAGCTGAGTATTTTCTCTTTAATTAAAACTGCAGTGATCTAAAGACAGTTTCAAAAAACGTGGTTTAAAATCGCTGGTGTTTATGATGTCACAAACTACCTTGTAACCAATAAAGTCAACGTGCCGGCGGGCTTTAGCATATCATTAACTATAACTGCTCTGAAGCTAGGGAGTTGTGTAACATTAACAACACATTATTAGCTGTTTGATAACTTATTCAAGCAAAAGGCTAATCATATCAATTACCGTTATGTGTCCGACGTTGTAAAAATACCATTGTGCAGCATTTACCTCAGTAAGTTGACAAGTGGATCTCTGAGCTCATGCGAGTGAGTGGAGGCGGGGCTAAGTAGCATATTCATAGATACTAAATGAAGCAAGGGTGTAGAGTTACACATTTTAAGGCATGAAAAAAAAAAAGAATTTCAAAGGAAAAAACGTAACTGTAATGTAATTTTGCTGATCAAAGATGAGTTTTACGGGATAAAATGATTGACTACAGGGTGACTTTATGTAGTTACCGTGATATTGTCGCTGTAACCCTTTTTTGTAAAGGTTATTATCCGTGTATTTACGTGTCACTCCAAGATGCTTCAGAATACAATGGTATTTTCTGTGGAGTGTTGACACTAGATGGCAGTAGCGGTCTAACAATGACGTTGTCTTCTGAACTGAACAGCACCGAGGAAGAGGACAACTCAGTCACAGGTCACCGGTATCCCGAGAAAGTAGGAGGAGATTGCAGGCTGAAACCTCTCGTTTAGCTTTTACATTGACATATGATCTCAGTTAACATATGAGATCTGCCTTCGTTATTTTCTTTTGTTGAAACAGATCATCATGGCCAAGAAGAGAGGCGGAAACCGTGAGACAGAGAGCAGTCCTCTGGTTGAGCAGGAACCGAGGCCCTCCAACGAAACTCCAGTCCACAAAGGTAATCATTCAGACTGGATGTCCTGATATCAATCTCACACAGTTATTATGTACATTTTCCACAATCAGTCAGAGTTGGAATAATTCATATATATGCTGAGAAACTGTTGTTAAACACGACTAGAAAATATGGCAGCTGGAACTCTATCTAGGACATAAAATTAATTAACTCTACAGATCAGTGATCGAAGGTTTTGTAGATTATTAATCGATTATGTGTTATTTCTTATCTTAAAGTGTGTCTTACAAGGGAAGAAATAAGACCATGTACAGCAAACGTTCATCTGAAATGGACTATAAATGTGACCGTTTAGCTGACCAAATGTATTGTGTAATTCTCTGATGATGTGTTTGCTTTCGCATTACTCATGCTTTAAATCAGAGTTCAGGCTCTTAACTGATCAAAACTTTATTTTCTTTCTATTTAATGCCACAAGAACAAGAGGTATTACATAGTCACATTATTACCGACATTCTATTAGCGAAAAAAAAGTACATTACATCTTTGTCAGCTCGCTTTTCCAAAAGGTTTATGTATAATTTAAAGTTTTTTTTTTTGCAAGGAGACACTTCTTTTTATGTGTATGGAATAAATAATTGAATTGTTTAATACATTACAAAATGCCGTTCTGAAAATAAATAAAGCACATCAAATACACACATTTTTTTCATACACCCCAGTTGCCCTTCCAAAATAATCTAAATAAATGAAAAAACAAATGTAAAATTGTTTATTTCAACAGTCCACACAATTCACAGGTATATTCATATTAAATATATCCAAAACATGCTTAACTGGATAAATCCTAGGTTTGTATATTGTAAAATACTTTAATTTTGTTATTGATTCAATAGATGTTAAACTGGCCAAAACATTTGAACATGATTCGTGAATTAAAGGTGCTGCGTGTGAACTTTTTTTGTTTAGGAATCGAGCTGGGTGTAACGGTACACAAAAATGACGGTTCGGTACGTACCTCGATATTGAAGCCATGGTTCGGTACGGATTCGGATTATGGTTTACTGAACAAATTGCGTCTCTGTCTTTAAATAAATTCAATTATAATTAAAATTTTCTTAAGGATAAAAAATTCTATGCTATATATAGGGAACACTTTCTTGCATATTACTATAATATTAAAGGTTACAATTAACAACAGAGCCCAAACTATTAAATTCATTATTTTTAGATATAATAATCAACACTCACATAAAAATTGTAAACCAGTTTGGTATCAATAATAAACACACTGCTCCTTTAAGATGATGTCACGTTATTATACTAATCATACAATCATATTTTTGGCGTTCTCCAGCTCACCACATAGGACAGCTCTCACAGGGCCTGTATCTCCCTGAGGATTGTGAACAAGTGATGCAAATATATGCAACACATTGCACAGATGATTTGAGAGGTTATTCATGATGTGTTTTGAATTATTCTCTAAGGAGCCCAGCCACCAGGAGGAGCCTCTGCACGCATGTCAATCCTTCTCCTCGTCTCTATCTTTGCCTGTTCTGCTTGCGTCATGTATCTAGTGTTCAGAAATTTCCCAGAGCTGAGCGTGTAAGTCAGCCTCCCCTTCCGACTGTAGTTTTCTGCATTGAAGGAGTTTTTTATGGGTGCTTTATGGTTTGATGCTTTTCTTAATGTCTTGCAGAGACGAGAGGGAAAAAATCAAAATTCCTAAGGACATGGATGATGCCAAGGCATTGGGCACAGTGCTGTCTAAATACAAGGACACATATTACACCCAAGTGCTTTTAGCATACTTTGCTACATATATCTTGTATCCTTTGTGCCATGAGTAATCTGGATTTTTCAAGGGACTGATTGAGAAAAGAACAAGCCGAAATTTGGTACTTGTAAATTTGGTAGTTGACATGCCTGAAGAATTCCGCCTAGTGATGTACATTTTAAGAATGAATTGTTTATTGTGAATATTTATGAATCGGACCGAAAGGTGAATAAAATTGCTTACAACTTAGAACAGTAGTCTAACCTTTAAAGGCGACCTATAATGCCATTTTTACAAGATGTAATATAAGTCTCTGGTATCCCCAGAAAGTGTCTGTGAAGTTTCAGCTCAAAATACCCCACAGATCATTTATAGATTTATAGCTTATTATAGCAAATTTGCCCCCATTTGGGTGTGAGCAAAAACATACCATTTTTGTGTGTGTCCCTTTAAATGCAAATGAGCTGCTGCTCCCAGCCCCCTTTTCAGAAGAGGGCGGAGCTTTAACAGCTCACGCTTCGGTTGCTCAACAACAACAAAGCTGGAGAATCTCATGCAGCCAAAATGACGTTGGTCAGTAACGGTGTTCAGCCTTACATTGTTCAAACTGGAGTTGATTCAACTCATCGACTAGCATGTGCAGTCATGTTAATCTTTTGTGCAAATCCAACGTTGAATTGACCCTCGTTTGTGAAGCAGTCCGGTGTAAAATGACGGCATGATAACAACACTTTACTACAACAACTCTTTCTCTTCTCTAAAGCAGCCACACCCCCTTTGTTGCGTGTGATGTCACTAACCCAGGAAGAAGCTCGTTGTAGTCCCTACCAGCCATTTGTTGTTGTCCTTAAACAGAGAATTATTTAAAATAAAATATCTCTCTTTGCATTGAACTTTGAACGTCGTAACTTTGCAGATGTTGTTTATGCTCAAACAGCAACATTACACACTAACTAAAGTTAAAAAAGTGAAATCATAATCAACCACAGCAGGACACTTCAAATAACACATTTCTGGTAATACTTCACAATAAGGTTTATTAGTTAATGCATTAACTAAAAATGAGCAATTAATTTGGGTTACACTTTATTTTAAGGTGTCCTTCAGTGTAATTTTACATTTAAGTAATATTAATTAACTACATGTACTTACTATAGGATTAGGTTTGGTTTGGAGTTAATTGCATGTAATTATGCATAATTCACAGATATTACTATAGTAACTACATGTAACATGTAGCAAGGACATTGTAAAATAAAGTGTTATCAAATTTGTTAGAATATTTATTCATCTTTATTAACGTTACTTAATAAAAATACAACTGTTTGTTGGTAGTTCACATTAGTTTTGGTCCATTAAATAATATTAAAAGACTTTTAATAATGTATTAGTAGTGCAGTAATGTGATAAGTGTGATAGTATAATTGTAAATTGTGAATTAATATTAACTAAGATTAATAAATAGTATTTTTCATTGTTACTTCATGTTAAAAATTGGAACCTTATTATTACAATTTTTAACTTTCCGAAATGTCTTTCCCCTTAAGGTATACTTCAAGCAAAATCGAAAAATGAACTGATGTGACATCATTTCAAACAATATCAGGCCAAAACGAAGTTTGTTTGGTGTTTGAAACAGAAAAGTTTGCTCCAGAAAAGTCTGGCTGGTAAACACCTTTGAACTACTATGGGCTCATGGCGATTATGTAATAGGTGGGTGTGGCTCTCAGGCTCCGCCTTTTTTGACATGGGTGTCTTCTCCAGTTCATTTCCTCTGTTCAGTCCCTCAAGGTCGGACGTCCGCGAGTAAAAACATGAACACAATGGGGAGCCGCTTTATAGTAGAAAAATTAAGTTGAAATTCTAATTGAAAGAGACGTTTAGTACTCTAAAAACGTGACACGCAGCACATATTCATCTAAACGTCACTCTCAGCAGTGTGTGGGCGGTGTTTGGATGTTCGCTAACAGTAAACCGCTGGTCACTAACTTCTTTTTACCCCTAAGCAAAGAACGAAAAAGAACTTCACCCGTGAGTATATCGGGGCCTTTAGACTTCAATTGTAAGTGCATTATTGCAGTCTTTTTTTTGTTTTGTTTTGTTGTTTGTTTGTTTTTGCAAACCGATGGACGAGTCAAAATTATTTTGTGTGATAATCGACAGAATACTACACAACATATTTTCTAACAGGTTAACTTAGACCCCTGCTGGCAGAATAATTGCTTGGAGTATTTGTTATTCATGTTTGTTAGATAGTTCAATATCAGTTACAGTATGTAACAGATTTGTCCCAGCTTGCTCTGTATTTATTCACTATTTAGTTAAGGCCTTAACTAAGCCTTACTCAGCCTTCAGACGTTTGCCATCCCAGGCTCCATATTCCTCAGTATACTGTCTGGTTATCTCTACCCTTTTCCACTAGCTCTCTTCCTCGTCTGTCTGGTAAGTTCCTTGTTTGTATTCAGATTCCTTTCAAAATAGTCTGTCTGCCAAACTTTGTCTTCTATGATGAAAAGTGACTGTTATGTAAATATGTTGTTGTGTTTCAAAAAATGTCTGCTTTATGCTTTACAGTGTTCAGGCCTTGGAGCATCTTTTTGCTATATGTTGTCTTATTTAGTCGGGAGGCCGATGGTCTACAAGTACCTCACAGAGAGAGCTCAGAAATGGTCACAACAGGTGACATTTTCATATCATAAGCTTTCATTTTTGCATGTAAATCGACTGGCTGTAATGTTGAGCCGATGTTTCATGTCATTGTAGGTGGACAAGCACAGAGAGCACCTCATTAATTACATCATTTTTTTGAGAATAACTCCCTTCCTTCCGAACTGGTTCATCAACATCACCTCACCGGTCATTAATGTGCCTCTGGGTGTCTTCTTCCTGGGCACTTTTCTTGGTAAGATTGCATTGATTGCGTTTGTTTTATTGCACAAAGAAAAAAAAATTGTATAGCCATCCGTTTTTGGCCCATTTTGTTGGAGGAACAAGAATGCAATCAAATATCAAAAAGTCAAGAGCATTGGAATATGCTGTTGAGCTTCAACTGATGGTGTTTCAGGAATCTCCACAATCTGCAAACACTTTTCCTCCCATGATCCTAATTAATTGCCAATAGATAATATCACGTCCCCCCAAATAAACATGGAAATTACTTTATCTTTAGGTTATCTTTAAAAATGTCAGTGTGAACACTAAGCGAACCAGGACTAAATGTATAATTTTTTGATTACACTTTGTTTTAATAGTCCACTTTAGACATTCTACTAACTTTAAGTAACTTTGCAAACTACATATCAACTAACTCTCATTAAAGTAATAGTATACTGTTAGGTTAGGGACAGAGGTTTCTGTTAGGGTTTGAGTTACTAGAATAAGTTGACATCTAGTTGCAAAGTTACTGGTAGTCAGTAGAATGTCTAAAATGTAAAAATAAAGTGTTAACCTTTTTCATTTTTGCTCCAGACCAAAAGAACCAAGAGAACCAAACTACAAGTGTGAACACACCCTAGATCTGCTAAAAGTACATTTTGTCAACTTGGATGCTCTTAGAACTGACAAATATGGACTTAAAAGCCAAAAAAACTCCAATATAAAATAACCCTCTGGTATTTCTCAAATAGGGTTTAATTTTTTCAATTTAAGCAACTAGGGAAGAAAATATGAGAATATTTTCAGACATAATTACTTAATTTTATTATGTTTTGCATCTGTATATATATTGATCTGAATTAATTATTTTTAAAAAATGTTTTGAATTAATTAATTCAATGACTCACTCATGAACACTTAACTAGTTCATTACTGGATGAATCAGTGCTTTTTAATGAATCTCTTGAATGATTCAATGGCAAACATTTTTAAGTCACTTGTCGCCACCTACTGGTGTAACGATGTAATCTAAACAATCTTTATTTGAAGCACCAAGTTACTTTCAAAAATTTTGATCACTACTGTAGACATCAGTGTTTATATCCGAACTATAAACTTTTATCCCAGTAGTTCTGTGATAATATGAATATTTGTAACACAGAAATAGTGAAACTGTGATGTTGAAAAGACTGTTTGTGAAGCTGTTTCATACCTATACATCTCTGGATCAGCGGCAGCGCGAACACAAATTTTAATGTTCCGGTGTGATTTTGTCAAAGGTTTAATAGACACATGAGAATCATTATCATTTATCATTTAGTAATAAGTTTGTGTGGGTGTGTGAATCGAGATTGCAATCTTTTAATGATTAATTGTACAGCTCTACCAGAGAGTTAACTGTTATATTTGATCACTTGACAAATGAATCATCTAATAGCTGTTATCTGACCTACAGGAGTGGCTCCTCCATCCTTTGTGGCGATAAACGCAGGGACGACACTGTACAAACTGACCACGGCTGGTGAGGCCGTGTCCTGGAACTCTCTTATCGTCTTGGGGGTTTTAGCTGTTGTCTCCATCCTGCCCGTCTGCTTTCAGAAGAAACTCCAGCAGAAGCTTGAATAGAGACCTCCACCCCTGCTTGATTCAACTCAGGAATGATACTGGTCCTCTAAACCTCTCCTTGCTTTCTTCTCTTCCTTTATGCATGTACAGCAAACGCTCATTTCGTCATATGACGGGCAGCCAGTGGCTGTCAGGACTGGCCTTCCATTGTTTGGACAGGACTTTCATGGGATGAAAATTCTATCATCACTAATTATCTATCATCATTAGCGTCAAGCAATATTTTCCACATCAATGTCTTCAGTCAGAGGATTTGAAATTTCTCAATATTTTCCGCAAAACGGCAATGATTAATGTGTGATACACTGGAAGAGACATTTTCACTCCCTCTGAAGTTGCTGAGCTAAAATGGAAAGTGCCAACTTCGACTTCTTTGGTCTTACAGCTAATTTAATATTCAAATGTGTTATGAAACCTTTCGAGGGTGTGCTTTGTGGGTTTACGTTTTTTTTCTTCTAACTCTTATTTCTTATGCCAGCTGAGACTGCAGTTGGGATCTGAATGGAGGATCTCTTAACAGTGCCCTGCGTACTGCTGCCGACTGCAGATGATAGTGCTTAGCTCTTGTTATAGACCTAAAAACTGATAAATATGGATGATGCCACATTAGTATTACGGATCAAGACTGTAGACTGAATTTAGAAAGGTTTTGCCTTAATATAACAGGTCACTTGAAGTAAAATAAATTGAACGAATAGCCTGATGTCACACATACTAAACAATTAAAGAAACAGTTCACCCATTCTTTCCCCATTTACTCACCCTCATGCCATCCCTGATGATCCCTGAACACAAACAAAGATTTTTAGGGAAATAATCCATCTCTAGGAGTTCATATAATGCCATTGGGTGCCGCTTGATTGATGCGTGAAAAACCACACCCAGTGATCATGATGGTAATCCACATGACCCCAATTAATGTCTTCTGAAGTGAAACGATAGTCATAAGTGTGTTGTGACGCTCGCAAAACAAGTGGCGGTTCTCCGTGCTTCTATGTTATGTCTCGCGCAAACTTCACAATGTTTGTTTCACTTCCTCAAGAGTCACAATGTCTCTCTCATGAACGCTCATATAACAGTAGACCGGAAGCAATGATTTCTAGTTAAAAATATTAACAGAGATGGATCATTTTCCTAAAAATCTTCTTTTGTGTTCATCTGAAGAAGGAAAGTCGTATCTATGAGGGTGTGTAAATGATGAGAGAACTATCCCTTTAAGACCTACTTTAGCATTTCAAACACAATTTTTCTTTCTTTACATTTGGATGTGATGTTTTGAAATGGCCAGATGATTGATTTTGAACTTAATATATGGTGTAATGTTTCTCATTTTCATTTTAGCCACCTGACAGAGGGAAGTATTACATTCTGAGCCTGGAAATGTAGGAGTTACAGTTAGTATCCTGGACCTAGTCAAGCCAAACCACTGTTAATGGTTTTAAATGTCTCTTTAATTGAGGCAGCT
The DNA here is from genome assembly GCA_037101425.1 of Elopichthys bambusa. Classification (NCBI taxonomy): domain Eukaryota; kingdom Metazoa; phylum Chordata; class Actinopteri; order Cypriniformes; family Xenocyprididae; genus Elopichthys; species Elopichthys bambusa. The sequence continues at coordinate 45,424,446 of CM074432.1, read as the reverse complement.
TAGTGGGATTTTATGCCATTCAGATTGCCTTTCAGTGAAACAAATCAGTCTTAAGAAAATGTCATGTGTTCGTCTAATAACTACAGTACTGTTTGTACTTCCTGGATACCTGAACCGTTAAACCGTCAATACACTAGTTTCCTGACTGACTTTATGTTGGGATGGAATCAACAAGATGTGCGTGAGGTTAAATGAACATAGTTTGCACTGAATTTCTCTTAAGTGAAAGGTTATGAAGAGGGACGGTCTTATACCAGATATCATTTCCGTCTTACCTCATTCGATTTATCTCATGCTGCATTAATATATATCTGCAGCTTTGGTCAACATTTAGTTTGTGTCATCTCTAAATGTCCAAATGTTCCCAGCAGCTCTTGATGTAACATTGTACCATACAGACTGAGCAAACGTGAGTTATGCATTTGTTTTGCAACAGTTTCAAGTCTCGGCAAACTGTATTTATGATGATTAGCGTGTCTCTCTCACCCATTAATAATTTTCCTAAATTTTACTCATCTTGATTTTTTTTTTTCTCTAGCATATTTTTACAGAAATGTCTTTATCAATAAATTAAGGTTACTGATTACAGTATTAAGTAAGATTTAATTGCGAATGTATTGTCATGTCCTGTATTTTTAAAATCTCCATGTCTGACCGTCTTCTTTAAACATTATATATTTATTATAAGATGATTAAATACGTGAGTAACATTTGCCTCGTCATTTTCACTGAATCACAGTGTATATGTATGCACTCATTTTTGTAACTCCATCTTTAAATAAAGATCCATTTACTATTTGACATGATTATTAAAGTTAAATATTACAGAAGTACCTTTTCATAAAATACATATATTTATATTTTTATTTGCAGTGGCTCACACTTGAAATGAATTTAATTATATAGGCCTATATATATATATATATATATATATACACACACACACACACACACACACACTAACTTTACTTTTTGAGCCATTTATGATTTGTATTTTTGTTTTACAGTATACCTGTTATTCCCAGATCTTTTAACTTCCCATCTATAATGTAAACTTGTTAAATAATGTTAAAATTAGAATAAATCTTGCTTCACATTTCAATTTATTTGCACAATATGTTTTTATATAACAGTTGGTGTCTCTGAAACTGCAGTCATTACCATCATGAAAAAAATACTATAGTAATTTATAGTAAATACTATAGTAAAGTACTTGAATAAATTTGTTGTGGTAATTCTGTAGTTGCTGTGGTAATAACTATAGTAATAAAAACAAATTACTGTACTAAGTTTTCTACAAATATAGGGTATATTATACTACAATAGTAAAAACTAAAGTATACTACAGTATTTATTACAGTTTATCAGTTCACTAAAGTCAATAGTACAGTATGCTGTAGCATTCACTATAATATATACAGTATACTACAATTTACTATAGTATGATTCAAAAACACTATAGTATTTCCTATAAATTAATATAAACACCATCATACCAAGCTTTTTTTTTTTTTTTTTTTCATTTTAGAGTTTTACAAAAGTAATAAACAAATAAATAAAAATATAAAAGCGTCATATCACATTTTTGCCTGGACATCCAAGTGGCCGTTTAAAAAAATAAAAAAAATGTCATTAATTTTAAGATTGTGTGTCATTATCTGAGAGTAGTCTATCATGACGAAACATTGTTTTCCCAAATTAGTCGTATTTGAGAATTTTAATTCATAATCCATTTATTCATTTATTTAACTTCAGTCTGTTATATACATGCGATTTCCAAATGCACCACTAGAGGGCAACATCAAACAACATATATTGCCATTCTGCTACGATTTATAACGACAAATTGTTTAAATTGTAGCTACTGCAATTACTTCATAGTTCCCGGACTTATTGATAACTTAATATGCGATATGACAGTACTTTCCTTCAAAGAGGCGATTAATATTCCAGCCAATACGCAGCTGATGTCTGATGCAGCGGCGTTCAGTCTCTTCACGCGCGATGATGCTTCAGGGTTTAAGCGCATAACGTCATCCCGAGCAGAGCAATGCGCATGCGTATGCGCACGAGCGGGCGCTGAGGACGGAGAACAGCTGTACCGGAGGCCACAATGCGACTGGCGCTCTGGGCTTCTGCCTTGATCCCCATCCGCAATGGCTGCGCAGAATGATCCAGAGAGCTCGTACTATGCGCTCTTCTAGACCCACAAACAGAAGAGCACAAGCGGAGCCGACTCAAAATGAGCACCGGATTCAGCTCGAGCTCCTGCCGCTTCGCGGATTATTTCGTGGTCTGCGGTCTGGACACCGAGAGCGGCTTAGAACCAGACGAGCTGTCCGGTAAGACCCAATCGAGAACGAGGCAGTTTACGACTCTGCTTTCGACAGATTTATGTGGTTTTATTGTGTATTTGCGTAACGTTGTTAGTTATGTGATGCATCAATCCGAAAACTACAATAAATAGAGAGCACTGTAATGATTAAACCTGCTGAAAATACCCTAAAATGACATTTCAGTGAGGTCAGTTGTTGACATTTATTTTATTATTATATTATATTCTTAGACGGTGGACTTGCAAAACAAACATTTGGAGTGTTATAGATAGCTGACCTTACTAGAGACCCTTCTTAAAAGGAAACCTGTTTACTTTTATTATTAGGAAAAGCTTATTCATATTAATTAAGTTAAACTCAGCAGAAGATCAAATCTGTCATTTCATAACAGTTTATCCATCCATGTTGTGTAACGTTACACAAATCTAAAACAAACAAAAATGGAGGCTGACATTGTTTACTTGTTTTACAATAATGAGGACCAGTAATATAATCAATCTATATTCTGCAATATCTTCGTATACTCGAGGTGTTTATGTTCTGCGTTCATTTATATTTATGTAATAGGTCACATATCCAGCATTCTTCAAAACGAGGTTTTATTACTATTATGTAATCCGTTCAGACTTTTTCAACCCAACATGATCAATTCCTTCATCTCCAGTATTCATTCACTTTATGTGAGATTAAAATGAAGAGATAACATATCCTTATTGTATGTTTTAAAACAGACTGATACAAACATATAGTAACACTTTAGTGTAGGGTTCAATTCTCACTATTACCTAGCTGCTTATTATTAGCATGTATATTACTAGGATATTGGCTGTTTATTAGTACTTGTAAAGCACATATTAATGCCTTATTCTGCATCCCTTAATTCTACCAATACCTAAACTTAAGTACCTTACTAACTATTAATTAGCAGTAATTAGGAGTTTGTTAAGGGGCAAAATAGTGAGAATTGACCCTAAACTAAAGTGTGACCATGTATTTTTCCAAGTATACCCTGTTTTAGTGTTTTCACTTACACCATATTCTCATGTGAAAGGCCTTTTTAACCAGCACGTGAAGTCTTGTAGGGCGAGAGTGCAGATTTCCTGTGGTTTCAGGCTTCCTCATCTTGCATTTTCTGTTTTTGCTAGACCTCCACTGATGTAATCAGAGCATCGGTTTCCTCTAATATTTTCTTGGATGTTTGTGAAAAGGGTATTTAATTTCTGCAGGTTTCATTCCATAAGTGTTTAGTTGCATCAGTGTCAGTGGGTGATAGTTGTGGCGCTCTGTGAATCGTACCGTTGGGTGTTTTAAATCATATGTAAAAGGTGAAAGGTAATTTGAGTTTCCTGAAATGCTGTTTCTGGATGCAGGGCTCATCAAGGGTCAGGATTGGGCCAGTGGCTAATAAATGTAATAAAACTACATTTTAAAAAATCATAAAAGACAATTATAAAATCGAATAACATTTAAAGGCCACATTTTCGCCACTAGAGGTCGCTTATTCAAAACAAAGGCATAGCTTGATGACGCTCGATTTTGTGGAATCATGGGAGGTGGCGTCTTCACGTCTACAGCCGGTGGAAAAGAATCTGGACGGGACTCAGAAATCATGTTCATAGATGAGATTATTAACGTTCCTGTAGTATGAAGCAGGGTGGGGCTGAAAGCCATTGCAGCTGAACAAGGCCACTGGAGCGATTGCTAATGAGAGACGAGCGCGAGACACGCCTCGAGAGCAGCGGAGCGTTTATTATGCCACAGTCGCTGCTTCCGCTTCTTCCGGTCAAGCGTATGTGGGGAAACGCAGCGCTGTTTATCATATTAGATACATTTGTGTGTTGAAAGTTGTGATAATGCTACTCTGCGTTCGCTCAGCGGCTGCTATGAGACACTTGTTGCACACTGCAGTAAGCTAGATCGATATTAGTCATGGTAAAACATGGTATTCACCGTAAATCAAGAAAATGAAATTTAAACAGTTAGACTTAATGTGTTGAGCAATGATTCGTTTTCTGTCGATTAATGTATCCCAACAGTTGCTCACCTGTCTAATAAAACACATAATATATTAAAGCGTCTTTGGTGTTTCCATGGTTTCTATAAAATAAAACCGGAAACCGAGGGTAACACGGGTATGATGTCATTAATAGGCGACGCACGGACACGGTTCGTGTCCTGGTTAAAATTGCTTATTTCTCTGGACATTCTTGGAAACATTTGGGATAATGTAAGTACACAAGTCAACAAAATAAATAACATTGTTCTAGTGGTTTTTGGATATTTGAATCCCAAAATCTTACATATTGTGCCTTTAAAACTTTTGCTGTAACTAAACTGTGGCATATAGGCCTGGTTTCACAGACAGGGCTTAGATTAAGCCAGGATTAGGTCTTGATTAGATTCAGTTAAGACAAGTTTTTATAAATGTGCCTTCGAAAAAAACATTACTGGTGTGCATCTTGAGACAAAACAATGACAGGGACATATTTTAAGATATGCCAGTACAAGTTGCTTATATCAATAATGGATTTTAGTCTAGGACTACTTGGCTTAAACCTTGTCTGTGAAATCATTCTTATGACATATAACTAATGACTTTTAAAGGTGCAGTAAGCAAATGCTGAGAAACGCTGTTGAAAGTGGATCAAACCGGGCACCAAAACACACTTGTAGCCAATCAGTAGTAAGGGGCGTGTCCACTCATAATGGGGGAGGTGCCTGTGCTGCATTGCCTGTTTGTAAATTTGAGGCGGAGCTATCAAGATAAGGGCGTGATCCTTTTGGGGGGCATGTTTGATTTGTTGTTTTCAAATAAAAACAGTGTTTCTCAGAAATTGCTCACTGCACCTTTAAATCAGTGGAATTCACTTATTTTGTCATTCAACATTGGAGTCTGATGCCCCTCCCCCTACGCTACATAATTAAAGCTGTGACAGTGTCTAACATTCCACTTTTTTTTTTTTTCCGTAAACTTAGTGCATCATCCGGGTATTTAAACACACTACTCACACTATTTATACTTAAAAACATCATAGAATAGTGTATAAGTACGCAAATTGGGACGCATCTATAGACTACCTTCAGACTCAAGGCAAAAGTAGCCCAATTTTTTTGCTCATATGCGACAATCCATGTGGAATCTGATATTGATTCTGATTTGGGCCACTTTCATATGTGAAATCTGTTTTCATGTGACTTTTACGTCTCTCTAGCTCAAAGTGACGGGAGTCACTCCAAAGATTTTACATCTTTGGTCACTTGTTTATTGTGGAAGACGGCAGCATAGTTAGTCTGACAGCAAGCAAAACTTGAGGAAAAAGTGTACGAGAAAAACGTTGCTCTCTTTGCGCACAAATTCGCGGAAGAAAGCCTTATAAATGAACGCGTAAATGCTGACTTCAGTAACCTCTGTGTTTACTTCTGTATGACAGCATGCTGCGCCCTGTCTTTGTTATTGTTCTTTTGTGCATACGGGTCAGTTCAGGATCGCAAACTGTTCGCCCTCAAATCTGATATTGGCCACATTTAAAAAATAATGTGAACAGACAAACAAAAAAATTGGGATCTGAGCAATAAATCAGTATTGAGCACAAAGGCTTGCAGTGTAAACATAGACATAGTGATAAAGCTGCTCTGCCCCAACAGGACAAATGGCCCGAAATGCTCTCACAATGTCCCCAGGCCATCGATCCATCCTTATCCCTATGTGGATTTTGTTAGAGAGGATGATTGTACTGTTATGTGAAGTCATGGAGAAGCTTGCAACCATTCATGTCTGTTGAGGCTCTATGCATTGATGAGCAATTTATGATACATTTAGAGATGGTTGTAGTGCAGCTGACCCTGTAGTGAAAGTGACTGGTGTCCATCATGACGTTCCCCCTGGGGAAAAGCGTGATCAGTGGAGTGTGTCCCACACGAGACCCTCAAGACAAAGAGAGGTCACTGAGATCCTCGGGGTGCACAAAAAGCCCTAAACCTGCATCCAGTCACGTTGTAGCAAGAGTTTACAGACGCGCTGATGTTTTAATGTGTAAAAAAAGAGATTTAGTTGTTTTGAAATGTTTTAACATGTCACTATTGTAAAAAGTACATAAGCACGTGACTGAATCTGTGTTAGCTGGGGAAGGAAACTGCTAACATGCTGTTTTTAGAGGAAACGAGTCAGTATAGTTTTTTCTTTATCATGCATTTGTATGCGTTTAAAAAAAAAAAAAAGTACTGTGTGTGTGAGTACAATGAATCTGTAAGACCTTTGTTCCTTTTCAGAACACAAATTAAGATATTTTTTGATGAAATCCGAGATTTTTTTTTTTAATCTCCCATAGAAAGCAACATAATTACCACATTCAAGGTCCAGAAAGGTATGTGTCTACAGTGTGACTGCAGTGGTTTAACCTTAATGTTATGAAGTGACAAGAATACTTTGTGCGTAAACTGCGCACAACGTAAAACTGTGTAGGTGTCTGACAGGGAAGAGAAGAAATTGTTGAATAAAGTCATTATTTTTGTTTGGTTTTTGTGCACAAAAAGTATTCTCTTTGCTTCATAACATTAAGGTTGAACCACTGTAGTCACATGGACTATTTTAACATTTTTTTTCTACCTCTCTGGACCTTGAATGTAGTAATTATGTTGCTTTCTATGGGAGATTAAAAACAGTTTCATCAAAATTTCATCAAAAATACCTTAATTTGTGTTTTGAAGATGAACGAAGGTCTTACGGGTTTGGAACAACATGAGGGTGAGTAATTAATAGGTGAACTAACCCCTTAAGTGTTGCTTTTTATTTACAAATAAAAGTTTACAGTAAAACACTTTACAGTAATTTGGTTTTAAAGAAGAAATATTATGATGTTACTCTGTGTGTGTGTATACTGTACATATATAAAAAACAAAGATATGACATCCGAAGTATGTAAGGTAGTACAACTAGATCTCTTTTATTGAATCCAAAAAGTTTTAAATTTATTTTGCAACATATAAATGTATTTTAAAGATTTTGAAGTGTCAAAAGGTCATTCGGTTTAACCGTCCAAAGGCCAATACAGCCATTTAATTTGTGATTAAAATATCCTAAAATGTAATAAATGTATATATTTTTTCATTTTGGCATGATTTTATAACATCATATATCAACATAGTGCAAAATGATATTAAAATTATGTGTAGAAGTCGTTGCTTTGTTATGAGAAAAAATGTCCGGAAAAATGAATTTCATTATGTCATTCGGAGTAACCAATATAAAGGGACCATTTTGGATCAAGTCATGCGGTCAATATCATGTGACAGGATGTGACATCATTCAGATACCTGCAAAGGACCACATGGTTGTGAGGAAAAGTAACTAACTCTCTCTTAACTATTTGAAAAATTAATGTTTTCACTTACTCGTACACGTCCCGAAACATCAGGTCATTCGGTACAACCATTATAAAACGTGGAAAATGTTGTAATATTTAAAAAACTTGTACTAAATATAAAATGTTTGATTGTCCTTTTGCTAGCTAGCTAGATATCAGCCTGTTAGCACTGTTCGAAAATATAGTCATTTGGCATAACCAAAAGTGTCATTCGGTATAAATTTTGTCCATCTTGTAAAAAATGACAAAAGCAGTGTTAATTGATTATAAAAAAAACACATAATCTCATTGTTAACACTTAATAAAACTTCAAAATTAATTATATCTCCATTATGTTTTTTTTTTTACACTTTTAAAAACTTTATTCATCAATGACCCAAATATATACAGTATATAGCATTGAATGTGATCTCATTAGCTGTGTTTTTGTCGTGTCACATGCTTCTTTGCTTTCAGTACGTAAAGATCACAGCAAAGTTATTGTGTTGCACTTGATGTGGACATGGTGCTCTGTGCAAAAATCGAAAAAATGGTTGTATTTTTGTCATGATGCAGTGAGGGCAGAAAGAAGGTCTGTTTTTACCTCTAGAGGTATGATTAGCTGCTTTGTCAGGAGTATTTCAGTACACCATATTTGTATTGTTTGCTGTGTTTGATTGTTTACTGGATGTTTTAATTTCAGGCATGCAGATTTAAATCATAGTGCCTCTAAGCTGCTTATGCCATCCATATAACTCTGTTTTCTCAGCTCTTGTTTACATCTGAAGGGATGTGCTGCATCACATGACCAGAGCTTAAAGGTGTAGTTCACTCAAAAATGAAAATTCTGTCATCATTTACTCACTTTCTTTATTCTACTAAACGCAAAAGAAGATATTTTAAGTGTGTTGTTGATAACCAAATAGTTTTAGAGACCACTGACTTCTACTGTATAAACAAAAAACACTTTCTGAAAATATCTTCTATTTTGTTCCACAAAAGCAACTGAATTATCCTGTTAATTTTAGCTGTAGAACATTTGTCTTTTTTACACAAGTTGTATTGAATGTATTCTGATATAGACGCTTGAGAAAAGTGCTAAACATGGCCCTGTGAGCGTCCCGTGACCCTTTCTGATACGTTCTTCCCATTGGCGATGGAAATGCTGTGCATTGCTGAAGAGTTAGCATATCTCTTGGCAAAGATACAGAAAATAAGAGCCATTGTCATTCCTTGCATTTCTCTGTCGGGCCAGACGGTTGGGCCTGATTTAGCAGTAATGAAAAACATCCATTAGACCGTTGAAAGTGGGTCACTGTTGCATTCAAGCACGTTTAAGAGCACCTCGATTTTCCAGTGAACGTCTGATATGTTGCCCTCCTTAGATTTGTGGTTAAATGAGGACAAAGCGGAATAAATATTTATTTTGGGTTGAAAAAACTTCTTCCAGTAATGATGCTGAAGTACATAAAACTTGCTTCATTTCGAGATGATTTGTAGTTCATTGATGAGTCAGATGATGATTTAGTAACTGCTCCAATGGATTTAGTGAGTTCATTCAACAAAACATCGGTCAGACTAAACAAAACTGGTAACTTAAAGAGTCATTTGACTGAGCAACTGGCTCATAAGAGTCATTTTTCTTAATCAGACCACACTGGTCACACTTTTTTCGTGCAGCCTGTGAGGACAATTAATAGAAAGTATAGATGCACAATTAAATAGTATCACAAGTATCACAGCGAACATTTAGATCTGTGTTCTGACCCAGAGAGAGCAGTTGTCATGTATAGGTATGAAATCGCTTCACAAACAGTCTTTTCAACCACACAGTGTCATTATTTGTGTGTTACAATAATTCAAATTATCACAGAAGTACTGAGATAAAAGTTTATATTTCGGATATAAACACTGATGTCTTTGGTAGCGATCAAAATAGAGCAAATCACCTTTTGAAAGTAACCTGATGCTTCAAATAAAGATTGTCTCTAATACATCGTTACACCAGTAGGTGGCAACAAGTGACTTTTAAAAATGTATATGTCATTGAATCATTCATTCAAGAGATTCGTTCAAAAACGCTAATTCATCCAGTAATGAAACAAGTGAAGTATTTATGAGTGAGTCATTGAATCATTCATTTAAGCCATTTTAAAAAATTCATTCAAATTAATTATATATACTTTTAAAATAGACTGCTGCAATTAACGCTTTGTCAGAACCTCTTGTACATGACGTTATTTTGTTTAGTTGTCTATTCAAAATCGTAGGAGAATCTTGATCTCTATTTTAAACAACAACAACAAAAATTGTGATTCTCAGTTTATCCAGAATCGTGCAGCTCTAATAGAAATTCGTTTTGTCACAGCAAGCTCACAGATTGGGTAAAATATTTCTTGCTCTTGAGATTTAGAAAAGCAGAAATGCAAAGTATAGCTTTGGATACAAATGACTTCTAATTTTTTGAATAAGTACTATCTAAAATAAGTGTTCATTTAATCTCATTTCAATCATCTACTGGGAAACTCCCAGTGATCAAGCACTGACTGTGATCTTAAGTTATATTTGTGCCATCAGTAAACTGCTTTTGCGGTCATAAAACGTTTTTACGGATACATGTGGTCCTTTTCTTGTATATAAAAAGCTGTTCTATAAGCAGCCCTTTCTGTGAGGCTTCATGTCTATGACCTTAAGTAACTTTTGAGTGTACATTCTCACTTCCTGTACCCTTCGTTCTTTGCTATTAGCATCTTACCATCACATTCACAAACAGAGCAAGAATGACAAGAATTTGCAGTGTGTGAATGACAAGACAGTTTGCAAAGATGCGTTTGCTCTACACATTAAATAGCAGTGTGAATTGTGGATTTTCATTCCAGGATTTTTTTCCCATATAGTGGACTTCAACGTCTACCAATGGGTTGAAGGTCCAAATGTCAGTTTCAGTGCAGCTTCAAAGGGCTCTACACGATCCCAGACGCCTTATCTAGCGAAACAATCTGTCATTTTCTAAAAAAATAAAACTGTATAAAACTGTTGTTTATCTTAGTCTTTGCACGTTCGCTTTGTAGGCACTGGATTGGTACTTCCGTGAACTTTCCTATGTGATTACGTAATGCGTGGCGCATCGCAGAGCAGTGCAAGACGAGCATTTGTGGTTAAAAACTATATACATTTTATTTTATTTTTTTAGAAAATGACTGATTGCTTTGCTAGATAAGACCCTTATTCCTCATCTGGGATCATGTAGAGGCTTTTAAAGCGGCATTGAAACTGCAGCTTCAACCTGCAACCCATTGGTAGCCATTGAAATCCACTATATGGAGAAAAATCCTGGAATGTTTTCCTCAAAAACCTTAACTTCTTTTTGACATGAAGAAAGAAAGACATAAACATCTTGGATGACATTGGGGTGAGTTATCAGGAAATTATTCATTCAGAAGTGAACTAATCCTTTAAAGACACCTAAAATAAAGTGTGACCAAAATAGCATATTTTATATCCGTTATATCGCTGATCAAATGAAAGCTGCTAATTGTAGTACAGAATATGCATAATACTAGCGTTCATTTGTAATCATAGTATTTTTTTTAAAATTAGCTTTCTCATCCTCCGTCGTGTTACTTTTGCATAAAACTGCAGTAGTTCCATGTGCCAGAATTCTGCAAAGTTTGTGACAAAACCCTCTTTTATTCCCAATGACAGGGCACAGGGTGAGGGCTTCATTAGCATATGCATGAGAGGCCCTGCTGGCAGAGCGTTTTGATTGGCTGGCTCACAGCCTGGGTGCACCATCAGGCCTCGGTACACCGAGGACGGCAGCTGGGCTTGACACACACACACACACACACACACATACAGATTTAAACACTGTCCCCCAGGAGTTTCCCATGCACCCCCGTCTCTTGAGCTCTTTCTCAATGACATCACTATGAAAGAGCGCTCCTTTGAGCTCCTCAGACTCTGATTAGTCATTAATCTCGTGTGCATGATAAAGACTTTTTTAAAGAGCAGCTTTGAATAATTTTTAAGCTTCCGTCTGCATTTAAGAACACAATAACTAAACATCCATGTAAAGTCAAGAAAATCTGTGATTTGAATATCCCGTAAATTCCTAAACCAGCTTAACTCTATCTAGCACGCACAATTTAAAGATGTGTGACTGCTCAATTAAAGCCATTTTGAAGCAGCCCATCCCTAGCCGTTTCGCGCTACACCATGTAATTACAGAAATTAGCCACAATTGTCTTTAACTCTGTGTAGAGTCTGTTTGTTCCTGTGTAAAAATGAGTGAATGTCTTCCTTTTAGAGCAGAGGAACACAGAATTGTTAGCCTGCTCATTTTAACATTGCATGTTGCTGAATAGCCTGAGGTTGCACTGCAGCAAAAGAACGGTTCCTTACCATGAATCTCCACTGTGCCGACAATCTTGATTCATTCTCCAACCATGAAATACTCATACTATCCGTGTACACCACAGTCCCAGGGTGCGTTTAGGAACAAAAATGAAAAGGTCCCACTTTTTAGTGTTTTTAAACTACTATAACATTTAAATGAATCATATGATACAATGAACTTATTGTGCATTTTTACATTTTACTTATATTTTAGAAATACTGCATGCAATTACCGCTGTAATTAATTTCTGTAATTGGGTCAGTGACGTGACGGGTCATTTTTTTTGTCCAAAGGCATTTATAATATAAAAACCAAGATATGGCATCCAAAGTATGTAAGGTAGTACAACTAGATCTCTTCTATTGAATTTAAAAGGTTTTAATTATATTTTTATATATACATTTTAAAGATTTTGAAGTGTGAAAAGGTCATTTGGTTTAACCGTCCAAAGGCCAATACAGCCATTTAATTTGTGATTAAAATATCTTAAAATGTAATAAATGTATATTTTTTTTATTCTGGCATTTTAAATTTTATAACATCATATATCAGCATAGTGCAAAATGATATTAAAATTATGTGTAGAAAGAATGTCTGGAAAAATGAATTTCATTGATGTCATTCGGAGTAACCAATATAAAGGGACCATTTTGGATCAAGTCATGTGGTCAATATCATGTAACAGGATGTGACATCATTCAGACACCTGTAAAGGACCACATGGTCGTGAAGCAAAGTAACTCAGCCTGTTAGCATTGTTTGAAAATATCGTCATTTGGTATAACCAAAAGTGTAATTCGGTAAAGCCGAAATTTGGGATTTTTTGGTTACAAAATTTTTCCATCTTGTAAGAAAATGACAAAAGCAGTGTTAATTGATTATAAAAACCACATAATCTCATTATGTTTTACACTTTTAAAAACCTTCAATGACCCAATTACAGCACTGTTGAACCTTCCCTTACCCCTTAACTTACCCTTAAAGGGATAATTTTCATTTTTGGGTGAACTATCTCATGATTTACTCACCCTCAAGCCATCCTATGTGTATATGACTCTTCTTTCAGGCGAACACAATCTGAGATATATTTTAAAATATCCAGCTCTTCCAAGCTTTAAGCCCAAAAAAATGCATGGACAGTGAACAACCATGAACAAACAATGAAAGACAGTATTTTTATTAAGTAACATTAACAAAGATTAATAAATACTGTAACAAATGTAGGGGTCAATTCAGGGTGATTGGGACACTTTTTGCCATTGAGATGACATGAAAAAGTGTCCCAATCAACCTGAATTCACCCCTGTTGCTCATTGTTAGTTAATGCATTAATAAAGTAATGAAATAAGATGAAATAAAAAAATAATTATGAACAGTAAGACAAATAAATAGAATTAGAACAAAGGTACAAATGAAATAAACTCATGTAAATTAATGTAAGAAATAATAGAGAATTTGAATAATCAAATGTAAAAAGTCTTTACTGTACACTCTAAAAAACGCTGGGTTTAAAACAACCCAAGTTGGGTTGAAAATGGACAAACCCAGCAATTGGGTTGTTTTAACCCATTGTTTGGGTTAAATGTTTGCCCAGCCTGCTGGGTAGTTTTATTCAATGCAACTATTGGTTAAAAATGACTGTATTGCTTGCTTAAAATGTACACAAGGTACGTTGGAAATTAACATTTATTAATATGTTTAATAAATGAACATGTATTAATACGTTTATTAATAAGTGTTTACGTGACTATTACCAAGAATTGTATTTTTATATAACTTTGTATGTATTTGAGGGTTTAAGCTCAATGAACTGCAAAAAATAACTCAATTTAGTACCTATGCTGTGACAGGCAGCTTGTTATAAGCTTGCAAGTACCTAATTGAGTTCTCTTTTGCTTTTAATTGTACTTGAATGGCTTAAAATCAGTTGCAAGTTTTAGCTGGCATGGATTAAAAATGCATGTGAAGGATAAACTTGATGATGATGATGCACTGCAACAGCACATGATCAACCACGATAGACACTATAGTCCAAAATTAAATACTTGCTAGCAAAAAAGACTTGTTTGGTGCAAAAGGTGGCTACAGTTGCTCAACAAATCACTATTAAAATTCAGTACATAACTTATCCTGGAACATTTCTGCTGAATATGAAGGATTCCTCGAAATTTAAGAGAGATATTTCTTTTTAAGCAGTCAGACTTATGATTACATACAGACTTTTGGCTTTTTTGCCACTCAAAACACCCAACCTAGCTACATGAGAAAAACCAACCAGAACACGTTGGCAACTGTAAAGCGACACTGTTCTATATATTTTCTACACTTATGTATTGCTAACAAATGAGTAGATTTGGAGCACAAATGAATAAAACGTCAAGGTAAAATGGAGAAGGAGAAGCTTGGGTTTGGTTTGGACTTCGTGAACTTTAAGATATGCGGGGGTGAAGAGGCTGTATATTTGGGGCTTGTCTCAGCTGTTTGGATTTGTTTGTTTCCGCAGCGAATTTTCACAGGAAAACGTCATCTGCCATCTGTTACTCCTCTGAAATTCATTTGCTCTTTTTGAGCCCCTTTCTTTGCTCACACATAGGCGTAGGCTCATTTTTAGAAGAAAAGGTTATATAAAACCTTAAAGGGTTCTTTCAGGTGCTTCATATGTAAAACCTTTAAGGGGTTTGTTTTGATGGATTTAATTTACATTTTTAATTTGAATTACATTTTATGAATTAAACCACTTGTAAACACTTTTATCACTAGAAATCAATCGAAAAAAACACTAAACATCAAAGTATTATGCAATTATTTAAGACATTTCTCGTTATGAACCTTTTTGGCATAAAATTCAGCCAAAATACTAAGAGTGACTATCTCTCTCTGTGTGCTCCTCATTTATCCGATGGCATCGTTCTGCAAGGATCAACATTGTGTCATCATATCAACCCCAGTCCAATTATTCATTGGCAGAGGCATACAAGTGATGCATAATCAGTCTGTCATTTCTCATTCTTAAATTCCCAGTATAGAGTGATGACGTATTTTTGTAGGCCAACCTGGTGTTCGAATCACCCTGGTTCCCTCAACAAAAACCCAATAGGATTTTTTTATTGGTGTTTTGATTATTGTAGAAAATTAGCTCAGTGACCAACAAAAGTTAATGAATCTTACACGTTTTGTTCAACATGATAATCTTCACAAATGATTGCAACTTTTAGCAATTTTTAAATTAAATACAGTTGGCAGAAAAAGGTTAACGTAGGCTATAAATGAACTATATGACTTTCACTTTAACGTCACCATCATTAAGCTTCCGACAACTGTTTCAGTCTATTTAAAAACATTTTCCCTGAAAGTTTGAGTTGGCATAGCAAGGGCACGATTATAAACACAATGAGGCTGTGAAAGCGGACTAGTGAGTGGATGAGTTTACCTGTTCGGTGTGATGATGTTTAATTTCCCAGACAGCCTCTGTAGTTTCATTTAGACACTTGTTAGCAACCACCTTTTTCAAGACAAGTAAAAGCTTTAAAAAAATCACAGAAGAATACGGATGTATTTTGCCACAGAATAAAAAATATCATGAGCTTTAGTGAGAACTACTCATTACACTTACGCATTTATGTATCCCTGCCTACGGACAGTCAGATCGACAAAGGGTTATTAACAGAACAATTATTGTAAGGGTAGGTTTATCACTGAAAATTGTATCGTACTTTGTCTACCCTACGGCAACAGCTTTCTTACCTGTATGCAATGGCGTTTTGCTAACGGCTGTTCTTTTCAGTTTCTACCCTCCGTTTGGCTTAAAACACTGTGTTCGTGGTCATCCAGTTTTTTTAGATTTCCAGTCGCGGCATTCTCTCTGTATAGACCTCTTTTCAGTTACATAAACATTGTGACGTTTTTTTGTGGGCGGAGCTCAGGTAGAGGCAGAACGATTCATTAATGCTAGCTAGCAAGTTTTTTTTAGCTTTGTTTATAACAATGACTGGAGAAAATCCAATTTTATCTGAATATGTAAGGTCACTCACTGTCCGGGACCGTGATTGTTATTTGAAAAATGTAACTTTTAACGGACAGAGCCAGATTGGCCGACCCGTACACACTCACTCAATGGATGGAAGATCTGAGAGGATTACCTCCACTTATGTCTCTGGTCGTTGTACGACTAACAAAGTTAGCTAACTTGTGCATTAAAAAAGTTAGCGTTTACATGAGAAATCACTTAACTTGTTCCCCCATTTCTGATTAGGTGGGCATGCATGGGGAATCTTTAGACATAATCCATACCAACAAAAAACAATAGTTTAATTAATCTTACCTGATATGAAGTGTGCACTGCAAACGCAAGCATTTTTGATGATCTTCTCTGTCCAGTCCTCTCGTTTTATTGCGTTTAACCACAGCTGTTGGCGTTTTTTTTTTTTTTTATCTGGCAAAATGCAATTAAAATTTCAAATTGGAGCCAGTACTTTGTCGATTCTGCAATACAACAAGATGACATTTTAAGCTCCTTATGTAGCCACCCAGGAACAATACAAGTAGACACCACTTTGACTAAAGGTTTGCTTAGAAGTATTTCCTACTAAAGCAAGGCGGCATTTGGTAAGCGTATCCATAGCAGACTGGTGGGAGTGGCCTTGGATGACAACATGCCTAGTGCATTATGGGTGTTGAAGTTTTTATACCTGTTTGACAAATGGGAAGACCGCAGCCTTTTTTCTCTCTGTTTTCTCTAGCACTAATTTAAAAAAATAAAAATGTGCCTTTCTACTACATAGGCAGCCAGTTTTTATTGAAAGCCCTTTTTGCCAGCAGTGAAGTACCGATGGAACCTGAACTGCTAAAATACTAACTTGTTTCCGGGTTTTGGCCTACAAAAATATGCTATCCCTGCAGCACTCTATTGGGGTTTCTTTTTAATATTTTTCTTGCAGCTGTGTAGACTAGTCACAGCTCTATGCCTTTAAAATCATGCTATCGGTTACTGCTGGTACTTCAGGGCCCATCACTGCTGGTTTAGATATATTAATGTTGTCTTTCCTGTCTACAGTGGGCATCACTAACACTCCCTCCTCCTCACAGAGCTAATGCGTTCACGTCAGGCTCGTGGCCTCTGGCTATTCTCTGGCCAACAGACGCAAAGCTTTCAGCCACCATACAGAAGTACTTTATAATATAAGCTTTATCTCTTCCCTCTTAGCCTAGAACCATGGAATCAGTTTGTGTACTAAAAAGCAAAAAGCATCTGTTATAGTCCAGCTTTATTCTACTATAATAGCAAATTAAAAGCATTTTTTATTTTTCAAAGAAAACAATAGTTTCCTTGATTTCCTTGATTTCACTTTTTTAATTTTAGTTAGTGTGTAATGTTGCTGTTTGAGCATAAACAACATCTGCAAAGTTACGATGCTCAAAAGTTCAATGCAGAGGGAGATATTTTCTTTTAAAGAATTCTGTTTAAGGACAACAACAAATGGCTGGTAGGGACTACAACGAGTTTCTTTCCAGGTTAGTGACATCACTAACCCTTAAATTTACATAAACCCCGCCCCCGAGAACATACAACAAAGGGGATGAGGCCATGTTGGGCTGCTTTAGAGAAGAGGAAGAGTTGTTGTAGTAGAGTGTTGTTGTCATGCCGTCATTTTACGTCGGACTGCTTCACAAACGAGGGTCAGTTCAACGCTGGATTTGCACAAAAGATTAACATGACGGCACATGCTAGTCGATGAGTTGAATCAACTCCACAGCAACTACATACATTTATCCACTAACCATTCAGAAACATCCAGTTTATTTCTAAAAGTTGTAGCTTCTTCCTGAGTTTCTCCACCAGTGTCTGACTCTGGTTTGAACAATGTAAGGCTGAACACAGTTACTGACAATCCTTGTTTTGGCTGCGTGAGATTCTCCAGCTTTGTTGTTGTTGAGCAACCGAAGAAGCGTGAGCTGTTAAAGCTCCGCCCTCTTCTCGAAAGTGGGCAGAGAGCAGCAGTGCATTTGCATTTACAGGGAAGAAAAAGATGCGCAACTACTGCTTCATGCCGACTTATAACATATACTTATTAAATATGTGTAGGGCAGGTATAATTATTATGGGCCAGACAGAAAAAAATGGGAACAAATGTAGCTTGTAATAGGCAAAACATGCATTGTGGGTATTTTCGATGTATATGACTGTATGGTTTGTTGAACCACTTATTTGAATGTGGTTGGTTTGGCATATTTCTGCTTTTCCCCAAATGCAGTAAGATCTGGTTTGTTTTCTAAAGCACTGACCTTTCTGAACACCACACTGTTTTCCCCTCCGCATTATTAGTTTCCTTTTTGTGGCTTTGATGCTCTTTGTAAAAGTACCACAGCATTTTTACAGGGGTCATTTCATGAAAAATTTCCCAACAGATTAACCACTTTTTTTGTAAATCATTTTTTTAATAAATAAAATAAAATTTGAATGTACAGACTCTGATCAGCAGCAGGTTGTTTATAGATATTTAAAAAACTTAAATAGAAAAACAAAACTTCTATATAAAGGTAGAGCCCCTGTACCATTGAGGATATATTTGGCACCCTGGTGTTTGTTTGTGGTTTGAATGTGGTTCCTGTATTTGAGCATTTTTGCTGTTTAGTTTGTTTGTTTACAGCACCGGTGCTTTTAACCTTGGCGTTATTGATCTGTTTGCAGTTCATAATATCTAAAGCTTGTTTGCTGTCGACAAAATGATGAGCGTTTAGTTTTTCATTGGCTCCATTGGCGTTTAGCTCATCCTCACTTGAACTCGGGCCTTTTGTGCTGACAATCCCATGACTGAAACAAATCATGTGAGGTGCTGGCAGAGAATTAACAAGGCAGATGAACCATGACGAAGTCTTTTTATTCATCAGAGCTGATTGCTTTTCTCCTACCTGTGCGTGTGGCACTGCCTCTGAATTCATGTTTAGGTTATAGGAAGAACATGGAAGTCCTTCCCATGAATCATTGTACAGTGATTACGTGGACATGGATGGATATCACAATTTGATTGGCAGTACCTATTATATAATATATTGGTTAAGTGAAATAGATTGATATGGTTAACATTCTGAGTTAGATATGCTTTTATAATGAATATAAACAAATGAAATGGAAATCATTTACATGATTTTTATAAGCTTTCTTAGATAAATGGTAGTAAACTGTTCAATTAGCTGTACAGTAATGTTGATATTAAAAAGAAAAGAAAATTAAATTGGTTTCAGTTAATGTCATATATATGTCAATATTTCATTCCAGAATATTGAGTGATACAGAATTTCCAGAATTCTTACCCCCGGTTTCACAGACAAGGCTTAAGCTAGTCCCAGACTAAATGCATGTTCAAGCTTTTTTAACGAAAATAAACTTTTATTGACATATCTGTAAATATTGTCAGTGCCATTGTTTTGTCTCAAGTTGCACACCAGTAATGTTTTTTTCTAGTGTATGTTTATAAAAGCTACTTAAATATCCTAATTGAAGTGAGGCTTAATCCCGTCTTAGGCTAAACCCTGTCTGTGAAACCGGGCCTAAGATTTTCTGTACAATTTTACATTGAAAAATGAGCAAAATGGAAATTCTGCAAGAAAAATTAAAAGATTCCCATCCCACCTGAAATGCTCAAATTTTATTCCAAAAATATACTAGTCCATACATGGGTTAGGAATGGTTCCATGAAATGTACCTTTTTTGAGAGCTTTTTTTTTTTTAAAGTATCACTATTAAATTTTAATTTTTTTTCTCTTTAAAGGATTAGTTCACTTCAGAATTAAAATTTCCTGATAATTTACTCACCCCCATGTCATCCAAGATCTTCATGTCTTTCTTTCTTCAGTCGAAAAGAAATTAAGGTTTTTGAGGAAAACATTCCAGGATTTTTCTACATATAGTGGATTTCAGTGGCAACCAACGGCTTCAAAGGGCTCCACATGATCCCAGCCGAGGAATACTTTTTAACCACAAACGCTTGTACTTCCTACTTACGTGACGTGTGACCTTTCCAACGTGATTACATAATGCGTAATGCATCGCAGAGCTAGTGCCAGACGAGCATTTGTGCTTAAGTATATAAATTCAGTTTTTCTTAGAAAATGACTGGTCGTTTCGCTAGATAAGACCCTTATTCCTCGTCTGGGATCGTGTAGAGCCCTTTGAAGCTGCACTGAAACTGCAGTTTGGGCCTTCAACCAGCTGGTAGCCGTTGAAGTCCACTATTAATTTCTTTTCGACTGAAGAAAGAAAGACATAAACATCTTGGATGACATGGGGGTGAGTAAATTATCTGGAAATTTTAATTCTGAAGTGAACTAATCCTTTAAAAGCTTTGTTGCTCTGTGGCAGTGGTTTCAGTTTGTTCTACTACTTGACATATGACATTAATTTACAAAACACCATAGTTTAATTTTGCACAGCTGTGAAGTAGCTGTTTTAGTTTCAGGTTTGTTGACTGTCACAGGTGAATATTGTAGTTTTGAATTGGAATGTAGTATAAAGAAGTTTGTACAACAGTTTTTAGGAATGAAAAGCTACCGAATGTCTTTAGATGGACACATAACCACTTCAGATATACTCAAAATTTTCAATAATTTAGTGGTCCATCATCCATTACTCTTACATACATGTAAAAACCACTACATATTGTAGTATGTTTTCATATTGTCATATTGTGGTTCCTTTTAGTTTGCCAGTGTTTAAATAGCCCAGCGGCCCCTAGTGTTTGTGTTGGTTAATTCCCCACATTCCTGGCCTTATTCCTGTAGTGATCCCAGACTGGTGAAGCTACCGGATTTGATTTGTTGCTCGTCCTTTAAATGCCACACATCTATTAACTCTTCAAACACACACTCGCTCTGAAGATCGGTGACAAATAAACACGTTCTTGCCCTCCGCTTAAACCTGAACACATTCCTCAGGGAAATATCCTTCAGAGACACGTCTATTCTTGTTGAATCAAGCCTGTATTCATTGTGTAAAGCAGATTAACAGATCTTAAACTGTCCCTGATATGGAAGCTGAAGAGTTTTTTTCTGTGTGGGCAGCAGAGGAGAGGAAAACACCTGACATTCGTGCATGCGCACACCGCCTTCAGTCTCCGTTGTTTCAACATGCCGTGTCTAATGTGTGTGACAGCGAGCAGAACCTCTCAGAAACACAATTACACACGGTGAATCTGTGACCAGAATAGGGAGTTAACATCTCCACAACAATGGATGGAATGCATCGGAATGGAACAGAGAGGTTTCAAGAGCTTTTAAGTTAGACAATTTTAACTTTTACATATTACGCAACATCTCAACTGATGTCAATTTTTTTTTTTTTTAAAGGTCATAATGAAAATGCAAGAATCTTTGTTAAAGATAAATGTCTTTTTTCATTTAGCTATTTCTTGTAGTGACAGTTAATGGGGTGGTTGATTATAATTTCACTTTTTCACATCTGCAAAGTCCACTAACCATTCAGAAACGTCCAGTTTCATTCTAAAAGTTGTAACTTCTTCTTGAGTCTCTCCATCAGTGTCGACTCCGGTTTGAACAATGTAAGTCTGAACACCGTTACTGACAATCCTCATTTTGGCTGAGTGAGATTCTCCAGCTTTGTTGTTGTTGAGCAACCGAAGCGCGAGCTGTTAAAGCTCCGCCCTCTTCTGGAAATGGGGTGGGGAGCAGCAGCTCATTTGCATTTAAAGGGTCACACAAAAACGGCGTGTTTTTGCTCAGACCCAAATAGGGTCAAATTTGACAAGCTATAATAAATGATCTGTGGGGTATTTTGAGCTGAAACTTCACAGACACATCCTGGGGACACCAGAGACTTATATTACATCTTGTGAAAGGTAGATTATAGGTCCTCTTTAAAAGAGAAATACTAAAACTAGTTAATGTCCACAACAATAGACAAAATGAAATGGAATGGAATGTTTCAAGACATTTTTAACTTGACAAGGTGTCTGAAAACATCTAAAAAGCAACTTGCAAATGGCTGAAGAAAATGTTTTTTTTTTTTTTTATTTGATGTGGTGTTTTAATTTGACATTTTACAAATATTTTAAACATGAAATCAAATTGTTTTAAATGTATATTTATTTATTACATTAAAAGTGATTTGTTAATTTATTACCGTATTGTTCCGAATATAAGACAATGTTTTTTTTTCCTTAGAAATACATCTGAAAAAACGGGTCAGGGTCTAGACTTTTATTACACCTGCAACAATAGGTGGCACCAAATACACGTAAAACGAGCGTGGCGATAAATATGGTGTGTCAGATTGTAATGTTAGAAGATCACAAGCGCTAACAGTCAAAGAAAAGCTTACCGACATTCACACAGAATGTGTTTATCTATTCCAATGCGCTACTTTTCCATTGTTTTTCTATGTAAACACGCTAGACAGACGTGTATGACCGGTTCGCTCGCGTCTCGCATCTTTTGCAGGACCTCGCACATGAGCACTGCGTTTATAAGACACCGTGTCAAGTTAAAAGAATTTAAACGCTTATCAATGTCAGTTCCAAAACAGTGGACCAATCAGAAGAACTCGGAGGCGGGGCAAGTGTTGCAAGCTTCTGTTTACAGTAGCAAGTAGCAAACAGTTTTATACGACGGCAACATGGTGGAGGAGGCCATAGCCAGTGCGATTATTTTCTTTTTTCCCATGTCAGAAATAGTATCTGTCTATTCTGGTGTTTGCTTATTTCTCTTATTTCCGTTATTGCATCACGTCTCAAAAGCGCGTCTGGAGACGCTTGGAGTTTCATGACAAAACCCGCCCTTGCTACTCAAAACTAGCCCAATTGCGTTTCATGGGGTCCCCCCGGTAAAATTCGCACCAAAAAGTGTTTATTTTTAAATGTGATCACTGGTACATTTTACCAGTATTTACCATACTTTCAATACAAAAATTAAAATTTGAAAAATATGCAATATGAAAATTATTTTCTTTATAAAAAATTTCTTTATAAAATACAAAAAGCCTTTGTACATCTTTGTACATAATCAGGGTTGTCTTATTCGGAACAATACGGTATTATTGCTTTGCAACATTTAACTACGATATAAATATGGCTTAAACTTTATTTTGAAATTGAGGCCAATTAATAATTCCTTAATTTTTATTTTTAAGCAGCACTCCAAGTCCTCCATAATGAATGGTGTTTTCTGTGAGTAACAAGTGACGAATACTCACCCTCCTCATGTAAATGATTAATTACACTGTTTTATCTGTTGTGTAGCTTTATGCCAGTATATACAGGCTACTAAATTCAGAGATGGTGCCAGAGGAAAGTTGGCGAGTGCAAACGAAGGTAACCCCCATCCCCCACTCCACTCTCCACTCCTGCAGTCAATGCTCCTGTTTGTATCACAATCAACCACAGCTCTGCCTGTGCCCGCTAACCTTTAACCTTTCCACGCACTTCTTTCACAGCACCGCTGTTTGTTCATGTGTGAGATGGCTGCGTGGTCGGGTAGCGTGGGATCACCTGTCTTCCTGCCCTTTTCCCCTTCAGCTCCATTTCCTATTCCTCTCTCAGCAGCAGAAACTTATTAGCACTCCAAACTTTTTGTCAGTCACTGCTTGGTGAACGCCAAGGTTTTGCTTGGTGGGCTGCTGTAACTCCTTCACTTGGAATGATTTTCAAGGCACGTTTTTCCATGCGTGTTCCGACACTTTTCTGCTTCAACTGTTCTGGCACTTTTGGCTTTGACTCGGTTTGATTTCTGTTCTCATGTCTGATTTTCGCAACCTCCAGAAGAAATATGTTGAGCAGTATATCAGTATATTTGTGATTTGTTTTGTTTGAATTGCCATTAGGGTTTGAAGATTATCTTTCTGAGCTTATCTTTCTTTGTCTTTTTCTTTTTCTTCCTTCTGTCTGAATCTCAGGTGAAAATTTTGAGCAGAGTCCACTGCGGAGAACTTTTAAATCTAAAGTTCTAGCGCACTATCCAGACAATGTGGAGTGGAACCCCTTTGACCAAGATGCAGTGGGAATGGTGAGTGACACAAATAGAGGTCTTCTAATATGGGTTTTTCAATAACTAATTCCAGTTTCTAGAGAGCAGGGTGGCCACCGGCAGACACAATGCCAGTTTGTAAGTCCTGGAAGTGAACTTTTAAGCTTATTTCTCTCTTTTTCTCTTTTTCTTTCTGTTCTATCTCAGGTGAGTATTTTGAGCAGTTCCAGTTCTGGAGATATCCAGCTATGCTTAAATCTGTAATATCATAACTAGGGGTGTGACGAGACACTTAAGCCCAAAGTATAGTTAACGTTTTACATGTACACGAGAGTCAGTGTACATGCGCATGACGTGAATTTCATCATCAGAAGAGTACGCACGTACTGTATGTGCACCGCAAGATATCCACAAGGTGGCAACCATGCCATAGGGGCATTGATTCATAAGGTAGTCAAAGAAAAACTGCATAAACAGAACTGACCGGAACGCATGCAAGCTACAGCGACAATGGAGGCCTACATAGACAAGAAATTGTGTGAAGAGGTTAGAAAGTACCCTCATTTGTACAACTCTAGTATGAAAGAATACAAACATGTTTACATGGGTTGTAACTCTTGGCGAGAGATTGCTCAAAACTGCGCGTGCGTTGAATGGCTGTGTACGCGTATGAGTCAAATGAAGTATACTTTCCAAGACTGTGCGTTCAACTGTGCGCGTACACTAGCGGACGTATACCCAGTATACCCAAGGCTTCAGCTCACGAGACGAGACATGAGATTGAGTTCACGAGAATGAGATGGGATTTTTGCACAGTATTTTTCAGAAAACCTCAATAACAAAATTCATGACTGGAAAAATAGTCTTCAGGTGCATTTTGAAATGTTTTAACTAATCATCTTGAATGTCATTTCAGTTTTACTGCAACAATATACAAGCACTGAAAAGGGTTTTTCCACACACACTCAACTGACTGGCTTCTCTCCTGTATGATACCATAAGTCTCTTCAGACCTTACTGTACATGAATTATGAGCTTCCAGAACTTCTGATTGAGGCTGTGTGTGACCTCCTAATTGAACTCCTTTCCACAAATTGAACATAGTAATAAAAACACAACACAGTTTTTTCTTAGTCTTATTAAGTGCAACCATAATCAAAATACTCTCTCAATATTCAAAGTGCAAACCGAGACCAGAGCTAAGAGGTGGTTACAACTACACAGTTTAATATCGGGAGACAGGCTATTTTATGTAGCCTAATTTGCACGCATCAGGGAACTCGCGTTTTACTTTTGCTTTTGAATTCGCGATCGCACGTACTCTTACTTGTGTTCTACAAGATAAGGCAACGAATCCTCCGCCATGGTCTTGTCAGTCATCTCGCCTTACTCGTCACGTGATCAGTGAACTGTGATTCTTGCTGCACTGTGTCCGACTCTCCAGTTGAGCAGAGCAGATGTTTACAATAGTTTACAATTGAAGAGACTATTATCTAACTGAATTAAATGGTTTTTATTTCTATAAAAAAGCAAGATGATAGTGGAGGCGGTGCTGTGGTGGGCAACGTAATGTAATGTAAACAGCGGTGGCATATTCTATGATAATTTCACCCTCGTGCTCTGTCATGGCAATATCACGAGACAGCTTTTCATTCTACGAGAAATCTCATCACATTATAATATAGCGCACAAGTGGCACAAGATCTCGTCACACCCCTAATCATACAGATATGATTCAGAAAACCTGTTCAACTATTTGTACTTATTCTGCATGTCAGGATTTCCTGAATGAAATTGAATGACTCATGACCATCGACCAACTTTTGATTGAATGATTGAAGACTCTTTAGTAATATTTAAAAAGACACTCACTCGTTTGCATGCACTGGTATAATTAGGTAACCTCAAGAGTCATCAAATTAATCAGTGAATGAACAAGTCTTCTTGGTGAACACAAGCCTCCATTGGATTCGATTCTACTCATACTTTAAGGCCCACATATACTTCAGGAAGGCACTTAAAGTGGTGTCATACCTAACAACGCCCTTTTGCCAGTCTATATTTAGAATATAGCATGGCATCTTGCACTGTATCTCTTGCATATGTCATATATGATATATAACAATTTAATGATAACATTTGAGATTGCTGAAATGTAATGAATTTACTAAAATCATCCAAAAGTTGCAAAGTTGTCGACAGTCTTGAAATGACCATATCAGGCATAGTAAAGGGTTAGTTCACCCAAAAATTACTCACCCTCATGTTGTTCCAAACCCGTAAGACTTTTGTTCATCTTCGGAACACAAATAAAGATCTTTTTAATGAAATCTGAGAGCTTTCTGTCCCTACATTGACAGCCTACGCAACAACCACTTTCAAGTTCCAGAAAGGTAGTAAAGACATCATAAAAATAATCCATGTGACTCCAGTGGTTTAACCTCAAGCGACACAAATGCTTTGTTTGCGGAAAAAAAAGACACAATTTACCGCTTTGTTTACAAAATATTAATCTCCAATGCTTGTCCACGAGAGCAAACATGACGCATGCATGTTGCGTTGATGCAAGAGCAGACATTGTTGCATGAACGCACTTTGAAGATTCGTATTTTGTAAATAAAGTGGTAAATTGTGTTTTTGCACAAACAAATCACTCATGTCACCTCATAAAACTCAGGTTAAACCAGTAGAGTCACATGGATTACTTTAATGATGTCTTTAATACCTTTCTGGGGCTTGAAAGTGGTAGTTGCGTAGGCTGTCAATGGAGGGACAGAAAGCTCTCCGATTTCTCTTAATTTGTGATCCGAAGATGAACGAAAGACTGATGGGTTTGGAATGACATGAGGGTGAGTAATTAATGACAGAAATTTCATTTTTGGGTGAACTATCCCTTTAATGGTTGCTAAACTGGTCATTCAAATAAGTGCAATGTGGGACTCATAAGGGCACTTGTTGAAATTCAAAAATAGTTGCAGGTCTTTTTTAATGTTTGTAGAACCTCAGAACTTTTTTTTTCCATTTTCCCCTACAGCTCTGTATGCCAAAGGGCCTGTCCTTCCGCACTCAGACAGACATCCGCGAGCCACAGTTCCACTCTTTCATTATTACAAGAGAGGACGGCTCCCGAACCTACGGCTTTGCCCTCACCTTCTTTGAGGAGGTGACCAGCAAACAGATCTGCAGTGCCATGCAGACACTCTATCACATGCACAATGCAGAACAGTACGACATCCTGCACACGCCACCTACACCTCGCAGTCCAGAAGACCACCGTCCCACCCCTCAACAACTGCACGCCGCCCCATCCCTATCCAGGTTGCAGCGCTTCAACTCCTATGACATCAGCCGAGACACACTCTACGTGTCCAAATGCATCTGCCTGATCACGCCCATGGCCTTCGCTAATGCCTGCAGAAAAGTTCTCGAACAGCTGCACCAGGCCGTCACCTCGCCTCAGCCCCCGCCGCTGCCGCTGGAGAGCTACGTCTACAACGTCCTCTACGAGGTCCCGCTGCCACCGGCTGGGCGTTCCTTGAAGTTCTCTGGTGTATACGGGCCAGTGTTGTGTCAGAGACCCAGCACGATCGAGCTGCCTCTCTTTGACTTCCCCCTGCAAGAGGTGTTTGAGCTGCTGGGGTTGGAGAACGTGTTACAACTCTTCACTTGTGCACTACTGGAGATCCAGATCCTTCTGTACTCGCAACGTGAGTAACTATCAGCCATACTTCTGTAGATCTACTGACTGCTTATTATCAAACTCAGATTCAGACAAATTCCCATACAAAAAATTGCAAAAGGTTTCTCAAAATGGCAAGCTCCAATCTGTTTAGCATTACGCAATTTCTAAGAGGGAAAGTGTCTGCCAGAAATATGTTCTCAGACTTCAGATGAGTTCTTGTAAGAATAAATTGGATCTGCTAAAGAGATTTACAGATACTTAGAGATTTGTGGTATCAAATAAAACCCCAATAGTTTTGGTTTAGACACTTAAATTAACCAGATTAACTAACAGCTCGCGCTTTTTTTGTTTGAAAAAAACAAAGCTGGTGTCGCGTCAGTTCCAAAAGTTATGCATAGGATGTAGCGTAAGCATTTTGAACTACGATAGGCGTTACACTTTCTTCGTAAGTTGAATAAGGAAGGAGGTCTGGCGAAAGCTAGATATTTTACTTTATAACTTGTTAAATATGGATATTTTTCTTACACAAACGCATCGTTTCACTTCAGATGGCCTTTATTAACCCCCGAGCCATGTGAAATACATTTATGATGGATGGATGCACTTTCTTGAGCTTCATAATCGTTAGTCTGAGTTATATTAATAAATATCTTATAAGCTTTATAATGGCTGTGACCGTGTTCATCAGAAAGAAGAAAGTCATATATATCTAGGATGGCTTGAGGGAGAGTAAATCTTGAGGTAATTTTCATTTTAAAGTGAACTAATACTTTAAAGCCAAAATGATATTTAGTGTCCCATTCATTGACAACCATATAAACATTCACCACGCTATCTGTAGTCAGCTTGCTGATGATTCTAGAATTTCGGTCAAATGCAGGCTATTTTTGCTGTGTATAAAACATACAGTATGCTTGAAATGATGATTCATATATGGAAATATGCACTACTATGACAAAACAAGGCGATATCAGTCACAGCAGCAATCGTTTTAAAGTTTAAAGTTTATGGCCCGCCCATCTCTGGAACTCGGGTATCAATATTATCTGAACTTCCCAGTGGTAAATACGACTTGAGAGTGCGTTCATGCTCAATTTGTATCTAGGAAACTCATATTTATGGTATCAAATATGTGAAAAATAATGAAAGCCTATTCCAGTAGACCCCAAATACAAAATCAAGACTTTGAAAAAGGGCACAATAGGTTGCTTTTAATAGAACATATAGTAGGAAAATCTCATCAAGGTTCTTTAAATTGTTAACGAGTTGGCTATAATTTACTCAGTCATAATTCATTGTTCTTAATAGTCCAAAGTGAGTAATGCAGAAGCTTTATATTAGAAAACCTTATATAACCCTTTGGAAATTAATTACTGTTGCTCGTTGCTGCCAACTCATACCAGCATTTTCAAATTAAAGCCAATTCAAATCTAATGGCCATATATCTGAATTAATGCCATGCAAACACTCATTTCAGCTCATTTTCTTGATTTTTGCGTGTTCAGTACAGTACAGGCTGGCTTTAGTCGAGAGAACAAACAGGCGGTGATATTGCAGTGTACTGCGACATGCTCTTTCTCACTTTTATCACTCTCTCTCTCCATCTCAGCATCCGTGTGAGCTCATCTTATCGCTTTGTTCTCTCTCGTTCTTGTCAAACTCACTGCCCACCCTTTCCTCACAAACACCTAGTACTTTGCAAATTAAATTAGCAGCTTTCTGTGGAGTATTGAATATGTGAATATGTTTAGAAGTTAATCACTGTGTATGTGTAATGTAGTTATTTAATAAAGCGCTGAGTCTTCTGACTCTTAATCACTGCCATACTGTTAAAACCTCAACCTGACCCTTTTAATCTTTAAATATCATTATTTTACTTACGACAATGTCACTTACATGCACTTTGTTTGATTTACATGTTAAATGCAATATAATTGGCAGTGTTTCCTGCTGGAAATCCTCAGCAGGCCGTTTCAGATTGAATTTAAAGGAGTATGGGTAGATTGTTTTGTGATTCAGTGGCAGATGTGCTGATTGGATCAATTACACCAACAAGGAAGAGCAAATTACAGGAGGTAACTACAAAACGACAGGGTGGATGGGTGGATTCAGTGGATGCATTGCTGTGCTGTTGCTTAGCAACCATCCTCCAGATAAGGAGGATGGTGGTGATGCAGCATAAATACGATTGGCTGGAAATTACATCATCCCTTTCTGTATCCAGAAGGCTCATGCTTGTAGCGAAATGTTTGTGGACAGTGAGAGTCCAGAATGAAAAGGACTTGATGTCATTAGATGGAGCTGCATACACACACACAGCAGGGTATGATCTCTAAAAAAACAAGATAGCCTACGATGTTCTATAAATAACAGCCGCATACGTAGCATATATATATATATATATATATATATATATATATATATATATATATATATATATATATATATATATATACCCTGGCTCTTCCCCATGTACGTGAATTCTTGAGATGGGCATCTGCTGCTAGATCTATGGATGATCGCCAGTTACTGGTCATCTCCATATATAGACCTCTGCCTCAGCTGCAGGACAGTCTTTACATGTCATCTGAAGTAAAGATTATTAATATTACATAATATAATATTAATTCATTTTAATTAATATGAAATTATTACTATTATTATTATTTTTGTTGAAATAATAATAATACATTTGTATCGAATTAATAATTTTAATAATTTAATAAAAATGATCATTATTATTAATAACAACAATAATAATAATATATGAAATTCTGTAAATAAAAATCTGTCAACGGCTCACATCTTTACAAATTATTCATATAAAAATGAATGGACCTAAACCGTAATGTGGATTATTATATTAATTATATTACAGTATGTTCAGACAGTGGTTATATGTGTGTGTGTGTGTGTGTGTGTGTGATTCAGGTAAACCCTACGTTATGACAATACAAAGATGACAATATCTGAAATCCTTGGACATTTCCCATGAGGAAAACAGCTTATAAATCATACAGTGGTTCTGAAACTTTTTTGGTCGCGCCCCCCTTTAACCTTTAAAAAAATCTGACTACCAAATAATTATAATAAATAATTTTTTTTAAACTGAAAAACTTGCAGTGAAAAACACCTGCATTAGTTTCACTTGGTAATGTCATTGAATCATTGAAAAATATAAAAGTAAGAGAAAATAATAGATCAGAAATTTGAATTTAAATAAACAAAAAAAGTCAATATTTCAGTGATTATTGAGGCATTACTGTTTTTTGTTTTTTATTAAAAGGAATTACATAATTAAAAGATTAAAATGGATTTAAGGGAATAACGAAAAAGTTAACTTTTAAACTATTTGCAAATAATATAAAAAAAAATTCACTCTTATTTGTATGTCTAATATGTCAAAAACTTAGAAAAATAGAAAATCCATAAAAAGGTTGAGTAGTTTGCGTCACTGGATGTTATTTCAACCTAAAACATTCGTAAAATATTAAATGTTTAGCTACTTACTCGCCACATACCCTTTCACTGCTAAAACAAAAGCATCGCATTGGAATTCACACTCATCTTCAGTGAACAGTAAGCCCCGCCTTCTTTGATTTGATTGGCCAGCTCACTTATTCTGACAGTGATGAGTGTCCCCCTTAATGTCCATGGTGGTTTCGGCCCTGGTTTGTACAGTATAAAAATTATGTTTATGGAAAGTCCATATAAAACATGGAAACCCAACGTGTGTGTGTTCATGAATCGGCCTGTTGTTGTTACTCAGGGTGTTTAGAGGCTGGTGTAGTATTCCTGTCTCTCTGACAGTCGTGACACCCCATGGGATTGCAGGGTGGAGACCATAACGAAAAAACTGACCTTTTTTGTCTGTGTTTTGTGTGTACAAGAATAGTATAGAAAAAATATCCTCTGTACTGTGATATTTTTAGTTTTAAATGCCCACTTGAGAATACATTGTATGCCATTCACTTAAAGAAGCACTCACCTTAAGCATTTCTACAATAACAAAATGAATGAATGTCAAGAACATTCTCACACACACACAAAAAAATTACAGTATTGAAAATCCAATAATGGAGTACAGACTGTCGGCCTCCATGAAGAGCACTTAAATTCTGTCATCATTTTCTCACCTTCATGTCGTTACAAACCTGTATGAATTTCTTTCTTCTGCGGAACATGAAAGAAGATATTTGAATGTTGGAAACCAAACAGTTTTGGTTCCCATTGACTTCCTTTGTATGGACTATTTGGTAACATTCTTTAAAATATCTTCTTATATGTTCTATATATATAAATATATATATGTATGTATGTATGTATATAATCTCCTTAGTGTAACACCGATAGGTTGAAATCATCACATCTTTTTTTTTCATCTCTCTGTATACAAAAAAATCTGTTCCTGGAAAAACACTGTTATGGTCTCAGGTGTGATTTTTCTATCCGTGGAGATGGATAATTTGCATCTCTCTGTAAATTAGCTCCGTCTAGTATAGCTCTGCTGTGAGAGTGACGCGTCTAAATGTGTCTGTGTCCTTCTGCTGACCAGATTACCAGCGGCTGATGACGGTGGCGGAGAGCATTACAGCCTTAATGTTCCCCTTCCAATGGCAGCATGTGTACGTGCCCATCTTGCCTGCTTCACTGCTCCACTTCCTGGACGCTCCTGTGCCCTACCTCATGGGTCTGCACTCCAACGGCCAGGATGACCGCACCAAGCTGGAACTTCCTCAAGAGGTGCGTGACATACACCCACTCCCAGAGAACAGACTCATCCTGCAGTTCAGTACATGATGAAGTCATGTGGTTTTTCTAGAAGATTAGTGCTTCAACCTTATATAGATGATTGTCAGAATGGTCTGTTTGAAGCACGTGCATCTCTATCGGCTGTTGAAGAGACCTCATGTTTACATCTCATGCATCATCATCTTCATTTGTGGTAATTAGGCTGAAATCCTAATGCTGCCCAATCAAAAGAGATATACATGATTTTTAAATGTTATTGAAAGAAGTTTCTTCTGCTCACCAAGGCTGCGTTTATTCGATCAATAATATGCAAAAACAGTCATTTTAAAAAAAATATGATTACAATTATTACAAATAGCTGTGTTTTATTTTATTATATTTTAAAATGTAATTATTTTTTGTGATTCAAAGCTGAATTTTCAGCATCATTACTACGTTACTTAAGTGTCACATGATCCTTCAGGATTTGCTGCTCAAGAAACATTTCTTATTATTATCAATGTTGAAAACAGTTTCTGCTGCTTAATATTTTTGTGGAAATTGCGTTAGATTACCATTTAACAATGTGGGGTATCTGGAAAAATGTCTCTGGGTAGGTTTTATGGTTCTATGTGTTCAATTTCTCCTGTTGATACACGGAAAATTTAAATGTAAATGGGACGAAGAGTTAGATACTGATATTGATGATGATGAAACATGGGATGACATTTGGTCTTATGCTAAGAAAATATCTGTT
This sequence comes from Elopichthys bambusa, assembly GCA_037101425.1. Taxonomy (NCBI): domain Eukaryota; kingdom Metazoa; phylum Chordata; class Actinopteri; order Cypriniformes; family Xenocyprididae; genus Elopichthys; species Elopichthys bambusa. Next base: position 45,391,226 of record CM074432.1, on the reverse strand, counting down.
TGTACAAGAGAAATACAATTTAAAATCATACATAGACTCCATATTTCCCCTAACCTCAGGCATTTTTTTTAACCCCTCTCTATCGCCTGTGTGTTTAAAGTGTAAAACTGAAATAGGTACTTTAGATAATGGATAATAATAAGAAGCATTATTAATAATTGAGCATAAAATCATCATATTAGAATGATTTCTGAAGGATCATGTGTTTGTGTTTGCTCTAAAACGTCAGAGACCATCAAACAGGCATTATTACATAGTAGTTTAAAAAATACAGTAAAATAAAATTATTAAAATGAATCTTCCCAGATCTATCTTCATTTTTACTACTAGGGCTTAAAATGGAGATGCTATAAAAAAATAAATAGCACTGTCATACTCATACATAAAGTCCACATAAAGAGTGTGTTAAATGAATGCAATATCCACAGTCTTGGTTGGTTGTATATTATATTATATGTACCAAATATGTATGTATGTATATATATAAATACAGTATAATATAATACAATACCAGCTGAATTGTATATAATATATAATATAATACCAGTGGAATATACCACACATACTGTAATATTTTATTCAGAGTTTTGAATAATTATTTGTCCCTGTAAAACCCTTCTGGTCTTCTTCATCTCCGTACTGAGATGTGACTGAAACAATATTTGTAAAACCTTTTGTAGGAAAATAATCTCTGTGGCCTGGCTGACTGATGAGATCTCTAATCTTTCCTTGATCTTACTTGAAAAGCAGCAGTAAAAAGTACGCTTCTGTCAGAGCAAATCTAATATCAAACATAGGTCGGCTGCATTGGCACTTCTTTTGCTTCTTTTAATGCTTATGAAAGAAATCTGTGGCGCAAACCTGCAGGGAAAACAAGCTCTGGTGTATCTCTGCAAATTAAAAAATCTTCTGTGGCATATGAGAATGATTTCTGAAGGATCATGTGACACTGAAGACTGGATATAAGGATGCTTAAAATTCAGCTTTGATCACAGGAATACATTTAATTTGAACATATATTCAAATGGAAAATTATTCATTTAAATTGTAATATTTCACAATATTATTGTTTTTACGACACTTTTTGATCAGATGCAGCCTTGGTGAGCATAAAAGACTTCAAAAACATTTTTAAAAATCTTAATTATTCCAAACTTTTGATCATTGTACCAGAAAACATGGTAGTACTATAGTACTTTTTGGTATTTTTGGTGGTGTGCACCACTTGTATTTGTACTTGTATTTAAATGTATAAAATTATAAAAATTTGGCAGTTTTTTGGTTTATAATTCTCAACTGAGTATCTTTGGTTTGTTAGTTTGTCCAAAGCCCTCTAGTGGACAGAGATGGAAGTCAGTGCTGCGTTTTCATTACCCTTCAAATTGCTCTAATTTGCATTGCGAATTGAAAATACCCCCAATGGAAACACATAAAAAACTCCCATATATCGCAAAAAAGTTTTTACACTCGCATGAGGTGTTTTTTCAGGCAATTTGAAAAAGGAATATTTTGCAAAACTTCAATGGAAATTTTTCACATTTAAAGGTCACTTTAAAGGGGTCATGGACTGCCTTTTTTTATTGTTTTATAATGTTTCCTGGGCTGCACTTATAATGTTAGTAAGATTTTTACATCAAAATTTGTCATAATTTAGAAATAAAAGGCATTTTTCCTACTCTGATTTTAGCCCTCTGATTTAACGCTCTGTTTTAAGGGGCGTGTCTGCTGTGAGACTTCAGTGGAAACGCCCACTGCTGTGATTGGCTGACATCTTTGCATATGAAATAACTAAGCATTACATGTATATCTCTCTCGAAAACTTTTAGCACATTTTTACTGTTACAGCTCTCAAGGTAAACTAATCATGAAAAGTGTTGATTATAGCATTAAATTTAGATCTATAGCATTATATTTAGATCGTGGCATGAAAGGTTGCAGTGATGAACATTGTAGCCAATCACAGACATGTTGTTAAGCGCATGAAAGCAGTGATCTCGTCATTGCAACTCAATTTCTGCACACTAACGAATGCTTTCATCATAACTAACAGTGCAAACTCGATGTAAATTAGAGATTCGTTGAATAAAATGGGAGTTTTGGCACGAGTCCAGAAATCAGTCACTGATAAACTTGCGCTGTTTGATCGACAGCTCCAGCAATTGTAAAGGGAGTGTTCTCTGATTGCTTTCTATATATAATTTAATCACAGTTTAAATAACTGTGTAAATAACTAATAATTATTTTCATCCTACTAAGGGAAAAATGTAAACTTGACTGTTTACTCACTGGTTTGATTTACTGACACATAGACAAAGAACATCTGACTGTACATGAGTCATTACATAACAGAAATCACTGGTCAATGATCAGGCATTAGAATTAACACAGTTACTCACATGTTGTTGCATTACTGTCAAATCCATATTGTAAAAAATGTGACTGATTTACCAAAGAATCCACAATGAAATGTACCGAATACAAATAAATAATGCTCAACTGAGACATTCACATTACTAACGTTGCAGTGATGAAGTAGGCATTGCTTTTCTTTCTAGATTATCTGGGCTTGGTTACAATAAAAGCTGTTTTTGGACTTACAAGGAAGTTTTCAGTTCTGAAACTTAAAGGTTATTCTTATAGTATGATGACCTCTTGTTAAAAGCTCAAGGAAAATTTTATTTTTCAGTCCATGACCCCTTTAAAGATGCTGTGGTATGTTTGGACAGTAGACGAGACAGAGTTCTTTATTAAACTCATAAAAGACAAAAGAATTATGGGAATACTGGATTCTAAACAACAAAGAAATGCCGCAATTTATTAAGACCTTGAAGCAGATAGGAAGGAGAAACACCTCATATGTGGTTAAACCCAAGTATAAGGGGTTTTCTTGCCACTAATGCTTGGAAAACATGCCTACGTCTCCTTTGATTAAAAATAATGGTTAGTGCAGTGGCTGTGATATACTTAAACCTACTAACATCCTTTGCCATGAATTTTGGAATGACTTGTCGTCAAAAAAAAGTTTTAGTTGCATAACATCAGTTAACGGAAACGCTGTCATTTCGCAATCGTTTTTTTAATTGACATTTAGAAAATATCGCAAAAGTTTTGCGCTAATCTGTAATGGAAGTCCCAGATATTGTCCGTAATCTCTTAGAAATCTCCATTATATAAAGCCATAGATCAATGCTTGTAATCAAATGACTCTTGTACCCTTCAGGCCAACCTGTGTTTTGTCGATATTGACAACCACTTCATCGAGCTCCCCGAGGACCTGCCTCAGTTTCCCAACAAGCTGGAGTTCATCCAGGAGATCTCGGAGGTTCTGTTGGCGTTCGGCTTGTCTCCGGAGGCAAACCCACAATGCAGCGAGGGCCAGAGCAAGATCAGGGGCTTTCGCTCAGGTGACATGTCCTCTGACAAGCGCAACGGCAACCTGGCCGGCTCACCGCTCAACTCGTACCTGCTGAGAGAAAACCAAACCATAGCTCGTCTGCAAGCGCTGGTCAAGAGGACTGGAGTCAGTCTGGAGAAGGTGAGCATGAGAATGAGGACACAAAGACACAGAACTGACTAAAACAGTGTTAATTATAGTTCCATAAATGTTCGTTATGGTTCTTTATAAAACGGTTAGGTCCTGTCCTTGATTCTGATTGGTCAACAGCTGTGTTTTATTCACGATAAAACATGCCTATGACCGCTTCACCCAACGGTTCTGTGTATCACTACACAACACCCTTAATAACCACTCTTAGCAACATAAACTGTATGTTCTCAATTAATATTGTTCATTGAAGCTTACTGTATTATGTAGAAGAGTGTTGTGAGAAAGAGATCGAGTGAGCAAGTTTATTACCTTCATTCAGATTTAGCATTTTCCTTCAGGTCAGTCCTATGTTCATAATAAAAAATCTGTTTAAATGTCCGATGTATATCTTGTCCTTTTAACAGTTGAGGGGTTTTGCCGTGACTGACAGCGCTAGTCAAAGCATTTGTCAGTTGCGTCTTGTTCCGTGTTCACAACAATTCAGTCTTTTCAATGTAAAAGTCTTCGCTACTGACTGACACACTCATAAAGTCTTTGCCGCCATCTAATGGCGTAATAATGTAACTTCTGTTGCTGTTCACGGCCAGGGACTATTTTTTCTGGCGGAAGGAAGGCTTTTAGTGAAAGTTTACTTCATGAAAGTTACATTGATACATATTTTTGGCTTTAATATTTGTACTGTGTGGTAACCGTTTTATAAAAGCAATAAGGTTCTCGAGGCTAGTGCTGTATCGTGAATAAGTCATGGCTGAAGGGGTTGCAGAAACTCCACTTCGCGTTGAAAGATCAAAGTGCAGATAAATGGACTTAATGTCTCCCAAATTAAAGAATCGATTCTGAACTGCCTGAAACAAGTCTCACTTCCTGCATGAACCTACGTAGGTTTGTAACACATTTGCATAATGCCAGCCTATGGTCTTTATTGGCTGCCCGTGAACAATGTCAACCACTTAGTCCTACTTCTTCCAATGTTTCATTATCAAACTCGGGATCAAATTGATACGGTAAACCGACGGCATCGTTATTGTTTGCATCACTGTGTATCAAGCGCTGAGGAAGAGCTCAGATTCAGATATGATAATGGACTTTAGTTTCTGACACATGCTGTAAACGGTCGACCAATCACAACAGACTCGGCCGTCTGACCAATCAGAGCAGAGGAAGCTCTCGGAAAGGAGGGGTTTAGAGAGACCAGATCCTTGATCGAACCATTTCAGACACTCTGAGAAAAGAGGTGAAGCTGCATTGTATATTATCAGTGTTTTTTTGACCATTGATGCATGTAAACCTATTGTAGGAAACCTCCAAAACAAAATTAGAAACCATTAAAATAGCACAACAGGGGCACTTTAAAGGAATAATATCCTGTAATGAACACAATATATTTTTTCTGTGATAACTGATGACAAACCACAGGTGCCAAATTCATTTTGTCCCTTAGTTTGTTGGCAAGTGAATAAACATTTGAAATGTTTGACTATCACACTGATTGGCATCTATATTATGATAACATAAGAACATGGAAGAGACGGAACATAATGATCCATAAAGCACTGTTTACAGCTCCGTTTCCTGTGGGAATTGCATAATAAAGCATACCCACAAGTTCATCAACCTCAAAAAGTATTAAAAATTACAAATTAAAACAACTTTAGCACCTAATGCTTTAACAAAAAGCTCTCAGAGAAAACAAAACTTCCATAAAACAAAAAACCACCAAATTCTGGTTGTATGCCAGTTCACAATTACACTAAGCACCCTTCACAAGTACATACTTTTAAGACAGCCTGCCAGTACCATCATACTGTCACGTACTGGCTTGACTTGATAATCGAGGTGACAGATGAATGATGAAATCACATTTAATAAACATAAGGAACAGTAAAGAGAAACACCAGCACGAAACGATAACACAAGACAATGAACAGAGGATGACTGAGGGTTTAAATACACTAGATGACAAGGTACTAGTGATAGACAGGTGCAGGTGATTAGTTGACATGGTAACAAACAAGGGTAACTATGGAAACTAACTAGATAAGAATGGAGACATGGGAAACAGGAACTAAATACACAGTGACACATACAATTATGTATTCTTAATGTAATTACATTAATGTATTCATGTACAGTAGTGTCCAAAAGTGATGTCCGGAAGGGATGTTTATTTTTAATGACCCTACAAGTTGAATTAAACCATCAAAATATGTGGAAAATGATTTTTTTTTAAATATTTTAAATATGAGGGAAAAACAAAACACTAAACTTGTTGAAGGTATTTATCTGACAAAATTATTCGGCAAACTACAGCTACAGTTTTATTTTACAGGAAAAAGCATACACAAATAAAACAGCTGACTGCAAGCACAACTACGCAATAAATAATTTAGATTTAATAAAATGTAACAAAAATTGCATTTAGACCAGAATATTCCACATTTCTTTCACATTTCATTTCTTAACAAAAGAGATTTTCTCACTCCTGTGTTCATCTGGTTTCTCTGGGGATTTGCTGTGAATTCAATAAATCCTTTTTTCCGAACTTTAACTTCAGCAGTGATGACAGCTGCTTTGTGGAAAACATAGTCTATCCTTTCAATGTGGGCAATAATCATAATTATTGTGTGGGCAATGAAAAGATGAATAAATGGCTGTTAAGACTGAGCGTGCTCAGTTCTGATTCTCTGAAAGCTCGAGATCTCTGTTGATGACATTAAGCAGCTTAAGGACATACAGTCTTTCTGAAGACCAGGGATTGACCCCTTACTCTTAATATAGCCCCTAGAGATAGTTTGTCACATCTTTAAAGCTGCACTACCTCAATTCCATTATACTGACTTGATATTCAGTGATTCCCATATTTAGAGTGAGCTGTCAGGCACTTGTTTGCTTTTCTTGCTCTCTGTGTATTGCCACTTGCTCTGTACGGTTATATTCTCTTGGGAACGAGCCTCATTTGCCTTATAAATCAAAGCAGATTTGTAGACTTCCGTTCCCAGCACTCCCTGCTCTCCATTCAGGGTGTTACCATGGAGAATAGATAACTCGGATCAGCTCCAGAAGCTGTGCTGATATTTGCTCTCACATTTTCCCACTCTCTTGTTCCAGCTCTGTTAACCCCTTCCTGTACTTTTAAAGTTGGCATGAAATGGAAATTTTATTTTTTAACTGCTAGTTATTGATCTTATTGAACGATTCATCCATGCATGTGTTTCATTCTAAAAGGTTTTTTTTTTATTTATTAAAATGTCACAACTCTGTCTTATAGTGAAACATCAGACTTCTCTCTTTTGATGTATGCCGGACTTTTCCAATAATTTAGTCTGCTTAAATGGGACCTACACTATATTGCCAAAAGTTTTGGGACACCCGCCTTTACGTGCACATGAACTTTAATGACATCCCATTCTTAATCCGTAGGGTTTAATATGGAGTTGGCCCACCCTTTGCAGCTATAACAGCTTTAACTCTTCTGGGAAGGCTTTCCACAAGGTTTAGGAGTGTGTTATGGGAATTTTTGAACATTCTTCTAGAAGCTCATTTGTGAGGTCAGGCACTGATGTTGAATGAGAAGGCCTGGCTCACAGTCTCTGCTCTAATTCATCCCAAAGGTGTTCTGTCAGGTTGAGGTCAGGACTCTGTGCAGGTTAGTCAAGTTCCTCCACACCAAACTCACTCATTCATGTCTTTATGGACCTTGCTTTGTGCACTGGTGCGCAGTCATGTTGGAACAAGAAGGGGTTATCCCCAAACTGTTCCCACAAAGTTGGGAGCATGAAATTGTCCAAAATGTCTTGGTATGCTGAAGTATTAAGAGTTCCTTTCACTGGAACTAAGGGGCCAAGTCCAAACCCTAAAAAACAACCCCACACCATAATCCCCCCTCCACCAAACTTTACCCTTGGCACAATGCAGTCAGGCAAGTACCGTTCTCCTGGCAACCGCCAAACCCAGACTCGTCCATCAGATTGCCAGACAGAGAAGCGTGATTGGTCACTCCAGAGAACACGTCTCCACTGCTCTAGAGTCCAGTGGCGACGTGCTTTACACCACTGCATCCGACGCTTTGCATTGCACTTGATGTAAGGCTTGGATGCAGCTGCTCGGCCATGGAAACCCATTTCATGAAGCTCTCTACGCACTATTCTTGAGCTAATCTGAAGACCACACGAAGTTTGGAGGTCTGTAGCTATTGACTCTGCAGAAAGTTGTCGACTTCTGTGCACTGTACGCCTCAGCATGCACTGACCCCGCTCTGTGATTTTACGTGGCCTACCACTTCATGGCTGAGTTGCTGTTGTTCCCAATTGTTTCCACTTTATGATACCGCTAACAGTTGCCCGTGGAATATTTAGTAGTGAGGAAATGTCATGAATGGACTTATTGCACAGGTGGCAACCTATCACGGTACCACACTTGAATCCACTGAGCTCCTGAGAGCAACCCATTCTTTCACAAGTGTTTGTAGAAGCAATCTGCATGCCTAGGTGCTTGATTTTATACACCTGTGGCCATGGAAAACAGCATGTTTTTCCTTCCACTCAAAAATGACATGGCAATTTACAACATGGCATAATAAATGATCTGTGGGGTATTTTGAGCTGAAACTTCACAGGCACATTCTGGGGACACCTGAGACTTATATTACATCTTGTAAAAAGGGGCATAATAGGTCCCTTTTAATACTCGTCAGCTATGCCTTTGCGTTGTCATGTCATCTCTGCTTCCAGTGCCACTGACACCACCATTTTTAGATAATTAAATAGATAATTTGTGTTTTGTTTTTTGTTTATCCATGCACATAATAATATATTTTTCAATTCATGTTCTCTCGTAATTTTGAATCAAAATAACCTCCACTCCCTCTCGCAGCAACATCTCTTCTCTTCTCTGTTGACGTGTTTGTTGGCACGAAGGTGGGGCAACCTGTCACTCACATGAAATCAACCAATAGCAATAGAAAAATCAATTCCCGATTGACAAAAGTCCCGCCCTACATTTTTTCTTTTCTGTTTCACTCGTGTGTGTGTATATATACACAGCAATAACACAACCGACTTTAATACAACATGACATCCGTGGACATACTTTATTTTTGTGCTTGTTTATAAATGTTTTTTTTCTTTTGGTGTGTTTGACAGTTGGATGTGAAGGAGGACACGAGCACTAATAAGGATTCGAAAGTGCAGTGTGATGAAGATGAGATGAAAATGCATCAGCTGAACATTCGGGTGCGAGAGGTCTTCGCCAACCGCTTCACGCAGATGTTCTCTGACTATGAGGTCTTCGTCATTCAGCCCAGCCAAGACAAAGAGTCCTGGTTCAGCAACCGAGACCAGATGCAGAACTTTGACAAGGTAATATTTCACTAGTCTGTCTTTCAGAAGGTTACCTGTTAGAACAAACTAATAGGATGGTTGATAATGTTCGTTTTATAATGCGCATTCATTGTGCTAATATGTTTTGAAAATCACAATAAAATCATATCAATCAGACTTGTGATTTTATGACATCAGTTACTGCTTTATTTATTTTGAAACATGTAAGTTTAGAGTAACTGACCAAAAAGTGTTGGATTTTTTTGATGTAGCCTTTAGCGGCTTCATGGACCATTTATACATTTTTCAGGCCTCCTTCCTGTCGGATCAGCCAGAACCTTACCTGCCATTCCTGTCTCGCTTCCTGGAGACGCAGATGTTTGCCTCTTTCATCGACAGTAAGATCCTCTGCCACGATGACGAGGACAAAGAGCACACGCTGCGAGTGTTCGACTCCCGTGTTGACAAGATCCGCATGTTAAATGTCAGGACGCCCACCCTGCGGACCTCCATGTACCAGAAATGCACCAATATTGATGAAGCAGGTGAGACGGCTTAAGAATAGTGACTACTTTATTTTACAAATAGAACAATTCAGCATACTTGCATGTAGGGTATAAACTAACTGTTTTCATTTCAATTTACCTGCCATAAATATTCTTTTTACTGACCTTGAAACTGTATTTTGCATTGTTTTACTGTATATAACATGTTAAAATGTTCAAATTCACCAGATCTGTTTTGTAAATGCTTGTAATATAGATCTTATTGTGAACGGTAAAAGCAACAGACTTCTCTGTGGTGACGGATTCTTAAATCACTGGACTAGTCTACTTAAACTCTGACCAAACTCACATTCAGATCTGCCTCCATCCAATCAATGACGCCATCCACCGTTTTTCGATAATCCATTGATATTGGTTGTACATCAGAATAGACGGAAGAAAGGATCTGTGAGCTCTTCTATTCCAGCACAACTTTGAATCACAAAACATTTTGCATTTTATTTATTAATCAGAATTGTGAGTTTGTCTCGCAATTCAGACTTTATAACTCACAATTCTGAGGAAAAAATAGTAAATTGCGGGATATAATAAATTGCAGGCTTATATCTCACATTTCTTTTTTTCTCAAAAAAAAAAAAAACAAGTCAGAATTTCTGGATATACTGTAACCTCACAATTGCAAGATAAAAAGCTAGAATTGCGAGTTTAAATCTTAAACGAGTTTAAAACTGGGTTTTTTCTCAGAATTGTGAGATATAAACTCAGAATTACAGGGAAAAAAGTTAGAATTATAAATATGTGAGAAAAAATGTTACAATTGCCTTTTTTATTTTTTTTTATTTTATGGCAGAAACAAGCTTCCATAATTTAGGAAAATGTATTTTACATAGTGAAATAAAAATTATTGTTATAATAATAGCATTGTTCCTAAAACTTAATTATCTTTTTATCCTTATAATATCTAATCATATTATATAATCATATATAATCGTATTTGTACTGATAACTTAACTTGCTAAAGCCAATTTTTTAAATTTTTTATTTGGCACTTGGCTAGTGTGAAATTAAGTCTCCGCCCCACTTTTTTTTTTCTTTTTATCGATAATTTGTTAATATTAGTTGTTTGTCAAAATATACGCAAGAAATTGTTTGTAGCCTCTTCTGTTTCATTGCAACTTTAAATAAAATTAAATGTTGAGTTGTATTTATAAATTATACATATTTATATGGAAGCTTGTTTCTGCCATGGAATAAAAAATAATTAAAAGAAATAATTGCGACTTTTTATCTCACAATTCTGAGGGGGTTTTTTTTATTTATTTTTTAGAATTTTGAGTTTATATCTTGCAAATCTGACTTTATAACTCGTAATTGCGAGTTTATATCTCACAATTTTGAGATGAACTGGATAAACTGCAAGATTTATAACCTCACAATTGCAAGAAAAAAAGCCAGAATTGCAAGTTTATATCTTATATTCAGACAGTTTGCTCAGAATTGTGAGATATACTCGAAATTGCAAGAAAAAAGTTTGAATTGTAAAAAATAATAATATATATGAGATGAAATGTCACTTTTTTATTTTTTATTCCATGGCAGAAACAAGCTTCCATAATTTAGAAAATGTATTATATAAAGTTAAATAAAAACTTATGGATTTCCTTTTTTTAATGATGTGTCTTGAGGAAAATAGATCAATTTTAAAAGCAAGGTTTCTGAAAATAAAGGTCACATGTCAATAAAAATAAAGCCACAATCAATAAGTTTTAACATTAAAACTTGTGCATTTCACATTTGATGCATACAAAACCAGTTTGAAAATGGCTCTCACATTCACAAAGAAGAAAAACATATAAGAAGGGTCCAAATTTAACACTAGCCCAGTACCAAATGCAAGAAAAAATGGCTTTGGAAGTGAAGTTATCAGTTGCTATAAATACACAAGGGTAAAAAAGATAGGTAATTAATTTGTAGGGACAATGCTAGTATTATAACAATAATTTTAGCCTGTAATCCATAGGCAGCTCACTTCATGCAGCTGTCGTGCTGAATTCCTCTTCCTGCAATGCATTATGGATAGGATGTTTGAATCACGAGTGTTTGTGCATTCAGATGTCGTCCATTAGCTCTGCTGTTGAAATTGGACAGTTCAAGCATAGAGAGCCAAATGGAAATGTTATTTATTATTAACTTGTATAATGATTGATTAAAAGATGTTTTTTGCAGGGAAACCATTTAAAGCCTCTCATTTATCATCATAGAGCTTATTAGAAAGTTATTTTATTGCATTTAATTTATTTAGAAGATGTTTTTGATGCAGAATTTTCTTGTTTGGGTGAAATATCCCATTAAATTAAATTAAATGTTTTTATATATATATATATATATATATATATATATATATATATATATACAGTGGTATGCAAAAGTGTGGGAACCCCTTGCAGAATCTGGGAAAATGTGAATAATTTTAACAAAATAAGAGAGATCATACAAAATGCATGTTATTCTTTATTTAGTACTGTCCTGAGTAAGATATTTTACATAAAAGATGTTTACATAAGGTCCACAAGACAAAAAATAGCTGAATTTATTAAAATGACCCTGTTCAAAAGGAACACTCTTAATACTGTGTGTGGTTACCTGATGATCTACGACTGTTTGTTTGTTTTGTGATGGTTGTTCATGAGTCTCTTGTTTATTCTGAGCAGTTAAACTGAGCTCTGTTCTTCAGAAAAATCCTCCAGGTCCTGCAGATTCTTCAGTTTCAAGGATTTTTTTGCATATTTGAACCCTTTCCAGCAGTGACTGTGTGATTCTGAGATCCATCTTTTCACACTGAGGACGACTCAGACACAACTATTAAAAAAGGGTTCAAACATTCACTGATGCTCCAGAAGAAAACATGATGCATTAAAACATTTTGAACAGGATAAAGATGTCCACATTTTTCTCTTTTTGTTGAAATATCATTTTTTTTCAATTAGTACTACCCTCCGGAAGCAACAGAAGATACCTAAATTTTTCCTGGAAGACAAATTATGTACAATTTACCTTGATCTTCAAATTCAAAATGTTTTCACCCCCCGTCTATTCCTCAGTGTGAAAAGATGGATCTTAGAATCATACAGTCACTGCTGGAAAGGGTTCAAATATGCAAAAAATCGTTGAAACTGAAGAATCTGCAGGACCTGGAGGATTTTTCTGAAGAACAGAGCTCAGTTTAACTGTTCAGAATAAACAAGAGACTCATGAAGAACCATCACACAACAAACAAACAGTCGTAGATCATCAGGTAACCACACACAGTATTAAGAGGGTTCCCAAACTTTTAAACAAGGTCATTTTAATAAATTCAGCTATTTTTTGTCTTGTGGATTTTATGTAAACATCTTTTATGTAAAATATCTTACTCAGGAGAGTACTAAATAAAGAATAACATGCATTTTGTATGATCTCTCTTATTTTGTTAAAATTATTCACATTTTCACAGATCCTGCAAGGGGTTCCCACTGATTCTTAATACCGTGTGTGGTTACCTGATGATCTATGACTGTTTTTTTTTGTTTTGTGATGGTTGTTCATGAGTCGCTTGTTTGTCCTGAGCAGTTGAACTGACCAATATTGTTCAGAAAATCCTCCAGGTCTACAGTCTTTAGTTTTCAACATATTTTTTAAATGTTAAAACATTGTTCCCAGCTCTTGCTGTAGGGGCTGATAGATTTTGTGTTGTGTAAGAGATATTTTGAGCATGGCATGTGGGTTCACATCAGTGGCTTAACAGTCTCTTTCATTAGACCACATCACTAACTCATACTCCTCCCACATTGTGGGTTTTGTCTCTCTGTGATGAAGACGTTATTTCTTTGGTGATTCATCAGTAATGTTTTTGTGACGAGTTCCTCCCTTGTGATATGTGTCACTTCAGAAAAGGCCATTGAGATGAGACTGTGTAAGATCGACCACACGGCTCTGCATCCCCACCTGCTGGACATGAAGATCGGTCAGGGCCGCTATGAGCCGGGCTTTTTCCCCCGCTTACAGTCCGATGTGCTCTCCACTGGACCCACCAGCAACAAGTGAGAAAGAGTCTCTTGGCTTTTTCTAGATGTATTGAGACATCAGTTAATTAAGTGATTGGACATGTTCCTGGATCAGCATCACTTGTTGGTCCTGAAATGACTTCCCCTAAAATATTAGTAAATTAGTAAAATTCTAAGTAAGAGTGGATAGATTCATTCATATGAGTCAGTGCTTCTGAACTGTCAGTTTCTGTCAGAGCAGAGTAGACCAATCACAACAGACCGGGCCATCTGACCAATCCGAGCAGAAGAAGCTTTCGGAAAGGAGGGGTTTAGAGAAACAGAATTCTTTATCGAACCGTTTCAGACACCGTGAGAAAAAGGGTGATACTACAATGGATATTATGAGGAAATTAAAGTGTTTTTTGACCTTGGATACATGCTATTGTAAACTTTAAAAATAGCATAATGGGGCACTTTAAATCTGCTGGACAACAATCATAATGGTTCGTCGGAAGCCATTCGGAGCCGAAATACTGAGATATATATCAAATATCTTCAGAAGGCTTAAAAATATTGTTTTAGCTGTATTGGCCTAGCCGTAGTTCATATTAAGTTTGTTCCAAGACCAACAAGGATGCTGCTCCAAGAAGGTGTCTTGCTTGGGTAAATCAAGCATTGACACTATTTCTCATAAGCCAAATGCAAACTGTGGAGGTTCAGTTGTTTTGAATTTTCTTTGTTTTAATCTAATGGTTTTGTTGTGGTGTGTTAGATGGGCGAAGCGCAGTGCACCAGCACAATGGAGGAGGAGGGACCGACAGAAACAGCACACTGAACATCTCTATCTGGACAATGACCAGAGAGAGGTACGGACAGAATGTGAAGTGTGTGTGTGTGTTTGTGTGTGTGTGTGTGTGTGTGTGTGTGTGTGTGTGTGTGTGTGTGTGTGCGTGTGTGTACAGGTTTATATTACCAAATGGTCCCCACAAGGATAGTAAAACCTGAGATCACCTACATTGTGGGGACCAGCCAGCAGTCCCTATGGGGGAAATGGATTAATAAACATACTGAATGTTTTTTTTTTTTTAAAAATGTAAAAATGCCGAAAGTTTTCTGTGTTGGGTAGGGTTGTTAGTGTAGGGGGATAGAATATACAGTTTGTACAGTATAAAAACCATAACGTCTATGAAGAGTCCCTACAAGGATAGTGAACCAGACATGTGTGTGTTTGTGTTTGTGTGTGTGTGTGTGTGTGTGTATGAGAGAAAGCACCTAACAAATATCCAGCATACATGTGAAGTCCTTCAGTACAGCATTTTTGGTGTAAAATATTTTTTACTAGTTTTACTAGTTAGTTTTTTTTTAATGTTTTTCTCCTGTTCTTTATTTTTCTTTATGTGTTCTGCTATTTTATTGTCCATTGTCATTATCTTATAGTTCCTTTCATAGCATGATTAATGTGTTTCTTTTTTGTTTGTTTTGTTCGTTAACTTTCACTTCCTGGATCTCTTTTCTTCACCCCTCTTTTTTCACACTTGTCCGTCTTTCTCCTGTCTTCCACACACACACACGCACGCACACACACTCTCAGCATGTGGAGTGTCTGTTCTCTGAGCTTCAGCTTCTGCTGGCTCTGGACTACTACTGGTTCTCGCAGTCCTTCAGGCCCTGTCTAAAGTCCGTCAAGGTGGATGTGGTATGTGATAGATGAGAGATCAGTCTGCTCTCAGGCTGTGAGTCTCAATCTGTGCCCCACTTTGACATTCCCCATTGACCTCCCTGTCTTAAAATGCTTGAGCCCACTTCCCCATCAGCCCCTGTAGCTTCCTGCTTTTGTCACATTTGCCAAATTCAACATGAAATCTCTGCCCACATACTGTATATACAAATCAGTCCAGATGTGAGTCATTTAAAGTTAAAGTCATATATTGCCTCAAAATCAAACAAAATAATTTAGAAATAATAGTTTGCATAGAAAATTAAGATTATTTTATATATTTTATCATTTAATTTTGGGGGTTAAATATAACTTGGAAATGTCTTCATGGGATTCAGCAAGCTGTTATTTAAATGAGATTTATTTAATTTAAGACAATACCAAATTCAGGATTTAAATGCTTAGTTATAGGTGTTCTGTATATTGTAAACCATCTGTGCTCACCATTGCGTTTAGCCCATAGTCTGTAAAAAAAAAAATATGGATGACGTGTTTCCACTTCCTTCCACTGTAGAAAAATGAAGCCAAAATATCTCAGAAATGGCCGCTGTGCTCCGATGACGTCATTTGGAGCCAGAGTCTGCGCAGTAGTGATCCTGAGGTAGTGAGCCGCGGTATCAAGGTCCCGCCCACTCTCCCACAGACTCGATCACAAGCACAGCTGTCAATCATGACATTACACCCCTCCATGCGTTTTCCCGAACGCTTGAATAAGCGTGATCAGAACAACTTATAATGACAGAAAAAAGTGTAATTGGATATTTTATTTTGACTCAAGTCCCATTAGATTACATGGAGAGGGTGGGGTTTATGACCTATACTGCAGCCAGCCACCAGGGGGCGAACAAAATGTTTTGGCTTCACTTTTCAGGAGGTGTGCAGCACACTTGATTTATCCTAATGGACTCTGGGGTATTTAGCTGTTTAACTCTAAATTTGAAGTAGCTCAAAAGCCACAAACTGCATGGAAGTCTTTTGTTGGGCGTCATGTGACTTTGTGAAATTGCCATTTCAGAAATACATCCAGGAGGCGAGGAACCTTGGTACCACTCTCCGCCAGCCCAAACTCTCCAACCTGTCGCCCTCAGTCATTGCACAGACCAATTGGAAGTTTGTAGAGGGACTGTTAAAGGAGTGCAGAAATAAGGTGCGTGTTTTGATCTTCCTCTAGGTTTGCTAATAGACTCTAAAGCCGTGTTTCCACCGCAGGAACTTTCCCCAGGAACTAGGGACTTTGGGGTGGTGCTCGGTGTGTTTTGACCACAGGAAACAGGGTCTAAATTAAGTTATGGGTAAAAATTCCCCCCTCAGAAAGTCCCTGCTAACGAGGTAGTACTTTTTTAAAGTTCAGGAACTTTCGGGGGTGGGACTTGGGGGCTGAACATGCTGGTTGACTCCACGCAGGTTGACTAGAGTCATTTGCTATTCGAATCAACAATGGAGTTTAAAAAATATGGCAGATGGACCGACGACGAGGTTCAGGCTTTATTAAGATTTTATCCGGAGGACAAAATCCAGCGGGAACTGGAAAGTTGCGCGTAGTCCTACGTCACCTGACTAGTGCCTAACTGTCAAGGTACTTTAGACCGTGATGGAAACACAGACAGCAACAGGTCTGGGAGAAAAAAGTTCCTGGGGAAAAAGTTTTTGGGACAAATTCCAGATAGATCAGGATATAGACTTTAACTAACCCCATTTAATTTGTGACTCAGACGAAGCGCATGCTGGTGGAGAAGATGGGACGGGAAGCGGTGGAGCTCGGCCACGGGGAGGTTAGCATCACTGGCGTGGAGGAGAACACGCTCATCGCCAGCTTGTGTGATCTGCTGGAAAGAATCTGGAGCCATGGTCTGCAGGTCAAGCAGGTACATAGACAACATGTACGAACTCTACGATTACATGTTAATCAAAGTAATAATGTAGTCAGATTGTTTGACCTGGTCCTTCTCTGTGTGTTTGCCAGGGAAAATCCGCCTTGTGGTCGCACCTCTTACATTATCAAGAGAGTAAAGAGAAGAGAGACGCTACTCCAGCAGGCCTCGGCCCTCCTGGTAAAACACTTTGAATGTGATACAATGTAACTCTGCTCCATACCTCTAGCTGTCTACATAGGGACCTTCTTTTGAGGAAGCTATATAGAACCTCACAGCTATTCTGTCAGTGGTGTTATTGGTAACTAAAGGTAATTGTTAACTAATAATTAGTCTAATTTTGTGAGAATAGGCAAGACATTGCCACAACTATCACGATAACTGCACAGAGGAAAGATATCATAGGAATCGCTTTCAAACTGTTTTTTTTTCTTCTAGTTGCCGAATGATAAAAACATTGACAGCCAATCAGAATCCACTTAAAGAGCGCAAACATTTAAAGCGGCAGACAACAAAACGTTTGTTGTACATTGGCGTAGTAGACGCTAATATAGTTGTTGTTATCTTTATAGTTCTCATTCTTGGTGTGAACAGGCCTTAAAACCGAAACTATTAAAAGTTTGAATTGAAATAAAGCTAAAAATATATATAAATATTAGGTGAAAAACTTAAATTAGAAATGTCTTGGCAACTAACTGATATAAAATAAGTACTAATATTACTAAAACATGATTTTTAGTAAAAAGCTAAATAGAATATTAAAAAAAAAAACATTAATAAATGGTTAAAAATGAAAAATTAATAAAAATTACACTTACACCGTGTCCTAACCAGACACGATGCATGCGAGCAATTTGTCTGTCCACACCAGACGCAGCACGACTACAAGACGTGATAAAGTCAATCAGAAATCACAGCCAATCAGAAGAGTGTGTGAGCGGAGTCTCTCTTCAAGCATGCTGCACTCGCAATCAAATGGATTGTACATATCTTAAGTACATCAAATTCATAAATACATAACATTATTAAAAATACATACTGAATGACTGAAACAGTCTTTGTCATTTGTTCAAATTGAGTTCGCTGCTTGAATCTTCTTATTTCCTTTGATTTATTTTCAAGATCTGAGGTGACTTCTTACCTTATACCACTTTGCTTCTCAAGTAAATGTATCTTGATTTAAAGAGATAGTTCACCCAAAAATGAAAATGATCCCATGATTTACTTACCCTCTAGCCATCCTAGGTGTATATGACTATCTTTTTTCAGACAAACACAGAGATATATTTAAAAAATATCCTTAGTCCTCCAGGGTTTATAATGGTTGTGAATTGTAGCCCAAATTCTGAAGACAGAAAAGCATCTATCCATAAAAAAAAAAAAAAAAAAGATGGGTTTTTGTAAGAAAAATATCCATATTTAAAACTTTAATAACTATAATAACTAGCTTCCAGCAGATGGTCTTTAAAAAATTTTAAGTCTACCTTTATAAAATCTGCAGAAACCATGTTAAATAAAGCACATAATCAGTACCTGAGATTGTCGTTGTTGTTCCATTTATTTCAAAAATTTTAAGCGCCGCTATTGCGGCTGGCTAAAAATAAAAGCGAATTAAAAACATTAATAAATACTGTAATAGTATATACATAATGATAAAATATCACTGCATTTTTGTAAAGCGTAAAACACAAACAGCATTTGTATTCAAATAGAACTTTTTATTATTGACTGCAATATAAGTGTTTTTATTTTACTTTCATTTGTTGCCACGGTATATATTTAGCTGCCGACTGTTTGAAACATTCTCCGCATTGCAAGCATTTCCTATGTATGACATGCTTTCCAGGTCAGCAGCTCGCTAGGGTTAGTTTTATGTTTGATTTTTCAGCATATTTTCCCTGTTTTGTGTCGCAGGTATCATTCATGACACGGAGAGACGGAAGTCGGATGCTGGCTGTGCAATGCCTCCTCTCAAAGTCTCCTTGATCCAGGACATGAGGTGAGACTCAAAAGCATTATAGTGTAGAGCAAAACAATCACACTACACCAGGACTCTACAGTGCGACTGAAAATTACTGTGTAAAAGTATTTAAGGAGCACCAGTGCGACTGACCCAATCAGGCCCGGTTTTACAGCGGTGCACCCTCAGTTAAAACTAATAACAGCATATTGGCCAAATAGATTTTGCAAACGCATCAGAGCGTATTTGTGTTTGCACTTTGGAGAGCATGGAGAGAGAAAGTGTTTTTGCAGGGCTGAGCAAAGTAGCCAATCACAGACATACATATCTGTTGATTTTTTTGAACACAATGGCCAATCAGAGGCTTTTAAGTTAAAATCCACTCACCGCTCAAAACGCTGGAATTTGTTCAGTGCTGAATTATGCACGCTCACGAATCCTCTAATTATAACAAACAGAGTATAGACACAATGTAAATGAGGGATTCATTGTGCAGTGTAGACAACTTCATTAATTATAAGGGAAGTTTGTGAGATTACAATGAACTGAGATGAGTGACAGCTTTTTAATGATTATAAAGGGAGTTTGCAAATGTAATATTGATTTTATACAACAATTCAATAAACATGAAGTGACTTTTAGGAACAGTATTGTCAGATTTTGCTCTATTTCGTCAATGAAAATAGTTCCAAACAAAACCACGGCTGAACCGCTGCACATCTCCGAGCAAACAGGTGTTTCGTTTATGAATGAATCTGCGTATTCAAACTAATCTAGTAAGTCAATGATTCAATGACCCATTCATATAGACAGTCACTTGCTTTGTTCCTAAATTAAACAGCCATTTGAACAAATCGATTGAATGAATGATTCAGTCACAACGACAGTGACTTGCCGCCCCCCACTGGCGGTTTTAGTTTTAAAGGTGCATTGTGTAAATTTTAGAGGCATCTAGCAGTGAGGTTGCGAACTGCAAACAACAGTGCTCACCCCTCCCTTTCAAAGCAAAACAGAGAAGCTACTGTGGCCGACACAAGACAAAGATGTCGTCTTCTGAGACAGCAGGGAGTACGTTAGCCAGTTAAGCAATGAGGTTTCTTCTTACTTCTAACAAAAAACGGTCTCTGCTTCTAATAAACCAGATGACTACTACTACTGCTATTACTTCTTTGTGCATATTCAGCGTAGTGGCAATGCAAGCTGCCTCTGAAAACACAAACAATTTAAAAGACAACATAGTGACTAAACACGCTTTGTAGAGTGTTTCTCTATTTAGGGATGCTGTAGAAACATGTTGGCGCATAATGGCGACTTGACCTGTAAGGGGACCCGCGGTGAATGTAGATAGAAATGGCTCATTCTAAGGTAATAAAAACATAACGGTTCATTATGTAAGGTCTTTATACACCACTGAAAACATAGTTATGTATATTATATTGCAGGTCTTTCAATAGATCCTCACAAATTGTACACATTGCACCTTTAAAGTATAATTTCAGTTATTTAAATCATTTAATATTTCTATATTCAGTTCAAAACCCTCATAACTTTGTTATCCTGAATTTAAATATACCTAAATGCCACCTTTTTGTTCTTCTGTGCTACTTCTGCAGTGCAAAGATTAATTTTGTTGATACTGATTTCATTTGATTGGTAACTTATTCTTCCTGATTGTGTCTTATTATTTTATCTCAATTTCTAAATACAAAATTATGAATTTGACATAAAAGATGACACATTTATTAAGGTTTAAAAAATGCCAAAAAGCCACGGTAGTCATTTTAAGGAGTCAAATATCGCCCCATAATGGGAAGGTTAATTTCTGTCATTGATCAGAAGGTGCTCCTAAATTTTAAATCTACAGTTAAATCAATTTATGAACTAAAACTGAATTTGTATATCTTTTTTATGAAAATTCAGGTAGACTGCTGCAGTGCAGAGAGTGTATAGTCATAGATGGGAAGGGGGGTGATTCCTCACATTGCGTGAAGAAAGCACTGAGACGTTTCATGCCGCCACATTATTTCCAGCCTAATTAGCACCAGACCCCCTGCTGAACTGAACTGAGCCAGGCCGTGACACAGCAGTGCAGGAACGCCTTGGCATAACATGCCTCTCTTTAGCCATGTCAGCATCTTCTATTGACAACGCATTCAACAGAAATGGTTAATTGGTGTTAACAAGTATTTCAGAAACAGTATTTATCATAAAAGTATTACCTTTGTGGTGCCTTTTTTCCCGATGTCAGCATGATATAGCAAGGCAATGACATTGTTTAGTGCATTAATATTATGGCTGCAGGTCTATGGCTTGAGCAGACTGTAATTCTGAGGTTTGTAGAGTCTGGAGGGCAGCACTAATCGCTATAATGCATTTATGTAATGGAAGGTCAGACAGTGTTGAGTAGCAGAGGTGGAGTGGAAGAGAATGTGTCTGGACGTGGCATGCATGATAGCGGCTGCGAGCGATGACAACAGGATGGCTGATGCTCTAGGGAGTCTGTGAGCCATTTCTCCTGCCCCCATTTTCTCTCCTGAAACGCTGGCAAATTCCCATTGCACTGGAAGAATGCAGTACTGTGAACCTGTGCAGGGCGGATTACGGCAGTTATCTCAGCAATAGCTCTTTTGATTCTTATCGAGTCAAGTGTGGCCACATTTCATTTCAATAGGAATCCACACAGTCGGGAATTTCACATGAGGGCAAAGATTTCCACTTGGGTTCGCAACGGGTTCAACTTAGTCATGCATATTCGTTCTGTTGACCAACAGAAAGCTGCTTGGTTTGAAATTGACTTCCGCGTGAGCCGTGCTTCATACATAAATACACTTTTGACAATAGACAAAGGACCATTTTGCCTGTGATAATTCCCTAATATGACAGCACTTTTATACTGATAATTCTAATTAGGGTTAGAGATTTGAGTATACCACCAACTAGAGCTTGACATTAACACCCACCAACCCGCCAAATGCGGGTGTATTTCAGCAGTGGCGTGTAACGTAGTCATATTAGCCACTTTAGCTGGCTAGTTGAATTTTATATATAATATATACATTTTTAGGTAATCTTTTAAAAAGGCATCTGAAATAATAAACTAAGTGCACTGTAGTGTTGTCAAAAATATTGATTTTTCAATACATATCGATACTGAAATATCTGAACCTCTTCCAATACTCATTTTCCACATAGATACATTATACCAGCTGCTCTTTCTCTCTCTCTCATCTCTCCGACAGCGAGTCGACACACAAAACCCTCCTCCTCTCACCTCACTCACTCGTTTAATTTGCTCTGGATGAATATTGTTGGTGTTACAGGGCTTGAATTTCGGCGTGGGATTGTGCATAATTTTACTAATTCATGCAGATTTTGTGCTCATAACCAAAGTGCGGCACGTAAAGCTGCCTCTCAGTGCTACATTGAGCTCTTTTTCACTGTTAAATTGCTTAAGTCAAATACACACAAAATAATGTCAAAATGCCGATCTTGGCGAGTATTTACGTACACAGTCAGTTATGTTTTAAGTGAACGTAAACAGTTGAGAATGAAAACACATATAACAGTATAATGGATCCGTGTGTCAGTTCTTAAAGTGACAGCAGCCTAATATACCTACTGCCAAATTATGAGATAATTATTAAAAATATCTATATGGCAGTTTTCCCCTATGGTACTGATGTCAAAATTGTGGCCAGTGAAAATGCTGAGTGGCTGTAACTTTGGAAAACCACTTTCCACAGTGGCTGGTGAGCAAAAAAGTCAAGCCCTGCCACTAACCCTACGCATTTCATTGAGTTAACATGAATGATGTCTCAAATCATGTAGCTTGTTGAAGAGATGTATGCTATGGCTTAAAGCATTAGTTCACTTCAAAATTAAAATTACCCCAAGCTTTACTCACCCTCAAGCCATCCGAGGTGTATATGACTTTCTTCTTTCTGATAAATACAATAGGAGTTATATTAATAAATATCCTGACGCACCTGAGATTTATAATGGCAGTGAACGGGACCAACGAGTATGGAGCTGAAGAAAGTGCATCCATCCGCATCCATCCATCCATCCATCCACATCCATCCATCATAAACGTACTCCACATGGCTCCGGGGGGTTAATAAAGGCCTTCTAAAGCGAAGCGATGCATTTGTATAAGAAAAATATCCATATTTAACAAGTTATGAAGTAAAATATCTAGCTTCCGCCAGACCTTCCGTATTCAACTTATGAAGAAAACACAACTTCTATGAATTTTGAAGCCTAAAAGTTAGTTAAAAGCTAAATTTAGACTATAAAACTACACAACGGTCACATAACTTCATATCGCAACCCTTAAGCTTCTTTTCATTCTTTATTTTAAAGCATTTCCCCTGAAATTAAAGTTGGAATAGGTGGCAAAAGCATGATTATAAACACAACAAGGCTGTGAAAGTGAGTTTATCTGTTCGGCTGATGATGTACGCTCATAGAGTATCACTGTTGCGGCTGGTTTGGACAAAAACTCTGATTAGCATAGAAAAAAAGCCTTTTTATCGCACTGTAACTTGTTAACCTAAATCTAGTAGAAATTGAAATTCCTATATTCAAGTCCTGTTATCAGTATCTATCCTGTGACTGTAATTCACTGTCTGTCATTCTTCAGGCACATCCAGAACATCAGTGAGATCAAGACAGATGTTGGGAAGGCCAGGGCATGGGTGCGTCTCTCCATGGAGAAGAAACTGCTGTCCAGACACCTGAAACAACTGCTGTCTGACCATGAGCTCACCAAGTAAGACTATTGACTAGTTCTTTAATGACATAGAAGGCACTGTCATAAATAAGATGTACTGTAGACGAACACTTGGATGTCAGACAGTTAAAATGTAAGAGATGTAGCACAGCAAAAAAATAAGGCTCCATTAAAAATGAAGTGTTTTTTATTATTAATGGGCCTTGAACCGTTAAGTGGCTCATCCTCAGTAAAGAATTCTTCATGGTGTCCTCTTCTGACCTGAAATGCATTTGAACCCATTTTCTTCAGGTTCTTCATGCATGCAATTAACTTCCTTTAAAGCTTTTGTGTTTAAATTTGCACTGTGTGGTTTAACGTTTGGCTTTATTTATTTGAAGGAAACTCTATAAGCGGTATGCTTTCCTGCGCTGTGATGATGAGAAGGAGCAGTTCCTCTACCATCTCCTCTCTTTTAACGCTGTGGACTACTTCTGCTTTACCAATGTCTTCACCACAATTAGTAAGAGGCATCAATCTCACATTGCACACACAGTATACCATTAAGCTTTTGCAGTTGAGTAGGGCTGAGCGATAGAGTTTACAAAAAATAGATATACTTTAGTTCAGTCATGAATCCCTAGATGTCACAGTCTGATTGTCCTTTAAATGCAGTCTGCTAGCAATCACATAATTTACCACATCACACAAGCTGATTGGCCTCTGCTGATTCTGCAGCCAGTGAGATTTCTTGCTCAACATTTAAATAGTCTGGTTCAGGGTTTGCTGTAGGCTAGTCCTGCAGTGCTATCAGAGTTTCTCTGAAACCCTTCCACCTCCCCCAGCTCCACCTGCCTAGATCTGTTACAGGATTTATGTATGTCTATTTATGCAGTAGTGTATCTTACATGCTTACAGCAGCGTGTCTGTGTATCTGTTAGCAGTAGTAAGTCCATACTTGCTCTGTAGCAGCAGCAGCATAGCAGATTTATGGCCCTATCATACACCAAGCGCAGTTCAACGCCAGGCATGGCGCAAGTGTTTTTTACTAGTTTCAGCCCGACGCAGTTATCATTTTCACATCCTGCGCCACGTTGTTTAGATAGCAAATGCAGTCGCGCCCATATGTTCGCCCATGGGCGTGCTGGTTTGAAAATGAGGTGTGTTCAGGTGCATTGTTGGGTGTTGCTGTTTTGAGGCAACTGAAAACGATTGCACCATTGACCAACAAAAACCAATGCGCAGCAGAACACAAAAAATATTAAAAATAAAAGGATTACAATGTAAAAGATTATTAAATATCTACATGTCATAATGGAGAGTCATTGCATGTATCAAAATTACCTATTTGCAGTAATGACGAATGAAATTGGCTAATTATTTGACCAATCATAGCAATACACACATGTATTTAAATTGACTAGTCAGGTTAAGGGTGTCTATATTTCACCATGTAAATAGCAATCTGCAATGGTGTGAGCGCAACTGGCTTTTAAAGGGAATGGGAGATGAGATTCTTTTTGGTTTATTGCACATTATGCCCAAAACACACCCTGACTCATTAAGAGGCTAGGTACAACTCCTTTGGACCATGCGCCTGGCGCACCAACCATTTTTTTCCATCGTTAAACTAGCAAAAGTGGATTCGGACACGCCCTAAGTGCACCTGCGCCATTACGCTTTAGATCATGCGCCCTTAGTCTGCCAAGACCAAATACATTAACAGCATCGTGTCTGTTAACACACTAAAATTAGTCAGAGAGTTGTTAAGATTTAACTATATTTTGCAACATTGGTGATATCTGAAATCTTTCTTATTTTTTTTAATAATTTTTAGACCAAACAGAAATGACATAAACACTCATCTTTGTTGTTGTTCACAGTGATACCATACCATGTGGTCATCATCCCCAGTAAGAAACTCGGTGGCTCAATGTTTACGGCCAACCCCTGGGTGTGCGTCTCAGGGGAACTAGCTGAGACCGGGGTCCTGCAGGTCCCCAAAAACACTCTGGAGATTACGTTTGAGGTGACACACCTACATTCTTTTACCCGTTACCCCGGTTTCACTATATATATTTCTGTATTTTTGGGCACAATGCTAGATATTGATTATTGAAAACCCCTATATTGTTTGAGGTTTGTTGTATAA
Source organism: Elopichthys bambusa (assembly GCA_037101425.1). Lineage (NCBI taxonomy): Eukaryota > Metazoa > Chordata > Actinopteri > Cypriniformes > Xenocyprididae > Elopichthys > Elopichthys bambusa. The sequence goes on along the minus strand of CM074432.1, from coordinate 45,365,419 downwards.
CTCTGTTTGTACAGTGCCAGAACCTGGGGAAGCTGACCACCATACAGATGGGCCATGATAACTCAGGGCTGTATGCTAAGTGGCTAGTGGAGTGCGTAATGGTCCGAAATGGGATCACAGGGCACACTTACAAGTGAGTTCTAAGATTTTAGTAACACCATAATCACATTATTCATTGTCAGTTCCTTAACTGACTGCCGGTCTGTCGTTGTGTAGGTTTCCGTGCGGCCGTTGGCTAGGTAAAGGAGTGGATGATGGCAGCTTGGAGAGGATACTGGTGGGCGAATTGGTGACTAACATGGAGAACGAAGAGAGAATGTGCCGGACGCCTCCAATGCAGCAATCCCCTGGGATGATGCGAAGATTTGTCACCATTTCGCCAAACAGCAAACCAAGTGTGTACTTGGAAATCTCATAAAAGTCAAAAGTCACATCTTATAGATTTAATAACTGGAGGATATTGCTGTTGTCTCAAGCATGTTTCCCGTTGTGTGCCCACTAGAGTTAAACACAGGCCAGATCCAGGAAGGTGTGGGAGAGGCGATTAATGGTATCGTCAAACACTTCCATAAGCCAGAAAAAGAGGTAAAGTATTTTTTTTCTCTGTGAAAACAAACAGCGGAAAGGAGAAATGTGGATGAAATCAGCACATATTGATGATGTTTCTTCATTCTTCTGTTGTAGAGAGGAAGCCTCACACTGCTTTTGTGTGGAGAGTATGGTTTAGTATGGGCTCTAGAGCAGGTGTTCCAGCATGGATTCAAGTCACCACGCCTTTTCAAGAACGTCTTCATTTGGGACTTTCTAGGTAACAAATACTGTTACATTCCATAAAATATTTTTTTCTTATTAGGGGTTCAATCACGTAGCGCTGAAACCCTATTTTAATTGTTACATTTTTCAAGGATCAGCATTCTCCCTTAAAAGTGATCGGGCAGACCAAACCGTAAGTCGTAGAGACTTGAAACTTTGAGGGCTGGTAGTACTCCCACCATATACAACGCCACCAAGGCTCGCCCTGATCGTCTGATGGTCAGGTCAAAAGTACAAAATGGCTCATAACTCCTAAACACGTGTCTTACATCGTTGGAATCCATGGCTCAAGCCTCGGATTCACAACATTTTCAGGTATTTTGGATTTTTTGAAAAACCTACTTTTGCGAACAAGTCCTAGGTTTTTGACAAGATCGGAACCAAACCAGTGCAGCAAGATTACTGATTGTCAGTAATTATAAAAAAAAAAGTTCAGATTCATGGTCCCTAAGGGCCGCCAAATCATTTAAAGTGGGCGGGGCCACTTTTTCTAAAAAGACTATAACTCGTAAACGGAATGAGATATTTTCACCAAACTTGGCACACCTATGTAAGACCTCATTCTGTGGCCGGGTGAATAAGGACACGGGGACTGGCCACTTGGTGGCGCTATAACAGGAAAAAACACAGTCTGATCGACTTGAAAATTGGCATGTAGTGTCTTCATCCAAGGTGCCATGATTGTCTTTGAGGACATTGACGTATCTCAAAAAACATGTCCGCCATCAGAAAATGAATTTTGAGCAGCTATCAGACAAGGCTGACGAAGACAGATTGGAACGAAACTCGCTGGGCCTGTTTGAGTCATGGCCCTAGAGGCCTGTGAGAAATTCAAAAGAAATCGGCTTCCGGGGGACACTTTCAAGTTTTTAACGTGCATAAAGGATCGTGTATCACGTGATTTTTTTTTTGCGCACGCCCACGACATTCATACCACATGGTGGAACTCCTCATTCAACTTTGCCTCTAGGACCGCCCTAAATATTTAGTGTTTGAACTTTTTTGTCTTATAAGACATCATTAGGTGTTTTTCATACTGTATACACTGTATATACTGCATATTTTGGTCAAGAGCCGCCCACTTAGACAGGAAGCGGAGCTTGTCTGACATGTAAAGGGATCAATCGCAGTTTGTTTTACTTATATGTACTGTTAAAAAAATTCATTAAATTGATCAAAAGTGACAATACAGGTATTAATAATATTACAAAAAAATTACTTAGTGTTTTAATTAAACTAGTATATGTTCAGTTAATTGTCCGCCTCTTGGATGTCTGCATCTCAAGAGAATGCAGAATTCAAGTGACAAATTATTTTATAAACAAAGTTTGGGAGGAACACATTCAAACGGTCTTTCTAATCAGCTATATATACACAGACGAGAGCCGACTCGCCTATAGTTACTTTGACAGTTTTCTGCATCCCTCCTCCACCCCGTCCATCACTCTCGGCTGGGGATATGGGGAGATCTTTGGGTTTGGGCTAAATTCCAAGCTCAGAGCCCTCGATTCCTTTGGACAGCACACCAAATACACTTATTATATATTTTTTTTTACTCTATTCAATCATTTGTAAGTGTGAACTCACTGCCACAAGTAATCGGACAATATTTACATTTATTTGTTAAAGATTTATTTTTGGCGTCTCATCGTAGATTCAAATCTATAAATCAAAATGTATTGCATTTATGAAGAAAAAGTTCAGCACCTAAGGCTCTATTGCTATTGCCTCAATGGTGTACAGTGTTTTTGGGTGGATTAGGACTGTTTGTGATTTGGTCTTAGTGGTTTAGGAGTCCTCTTGACTACTCCTAACACTTCACAGATTTAGGAAAAATTTAGGACTCCTAAAATTAGGACTGACACGGCCATTATTTTTAAGAGTTTCTACTAAATCTGCAATTTAGGAGCTACTTTTAGCCTTAAGATGTTTTGTGAATACGGCCCCAGGTATTTTAAATTATATAAAAAATTAAAAAAAATCACAATAGTACTGTTTTTACTGTAAATCTGAAAAGTGTAATATGATTAATCTGGTGCAACTTCACACATCCAAAAGGTGCATGGAATATAAACAAAACTTTTTATAGACAATACCAGCAACACTTGTGGTGTTGATCACAGAAGATCAATACTTTTTTGCCAACACATTTCGGCACAGAGGCCTTCATCAGGGCTAAAACTGTAAATCTTACAGGCCCCAGACTTTAGAACAGTAGTGTATAAACCACACTTCCCTGGAAGAAGCTCAACTGTATAATAAAAGCTAGCAAAAATGTGTATATTTCAAAGCCCTTACTCCTGGAGGTTTCTAATAAACAGCCAGTCAGATTTAATCTGAGTACACTGAGGACGCCCATCAGACGGTTTTAACCTAAATCCTACTGGGAACATGAATGATACCTCAAAATGTTGCAAATTATCCTAAATCCTTCTGTTTATGTTCTGTATTACCACAGAAAAATCACAGGTTTACTTCGAGAGTGCGGAACAGAGTCAGATGACCCAGGACGAGAACTGGCAGATGAGAGTGCGTCATTTCTGCCATTTCATGCGTGCCATCAACAGCACACCCAGAAACATCGGCAAAGACGGGAAGTTTCAGATGCTCGTGTGTCTCGGGGCCAGGTTGGTCATTGAATTTTTGACTGAGTATTTCTGAATTTTGTATTTTAATGTGTGCTCCATTACAAGTTCACAACTATTTTGAGTAGTTCATAACTACTGTTTTTGAAGCGTTGATCATTGTAGCGCGTGAACACAACGGCCGATCAGAGGTGTTTAAGAATCCACTTTTGCTAGGGGGAAATCCTGGTATCGTCACATTTTTAAAATTTCAGTACCGACTTAATTGACACCCATGTTGTCTTTCTGCTTGCAGAGATCACCTGCTGCACCACTGGATCGCGCTCCTTGCCGAGTGTCCAATCACAGCACAGATGTACGAGGACACGGCGCTCTTAAAGGACCATTCTCTGGTGAACTCTCTGATTCGAGTGCTACAGACTCTGCAGGAATTCAATATCACTCTGGAGGCCTCTCTCGTCAAAGGGATCGGGATCTAACACCGCCTGAATATACAACTAACAGATCAGCGGGGACCATGGACTAACTTTTTTTTTTTTTTTACACGGAGAGACTTGAACAAAAGGACTTAACCTGGCTTACGTTAAAGCTACTGTCATGTTTGCCATATATTAAGTGCAATGAGCCTTTTCAAGCGTGTCATAATTTTTATCAACTGACATTCAAATATGTCCTCTATTTTGATCCATACTTTTCCGGAAAGTTGAATACTCCCAACCTGTGCTATACTGTTTTATTGAAAGCTCAATATTTTTCGTTGTTGTTGTGTACTGCTGACAATGGCTATATTTAAAAGGGAAACGTGTAAGAAAAACTGTTATTATATTTTCAGAGAAGAACAGTGTTATTTTGATATGTGTCAGGTTGCTTGCTCTGTGCTCTAATCTAATCCATACTGTCACAATGCAGAGTTTAAAGCAAATGATGTAGAAGTATGCTTTATAAGTACAACTTGTGGGGAATTCATATTTTTACTTAAAAAAAAAAAAAAAAAGAAAAGAAAGGAGAGATAAGACAAATGGAAACATTTTTTTTGTAACAATGCCAGGGGCTTATGTGATTTCCCTCCAAATGCAAATCAGTTTAAAGGGACAGTCCACTCCAAAAATTACACTACCGGTCAAATCATTTTAAAATGTTTTTTTTAAAGAAGTCTGTTCTGCTCACCAAGGCTGCATTATTTGATCAGAAATACAGAAAAAAAAAACTGCAATATTGTAAAATATTATTACAATTTAAAAGAAAATTTTAATAAATTTTAAAATGTAATTTATTCCTGGGATCAGCATCATTACTCCAGTCTTCAGTGTCACATGATCCTTCAGAAATCATTCTGAAACGATGATTTGCTGCTCAAGTAACATGCTGAAAACTGTTTTTTCTGCTTAATGTGTTTGTGAAAACCATGATAATTAAGATTCAAGATATTAAGCAGCAAAAACTGTTTCTAACATCAATTAGATGATGATAATTGAGCAACAAATCAATGAATGATTTCTGAAGGATCATGTGACACTGAAGACTGGAGTACCGATGCTGAAAATTCAGCTTTGATCATAGAAATAAATTTTAAAAATTTTAAAAATATTTTAAGATACAAGACAGTTATCTTAGATTGCAATAATATTTCACAATATTACTGTATTTTCTGTATTTCTGATCAAATAAATGCAGTCTTGGTAAGCAGAAGAGACTTGATTCAAAAACATTAAAAAATCTTAATTATTCCAAATAATTAGTCATCATTTACTCGCCCTTATGTCATTCCAAACACACTTTCTTTCTTCCCCATACAATGAAAGTGAATGGTGACCACAGTGTTCATTAAATGGGAAGAGAGCAGCTTAGACTTTCGTCTAAATATCTCCTTTTGCGTTCCACGCAGGAAAAGTGTGCACTGATCCCCTAAAATAATAGATACGACTCCTGAAAGTGATGTCCTAACATATTTTATGAGAGAGATTGTAAAAACAATCAAAGGATAACATTAACATTTCATCCTTCAAAGTACCGTAACACTCCCCCCCCCCCATCTCTTCAGCCCTCAGGTCTCGACTGTGGCCAACTCTAATGCCATATTTAATGTAGAATTAAATTGCGGCACAGATGCTGTGTTTGTGTCCCTAGTTAAACCCCCAGCAGCCCCTCTGTTTCTGCTATGCAATATTTACAGCTCCAAAATTTTATTGAATATTGATGAAATATTCACCTGTTTTTAGCGTGTAGCATTATTTGTAGGATATTCCTGGGAGAAGCACATTAAAGGCTGATATTCATGTGCCAATTTCATGGTGACTGTTCTGGTTCCTGTTCAAACACAGCTGGCATGAGCATTCTGGGAGGTTTTTTTTTTCTTTCTTTCTTTCTTTTCTTGTGTTTTATCTCTTGATACATTTATAGACAAAGCAGTGTAATGTAGTGTTAAATATTGAACAACTGTGTACAGTGTATAAAATGTATTAAAGGTGACAATTCAATATGGTTATGATGCTTCTGTCTGTTTTTAAAATGATGCAAGTGACTCTCAGCAAGATTTAATTTGATTAAAATGTGGCTTATATCTTTGCCGTATTTTAAATGAAATATTTCCATGTCCTATGACCAGTTTAAGCAGTTTTTATATTATAATTATCAATCAGACTTCATTGTTTAATAACCATATTAATTGAGAGACTACATAGGATATTTTGTAGTATTAAAAAGGTGATTAAAAATGGGAAAAACTAAAAAAATATAGATCTCTCATTGATTAGCCTTATACTTAATTTTAAAAAGGTGGTCAAGAACTTCAACTTTAACGATATGCAATAATATATATATATACACATATTAAAATAAACTTATGATGAATGGTATTCAAAAAAGTTCATGAACATGTTATGTACCAATTAAGACTAATAATTGTTCTATAATGCTAGTAGGTTTATACAGCCTAATACAAACTGCGTTTTTCTGACTGAAAGACAAGTCATACCAAAAACCACATTATCAAGAACATTATATTAAATTTCAGCGTGTTGGATAACCTAATATCATATAATATACGATACAAACAGTCCCGTATTTCAAGCATTATCTACAACGTAGTGGGAAACGACTCCATTCACACACATTCAAGTCAGAACAAGAACAATACGTGCGGAACGTTTGTGTACTTCCCCGGATGCAACATTCTTAAATGGCAAAGAAGGGGAGCGCAGTGATTGGTTGAATGAATGTTTAAACTTGGCGTCTATACTCCTTATATGGTCTTCCTCCGACAAACCCCTTTACTCAATGTTTGTACGCAGGCCCCGCCCCCACCATTCATCTGTGTTTCTGTGTGTGGCCGTAGTAAGGCATGCGCAGTACAGACGAGTAAAACGGACGGAATTCAAAGTTTCTGACGGTAAGTCCTTTGTTATTGTTGCGAACTAACTACACGAATGTAGCATTTCGTTTTAACTGTGTGTACTTGCAGAATCGGAGTGCGTAACGCGGCGTTTGTGTAATGTTAGTGCGTTTACAGCTCGGTTATTTACATCAACAATGGGGCTTTGCGCGCGTGGATGTGGAGCGTGGCATGGTCGCGTGCTAACGGGCTAGCTGTTATTGTTAATGGGACGCGCGTTTTGGCGCTCTCTCACTGTGTGAAAGTTTAGGTAAACGGTAGTATTCAAACCGTATTTTAACTCTAATATCCTCCGTGTGTTGTTTAGAAACCACTTCCTAAACATTAATTTAGGAACGTGTGTAAATGTTAATTTACGACACATCTCCGTGTAGCTTTTCTCTTTTGGTTTCCATAGATGCAAATATGTTGCGAACGAACTAATGAAAATATAAATTAAGTATGTCACGTAAGACAGAATTCCTCGGAATACTTATTTTGTAATGTGTGTAGTCTTTGTGAATGAGTCGTGTCATGTTTGATGTTTTTTCAAGCGTTTGCATTGACGTATCAAGCGCGCGGTGCGCGTTATATTATGAATGTATGTCGTTTAAGATGTACTATTAGCCCAGTATTTTTATTCATAATGTTTTAAGTGTGTTTTATCTCAAACCCAAAGAACAGGCGCCCATTTAATTGTACTTTCGATTTTACAACTCCGCCTGTTTCACCAGCGTCACACCATGTCAATATTCCCAAAGGAACTCTTATTATTATTATTATTATTATTTGGTGCGAATGCAACTAAATGGGAATCCATTAAGAATCAAATAAGATCAGAAAAGGATAAAATAGGAGTTTCGGTTTATCTAGACTTGGTTCTTACTGGATTCCTGTTTAAGATTGGTTCCACGTTAAGTATAAACCCCATTTATCATTCTTTCTAGGTTTTTCAAATAGCGTATTTTAATGCACACATGCTGCAGTTGTTTATTTCTCTCGTACGAGTCAATGATCGTGTGTTAAAGGTGTCTGCGGCGAAAGGCTTTTGTCAAACATCAAAAGTAGGTCATTGCAGCAGGCGAGACAGATTCAAAGCAAACACGCTGCTTTTATTCCAGACGCACGCTTGTGATTCTGCGTTTTTTGCGTAACTTCTAGACTACAGCGCGATGAAATTGTCAAATTCAAGAGATGAATGCCTGTGACCGCCCCCTTCAATCCCCCGCGCAAAACGCGCAGGAGACCTTTGTTTTAATGACGCTCTCCATTCATTTCTAGAGCCCGTAAAGATGTTCGGCTTCCATAAATCCAAGATTTACCGCAGTAACGAAGGTTGTTGTATTTGCAAAACCAAGTCGTCAAGTTCTCGGTTCACTGACAGCAGCAGATATGAGGAAAACTTCAGACTCTGCTTCGGGTAAGTGTTTATGTCTGCTTGTATCCCACAAAAAAATTAAATGGAATTTAAATCACAATTTTTGATCCTAATTAGATAAACCGAAAATCCTCTTGGAAAGAAATATCATAATGGATAGCTTTAATTTTTAATTTGGGAGCTTATTTGATCCCATTGGGGTTGGTTAAAAAAAAAAAAAAAAAAGAGAGAGATTTCATTAGGATTTGTTTTTGTGATAATAGGTAATAAAATTCCAGTCATATACTTGATGTTTAAAAATCAGTTTCTGTCGTTCATATTGTGAAATGTTTTATAGTCTGTCAGAGGATCGGGTTGGAGACATCTGCAATGCTTGTGTGCTGCTGGTAAAACGCTGGAAGAAATTACCACATGGATCAAAGAAGAACTGGAACCATGTAAGGGACTGTTTACTTGTTTTCACTGGAATCATCCCTTTCATTCCAGACATTTCAAGAATAATTTTGTTTCCCTCCCAAGGTGGTGGATGCGAGGGCAGGACCTGGATTCAAGCTGACCAAACCCAAGAAAGTCAAAAATATTGATGGAAAGAAGAAAAGTAAACTGAAAAAGCTTCATAAGTTTAAAAGACAAAGTGAGTTGTACTTCTGCAAAACAGTTTTTGTATATAACACTGCATGTGCAGTTTAATGTTTTATTGCCACCATGATGACAGTTCATAACTGTAATTTTATAATTTTCATAATTTTGGCGAATTGGTGGCTAATTCATATGATCTTGTTCGTACGCTTACGTGCGATTTTTGCTTGTGCCCCAGTGATGGTAATGTTTAGGGGTGGATCTACGTCAGTTCTTTTTTTTTTTTTTTTTTTTTTTTAAAGGGATAGCTCACCCTAAAATGAAGGGGGAAAAAAAAAAAGTTATAATTTTCTCACTGATGTTGTTCTAATGCTGTATGCCCTTATTTCTTTTTCAGACCACAAATAGGGGATATTAAAAAAAAAAAAAAAGTCCCTCTCACACTCGTCCATATATGGCATTGAATAGTGACCAGCATCAAGCTTTTATAAAAGATGAAGCAGTGACACGTGTTGTATATTCAAAGTCTTGGGGTATACTATGGGGTTTGGTGAAAAACAATTTAATGTATTATTTAATGAAAGTTTTGGCCGTTGGTCTTCTGTGCATGGCGTGTGCGAAGTTCACTCCGACTCGCCCAGGAAAAGCACACAAGTTGTGAGAAATCAAGATGAATAAAAACAAGGCATGAAATGCAATCCTTGTACTTTCTTCTGAGGTGACGATATCATATTGTATGAAATAATATTGTGTTCGTCGTAACAAGAAGTTATCGCGTTCACCATCCCATCAGAGATATTCAGCTCAATGAAGAAAGTACACGGATACTCTTTTAGGATTTGTTATATGTTTATGAATCTTGATTTCTCACAACTTGTGTGCTTTTTCTGGGCGAGTGCTAACAGAGTCTCATAAACGTGCAGTTGAGCACAGAAGACCAACGGCCAAATTCAGGATTTTTATTAAATACTACATTAACCAAACCCTATTGAATACCCCCAGAACCACTTGTCACAGAGGATCAATCGATTTAAAAAAAAAAAAAAAAAAATCGCACCTAACATTAACCCCTTAACTGTCGCATGCCACTGTTTTTATTTATTGCCTTTTTTCTCATCACATATTTTAGTAATCATCATAAATTAGGTATCAATTGAAAGCTTAATAACACAGCATTCATCCTGTGAACTGGATGGACAGTGCATTAGCATTAAAACACTAGGAAGCCTTTAGCAGGCTCCTCCCCCTAGTGTCATGTTTCATATTACCAAATTTACTTTAACTACTTTATAGTCAACTTATTTAATCTTGACAAAACGCATATCGTCGGAAAAGTCTGAATCTCAAGCTTCCATATTTGGCATCTGTTTTGTGATAGCAGTGATATTTGGACAGAAATTTGCATAAAAAAAAGAATGCATAAAAAAAATTCAATGGAATGTGGGTGACACCCGGCGGCGCTTTTTTTATTTATTTTTTTAATGCCTAAACACTCTCATGGGAACTTCAATTTTCGTGATATCAACTTCAAATTTGAAATGCAACTTGGTTAGGCTTATGGCTTTGATTTTATATCACTTTTAGAGTAAAAAAAAATAAAAATGTTTAAATGTATATTTTATATTGAACTTTTTAGTACAGTATATTTAATTTATAGTAAATTTAAACTTCTATAACTTTCATACTTAAATTTAAGTGCTTTCACTTCAGCAACAATCTGCTGCCTATCTTTAAAACAATACTTGGGTCTATATTCCAAAGCAACGATTTAAGTTTTGATTTTCATGTTTATGCTTAAAAATGAGGGTGACAGTTAAGGGGTTAAAGTTTAATATATTTTTATATTGTAATAAATTCACAATTAACCTCCAAATTAATGTAGAAACAACATAAAGACAGTATATTTTAAATATTTGATCTAACGGGTAGGACATATCCTTAGTGAGTGAACTTTTTTTTCTCCTTTGATTAACATTAATGGCAGACTGTAGCGTGTTTATTAGGCTGCTGTCACTTTAAGACCTGCCACACATGACGCGGATCTGTCCTATTTTCTCACGATTCTTTACGTTCATTTAAGACTTTGTTAAACAAGTTAAATAAACGAGTAAATGAGTCACTGTGCTTATGAGGATACTCGAAAAAATGGGCATTTTGGCATAATTTTATGTTTTTGTCCGTTTAAGTGCGAAAGAGAACACTATGGACAAGCGTGAACGGGACATTTTATTTCAAAATATCTCCTTGTTATCATGTCAATATGTTTGCTGTCATGTCTTCACAGATTCAGATGCCCACAGCACCACATCCAGCATGTCTCCCTCTCAGTCTCCCAGCCACAGTAATCAATCCGATGACGGCTCAGACATTGAGACCAAACAGAGGCGTCCTAACCCGTCTGGGTTCTCCTTTCTCGACCTGTCCTACTGGAAGAGGTATTCGTCTCCTTCTATTTACCAATGCCCATTGACATCCTAGTGGTTGAGCCGTGAATAACACCATCCTTGTGTTTCAGGCAAAAGGTGTGCTGTGGGATTGTCTACAAGGGGCGTTTCGGTGAGGTGATCATCGATCCTCGTCTCTTCAAGCCCTGCTGTAACAAGAAGCGCCCAGCTCTGGCATCCTCCTCGGACTCTCAGATCTCTCAAACACTTCCTTCCCCTCTTCCAGAGGACATGAAGGAGGCATGGTGATCCAACTATCGCATCCTTCAAACTGTCTCGTTGAGGCCCTCATAGCTTTGTCTCCAGTGGTAGACTCTGATATTTTCCCTTTGTTAGGTAACTGTGTATGAGTTGAGTTTTCCCATTGCTTTCGTATTTTTTATTTCTTTTGTAAAATGTAAGTTTTGTACCTTTTTTTTTATATAACAGAAAAGGAGAAAAATTTGGGCATTAGGACATATTTATAGGTCTGTGTTAGGAAATTTAATGTAATCCTTTTTTTTTTATTACTGTAAATTTTTTTTGGAGTTACCAGTGTTTTGTAAATATAATCTTATTTTCCATACCAGTGCACCAAAAGACTTCTATTTGGCATTTAGTTTCACGGGTTACAGATGAATAATGTAAAGTGCTATATCCGTACTTTTAAGCAAATACAATGTTTTACCTTGTGGTCTTCTGCTCCGTTAAATCACACACATGCATTTACTGAGAAGGGTTCTTTGGGCACAATATTCACAATGTGAATTCACCTCAGCGTTTGATCTCTAATATGGACACATGCTTGTAAAATCTTTTTTTTTTTTTTTTTTTTTTTCTTCTGGTTTGGCATAAAGATGTTTCTCGATATTTAAAATACGGTTACGGGTTTGTAAATCTTTAAAACCAAGATGCAAAAATACATTATCTCAGAGTATTTAAACGGTTATCATTTACACAACGGCATATGAAAGCATGCATAATGTATTTGTAGGCATGATCAGTTTTATGACTGTTGGTGATGTTTGTTATTGTTGTATGAGAGTGTTATAATACAGAAAGTAAGAGATATTACTGATGAATTTCCGACCAGGCTTTACACTGTTTTTAACCACGTTTTTCCATGTCTCAATATTGTACACTAAAGGTAAGCGAAGATGAAATTGTACAGTCTTTCAGCCTTGATGTATTGACTGCAGCCTTTTGGGGTTTTTTTTTTTATTATTGTTGCCATTTGGATTAATCAAAAATGTCGATGTCAAAAGTGACAGAAGAGCCTTTTTTGTGGTGAAAAAAAAAATTTGGTTTGGGCTCTGAAGTTTAGCAAGATTGTAGAATTTAAGAATTTGGTTTGGTGGTTTTTGGTTGTATTTCAGTGTATTTGAATGAATGTTTGTTTTATTCACCAGCAATACTTTGTCAACATTAATGTTGACTTAATGCTCTTGTTCTTAAAATACATGAGAGCGAACACAAGATGTCGATAAATTTCAGGGAAAAATGTTTTTGACTATTAATGTGGCACATTCTCAGTCGATGTGCCTTACCAGAGATTTAGCTGATCATTTCATTACGTTAATTTGTCATTTTTTTTAACTTATGCTATTTATTCAAAGCTGTCTGTACAATTAATGCTGTAAAGAAGTTTTTGTGCACTTTCTTTTTTTATACTTTTTGTAATATTTTACCATTGATAAAATTTTGTATCTCAATTTTCCTCACATTGGTATTTTCATAAAACTTTTGAAGTAAGTGTTTGTCCTGTTTGTTTTTGGTAGTCTCCATATTTATTTTTTTAAATTGGGGGAAACTGGAAGAAGAGAGAGGGATGTAGTCAGAAAAACAGGAGTGGAGGAAAACAAGCAAAATCCACAGAATAAGAGAAATATTGTGACTGGATGTCAGAATCAGAATGCATGAAAAGATGGTCTTTTTTTACAGAATACAGTCTTGTGAATAAAAGTTTAAATTAAATCTGTTAGTCATATAAAGCGACCATGTCTTTTCAGAAAATGTGGACTAAAGCGCTCAATTCATGTTAGTTTTACGATCTCTTTACTGAAGTGTCAGTTGCGTAGCTGTCAATGGAGGGACAGAAATTGCTCAGATTTAATCAAAAAAGCATTTTGTGTTCCGAAGATGAACCAAAGTCTTACGGGGTTGGAACTACATTAAAGACAGAATTTTCATTTTTTGGGTGAACTATCCCTTTAAAGCATGAATTTGACAGATCTACATAATATTCACATATGCAGTTCATACGGGGCGTAATGCATTAGACCTAGTTAAAGCATGAAACATATGTAACATTTAACATACACAACATTTAAACCTATAATATTTTATCTCACAATTATTTTTTTGTTTTTCTCAATTCGGACTTGTTGAGTTTAGGCAGAATATTATACTCAGAATCCTGAGTTATAAACTCGAAATTACCTTTTATTTTATGTTATTGTATTTTAGTTTATACTATGCTGTTACCTCTACGAGTTCTTGTATTCTATGTTCATAAAAAAAAAAGAAGAAGAAGAAGAAGAAAGAACTGTCACTCATTTCTGCCACCAGGTTTGCTCCGCCCACAAAACACGTCATCGCTGTTTGCAAACATTTTCTGAAATGGACGTTCCCAAAAATGAATTGTGCTTTCTGAACACTAGGTGGTGCCAAAATATCATCTCTGAATGAACTAGAGTCCTTATATATTAGTGCTGTGCTCTCCTATTAAAGTTATTTGATTGTTCTTTTTTTAATTAAGAGCCAAGGACCAACAAATATGATGGACCCCCTGCCAAAAATATAAAGCATATATTTTCCTGTATAAAGGCCCATTTAACCTACTGTAAATTTGTAATAAAATGCACACAATAAATGTTTCTAAAAATAATTATTTTTGTCATTTGGTAAAAAAAAAATAACATTGATGTTACATAACATATTAGTACAATGTTAGAACAATTTTAGTTTTATTTATTTGCATTTTTCGCAATGAATATTGTTTATTGTTCTTTACACAAAGAAGTATCATAACTGTCAGTAAATAATTACCCCTTAAATGCAGATTCCCTATAGTGCCCCCTTGCAGTCCCCTGAGGCTCTGCAGATCCCCATTTAAAAATCACAAAGATCCAAATGAGTATAATAATAAAGATGTAGGGTGAAGGGTCTTCCTTTAAATCTCCAGCAAACAGCCTTTGGTTTATATAGTCACATCTTCATTACTGTGGTAGCTGATCTGAATGGTGCCTTTAGATGAGATTTGTTTCTCTTTCCGTGCTTTACATGTAAGAGTCAAAAACCACAAGAAAATGAAGACACCTAGAGGATGAAAAGAACAAGATGCATGCAATATTATACATTTTGTATTAGTGTCAAAGACATATTTCACAAGAGCCCATGCTTCACGCTGTTCATTTAGGGCCAAAAACACACATCTAAATATAGCTGCAAGCAGCGATGACGGGGCCAAGCCCCGGCACCCCACCACCCTGCCACCCCGGTAGCTTTGGGGCAACTGTACAATAGGCATTTAAACCAGCTGAATGTAAAAGGATTTTGTCAAAAGTCGATTGAATACCCCACATATACTGCAGCAGCTGGTGCCAAAGTTATATTTTGCAGCTCGAAGTCCAGTATTTATCTTAAGGTCTATTTACATTTTTATTAAACAAAATATTAACCTACCTAGTTAACCTAATTATAAAACTATGTTGTCAGTGCCCTACAAATGAACTTGTTCTATGCCTTTATTCTATTATTCAAACGTGTATGGAAAAAGTCAAGGCCTAAGGGATTTCTTATCCTTTAATGCAGGCAAAAGCACACAGCAATGAAAGGGTTAAACTCTAAATCATCAAGAGTGTAACTGACACACACACACACACACACACACACACACACACAGGTTTGTTTTGCTATCATTCCATAGGCGTAATGGTTTTTATACTGTACAAACTGTACAACCATATAAAAAAGACCCCCCAGCCCTGATGACCGACGATTCCAACGTGTGTGCAAAGTTTCAAAAGTTTTCGAGCATGTTAAGGGGCCCCAAAAGTGCCCGAAAAGTTGCACTTCATGCAAAAAGGGTACAAAATATGCTTTTAAAATGTTTACATTTTTCTTTTTCAACAAATGGACAGTGAAAGGAGATGCCTCTTCAGAACATGCTGTTTGTCCACCTCACAAGGTCAAAACAATAATGTATGAACGGTTTTATTTTCAATTTAACTTGTGTTAACATGCCAAGAACATGTGAAGAATGTGAATTTGTTACTTTCTAGCATTAACAATTACATAAACATAAAAAGTCTACTAAAATGAATACAAATATATTTAAAAACTTCAGAATGGGTAACGTGGTTGCAGATTCAAAATAGGCCTGTCACGATCATGAATTTTGTGCTGACGATTAATTGTCACACAAATAATTGCAATTAGTGATTTAATTCTATTTTGTTCATTTCATTTACAGTGTAAGCCTATGTTTGTTTTTTTGTTTTTTTACATGGAATCATATATAAAACAATAATAAAAATTATAATAAAATAGGTCCATAGAACTTATTTTAATGCTGTGGAAATTAATAGCCTAATTATTTATAATATAATGAATGGTTGATCTTGACAAATACAGATAATCAAAAAAATGGATTAAACTGTTATTTCCTGGGTGTCACAATGCTATGGAATATAAAAATGTAAATCCAAGAAATAACTTTGATTACAGATGGCTGTAAAGAAATATATGGTAATAGGTCTGCATCCAAGGTCAAAGGCCGTGTCCGAAATCGCCCCCTATGTACTTAAATAGGGCACTATTTGAGGCCATTTGTAGTAGTGTCTTCTTTTTCATTCACTCCCTCAAGTGAAATATATTAGTGGAGTAATGTAGGGAATAGTGAATGAGGGAATAGGGGTGATTTTGAACACAGCTAAGGTTTATCTGGTTCGCATAGACCATCAAAATCTGTTATAAATAGTTTTATTTAAATCAGAATTATATCCTTAACATTAATTTTGTCTAAATGTGTCTGACCTTTGAGAGGACTTCACAAGAAGTAGGCTACTTCCTGTTTGATGAATTTATGGCCACATTTAGTTTCCAGAAAGTCACATGATTTCAATCACTCGACACCCCTGCTTGAATTCAACACCAATCATGTTTTTTTTAATGTTCTAAATTGATATCGAATTCATTTTTTAAAATGTATTTCTACATCAAATGTTGCAATAATATCGTTTAAATGTGTTAAGAATACTTTCTTTTTGAAGCAATCTTTGTCGTCCCACGTTAGAAAAGGTTGTTTCAAAAATAGGGCAGCATGTTTTGACCAATGTGGGACAGTCAAATATTTCTTATTCTATTGAGAAAATGTGCATTAAGAAAGTTAAATGCAGTACAAACCTAACTTTCTCAACTGATGTTGTAAACTATATAGGTAACTCTGTTATTAAAGTTTAAAATTAACAACTGATTTGTATACCATTGTATATAAGACCGTTTTTATAATAACTTTTTAATTATATAGGCTAAGTAATTAAAATATAATGAATATGTAATATTCATGCTTTTTTTTTTTTTTTTTTTGCAAAATGCTGAATGGCTTTTCTGAAATAAATGTAAGTTATGTGACATTGCTCACAAGCTGTTTTACTGTTGTCTTTCCATGGTTGAAGGCATGATTAATTTCAGTAAGTCTTGTCTGTCAGCGTGTTGTCAGTGTTGTCTTTAGTCCACAAAGAGAAAACCAAAGTGAGAAAATGGCCGTGATAACAGTGTCAACTGCATGAATCTCAAGCTGAAGGCTAAAATAAATGCTTTTTTTTTCAATAAGGTGAAATGAAAAATGAAACAATGAAATTAAAGTACAACATGTTCCTGGAACAACATTACAATCAACCAAGTTACACTGCAAAAAATGCTTTTTCTTAACCCATTGGCAGATAATTTAGCTTGTTTTAAGAAAAAAAAAAAAACACTTCATTTTGATTTTCTTTTTCCAGAAAACGAGAACAAATTTCTTGTTATTTTAACAATCTAGTAAAGGCATATGGATTTAAGAATTTTTAGATATTTAGACAAAAATTCTATCTTTTTTGCAGTGTAACAGTTTATGTCAAGTTTAGGCTTACAACCAGGGTTAGGTGCTTCTACATCAGTATTATTCACCTATCATTTCCCTCTGATTTTAGGGATAACTTATGGGCAGGGTTAGGTTTAGGGGAAGGGATAGGGTTATGACTAAATTTTCAGACAGTAATGTTGTTCCAGGATCAACAAAAATGTATATATTGTTTCACTTCATATGGAAATATGGTACACAAGTGTCCCACGTTACCCTAATCCACCCTAACACTGTCGCTAAAAAAACCCTGAATGCACCTTTAAAGCTTGTATACTTTTTATGATATAATGATAGTTTTCACTGAAAAGAATATAGTATTTTGCTGTTGCAAAACAAACAAAACATTGCACCCTGTTCATGAAAGTGCAACTTTAACCTATGTATGATTGTACTTCGTTGAAGGGTTTGTTCATCTTCGGAACACAAATGGAGATATTTTTAATGAAATCTGAGTGATTTCTGTCCGTTTATTGACAGCCTACGCAACTATCACTTTCAAGCCCCAGAAAGATAGTAAAGACATCATTAAAGTGACTCCAGTGGTTTAACCTCAGTTTTATGAAGTGACGCAAGTGCTTTGTGCAAAACAACAAAATTTACCATTTTATTTACAAAATATGCATCTCCTACCCGCGTTCACAAGAGAACAATGACGTGTTGTGTTGACGCAAGAGCGGACGTTGTTGCGTGAATGCACATATTTTGTAAATAAAGTGGTTGTTTTTTTGCGCAAACAAAGCACTCGTATCTCTTCATAAAATTGAGGTTAAACCACTGGAGTCACGTGGATTACTTTAAGGATTTCTTTACTACCTTTCTGGGGCTTGAAAGTGTTGCGTAGGCTGTCAATGGAGGGACAGAAAGCTCTCAGATTTCATTAAAAATATCTTAATTTGTGTTCCAAAGATCAACAAAAGTCTTACAGGTTTGGAACGACATGGGGGTGAGTAAATGATGACAGAAATTTTTAATTTTTGGGTGAACTATCCCTTTAACACATGCTTTTGTTTCAATGAATGTTGGAACAAGTTCTTACCCTGAAAACTGTTGAGAATGGTGAAAGCGTAGAGCGAAGGGAGACTCAACGGGCCATGGGTGGAGAAGGCCAGTACCCAAGGCACTCCCAGAACACAGCTGAGCCCGAGTAGAGACGCCCAGTCTTTCCATGCCCTTCTCTGATGGTCTTTAATCTGAAGAGCCTGTGATCTTAACTGATGCATCTTAACCAGCACCACCACCAGCATAGCCATGTTAAAGAGCAGCACCAGCCCGAGGTAACCGTTCACTGTAATGTAGCTCACTGTCTTTTTGGTCACCCAGCATCTAGATGATAAGAAGTCAGTGAAAAAACAGGCTTAAGAGATGATGGAGAAGTAAAACTGCAGTGTAATTTGATTAGATTGACCTTACAGAGGTGTGGCTGTTGAGTTGTCTTTATCCATGTGAAAGTAATATTTGCCATACGCTTTAGTCACACCGCATATCATCACTATAAATGTGGGAACACCTACAGGAAAAGATTAATACAGTAAATAGATCTTATAATACAATTGTTTTTTAAACAAAAAACATTCACAAACACTTACTCATCTTCATGCTGCTCTGTGTCTGTTAGGCCCTGTTTACACCTGGTGTTAAGATGCGTTTTGGTCGATCGGATCAAAAGTGGATGAGGGACACAAATTCCCGTTTACACGTGGTGTTTTAATTCGTCTCGTGTCCACTTTCCACCACTTCTGTCCTGATTTCTTTGAGGGGAGGGTCTATGGGTGGGTAAATGTATGGGTTTTTTCACATCTTTTGATCTAACGAACAAAACAATCTTACACAATTTACATATGAACGCGACCAGAGACAACAGAAAAATATACAGAGAGCATCAGCTTTCATTTCTGCTCTGACAGCCACAAGACTATGCCAAACGCTGTGAGTGTGTGTAAGAAATCAGGAATGGTGAGAGAACACTGTGCTTGGTACATTTTTCGTCTTCAAACCAAACTTGGGTCTTCAGCTGACAAAGTTTAAATCCTGTCTGGCTAGCGCACTTCCCGTAATGTTTGTGTGTTAGGTCAGTAGACGGAGAGTAGGTGGTCTTTTGTGGCTGTTTGAACACATTCGACCACATGATCGTTTACACTACGAAAGCAATCTGGTCAAATGTGTTTTCCTACCTCTGGAAGTGGTCAAAAGCTCAAAACAGCCCATTTACACCTGTATTTAGTGTCGTCCACTTGTGATCCGATCAACCAAAACACATCTTAATACCAGTCTAAAACACTATATTCACTTATTATATAACACATAATTGAACAGACTGAAATTTAAGACATTATTCTCAGAAAATCAATCTTAATCAAACCTCATTTGCACTTGTGCAAATTCAAACATGATACCTAAATATGCGTCATGCCATGACATCAAGCACTGAAAAGTTCTTACTCGTTTGCAACCATTTTGGAGCTTGACAGCCACAGTCCTTTCAGTGTCATTATATGGAAAAGAGCAGCATGGGCATTTTGCTAACCATCTCTTTTTGCGTGCCACATAAGAAAGAGTCTTACAACATGACATGAGGGTTAATAACTGTTTTGGGTGAGCTAACCCTACATCTTCTAGTGAACATTTGTCTTTTTGAGAATGAAGTTTTATTTTTTTCCCCAAATTTTAATTTAGCTGGATTCCATTTTAATGCATGGTTTAATAATACATAAATAATCAAAAATGAATTCAATTCATAAAAATGTAACAATTTAATAATTTATTACTATTTTACCAATAATAGCATCCTATCAAATGTTTTATATTTTCTGGATTATGTGTTTTATGATTTAATACAAATTTATTATCAAAAACAATGGTAATCAAATGCATGCATAAAACTTTTTATTTCACTTAAAAATGAAAACTACCCCTTGATTTACTCCCCCTTAAGCCATCCTATGTGTTTATGACTTTCTTCTTTCCGATGAACACAATCGGAGTTATATTAATAAATATCCTGACGCATCCGAGCTTTGTGAACAGGATCAACGAGTTTGAAGCTCAAAATAAACGTACTCCACATGACTCCGGGGGTTAATAAAGGCCTTCTGAAGTGAAGCGATGCGTATGTGTAAGAAAAATATCCATATTTAACAAGTAAAATATCTAGCTTCCGATGGACCGCCTTCCATATTCAACGTACGGAAAAAGCGCAACTGTCATCACGTCAGTAAGCTTGTTTTATAAACTGAATAGGGAAGGTGTAGGACAGCGTAAGCATTTTGAACTGCAAGAGGAGTTACACTTTCGTCCTAAGTTGAATACGGAATATTCTACTTTATAACTTGTTAAATATGGATATTGTTCTTACACAAACACATCGTTTCACTTCAGAAGGCCTTTATTAACCCTCCGGAGCCGTGTGGAGTACGTTTATGATGGATGGATGCACTTTCTTGAGCTTCATACTCGTTGATCCCGTTCACTGCCATTATAAAACTCGGATGCGTCAGGATATTTATTAATATATCTCTGATTGTGTTCATCAGAAAGAAGAAAGTCATATACACATAGGATGGTTTGAGGGTGAGTAAATCATGGGGTAATTTTCATTTTAAAGTGAACTACTCTTTTAATTAATCAAATATAATTCTACTGTACGATAGTCTCAAATACCAGCCTTTTTGCGGTTTAATATTCACAGACACTAGTTCATGTCGCAATTTGATTAAGTGTACAGCCCTACTTTTGTTTGATTCATCCAAAATTTGCCAAATTCTGTGACATTCCATGTTGTACAGTAAATTCCATTTTTATGACTGAATTCCGAGATTCCGTCCACTGCGTCGCAGAACTCACAGGGCCCATGAGTAATGTGGGAATAGTATATATTGACTTTAGAATGTGAATTTGAACTCACCCCATCCCATAAGACTTAGTTTAAGCAGGTATCTCTTGATGTAGATGTTGAAGACCCGCACCAGCAGCAGGTACAGGTGGAAGCCCTCAACGGCTGTCCAAGTGAAGGTGGCTAAAAGGCACCAGTGCAGGAGAAGTCCTAGACCCTGACACACTGAGTCGGTGAGGCTCTCCCCCGAAAACCACACGCTGCACAAGAATGAGATGTGCAGCAAGAATAAGGAACCTGAGAGCTGTACATGAATGAAGACTGCATGCTCACATTGCTTCTTCCTGTTGAGAGGATGATGAGAGACGTTATCTACTTATCTGTACCACAGAACATCTCATTCTAAAATGATCTAGACTACCAGATTTAATAATAAGCTTACCGTTGGCACAGACACATGACAATCATAAGGGCTGTAAAGGCTATTGAAAGGGCAGAGCCGACGTATGAAATGTAGTTGAGATGGACAATATGGGACTCTTCCGGAATTTGAGGACTCTTTCAGAAACATTGAGGACAAAAGAGTGCATTCAAATGAGTCATAAACAGACGAGTTTAATCTTTTAAAACCAAAAAATGTGACAAATGCACTTACAACGAGCACTGCAAAAAAGCTCAGATGATTACAACTGCACACAAAGTCTCCGTTGTCAATGCTAGTCTTACAGCCATCTGTACTCCAGTTACCTGACAGACACACACGCACATTGCATGTACACTAAGTCAATGCAAAAACATCTTCAAACAATTGAGAACTGTCTGCAAATATTGAGATTAGTCATAATGACAAAATATAGTACATAGGTTGTTCTCAGGAATAAGTGAGGTTGCAGATGCTACAGATAATACACTGTTCACTTGATAATCTTGTCATAACACCATCTTTTCTCTAAACCTCAGGCTAACACAAGTGAAACATCTCTATTTAGGGCTGCCTCCTAATAGTCAACCAAACGTTAGTTGGCGAGAGGAGGCTTGGTCGACCATCAGTTGGTTGCAGATAAAAAAAAAAATCAGAAGTGGCGAAGTAATTATGTCGTACAGGAAATCCAAACATTTGCCTATCATTCATCGACCTCAAACACAGCTTATCATTTGAAAGATGTAAGTAGTACTCTGGAGTCTTTACATGAGCGCTCGCTCTAACTTTAAATGTGCGCTATTATTATAAAAATGAAAATCCTGTCATTTATTACTCACCCTCATGTCGTTCCACACCCTTAAGACCTTCGTTCATCTTCAGAACACAAATGAAGATATTTTTGATGAAATCTGAGAGTGACGGCAATTTAACCACCACTTTTGAGGTCCAGAAGACATCGTTAAAATAGTCGACCTGACTGCGGTGGTTCAACCTTAATGTTATGAAGTGACGAGAATACTTTTTGCGCACAAAAACTAAACAAAAAAAAACGACTTTATTCAACAATGTTTTCTCTTCTGTGTCATTCTCATACGTTGTTTGCGTCCAGCGCTTCCAGGTTTTACGTCAGAACGCCGACTCATTATTGGCCGGCTCCTGCGTCAGCATCACACGCATGCGTCATGCTGCTCACGTGATCAGCTTTGGCCAATACTGTGCCGGCGTTTGGACGTAAACACAGCTTTCACTGTGCTTACTGCAATTAAAGACAAGGAGATTGATGAATAAAGTCTTTATTTTTGTTTGTTTGTTTGTGCACAAAAACTATTCTCGTCACTTCATAAAGTTAAGGTTGAACCACTGCAGTCACGTCGACCGTTTTAACAGTGTCTTTAGTACCTTTCTGGACCTTGATTATATTGCTGTCTATGGATGAACCACTCGGATTTCATCAAAAATATCTTCATTTGTGTTCTGAAGATGAACGAAGGTCTTGAGGGTGAGTAATTAATGACAGAACTTTAATTTTTGGGTGATCTTTTGGGAGTGCGGGAATTACATCAGCCTCAGACAGTGGCTGCACCGGAAAACATAAAAAAGACTGCCTTCGGAGGACGCATTCCAAGGCATGTCCAAATCCAATGTTATCTTTACTTGCTGTCTCATGAGATACCTTCATCTGATCGATTTTTGAAGGCAGCATAGAAGTATCCTTCGCTGCCTTTGATAAAGATGGCGTCTGAAAATTGTGGTCTCTAGTCAGTTTGTGTAAATGTATGTTTTTGACCACTTCTGATGTCATTTCTAGTGAGAAATTACTACTGTAGTAATTAAATATTTGTTTAGTTCTCACCACAGCTCACTCTGTTTTGCTGTAGATCATTAAACCGTTACACTGCATCAGAAGTATGTCTGAAATCAGTTTTGTGTGGTGCCTTTGTGTGCAGACTCTGCCTGCAGAGTCATTGCCTAAAAGGTAGCGAGGCAATAAGTCAGCTGCGTAAGTTTTCTGATGCGGCCAGTGTTGCCAAGTTTGTGGTTTTCCCGTGGAATTGGGCAACTTTTACAATGTTTCTTGAAAGTTTAGCAGTAACAATTTCACAAATTGCACACACACAAATTGCACTGCTTCTGAGACTGACCTAGAGAGGTTTCATGCTTCATTTAATCTAATAATTAATTTTTCACTCTGAAGATGGTGTGAAGATCATACTGACCTTTGCCATTTTTATCGAGATGCCAGTAGACACAAATTCCACTTTCATCCTGCAATAATGAAGTTGCACTTTTACAGAAGTGGAAATTGGCAGTTGATAAATAACAGCTGCAAGGCCAAGGTGTATTTTTTACAATTGAATTATGGTGTGACGTGAAAGCATCTCACCTGACTGCTATTCCTGAATCTGAGCTGAACAGGCTGAGAAAGATTGTGAACTTCTTTCGCACCAAGCCAAACTCCCAACACGCTTTGCCCGTGCAATATTGGGTCTGACCCATTTGGGTCTTTTCCCTTCTGTCAACGGCACAATGACAAAATGATCCGAAGAAGAAGCCACGGTGTTATGAAATGCAGATGTACCCCAGAGAAGATAAACTCGCATTTAATTCGACAAATAAACAAGGCTTTGAAGGACAGACATAAAGTACTTTTGTGTACCTTGGTGTCAGAACTGCTGCTGACTCTGAAGATGTTCTCTTCGAGAACAGTCACAATCAAATTAACTTCTGTATCATTGTTTCCCCCCTGTTCATTTCTGCTCCTTTGTAATGCTTCGTTGGAGATATTGATTATATATCCATTTTTTGTATCCACTGTTGGCTGCAAAAACAAAGATGAAGGGACGAACCACTGTGTGACATCATTGATCTTCCTGTATTGTTATGTAAAACCCAAAATTTCACATGTCTAAAACTTTAAGTTCAACTTCTCTTTCTTGTTTTATCACAATACAGTTAGTTATTACATGCTTATCAATCAGACCATTGTCTAATTAGCCATAATATGCATTAATATTTTTAGAGCAGCTAATAAATATACATTTATATGAGGTTACTATTTAAGCATGTGCTTTGTCTGTGGATTGTGTAAAGCACGTTAAATCATGTTTAATAAGTACAAATATTTATTCTTACCTCTGAGGGGGAAATTTTTCGAAAGAAATAACCTGGCCCATCTTTTCGCGATTTTGATTGTTCGCATTGTCTTATGTTCTCTTCTATACACCTGTAAAAAAAACATACTTTATGCCTTTAAACATTATATCGGTTAATACATTTTTGACATGTTTAAATCATTTAAAAACTTTTCACTTGTTAAAAGATTTTGGGATAAAATAACTTACTGTGGAACATTTTTAGATGTTATACATTTCTCTGGAACCTGATGACAAAGCCAAGGCTGACCTGTAGAAACTGATGTCATATCATAGGTGTTAAATAGTTTTAAAAACCCAAACCTTTTAAAATTCAAAGAGATATTCGCAAATATTTATAAAAATACCCACATGCTAGCAGTGCTGGGTAGTAACTGATTACATGTCATCTGGATTACGTAATCAGATTCTTGTAAATTAGATACTTGTAATTAGATTATATTACGTATTAAAATATAACTTACTTTTTTATTGATTACATTATGACGTTATTCTCACAATGGCAGTAAATTATCACTGGATTCATACAGAAATGATTTCACTTTTAAGAAGTGTTTTTTTAGATCCTGATGAACACACTGCAAAAAAATGCTTGGATTACTTAGATTTTTTGTCTTGTTTCTAGTCCAAATATCTAAAAAAAAAAAAAAAAAAGAAAAAGGAGAAGAAAAAAAGAATCATTTTCTAGACAAGTAAAAATTATTGTCTTGTTTTCCTTAAAACAAGCAAAAAAAAAAAAAAAAAAAAAAAAAAAAAAATCTGCCAATGGGGTCAGCAAAATAATCTTGTTTTCGGTTTGAAATAAGATCATTTTGCATGTTTTAAGGAAAAACTCACTTAATTTCAACTTTTTTTTTTCTGAAAACAAGACAATAATTTTTACTTGTCTAGAAAATGCTTCTTGATTTAGGAATTTTTAGATGTTTGGACTAGAAACAACATTATTTGATAATTCACTTAGTGTCATTTAGCAAATGTATGACTGTCTCTGGAAGGCTTTTGTCTTTCAAACACATTCAAATGTACAAATTCACATCACATTTACATGCAATGCAGAAATTCCTTTTATGTCAACTATTGACCTCATATATTTACTCGAAATAAGCTCCCCTGAGTAATCAAAATCAAAAAGTAGTCTGATTATATTACCTTAAATGTGTAATGTAATGGATTACTACAATTTTTGTCATGTAATTTGGAATCAGCAACTGACTACAACTTGTAAGTAATCTACCCAGCACTACATGCTAGTAAATCACAATAGTGTAAACAGCTCCCTAATTGGGAGTTGAAATTGATACTCACCTGCTCCAGTCCATATTGTGTAGGAAAATATCCAAAGCACTAAACAGTATAAGCCTCTCATTTCTCTCTTTGAATGCTCTATTCCTCTAGTCTGAGCAGCATCTGTCAATCACTCTAAAAAAGGTCTCATGTGACTGCTGTGGTTTCCTGTGCAATGTCGTGTTTTTTTTTTTTTAATCTTCATTTCGTTGTAACCATGACATATTTAACTGAAAACCTACCAACACTAACCTCTGTGTGGCTAAAGGTGAAAAGAATCCAGACATTACTAAATTAATAACTGATTAAATAAATAAGTAGATTTAATAAAAATAAATAAATAAAAAAAAATCAATAAAACTATTAAATGCATTTTTTATTCAAGGAAGCCACATATATATTGGATTAAAATGGCATTGTTGTAATATGTTTCCAATAGGCTGAGACATTCATTTTACACTTATAGATTTATTTTTTAATACAGCGACAGTAAAATTACAATTACATACCATTTTTATTTACAATTATTTTTGTTTGATATGATAAGTAGCTTTAAGATGAGATATGATAGATCATAAATCAAGGTTTTAGTATGTGTACAGTTACAAAGAGGGATCTGAATTTTACTGTTATTAGTGCAAAGGAAGTTCTCTTCAACTCCTGATGACACTTTCTCAAGGTTGCCATTTCTTCTTCGCATGTTGTGATAGGTGTCATTTTCAAATAACCAAGGGTATTTAAAGTAAGAAGGTTTTAGTAAGAAAACGACATGAGAGTTCATTATTTAGAGACGTCCAGAGTCTTGGATTGAGATGTTTGCACTCTGTTTCTCCTCGCTGTACCGCACATCCACATAAAGATGTAAAACCCTGTAAACAAACAAATTTGATGTTTCAGTCCACCATTTTTTGGTTTCTATTCCCTTTTTTTTAGTCTTATGTCACTTAATTCTTCTACTTGTGATTTAACAGGGAACAAAAGAACCTGTACTTTTGTATTTCACTTCTTACTAGACTGTGTCGTGACTTTAAAGTAACCCTTCTGACTGTAACTATGCTTTGGTACCAGAAATGTCAGATAATGACACATATTTGTTTAGTATTTCCTCCTTTTCCCCCTGCTGTTGTTCACCACCATGGTAAAGTGATACATTCTGCATTGCTTTATCTTTCAGAAATGGGTCAATCAGTAAGTTTAACAATATTCTGATATAAACCGATTAAGACAATAATCTGATTAAGAAACTACCTTAATCCGGTTAAAGTCATATTGCAAATCGAATTAGGACGTGGAGTATCCCTATTTTAGTCACATTATCGAAGTGCATTACACTGTGTTCCAAATTATTATGCAAATACAATTTCAATTAAACAAACATTTGATTTTGATTTTTTTCAATTGTGCTGCTTCTCCTGTCAGTTTACATCACTGACATCAATCTCAGACAGGTAGTTTGCCAGGTGAGCTAAATTAAAGTGAAACTACTTAAGGAGGTTGGTCCAGAGATTGTATATAATGGGGAGATACGAGGATCTGTATCTCTTACCATTGGAGAAACCGTAACGGCTAACTTAATCACGTGCGGCTCCTCTCAGCCTGTCGTGTAATGCAGTGACATCAGACTGCCTTCTCTTAAAAAAAAAAAAACATTTTTATCAAGCTAAAATCTACATATAGTTCCCAACGAAATTATTGTTTAGTGCTTCATGCTGAAGATTAGCAAACAGACTGTCAATTAATTAAATGATTTGCTATTTCCCCACAAAAGCGGTTTAATCAGCATAGTGAAGCTTCTCATCCATTGACATCCATTCAAAAAACAGCCTCTGGTCTTCTTCCTTGCGTACCGCCAGGGGCGGGGCGTTAGCATTAGCCGTTATGCATTTTTGGCTAAAGGTTGCAGGTTGCAGGCTTGCCTTCCAGTGGCTTTGGTTGGTCCACAACAGGTTTAATGCAATATGGGGGAAAAAGAAAGATCTTTCTGCAGATGAAAAGCGTGAAATAGTGCAAAAGGTGTGAAAACACTGGATATTTCATGAAAGATTAAGAGAGATCATCGTACTGTGAAAAGATTTGTGTGTGATTCAGAACGCAGAAGGGTTCGTTCAGATAAAGGCGTATTAAGGAAAGTTTCTGTAAGGCAAATTCATCGTATGAACAGAGCAGCTGTGAAAAATCCACTCATGAGTAGCAACCAGGTATCTGAAGCTGCTGGTGCCTCTGGAGTCCCAAGAACTTCTCGATGCAGGATCCTCCAGAGGATTGCTGCTGTGCGTAAAGATGTATTTCGGCCACCCTTAACCAATGCCCACAAAGGAGAAACGATTGCAGTGGGTTCAGAAATATATGAAGACTAATTTTCAAACTGTTTTATTTTTGTTCTATAACATGTAAATGAAAGGGAAAATGAAAGGAATATTCTAAAAGCAACTCATGTAAACACCTTAATCAGAATATTGTCTTATTCAGAATAAGGCCAATAATTAGATTACTTACGTTTACATGGACAACAATATTCCAATATTAACCCAATTAAGACAGAACTCCGATTAAGAAACTACTATGTAAACTGGTCAATGACGTGACGGGACTTTTTTGTTGTCCAAAAGCCTTAATAATAATAAAAAACAAAGATATGAAATCCAAAGTATATAAGGTAGTACAGCTAGATCTCTTTTATTGAATCCAATAGGTTTAAATTATATTTTGCAACATATAAAGGTATTTTAAAGATTTTGAAGTGTCGAAAGGTCATTCGGTTTAACCGTCCAAAGACCAATACAGCCAGTGATTAAAATATCTTAAAATGTAATAAATGTATATATTTTTTATTCTGGCATGATTTTATAACATCATATATCAACATAGTGCAAAATGGTATTAAAATTATGTGTAGAAGTCGTTGCTTTGGTATGAGAAAGAATGTCCGAAAAATTAATTTCATTGATGTCATTTGGAGTGACCAATATAAAGGGACCATTTTGGATCAAGTCATGCAGTCAATATCATGTGACAGGATGTGACATCATTCAGACACCTGCAAAGGACCACATGGTTGTGAGGAAAAGTAACTAACTCTCTCTTAACTGTTTGAAGAATTAATGTTTTCACTTGCTCATATGCATGTCCCGAAACATCAGGTCATTCGGTACAACCTTTTTAATTTTAAAAACCTGTACTAAATATAAAATGTTTGACTGTCCTTTTGCTAGCTAGCTAGATATCAGCCTATTAGAACTGTTTGAAAATATCGTCATTCGGTACAACCAAAAGTGTCATTCGGTAAAACTGAAATTTTGGTTAAACCAAATAAAACTTTTTTGGTGACAAATTTTGTCCATCTTGTAAAAAAGCAGTGTTAATTGATTATAAAAACCACATAATCTCATTGCTAACACTAACAAAACTTATTACACTTTTAAAAACCTTATTCGTCAATGACCCAAATAGAGATTTCTGATTACCTTAATCTGGTTAAAGTCATACTCAGAGTAAACACAAATCGAATTAAGACATGTGGAGTATTCCTATTTTAGTCGCATTATAGACGTGTACACACCTTAATCAAACTATTATTTCACGTATCAACATACAGTTCATCTTCGTTAAGGTACCATATACAGGTGTTTCATTTTTTATTTTGCGAAAGCTTCAAGTGCAGTTAATTATTTGTAATGCTATATGTGCAAATAGACGACACTTTACGTGCAAATTCTCTAGCAACAGGCCTCCTCTGTACTTTCATTCGGCAACATTTCATTCATGCCACCTCGACAAACTTGGAGGAACTGGATGAGAGATGAGATGCTCTCTTGTTTGCCGTCAAAAACTGTGAAAACTTCCTCACGAACGTTAATAGTGTGATTAAGGTGCGTACATGTCTATAATGCACTTAATAATGCGACTAAAATAGGAATACTCCACATGTCTTAATTCGATTTGTGTTTACTTCAAGTATAACTTTAGCCGGATTAAGTTAATCAGAAATCGCTGTTTACATGGCACTTTCTTAATCAGATTATTGTCTTAATCGGGTTAATATCGGAATATTGTTTTTAAGTTCTGTATTAAAATTAATTTGCTATGTTTGGGGGGGGGGAGCACAAAGTCAAAAATGTCAGGGTGATACAATAATAATGATGAAAAAAACCTCATTAACAAATGAAACTCTGGGAATGAAAACCTTAAGTAGTTTGGCATAATGTTGAAAAGCTTCTGTCTGCCAAATCAAAGTCATGTGGCGTGACCAACAAAGACATGTGACATGACAAACAAAGACATGTGGCGTGACAAACAAAGTCATATGACATGACAAACAAAGTCATGTGGTACAGGCTGCAGGCCTTTGTGCTCCATTATGATTTATTGCTCAGAACAGATATGTTGTTGTTGTTGTTGTTGTTTTGTTTGGCTGTTCACATTATTTTTTAAATGTGGCCAATATCAGATTTGAGTGTGAACAGGGCACGATCCTGAACTGACCCGCATGCACAAAAGGAACGATAACAAAGGGCCTGTCCAAATACAAACACTTGCAGTCTTGGTACCTGAGAGCGCCCGTATGCAACAGTAAGGGCGTGCAAAAGACTGTTCAAGCCCTCAAGAACATTAAAGCTCAGTCCCCTTAACGCACACTAAACCCACACTATGATGCATGATGGTATATTTCATCATGCATCATGTTCAAGAACTCACATTCCCCAAAATCGCGAGATGTTGAGGAAAACATTCCACTGTAAGTTAAATTAATTAGATATTACATATTATTTGGTAGTAAAACAAAGTGCTGCACATTTTATTGGAGCAAATAAAATTTTGGTCACACTTTAGTTTAGGGTCCAATTCTCACTATTAACTAACTATTAGACTGTAAGACATTTGCCTCAATAAACTCCTAATAACTGCTTATTAATAGTTATTAAGGTAGTTGTTAAGTTTAGGTATTGGGTATTAAGGGATGTAGAATATGGTCATGAAGAATAAGGCATTAATATGTGCTTTATAAGTACTAATAAACAGCCAATATCCTAATAATATGCATGCTAATAAACAACTACTTCATAGTGAGAACTGGACCCTAAACTAAAGTGTGACCAAATTTACAACATTTGCAAATGCTTTTTATTACTTAATTTTAGAAGCACCACAATTACTAAATTGTGTTGTCTGTAACATAGGGACTACTGAACAGATATTTAGAAGTTTATTTTAAAACGCAAAGTATTATAAATCAAAATAAAGCTGTGTAAACACTTGAATGCTTAGGGCAAATACAGGAAATACGTAATTGATAAGTGGTCAATTGCAAAGACTGTAAGAGTGTATTCGGACAGGCCAAAAGATGGGGCGAAGCACGGAATTATATGAATATATATATATAAAAGTAAACACTGAGGTTACTGAAGTCAGCATTTTGGGGCCGTTCACACAGGAATGTTTAAAAAGGGTAAGAACACAAAATACAGATCATTGGAGTGAAAAAAAAAGGCAAGGTCTAGAGATGCATTTCTTTAAAGTTGAACTTATTTTACCTCGAGTTCCGCGTTTTTAGAACGCCGTGTCATGCAGGAGATGCTGCAAAA
The DNA here is from genome assembly GCA_037101425.1 of Elopichthys bambusa. NCBI lineage: Eukaryota > Metazoa > Chordata > Actinopteri > Cypriniformes > Xenocyprididae > Elopichthys > Elopichthys bambusa. Next base: position 45,333,873 of record CM074432.1, on the reverse strand, counting down.
GACGCAAGACACGAACGCAACTGTCGTCGTCATGCTTCAGGTCTTTTGTAATGACAAACGCAGAAGTGCAGAGGATAGAGCAAAACAAAACACCAGTCACGAATTAAAAGTCTAAAACAAGAATTTTTAAAGAGAAATGTCGGAGGATTTCAATATAAGAGGAGCTTGAGTTTGTTGCCCAGCTCTGTTTGTTTGAACCGTGAGAGGCATCTAAGCTTCCGATACTCCTACATTGTGCATCATACATTGCGTCAGAAGTTACTCTTTTGGCGCAAGTCGACTTGTGTAGGCCGTCTGCCAGAAGCTAGTTTATAAAGTTTTAAATATGGATGTTTTTCTTACAAAAACCCATCGCTCCGCTTCAGAAGGCCTTTATTAAGCCGTATGGATTATTTTTATGATGGATGGATGCACTTTTTTGGGCTTCAAAATCTCGACCCCCATTCACTACCATTATAAAGCTTGGAAGAGCTGGGATATTTTTAAATATATCTCCAATTGTGTTCGTCTGAAAGAAGATCGTCATATACACCTAGGATGGCTTGAGGGTGAGTAAATCATGGGTTAATTTTCATTGTTGGGTGAACTATCCCTTTAAGATGTGTTCTGGTTGATCAGATCACGGAGGAGGGAGACATAACCGTTTACACCTGGTGTTTTAATCCGTCTCTTTTGTCCACTTTTAACCACTTCTGTCCTGATTTCTTCGAGGGGAGGGTCTATGGGCAGGTAAATGTATGGGTTTTTTCCTACCCGATCTCCTAGTACTGCGTATCTACAGCATAAGTTCATGTTTTCATTTTGCGTGCTCTTTAAATGCAAATGTAATCTTTTAAGTGTATCTGGGGAGGAGAAAATTGACCTGTTGGATGAAATTGGTTGAAAAAAATGTGTATTATATGCACGCAAAAAGTGTGTATCATATGTACGCTAAAAAATGCATATCATATGCATGTAAAAGGTCATTTCTATGTATAGAGAACATGCAAAATGAAAACATGAACTCTTTTGTGGGTGTTCAAATACATTCGACCACATGAGCATTTACACCATAAAAAAAGCAATCCGGTCAATTGTGTTTTGACTACCTCTGGAAGTGGTCAAAAGTGGACAAGCTCAAAACATTTTACACCCCGTTTACACCATTTACCATCATCCACTTGTGATCGGATCGATCAAAACGCATCTTAATACCAGGTGTGAACAGGGCCTTAGTGTCATTATATTTAATCTTATGGAACCAATATGAATACTAAGTGTACTGTACATGTGTTTTAAACTACAAGATTTATTGTAGACATATGTCATTGACGCACATATTATTCTCTCTTGTACTCTGACTAAACCTACCTTGCATTGTGTTTAAGATGCAGAACAGGTAGAGTATAGGGTAGTTGGTATATCCCATGCTGAAGAAGATCAAACCCCATGTTGTACCCAGCAGACACATGAGGCCCAGCACTGTGCCAGCGTCCTTCCAAACTGGCATCTTGCCTTGCTTGTTGCCCACATGTCGTAGCTTAAAGATCTGTCTGGACACTGTGATTATGATTCCTAAGTTGAACAAGAATATGACGGTGAAGTAGGAAATGTTCACGCCATACATGACGAGAGGATTTCTGAACAGGCAACTGTATGAAAGAAAGGTTTGCAATGTAAGCAAACATGAAGCATGTATATCATACATTTGCTGCATTATTTAACTACATTTGTCTGTATCTAAGTTATAATGTAAATACTTACACTGGGTTTGTTTTGTTAGTATCTGATAATTTCATATCGTTTATGCCATAAAAAGGACAAGTGTTATGAACTGACAGCAAACCTCCAACAACAACAGCAGGGACTCCTGTCAAGAGGAAAAGAGCATTTTGCATATTTTTATGCATTTAGTTCCTTGACAAATCCCCTTTTTTTAAACATCACCCAACCATATATATATCATTGCTTTGCTAAATTTTGCTTCTGAAACCTAGTCATTCCAATCAGAATGTTCGTAATCAGGAATTTTGCATGAGGGCAAAAAAGTTCGCCACGTAGATTTCGCAAATGCAAATTCGCTGCACAAACTGCCAAAAAGCTGCTTGGTTCGAAAGTGACTTCCGTGTGAGAAGTGCTTCATACATCATACTTTATTTACCTTCATGTCGTTTAAAACATGTATGACCTGTGAAAATATTTTGAAGAATGTTTCAACTGTTCAGTGGACAACACATTTAGCATGTGTGAACGGCAAAAAAAAATGTTGTTTTAAATGTGGCCAATATCATATTTCCAGTGTGAACAGATCATGGTTCTGAACTGACCTGCATGTGCAAAAGAACGATACAAACGGGGTTGCCAGTGTAACCCCCTTCGGTTCAAACCGCACTCTAAGGGGGACTCGAACCCTGGTCCACCGGCATGGAGTCGGGCACTCTAACAAGGAGGCTAAAGAACACAGTCTCTAGCGTCAGTCCTTACACCAGGTTTTTACCACAAAAACGCTTCTGAAAACGAGTCCAAAACTAGCCTAATCATGTTCCGTGGGGTATATCGGTAAAAATCGCGTTCCGGGGGTTAAATAGAGCATTAGTGTGGTCGCTTCAACCCACGGAGTTGCAAAACAACCAGCGGCAAAAGTGAAAAAGTAACCCAATTCTGCGGGAAAATCGCGGACTTGGCAACACACACAGTCATACGAAAGTAAACACGGAGGGCATTAAAGAAAGCGATTACGCATTTATTTACAGTGCGATCTGCCGCTGAAGACAGCGAAATTATGCGCGGGCAATAAGAAAAATAAAGACAATGATGTGACCAAAGAGAGCAGAGTTTTGAAACTTTTATGATACGAGCCCTCATGGTTTGCTTGTAGAGCTGTCTCAGTAATATTTACGAGTTCTGATACTTTTCGCAACTGTCTTGATAACGTTGGGTATGTAAAATCTTTGAATAAACTCCCATGAGCGCAGAATCATGACGAACGTTGATCTCGAGTGACGTAAAAATCGCATGAATTCCGATATGACTGTTCACACTGCGGTCGCATTACAAACATCTGACCTGTATTGGATTTAGTACCACATATAGAAGTGGCACAAATCGGAATTGAAAAGATCAGATTCCATGTGGTTTGTACTGTTCATGGGAAAACAGATACGAGTAACATGTGGGCCAAAAAAAATAAAAAAAAATTCAGATTTGGATTAAAGCTGCTTATCCCAGCCTCCTACGGTTCTGCTGCTGACGAAATCCGATCTGGGGTGTGTTTCCCAAAGGGAACTATGGTCGCAAGTTAGACTTGTTACTAATAGAGTTCAATGGGACTTGACTAACAATGCTTTCGGGAAACGCACTCCGACTGAAACGGCTTTCCAGAAATGCGATTTGAATAGGCTTTCAAACCGCATATAAATGTAGCTCGAAATGGATTTGTAAAAGCCATTCAGGCTTGCTAAATCTGATCGGATTTCAATCGGATATGCACAAAAATCGAATTTAGACAGACAGTCTGAACGTAGCCATAGAGAATGGCACTTTCACTGTATGGACAACAACAAAAAAACAGACATTTTTCATAATGTTTTCACGTTAGTTATTTTTTTAAGTTTCAATTTTTGCTTTTGAGTTTCAAAATTTGCAAATTTCCCTTTAATGCTTCCTGTATGTCTGTTAGACAATGGCTGCTTTTCAAAATGTTATTCACATTACATTTAGTCTTGATGCTCACCCCATCCGATCAGGGACAACTTGATTATGTAGTGTTTGATGTAAATGTTGAACACTCTGATGAGAAGAAGGTACAGATGCAAGGCTTCAATAGACATCCAGGTGAAACAACTCAGCAGGCTGTAGTGTATCATCACAGCGATAAACACACATGCTCCTTTCTCTGTCAGTGTGGCACCCCATTCGCTGAGCATGAAGCTGATGTTGAGGAGAAACAGAGCGCCACTCAGAGACACATGGATGCTGCTGGACACTTCTGCCCTTGAGTTGCTGAGAAACACACACAAAGTCTATATTGAAAACTATAGGCATAAATGGAAGTAAATGAAGCATCTTTGGAATAATGTGAATCATAGCACAGATTATACATGCATTTATATGAAAACAGAAGGAACAGCACCTGTTGAACATGTACCCCAAGACAGAGCAAGCAGAAAAGAACGCAGACAAACCGCAGCCAACGTAGCTGATGGACGACAAGATGTCCCACTGCTGTTTGGATATCTCCAAGTTAGTCTATTCAAAGTTAGTAAGGAAGATAAATAAGAAGTGGAGTGAAATTTAAACTGTATCAGCTGCTACTTTTACTGAATTCATTTCATGGGTGGATGTCTCTGTACTCACAAGAAGCACAGCAAAAGGGGTCATATGGTCACAGGAGCACTCCACAACATCATCACTTGTATTAATGGTGAGACAACCATCACTTTTCCAGGGTTTGGTCCCTATGTGACAGTAAACAAAAATCAAATCAACATCAAATGTTGTAATATAAGAGCATTTAAGATAAATTTTCATTGAAAACCATTACTGTACCGTTTGCATCATAGAACTGACAGGACAGGGTGTAGTTCTTTAGATACAAATACAAAACAGGAACAAATCATTAGCAGGACATTTTGAGGCAATTTGAGAATATTCAAAATTTCAAGTTACACTTACAGATGTGTGATTTGTGTAACTGTGATAAAGTTTAAACTGAATTTTAAGTCGATTGTTCAATTTCACAAAGTCATGTCCGGGGACTTCAATCCGTATGATTTTCGAGGTAACAATTTTACTTCCCAGTTTAATCTGTAAAAAAAGACAACAGACAAAATGTAAGCTCACTGAAAACTTGAGAATCTGTGCGACAACAACAGTATTCGTATCGCTATGACGCTCTACAGAACATTAAAAGGGGGCGTGATTTGAACCTTAAAATGCTGATCGGAATCGTAGGTAACTACACCAAGTTTGTTTCTGTTTTGGAAAGACTTCACCGGGATCCATGTGTCTGCAACTTCATTAACACCTAATACCTTAAAAGAAAAAAAGACATCAGCTCTGTTTAATAATCAATTACATTCTTATATATACACTGATCAGGCATAACATTATGATCACTGACAGGTGAATAACACTGATTATATCTTCATCACGGCACCTGTTAGTGGGTGGGATATATTGGGCAGCAAGTGAATATTTTGTCCTCAAAGTTGATGTTAGAAGCAGGAAAATGGGCAAGCATAAGGATTTGAGCGAGTTTGACAATGGCGAAATTGTGATGGCTAGACGACTGGGTCAGAGCATCTCCAAAACTGCAGCTCAGTATCTATCAAAAGTGGTCGAAGGACAGGGTCATAGGCGGCCAAGACTCAGCGAAGGCTGGCCCGTGTGGTCCGATCCAACAGACGAGCTACTGTAGTTGCTCAAGAAGTTAATGCTGGTTCTGATAGAAAGGTGTCAGAATACACAGTGCATCGCAGTTTGTTGCGTATGGGGCTGCATAGACACAGACCAGTCAGGGTGCCCATGCTGACCCCCGTCCACCGCCGAAAGCACCAACAGTGGGCACGTGAGCATCAGAACTGGACCACGGAGCAATGGAAGAAGGTGGCCTGGTCTGATGAATCACGTTATCTTTTACATCACGTGGATGGCCGGGTGATGCGCCCTGCCACAAAGCAAAAATGGTTCAGGAGTGGTTTGAGGAGCACAACAACAAGTTTGAGGTGTTGACTTGGCCTCCAAATTCCCCAGATCTCAATCCAATCGAGCATTTGTGGGATGTGTTGAACAAACAAGTCCGATCCATGGAGGCTCCACCTCGCAACTTACAGGATTTAAAGGATCTGCTGCTAACATCTTGGTGCAGATACCACAGCACACCTTCAGGGGTCTAGTGGAGTCCATGCCTCGACGGGTCAGGGCTGATTTGGCAGCAAAAGTGGGACCAACACAATATTAGGAAGGTGGTCATAATGTTACGCCTGATCAGTGTACATTTTCTATATTGTTTAGAAGTGTCAAACAATTAAGCTGCAACCAGATGTTATCTAAAATCTGCTGTAAGTCATTTCTTTTTAAGAATACCATGCATAAAATCTAATTCGCTTTAAGGCAAGTCATTTCACTTGGCGGCCTTTCAGATTACATTCATACTACACACAATCACATTCATACTCATACTCGTTGTGTTTCTTTACAAAGTGACATCACCAACTACTGGACTGGCAGTATAACACATTTGTAGTCATTTTTCGTGTATCAGTGTGAACGGGGATCATTTTGACAACATTGTCGTTTGTACACAAAAAACGCAAAACTTTTCAGCTTTTAGTACATCATTGTCATGTAAACAAACCTAAAACTCACAATTATAACTAAATGCATTAGGTGACGCTGTGCACTTACTAACTACATTCATATTTTTGTGCAAAGTTTATATGCAATTTTTAAAAATCTTTATGGAAAAAAATGAGAAGGTGCTGCAGAAATGACTTACAGCAGTTTAGCAGCCTTAAAGAATTATATAATCTTGGACCTTTTGCATAAGGGCACTTACACTTGGAGCGGATATTGGTATATAATTGTCTGTTGTGTTTAAATTCATCATAACCACAACCATGGAAAGATCTTCATTAGTGTATTTTATGGATTGCTCACTCATATTTATAACATTCTGTATGGCTGTCTTCTCCACTCTGCACAAAGGTGGGATAAACATTAAACCAGGTCTAAAGCAGAGCTTCCAACCCTGCTCTTGGAGAGCCCCAAAACAACGCACGTTTTGGATGTCTCCAAAAAAACACACCTAGATGTACTCAAGCTGAAGTTCTTTTTTGTTCTTCGCTCTTTCAATTCGAATTACAACTCAATTTCTTCTTTTTCGCGGACGTCTGACCTCGACGGACTGAACAGAAGAAATGAACCGGAGAAGATTTCCACATCAAAGGAGGCGGAGCCTCAGAGCCACACCCACCTATTATGTAATTGCCACGGGCCAGTGGTAGTTCTAAGCCGTTTACCAGCCAGAGCGAACTTTTCTGGAAAGTCCAAATGACCTTCGTTTTGGTCTAATTTTGTTTGAAATGACGTCACACTAGTTCAATCTAGGATTTCGCTTGAAGTTTATCGGGGCCAAGCGTCCTAAATCTATACTGTTGGGGGTCTCCAGGAACAGGGTTTGGAACCACATAACTAAAGGATTGTACATTTTAAAATCTTTAATAAGGTTTTATTTACCTAATGTAGGTATCCACAATAGCTTCATGAAAGACCACATCTTGGCACATTTTTTTAATATTGAGAATGTTTCTCAGACCTTTTAGGCTATTCATTTGATTCTCTTTTGTCTCCAAGAGGCCTTTTATTTCATCAGGCAAGCAGTACACCAGAATACATAGTGATGATGGATAGTTGACTGTAATAGATGGAAGGAATAATTAATGTCCTGAGTAAACACCAAACTATCATACTCAATGCACATTTCTCATAATGTTGTGTATCTGGTTAAATGCAATGGAAGAAAATAAGTCTTGCTTACCTATGCTGAATTCAAATGTAGTTTTATTTATGTTTTGCTTTTGCACACACAGTTGTAATTCTTTTCCGGTTGTGTCTACAAAAAAATCTTGATAGGAGCACTCAATATAACATGAATGTGTTGCTGAACTACAAGTTAATCGTTCTGCAGTGTCATTAACATTAATAATGGGTCCAGATTGCAATAAGATTTCAATCTCCAATGCCTTTGTGGTATTTGTTAGTTTTAGTGTTCCTTGACATGACAAAGAGAAAAATACACAATTACACAGTGAAACTTTAAACTTTAAACTTATCAGTTATAATTTCTAATTTTAGGGGCGAATGACATGAGGGTAAGTAATTAATGACAGAAATTTCATTTGTGGGTGAACTAACCCTTTAAATGTAGTGCTTTCTCTACCAGTGGTTTTGTATGTTGCTTTCAAATACCTTGTTCAACTATAACAATTTTATAAATTCTATTCTTGATACTAAAATTACAGTAAATTACTATAATTCAAAGGTTTGGGGTCCGTATGAGTTTATAACGTTTTTGAAAGGAGTCTCTTCTGCTCACCAAGACTGCATTTATTGGATCAAAAATATAGTAAAAACTGTAATATTGTGTAATATACCGAATCCTAGAATTGTGCTGTCAGGACAAGAGTATCTCTCATAAATGTCAGGATAGGACGGGTTGTCACTTGTTTTATAGATAATAATTTTATAAAATACATTTATATTTATTTCTCATGGACTAAAAAAATGACATTTTTGAGTTAGATTTTTGCTGTTATATTTTGTTTTACTGTTTAAATTTTGGTGAAAATCCTATAAGTCTCCCCTATCCAATAAATGTCAACCTGTTTGGTTCAAGAGTATCTTATGGAAATCTTATGCAAATAGTTTCTTTATTAGAATTTCCTTATTGGGATCTAAAAACCACCCAAAACACAAATTTTAAATACAAGAAATTTTAACAAAGTAAGTATTTCTTATTTGAGGAATAGAGTTTTTATAGAACCTTTTTGTGTTTTAGCAATAATTTGTAATTATATTGGCAATGGGAATCAATTTAATATAATTTAATATTATTATTACAACAATGCAAGTGTTTTTCATAGTTACCGTTGCCTTTACAATTTTCACATTCTCCACCATCCAGGCCATAGATCATGATCAGAAGTAGAAGGAGTGTCATATCTTCAGCTCTATTAGCTTTTTTGGAGGTCAGAATATAGACATGGAAATTACAATATCATATCACACATTAGCAGCTTAATTAATAACATTAATCATTTTACATCTATTTACATCTCTTTAAATGGCTTAATTAAAAAAATAAATAAAAAAAACGCTCTACAATATGAACCTAAAAGCATTTTATTTACTTACCGTTCAGTTTTCTTAGCTGGTGGAAAAGTGGTGACAGCTCTGTGTGTTCAGAATTCCCAGAATGAGAGTTGATCATCAGCCAGACTCAAATTTTGTGGCTTCAGACACATCCAATGAGCTCTACTGACAGCAGGGCACAATGATAAGCCTTGTCATAACTTTATATTTATAACGATCATCAACATACATTATGATGTTTGTGGATTTTCCTGAACAGACTGTCTATGAGCAGTTATCATCAGTGACAGCCTCTGTTAAAGGCATCATAAAATGAATGCGTTTACATACCCTCTCATAATGCGATTATAATGGAATTTTGGCAATATTGAGATTAAACTTTACCTCATGTAAACGCAATACTTCGATCAAACGAATGCGATTAAGCTCATAATCGTAGTAACCATAATCACGTTAAACTAGGTAATCACATAACCAAAGTGCGCATGTGCTAGGATGTACACGGATGCGGTGTGTCATTCACTCAACCTTCATAAATGAGCTCCGTGACATTATTCGGAGGTTTTCTCTTCACCAAATCGCTAAACACAACTCGTTGCGCAGTCTCTGCTCCGTAACTTCGAAGAACGCGACGGCAGCGTAGGCAAACCGGGTCATTGCGATGTTCATCATGCCGCAGTACGTCCATAAAAATGTATTTTTAATTTGATGGGTGTAGATTAAAACAATGGCCGGTAACATACTTACTAGCGAATAATCAGAGTAATGAAAATTGCTTGTAAACTGGGGTGAGTTCTGCTCATGTCATGTAAACATCTGCGATTAAGACCTTACTCTGAGAAATAATTGCATTATTGGTGCACATGTAAAGGTAGTCTATTTTTATTTTGTTTTGGATTTTTTCAGTATTCATTATAAATGTTCACTGGCGTTAGGGCGACCACGTGATCCAACCATCCAATCAATTCCCCATGGACAAAATTAAATCCCGCCCTACATTTTTTCTTGTTTGAGAAGCCTTAGGCTTGTTCGAGATGCATCGGTGCCGCGCAGAACGATCGGTGTATGACATCAAAGTACCGCGAGAGCGATTTAAAAGCATAATGGGTCCTCGCGGTACTTTGATGTCATACGCTGATCAGACTGCGCAGCGCTGATGCATCTCGAACAAGCCCCTTTTCACTCAGATATATGTCACAATAGGACAGTGTTGCCAAGTCTGAGTGTTTCCCGCGGAATTGGGCTACTTTAACACCGTTGCCGTGGGTTGTTTTTCAGTCCGCGGGTTGAAGCGATCCCAAATAACATGATATTTAGCCAATTGAATGCAAATTTTACCAGGGGAACCCTGCCAAAAAGGCGGATTTTACCCCTCGGAACGCGATTTTTACCGGGGGACCCCCTGAAACGTGATTGGGCTAGTTTTGAGTAGCAAGTGGGCAGGTTTTGTTGTGAAAACCTGGCAACCCTGCAATAGGAAAGAAAAGACTTTAAAAACAAAGCTTGTCATTGGTAGGTGGATTAGGCCCTGTTTACACCTGGTATTAAGATGCGTTTTGGTCGATTAGATCACAAGCAGATGAGGCAGACACATACCTGTTTAAACCTGGTATTTTAATTTGACTCTTTTGTCCACTTTCAACCACTTCTGTCCTGATTTCTTCGAGGGGAGGGTCTGTGTCTGGGTAAACTGCGGTCCACTTGTGATCCGATTAACCATAACACATCTTAATACCAGGTGTAAACAGGGCCGTAGTAGAGATTGTAGAGTAAGTTGTGTTTCTTTCCTTGTCTGAGGTTTGAATATGCAGATCTTAATAAAGATGAAGAACCCATCAATGGAAACACTGTTCCAATCTTTTACTGCATGTTTGTTTTTGTTCACACCAGACCACCTGTCAAGTCTGTGCATTCATAGTAGGGATTTTTCAGTAGTCTCTTGTACACATTGACTAGACTGCTTGCATACTGCAGTGTATTCTGGTAAGGAAACACCAACTTAGACAGGAAGACTGTCAGACAGTCTGAGTTGCATATAAGCAATTCATCATGATTTATTTAGTTCATATGTGCCATTTGAGGAAGTTTGATCTGACTAGACTGAAAATGTACTTTCCAGTTTTGTATTCAATACGCATTAGATATTTAGTGCACAGACAGTGGGCACTGAGACAGAGACAGAGAAAAAAAAAAGTGGGTATATTTAAGAGTACGCAAGCGGATTACCTCAACTTTCGGTTCCAAAAACGGAGGTAACTTTCAGGGTAAGCAAGTAGCCATAGCAACTTACTCTCTGAACATAACCTGATCTGGAGGCCAAGACTCAGCAAAGGCTGGCCCGTGTGGTCCGATCCAACAGATGAGCTACTGTAGCTCAAATTGCTCAAGAAGTTAATGCTGGTTCTGATAGAAAGGTGTCAGAATACAGAATTGGCTGCATAGCCGCAGACCAGTCAGGGTGCCCATGCTGACCCCTGCCTGGTCTGATGAATCACGTTTTCTTTTACATCACGTGGATGGCCGGGTGCGTGTGCGTCGCTTACCTGGGAAACACATGGCACCAGGATGCACTATGGGAAGAAGGCAAGCCGGCGGAGGCAGTGTGGTGTTTTGGGCAATGTTCTGCTGGTAAACCTTGGGTCCTGCCATCCATGTGGATGTTACTTTGACACGTACCACCTACCCAAGCATTGTTACAGACCATGTACACCCTTTCATGGAAACGGTATTCCCTGGTGGCTGTGGCCATTCCCTGGTGGACCTAAAAGGATCTACAATCTATTCTCTCCCCTGTCATTCTCCTATGCTGTTTACGTTGAAGCGCTTCCTGGTTCTACGTCAGAACGCGACTCAATATTGGCAATGATGCAATGATGCAATGATGTTGCTGCCTATGTGTGGTTCAGAAACCCTTGGATTTCATCAAAAATATCTTAATTTGTGTTCCGAAGATGAACGAAGGTCTTACGGGTTTGGGACGACATGAGGGTGACTAATTAATGACAATTACATTTTTTGGTGAACTGACCCTTTAACTGCACAATGGCTACTAAAAATGATAACAAAGCCAATAAATATTGCAGTTCAGTTTCCGGAGTAGTGTAAACGTAATCGTAGCAAAAGTTATGCATTTTAAAACGAAAACGTACTAGTGTAAATGTGGCCCGAGAGACAGACAGAGAAAATTAATCAATCAATAATTTGAATTGACCTCCTGGTCTCCTGGAAAAAAAAAAAAAAAAAACATTACATGAATAACCATTTAAAAGAATCCAATGCAAATTATTAACAGCAACATTTGAATGAATTTGCCTGTTGGCCTAATGGGTTTCATTGGTTGTAAAGAAATACTTCTGTACTCACCCTCATGCCATTCAAAACCATTGAAAAAAAAAAAAAATCTGAGAACTACTGAAAATAGTTATTATTTTGTGTACTTCATTCGGTAATATTCTTTTAAAATTTAATTTCAAACAAAGGACAAATTCGGTTTCATTTTTTGATCTGTAGGCCTATATGGTAGGCCTAATTATTTGCGATTGTTTGGCGCTCAACTTTGGTAATTAGTTTTTTTAAAGACATAGGTCTATGCTGAATTTAAAGGATTAGTTCACTTTCAAATGAAAATTAGCCCAAGCTTTACTCACCCTCAAGCCATCCTAGATGTATATGACTTTCTTCTTTCTGATGAACACAATCAGAGAAATACTAATAAATATCCTGACACATCCGAGCTTTTTAATGGGAATGAACAATGCCAACGAGTATGAGCTGAAGAAAGTGCATCCATCCACATCCATCCATCACAAATCACACACGGCTCCGGGACGTTAACAAAGGCCTTCTGAAGCGAATCGATGCGTTTGTGTAAAAACAAAAATCCATATTTAAACAAGTTATGAAGTAAAATATCTAGCTTCCTCCAGACTGCTTTCCGTATTCAAGTTACGAAATAAACGTCAGTTAAGCTTTTTTGTAAGTTGAATACGGAAGGTCTGGCGGAAGCTAGATATTTTACTTCATAACTTGTTTAAATATGGATTTTTTTTTATTTTTTTTTACACAAATGCATCGATTAGCTTTAGAAGGCCTTTATTACTTTATTACATACTCGTTGGTCCCGTTCACTGCCATTATAAAGCTTGGACGCGTCAGGATATTTATTAATATAACTTTGATTGTGTTCATCAGAAAGAAGAAAGTCATATACACCTAGGATGGCTTGAGGGTGAGTAAATCTTTTCATTTGAAAGTAAACTAATCGTTTAAGTTCGCTGCTTGTATTTGTGGGGTGATATATGGCTGATGGCGTAGGCTATTCTGCAACTAAAGGGCACTAAAAAGGTACTCTTATGGGTTGCACTATTTACTTGCTGGGCCAAGTGAATGAAGCCAACCTTAAAATTTCTATGATATGATGATCTAAGGAGATCAGATTTAAAATGAAAATATTTAATTAAAAAAACAAAAAAAAAAACGTTTTAGATCTCAGTGTTCCCTTGCAGCCACTAGACAGCAACAAAGACATTTATTCTTTTGTTATCATGCATGCCAGTGTTCCACTCTCTTTTCACTTTTTATTCTTGAGTATGTGCTAACTTTCTAGTGTGCAAAATCTAATTCTAACATACCTTTGAAAACAACAACAAAAATTATTTAACAGAAGTTAAGTAGTTGAAGAGTTTAGTCTCTGACATTTTAACTCAAACTAGCTCACAAATAGGCTAATCAGTTTAAGTCCTATGATCTGTGAACAGAACTGTCCCAATATTGGATAATTTGTTGCATTATTTGGGGTAATATGTTACAAAAATTATTAAAATATTTGAGCCCACAACAGAATTTGCATTGTGACAGCTTTAATGAGGAAACAGAAGAACACTATCTCTGTCATGGCTGTTTGCGTGTTGGTGTCTGTACATTTAAATATCTTTGGGGCTGTTCATTTTCCTGATATGTAAATGTTCTGAACTATAACTTTTACATTGGCACGCTGACTAACATGACGCAGTATGAGGACTGACACGACAAGCTGAATGAGGATGATTTTGAGGCAGTTTTTACCAGTTCTAGGATTAGACAAGTTGATATGTACCCATAGAATTGAAATCATGTCATGAAATTCAAAATAAAACACAGAACACAATTATATGTACTACACGTTCCAAGAGAGTAATCAGACTCCTTGATTTTTTGCTTTTCCCCCAACATTTTAACATCTAAATACGCTGTATATTTATACTTTTATGCATTTGGCACATACTTCTAAATAAGGCAACTTGCATTGTATTCAGTCAGGGTAAATGTTTTAGTTCACGCATTTGCTGGAATCACAGTGCCGTCAGTATTTTTTTATTGCTAATAACTCGACAATCCCACACTAGACTTGTAGATTTATTGGTAAATGTAAATGAAAAACAGAGCATTTACATTTTTTTTTATTACAATTCATTGTTTTTAAATGAAATGCTCAATGAACAATATAGGAAATGTACAGTATAGGAAAAAATAAATTACCTTAATTTACTATGACCAGTACAAAGGAAACACTCGCAACTCTCTAAAGTTCAAGATTCATTTCTTAGAATAGTTCAAGAAGTAATTTCTTGTTTGCTGTTTTAAAAGGGATAGTTCTCCACCCCTGATTTCCTTCATCTAATATATATTTAAAACTATCATTCACTATACATACATTAGTAATAGTAATAATAATAATAAAATAATAAACATTTATTTGTATAGCACTTTCATACATGAAATGCCACTCAAAGAGCACAAAAACAAATATTGACAATACAATTTTACACAATATCCATATGAAAAAAATACTCCCAAACAACTATGAAAGACATAAAAACACAATTAAAGATGTCAGGATATGAGAAATCAAATTTGCCTTGATATTTTAACATATAAGTCTTTGTACAATTAAAACATGCTGCAAGTTTCATTTTGGCCAGATTTAATTTTAAATGACGTCACACCAGTTTGTTCTTTGATTTTTTACTTGAAGTATATTGGGAGCCTTCGCAGTGCATTATGGTTATTCTCTAGGCGTTGAGTATATACCGGGGGTTGCTCTTGTTATTGTGGTGCATTATGGGATTGAATGAGTGTACTCGAAAATGTCCACTATGGTTAGAAATGGTTGTCCCTTTGAAATAGTCAGCTGTATAAGGTGATATAAAGGTGATTTCAGACACAGCATGCAAATTGTTGTGCCTCTAGTGGCACCAAATGGAATATTTATATATATATATATTAAATTATTTTTTAAAACAGAGATTGTTTTTAGACAGGTTTCCCAATAAAACTCCAATAGCATGTAGCCATAAAAAACTTAAGCTATTTATTGAGCCTAGCCATTTTGGCTGTAGGATCAATCTGGTAAATGTTAGGCATGGGCTATTCATTTTGTTTCTCAATGGGGAAGGTGTCCACAGTGGATAAAGACTTGGTATGAGTTGATTTCTGTTTGTCTGGCCTTGCTGTCTGAAACATCCATAGAAAGATAGAAACCCCTGCCAAAAATAAAGTTGAAATTCAACCGTGTTATTATATTATTAGAAAACATTTACAACATTCACATTTCTCTTTTTTTTTTTTTTTTTTTACCTCCACTATGGTTCTATAGTTAGGCTATATTTCCATCCAATGTTGCGAATTTAACTTAACTGTAATATCACAAAAAGTTTGCGAATAAAGCACCATTTCCATCCCATGTGAGAGAACAAAAACATCACTTCCTGGGAAATTGGTGCAAAATATAATAAAAATGGACGTTGCTGCAATCAGGAAAGCCACCGTGGCTCTTTTTTCAGACATCATAAACGACCGATCATGCAAACGAAATGCAATAAAAATGCCTTAACTGATGCATGTGTTTTTTTAGAATTTATGCACATCTTGGTGTTTCCATCCAGTTTTTTTATGCAGTAGGCTATCCATTGCTCGAAGTGAACAGTACCAGCACTTCTCTGTTTTAATCAGTAGTGTACCATCACTTTTTCTTGCATACCAGCTAGTGTTGTAGTACTCGAGACCGGTCTTAATTTCGAGAACGGTCTTAAGACCATTTTTTGAAGGTCTCGGTCTTGTCTTGGTCTCAGACTAAAAGCACTCGGGATTTTATTTCAAGACCGGTCAAGACCACAACGGCAGGGATATCGCAAAATTTCCGTTGCATTGTCTGAATTCTTTGTTGAACATCATTAATTTGACTGGATGCAAAAAACGTTACTGTTACTGTTTTGTTACTGTTGTGCCAGGTCAGAAATCAACAAGGGATTGTGTCAAAAATGTCACCAAAATTGATTAAAAAAATGACTACAAAATTCAACATATGATTGCAAAAAAAGTACTTGTATAAGCTCTTGATATTTATATTATAACATATGTATACATCCTCATATATATCCCCATATTTTGGGGTGAACGATCCCTTTAACATTGGCCTAAGCATGGTAACAAGGAGCCATTAACAATCTTGTAATTAAATCCTGTAACAAATGCTATAATTAAACAATTACTAGAACTATGTTACTTTTAAGGCTGAGTACAAGTTAGAAAATGGATCTTCTTGAATTATTTAACAATTGGTTTTCCCCATATGTAAAATATTTTCTGCTAATAATGACAGATATTAGAAAAAACTTGGCTTTCAGATATTCTAAGAGATGACAGGAAGTTAACATGTTCAGTATAAGAAGATTTAAGTAAAGGTAGATTGACGTTCCATGGCGCTTTGTATACAAGTGATTGTTAACTATAGGTTGCTTTATTGCAGTCAATTTGCATGTTTGGACCTTTGCAAAAGGCCATTTTGTTAAACTGTACACACTTCAACCCCCCAATGTTCAAACCAAAACTACACCCTTGCAACCGAGACAACCAATCCCCCTATAACCCCGCCCCCAACAACAAAGCCCTGCCCCCTTTTGGTGAGTACTAGTACTTTATTTTTTCCACTTTAAGCACTGCCGATATCCCAAAAATTGCATAAAATAGGTGGAAGGGATCATAGATTATGATTATGCGTAAACCTACCTTGCATTGTATTTGAAACGCAGAACAGGTAGAGTATAGGGTAGTTGGTATATCCAGAGCTAAGAAAAACCAAACCCCATGATGTACCCAGCAGACACATGAGGCCCAGCACTGTGCCAGCGTCCTTCACCGGTATTATCTTGTGCTTCTTTTTCTCCACTTTCTTTAGCTTATAGATCTGTCTGGACACTCTGATTAGGACTAATAAGTTGAACATAAATACGGCGGTGAAGTAGGAAAGGTTCACGCCATACAGGATGAAAGGCTCTGTGATCCAACAACTGTACAAAATACAATAAACAAGACTAAAGGTTAATGAACACAGAGCTAAAAGCAAGCTAAAAATGAAAAGATTAAGTTATAAAGGACTCACACTGCATTTGTTGCATTAGAATTTGAAAAGGTCACATCCCTAGTGCCATATATAGGACGACGGATATGAATTGACAGCAGACTTCCAATAACAACAGCAGGGACTCCTGTCAAGAGGAAAAATCACAGGATGAGCCACCACAATCATCGTTTTTTATGTTTCTAGTATTATAGAGTCCTGGTCTGAGTCTTTGTGCCTACTTTGTACTACTTAACTTGTAAACTGTCACTGGCTTTAACCCATTGTAAACCTTACTAATCTTGACAAACTACAGTTTGCCATTGGAAAGCTCTATTTTATATATATATATATATATATATATATATATATATATATATATATATATATTTAAATTTGGTGATTTTTGATAGACATGACATAGCAATAGTAATTTATTCATTTCTGACGAGTACACAAGGCAAATTCAAACCATTATTATAAAATAATGTAAAAATCATGCAAAGATCAGTAGTAATCTCAGTTCAAAAGATAACATCCATTTTAATTGTCTCTAAAAAAAATGTAAAACCTAAATAAATACTACATAAAGAAATATGTGAGCTAACAAACGTCTCAAACCATACAGGGAAATAGCTGTGTCCACTCCTTTTATGGCCGCCAATGACGCCTGGAGGTCATCTAGTGGAAAAGTTTGGTACTGCACCCAAACAAAATCTTATGGAAAGCTTTTTTTTTTTTTTTTTTTTTTTTTCTGAGAGGCTGGTCACTGCAAACCCAGTGGGTGGAGCTTGATATCCAGTCCCCCTCTCTAGATGGGTGGAGCTTAAAGGTCCAGCCACACCCTAACCCTAAACATAACTAGGTCAGGCTCCACCCATTACGCCCAAAGAGGGGAGCTGAATGTTATTTGAGACCAAACTGTGTTCCAAAGCTTTCAAAATTTACGACAATTATAGTTGAAAATGTCATTATCAGGCCTATGCTCAAAAAGTTAACAGGTTAAAGTAGGGACAATGTGGAATCAAAACTGAGCCTATTTACATTTGTTGCACATATTCCTGGTCTTAAAGTGCATGATTAATCCGTGCGCATTATCTTTCATCAATTACATATTTTAATGTTTATTATAATGTAATAAACCTCTCTACCTCTTAAATGACATTTTTAATCATCTGTTGTCACAAATCCCTTTTCTATCCATTCCTTCCAGCCACCTCCGGTATTCTCATAGATAACACCCTGGTCGTTGAAATCAAGTCCTACACCTTTTCTCATCAAATATAACATTTCTTTCTGAAATATTCTACATTAAAGTAGTCCTATGAGACTTTGACTGCTGCGATTTTATATGTTGTTATACTCACCCCATCCGATCAGGGACAACTTGATAATGTAATGTTTGATGTAAATATTGAACACTCTGATGAGAAGAAGGTACAGATGCAAGGCTTCAATAGACATCCAGGTGAAACAACTCAGCAGGCTGTAGTGTATCATCACAGCGATAAACACACACGCTCCTTTCTCTGTCAGTGTGGCACCCCATTCGCTGAGCATGAAGCTGATGTTGAGGAGAAACAGAGCGCCACTCAGAGACACATGGATGCTGCTGGACACTTCTGCCCTTGAGTTCCTGTGAAACACATGTGCACTACTGGTTAAAAGTTTGGAATAATTATGTTATATTGATTTTGAATAAAGTTTCTTATGCTCATCAAGGCTGAAAAGTCTTGATACTTTTGGGTAGCACTTCATTTTACAGCAGGGCCGTAATCACCATAGACATTGGGGGAACAAATCCCCCCAAATAATTAGTAATGGCCAAATTGATATTTGATATTATGGTAACACTTTACAATAAGGTTCATTAGTTAACATGAACTAATAATGAACTGCACTTCTACAGCATTTATTAATCTTTGTTTAATTTCAACATTTACTAATACATTATTAAAATCTTGTTAACATTAGTTAATGCACTGTGAACATGAACAAACAATGAACAGCTGTATTTTCATTAACTAATGTTAACAAAGATTAGTAAATACAGCAACAAATGTATTGCTCATGGTTAGTTCATGTTAGTTAATATATTAACTAATGTTTAACTAATGAACCTTATTGTAAAGTGTTACTGATATGATTGATGCTGCTCTGCTGCACTCCATTATGCACAGCTGTGTTTGCTGTTAGGATGACAAAAAAAGTTTTAAAAGTTACATTTTTAGGCTGGTCTGCCTTCGCGTGTTATTAAAATTTGATAATTCCCATTTCTGAAGTCGTGAGTACAAGCTCATCGCATTCAAGTTTTAAAATGAGAGGGCGTTCATGTGCAATTTTTACCTAGAAAACTCATATTACTGTCAGAATGAGTGGCCTGGCCAATCAAATCAAAGAAGGGGGGGGGGTTACTGTTCACAGAAGATGAGTGTGAATTCCAGTGCGACGCTTTTGTTTTAGCAGTGAAAGAGTACGTGGTGAGTAAGTAGCTACATGTTTAATATTGGACTACTGTTTTATGACTGAAATATTACGCGACTGACAATGATATCCAGTGATGCAAACTACTACTACTAAATTTCGCCGTTTTGAAATTTAGCCTATGCAAATTGACTTACGCCAAAAGAGTAACTGACTTACGCCAAAAGAGTAATCTCAGACCTGACGCATTGATGGCCGCGGAAGTGCAGAGGATTGAGCGAAACAAAACATTGGTCGTGAATTAGAAGTCTAAAACAAGAATTTTTAAACAGAAATGTCAGAGGATTTCGATATAAGAGAAGAGGAGCTTGGGTTTGTTGCACAGCCCTATTTGTTTGAACCACGAGAGGCGTCTAAGCTTCCGATACTCCTACATCCTGCGTCATACATCGCGTCACGGGTTACTCTTGTGGTGCAAGTCGACTTGTGTAGTATAAGTACGGTCAGCTAATTATTTTAGTTTATAAAGTTATAAGTATGGATATTTTTCTTACAAAAACCCATCACTTTGCTTCAAAAGGCCTTAATAACCCCCTGGAGTCGTATAGATTACTTTTATGATAGATGGATGCACTTTTTTGGACTTCAAAAACAGAAGCACCATTCACTGCCGTTATAAAGCTTGGAAAAGCAAGGATATTTTTTAATATAACTGATTGTGTTCGTCTGAAAGAAGAAAGTCATATGCACCTAGGATGGCTTGAGGGTAAGTAAATCATGGGATAATTTTTGGGTGAACTAACTCTTTAATGACTGGAAGAGGCCTCAGGAGAGAGCCGTGCTCTCTTAACCGCCTACTCTACCTAAGGAAGAAATAGCAAAAGTGCTTTCGGGAAGCCTGGGAGTGGAGCGACCATCAAAGGGCCGTGTCGACACTAGCCTGCCAACAGTCTACCTCCAAGCTGGAGGGGCCACAGCCGAACTTCTAGGGAAGCTCTTTACCTGATAGTCAGGTCACATAGGTAATGAGCCAACGTAATCCCATCAGGCTATTACCTCCAGTGTAAACCAGGCTACTGTAGGTGTGTCTCAATCTGCTCCCCAGTTCAGTAGTCAGGGCAGTGATCAGGGAGTCGGCCATTTTAAGGGCTGTCTCAATTGCAAAATCCTTCCAGTGGTGGTCTGCTGAGTGGTCCAAAGTTATGTTCTCTGATGAAAGTAAATTTTGCATTTCCTTTGGAAATCAGGGTCCCAGAGTCTGGAGGAAGAGAGGAGAGGCACACAATCCACGTTGCTTGAGGTCCAGTGTAAAGTTTCCACAGTCAGTGATGGTTTGGGGTGCCATGTCATCTGCTGGTGTTGGTCCACTCTGTTTTCTGAGGTCCAAGGTCAACGCAGCCGTATACCAGGAAGTTTTAGAGCACTTCATGCTTCCTGCTGCTGACCAACTTTATGGAGATGCAGATTTCATTTTCCAACAGGACTTGGCACCTGCACACAGTGCCAAAGCTAACAGTACCTGGTTTAAGGACCATGGTATCCCTGTTCTTAACTAGCCAGCAAACTCGCCTGACCTTAACCCCATAGAAAATCTATGGGGTATTGTGAAGAGGAAGATGCGATATGCCAGACCAAACAATGCAGAAGAGCTGAAGGCCACTATCAGAGCAACCTGGGCTCTTATAACACCTGAGCAGTGCCACAGACTGATCGACTCCATGCCCGGCGCATTGCTGCAGTAATTCAGGCAAAAGGAGCCCCAACTAAGTATTGAGTGCTGTACATGCTCATACTTTTCATGTTCATACTTTTCAGTTGGCCAAGATTTCTAAAAATCCTTTCTTTGTATTGGTCTTAAGTAATATTCTAATTTTCTGAGATACTGAATTTGGGATTTTCCTTAGTTGTCAGTTATAATCATCAAAATTAAAAGAAATAAACATTTGAAATATAGTCTGAGTGTAATGAATGAATATAATATACAAGTTTCACTTTTTGAATGGAATTAGTGAAATAAATAAATTTTTTGATGATATTCTAATTATATGACCAGCACCTGTATATACAATTACAGAGTGAGCACATCACTACCACCAGGAGGCGACCGATGAGGGATTGAGACACGAGTAGCAGTAGTGCCCGCTGTCCTCTTCTGTAACAGACTATTTATATGTGAATACAGAGAAAGCACACCGCTACTACCTCCATACTCCCAGTACTAGAGAGGGCAACAGATGAGGAAAGTGGGATGCGATCTCAGCCATATCCACTTCTCCTCTGTAAACAGTCCATCTTGAACTAGAAAGGCCGGCAGGTGGAAGAGGTGGTAATGTCCAGCCTCTTCACCTGCAACAACCCTAATCCTAACCAGACATAAAAACACATTTACATTCAGGAGGGGTGAAAAGAAGCATTCAGGAGAGAGCATAACACTCGACTTCAGTCGCAATGCTCATAAATGCAGCCTTGGTGAGCATAAGAGACTTTTTTTTAAAGAATAATGTGAATCAAAGTACAGATTATATATGCATTTATATGAAAAAAGAAGGAACAGCACCTGTTGAAAATGAATGGCAAGACAGAGCAAGCAGAAAAGAACGCAGACAAACCGCAGCCAACGTAGCTGATGTACGACAAGATTTCCCACTGGCGTTCATCAATATTATTCACCTCAACCTATTCAAAGTGAAGGAGGGAAATTAAATTAAATTAAAATAATACCACCACAGCATGATTTCTGTAATGCCCTTGATTATTGGCTCAGTACTCACTAGAAGCACAGCAAACGGGGTCATGTGATTACAGGAGCACTCCACAAGATTATCACTGAGCTGAGTGGTGTTACAGCCATCCGTTTTCCAGGTGTTGTCTCCTACATATTTCATGTGAATTAAAATACATTTTAGCACAATAATAATGTATGTAGTAATGCTCATATGTCATTTGAGTGCTAATTTTAAAAGGGATAGATCACCTAAAAATAAAAAATGTCATGATTATTTTTAAATGTCATGATTTATTCTATGAGAACAGGGAAATCGACACCACAGTTCTAACGATAACGACACTGAGGTATGCTTGGTACTTTCAGAACTATTTTTACCAACTGATTAATGATTGAAACACTGACAGCCAATCAGAATGCACCAGACTTTAAAGAGCTCGAGCATTAAAGTAGCATACGACGTAACCTTTGTGAAAAAGAAGTGTGCTTATTGTGTAGCTCAAATCTTGAAAGTCAAATCTTGAAATCTAAAGGAAACAAAAGGTTTCTTATAGGGATAGTTCACCCAAAAATGAAAATTATCCCATGATTTACTCACCCTCAAGCCATCCTAGGTGTATATGACTTCCTGATCTTCTTTCAGATAAACACAATTGGAGATATATTTAAAAATATCCTTAGTCTTCCAAGGTTTATAATGGTTGTGAATGGGGGGCCGCGTTTTGAAGTAAAAAATAATGTATCCATCCATAAAATTAAAAAAAAGTAATCCATACGACTCCAGGGGGTTAAAGGGTTAGTTCACCAAAAAATGAAAATTATGTAATTTATCACTCACCCTCATGTTGATCAACACCTGTAAGACCCTCAAAGTCACATGAACTATTCAAATTTCGAAACACTTAACGTAACCAAGCCTCGTTTACTGAAATCACGTGATTTTGCCGAACCACTGATTCAAAACAAAAGATTCGTAAAGCTTTGAAGCTTCATGTGTTTTGAAATCGCCCATCCTTATATATTGTTAAATAAAGTTGATATATATATTTTTTTTTTTGGCTCACAAAAAGTATTCTAGTCGCTTCATAACATTAAGGTTGAACCACTGTACTCACATGAACTGTTTTAAATATGTCTTTAGTAGCTTTCTGGGCATTGAAAAAGGAAATGATCTTGCTGTCAATGGAGGCCTCACTGAGCCATCGGATTTTATCAAAAATATCTTAATTTGTGTTCCGAAGATGAACGAAGGTCTTACAGGTGTGGAACAACATGAGGGTGAGTAATAAATGACATCATTTTCATTGTTGGGTGAACTAAACTTTAAACCAATCGCCTTCATTGTATTAACTCAATTTGTTTATTTCAATGAACTCAAAATTTTAAGGCAACCAGGTAAACCAACAATTCTTTTTTACAGTGTAGTTATAGTTCTTGGTGTGAACCAGCCTTAAAGATGCCATATTTGAATGCATTTGGGCGTGAATGAAATATAAAAATGACCAGCACACAGCAGAATTTTTCAGTGAATAAATTCCACTCAGTTTGACTCGGAATATAGTCATACAGGCCCTTTTTATGATACTTTTAAAGAATTTTTGATGTTTTTGAAGCTTGACACACTATGATGTTAGAAAAGAACTGCATTAAGATTCTTCAAAAAATAAATATATAAATAAATAAACAGCACATGGGTTAAGAACGACACAAGGGTGTGTAAATGATGACAGTTTTCATTTTTGAGTGAACTATCTCTTTAATTCCAACTCACCTTGTTCATCATAGTATTGACAGGAATATATGTAGCTTGCCTGTGAATATCAACAGAAAAACAAATTAATAAAATGTCTTGGGCATTTTGAGAAAATTTGAAAAGGCACGCTATGCTTACATTTGCGTTATTTGTGTAATTATTGACTGGAAAATATATTATAAGTGGATTGGTCGAATTCAGCTTCACCATGTAATGTCCAGGAACTTCAATCCGTATGACTTGGGACATTATAGAATTATTCAGCTGTAAAGATACACAACCACAGACAGATAGGTTATATAAGAGTAAGGGCTTAAGAACAGGTTTAATAGTCTTACAAAACAGTCAGTCGAACAAATGAAAAGCGTTACATTAAACTGCGTATGGGAATTGTAGGTAACTATTCCAACTTTCTGCTGGTCCTCAGGGACATTCTGGAAAGGCTCCACTGGGATCAATGTCTGTATTGTTTGAGTGTTATTGGACACCTTAAATAAAATTAAAAGGAATGAAGTCATTTCACTGCATCATTAACGCTTACAAAGGCTATGATATAAAAATTCAATTAATATATTTTATATAACATTTCTAAACATTAAGCTGCAACCTGTTACATAGTCTCAGTGTCATCTTAAAGTCTTTAATAAATAATGTCATCTGTGTTTTACATCTTTGGGAGAACAGTCTTACACTTGGTGCGTTGATTGGTACACGATTGTCTGTCTTGCTGAAGTTAATCAAAACCACAGTCATAGCGAAATCCGAAAAATAGTAGGTCTTTGATTCGTCCGTCGTAGTTAAAATGCTCTGTATGCATTCCTTCTCTTTTCTGCACAACAGGGACACAACCGAATTAACACAAGATTCATACATTTTATTTATTAAAAAAGAAGACTGGTACAGTGTTTACTTAGTGATGTTTTCCAAATCTTCTTTATTTCGTCGGCTTAGGCATAATATTTTAAAAATCCACGTTGCAGGTTCCTTCTTCAGTAAGAAGCAATCAGCTTTCAAGAAATCATCAATTTCTTTTTTACACCAGGCGTTTAATGCTGTATAGAAGCAATCATCTTTCAAGAAATCATCAATTTCTTTTTTACACCTGCTACTGTATGCTGCATAGGACCAGTCAGTTTTCAAGAAATCATCCATTTCTTTTATACATCTGGCCGTGAATGCTGTATAGAAGCAATCAGTTTTCAAGAAATCATCCATTTC
Source organism: Elopichthys bambusa (assembly GCA_037101425.1). Classification (NCBI taxonomy): domain Eukaryota; kingdom Metazoa; phylum Chordata; class Actinopteri; order Cypriniformes; family Xenocyprididae; genus Elopichthys; species Elopichthys bambusa. The sequence continues at coordinate 45,308,523 of CM074432.1, read as the reverse complement.
TTTTATACATCTGGCCGTGAATGCTGTATAGAAGCAATCAGCTTTCAAGAAATCATCCATTTCTTTTTTACACCAGGCGTTTAATGCTGTATAGAAGCAATCAGCTTTCAAGAAATCATCCATTTCTTTCTTACACCTGTCTTCGTATGCTGCATAGGACCAATCAGCTTTCAAGAAATCATCCTTTTTTTTTTTACACCAAGCATCAAATGCTGTATTTGGCACTAAAATAGATGAAGGGAAAAATGACCGTAAGCAATCAGACACTTTACATCTTTTTTCCACACTTAGGTTTGTTTCAAGTTCTTATGGTTTGGTAAATGTTTTGTTATGATTAACCATTTCATTTGCTTATTATTAAATCTCAAAGTAAAAATGTTTATTTTAATTGCAGTTTAACAAGAAAAAAATACAAATGAAAACTGATTAGCTTGAAATTTGCTAAATTAATTTGTTATGAACTTACAGTACTAGTCTCAAATTTGGAATAATTAAGACTATTTCCTGTTTTTCAAAGAAGTCTCTTCTGCTCACCAAGGCTGCATTTATTTAATAAAAAAAATAAAAGTTTACTAATATTAGTATATATATTATTACAGTAAAAACATTTGCCCAAACTTTTGAATGTTAGTGTATAACTGTTTCTACTAAAACGTAACAAGTGGAAATGTGAGGATCGTGTGACTGAAGACTGGAGTAATGATGATGAAAAATCAGCTTTGATCACAGGAATAGATTACATTTTAAAATATATCAGAATAGAAAACAGTTATTTTAATATTTCACAATTTTACTGTATTTTTGATCAAATAAATGCAGCCCCGGCTAGGGGCGTGTCTAGAGGGGTGGCACCGGCCCTCCCTGGAATATGATTCAGTTCAAAGCAGAGAGCACGTGAACCGGTCATCTCTTCCGCTTTACTAGTTAGGCTACAACACGAAATAAACATGAATGAACATCCGAAGATATGCTGAAAGATACAGTACAACTTACTGAAATCAGTATCATGTCACGTGTCCATCAATCAGCGTTTCAACCGCGGAAAGCCGTCAATAAATCAGCTTGTAAAAATGTCACATTTACCGTCACGTTTACCTCAGAAAAGCTGTTCAATTTCCAAAAATTCCTTAGTCAGCTACAAAAATGAACTTAGAGAGGAGCGTTTTTCTAAATATATGCACGATAGGTAGGCTATTCATATTCATTGTATTTGTACTTAACACACTTTTTTTTCTTTCTTCAATATTGAATGTATAAATCTGTTTTATGACGGCCACCATTTAAAGGTTTAGGCCTAAAAACGAGTAGAAACCTAATTATGTAATTAAAAATGTATTATAACATTATTATAAAATCTTCCTTATGTGCAATTTATATGAAAGTAGCTTACAAATCAATTCATTGTAACCGTTAATATTATAATGATGTACCAACTGTGGTTCCCTGTATAGTTTACAGCATTAGTTGAGATATTTTTTTTGTTTTTTCTTTGAGGAAATTTGCCATGTACTGTATGTTGCCTGTTAGGCCCCAAAATAAAATAATATTGAAGGTAATCAAATCGAAATCGCAAGCTTCTGAATCAAAATTGTGAAATTTGTCAATGCCCAGCCATAGCGTCAATACATTTTTGTTGCTGTTATTGTTTGTTTTTTACTTAAAGCAAATGTTGTTGTTTTTTCATTTATTTACTTGTCAGAGTGCACCAGAATGCTTTGTTAGGAGGATCATGGGAAACGGAGTCCAGGACAGGCGTGGCTGTAACAGTTAACATCACAAAAATTTTCTCCTGGTGGAGGATGCCCCCAGACCCCCCCCACAAAAACATTAACCTCTTAAGTTTGCAGATATGATTAGTACACACAAGGGCATTGCACAACATTTGGGAAATCACTTCATGCTTTCCATGCCAGTATTTATTTCCAGTTTAATTTTCTGATTTCCCCATGACTGCTTCTTGGTCCCCCCCTGTGCCTTTAAAAAATCCTGGAATCACCCTTGGTGAGCAGAAAAGACTTTCAAAAGCATTTTTAAAAATCTTAATTTTTTTTTTACCAGTAGTGTATGTTACAAAATTGTGCAAAGTGGATCATAAACGTGCAGATTTTATGCAAACAAATTTCTTGAAGGTGATGTAAAAAGCAATATCACACTACTGTCTCAATACTGAGATCTGAAGTCTAATAATAATAAGGTTTCAGGAGGATTTAAGGAACTTACTAGCGGTGGATTCCTTGGCTGAAGGGTTGACAGGTTTTTGTTTAATGGAAGCTCTATTTCCTCCATCCACTCCATAGATCATGATCAGAAGTAGCAGAAGTTTCATATCTTCAACTCTGTGGATACAGACATAAACAGATCAAATACAAACAGACAAATCAGTTAAAACATTAAGTATATTATATATATATAAAAAGTGTGAAAGGCTCATCTTCTTGTTGGCCAAAATACATTCATAATCCAAAATATTTACAATTATTTCTGTGTAATATTTCTTTAAATACATTTAAACCTATATGTAATCTTTTTTCTCTTACCTTACTGTTATTCTTCTGGATGAAGTTGTGACAGCTCTGTGGAAAGTTTGCAGGTGACACATTGGAAAGTGAAGAGCCAAACTCAAATTTTGTGGCTTCATTCAAACTCATTGAGCTCTACTGATCATGACAGAGTACAATGACATCCTTGTCATCACATTTAGCTTCCAGCAATACCATTAAAAGGATAGTGTGACTGAAGCCTGGAGTAATGATGATGAAAAATCAGCCTTTGATCACAGGAATAGATTACATTTTAAAATATATCAGAATAGAAAACAGTTATTTTAATATTTCACAATTTTACTGTATTTTTGATCAAATAAATGCAGCCCCGGCTAGGGGCGTGTCTAGAGGGGTGGCACCGGCCCTCCCTGGAATATATTTGCCCCCCATAACCCCCCCCCCCCCCCCCCCCCCCACACACACACACACACACACAATGACATCCTTGTCATCACATTTAGCTTCCAGCAATACCATTAATACTGTACATGTGTATGTACAAAGAGAAAAAAAGGGCTGCTGTTGTACTGTTTCAAAGAAACGGCATTAGCTGACATGATATGATATTATATAATATGGCCAAATCCTCATCACTACTACATGCATTGTTTAAGGGTTAACTGTAACTCACTGCCACTTTCTGATCATATTGTAATACTGTGCTCATTTTGATAGTTACCTATAGCTTTTGGGATTATTTCACATCATTATAAATACTGTAGGTAAAAAACTTTAAAATAAAACAAAAAGTGCCATGATATTATGATGATATTCTACATTCCCTTGAGCGCCATGCCACGTTAAATAACATTTTATTTACCTAAAAAACATTTAAAAAAAAAACAAAAAAAAAAAAAACATAATTTCCTTCCAAAGACTTTATTTGAATAAATAAGGTCAGTGATGGGAAAGATGGGCTGTAATTTGACTAACTGTAGAAAACTTGATTACAGCATAGCTTTGAAAACAAATAAACAAACATCTAAATAAATACAAGAAAACATTTAACAAAATCATAGACAGATAGATCAGACAGGCATCCTATATACATGTATAAACAATTACCAAAAAAAAAAAAAAAGTTTTTTAAAACCAGTTTTTGTTATTGTCTTCCCATTACAGTCTTCTCTCTCTATAGAATGAAGGGCGCTTGTGTACTGATCGGCTCTAGATCTTCTTTAGGCATGACTAACTACCATCTCTTTGAATGAAGGGGTTTGAAAAGGGCTTTAATTTGTTTGTGTTGACAGATGTTAGAAAGCACTCTAACTTGACAGCTCTAGACATTCTACAGCTCTCAGCACACAGTCAACTATGCTCTTATCTCAGACATTCACTGCAGTCCTTTAATACACCTGTCTAAAACACAAGACTGTTCAAATAGACGAAGCTTTTTAGAGGCAGCAGCGACTGGCAGTAGCAACAGCTACTATTAAAAACCACGAGGACAAATGCTCTGTCATTTATTACTTTTGTCTGACTGTATTCTGTAGGTGCTGTTCTACTCATTTTCACGACTGACTCGGCTGTGTGTGTATTATTTGGTGTATTAGTGTTGTACATAAACAAATATGTTTGTACAATGCCCGAAATGGACACAAATTGGGAATGAACCTTAATATAAGGTGTTATGAATGTGAACTTAAAGCTACAGTATATGCATTTTTCTTTTTTGTTGTAACAAACTTTAGCTTCACGCTACTTCTAAACCATAGTAACTCTAGCTACTTTTCACTGGAAATGATGGGTGCTTCTCAATTCTTATTTGTGTTTCTTTTCCTCACTTCCTTTCCTCACGTCTTAGCTCCACCCCTTTAGGATGCGAGGGAAGGACGCAAGGAAAAGAAGCGAGGACGGAGGAATTGAATCAAGTGAAATTACATCCTCGCTCCCTTTAGCGTCACTTCAAAGCGTCATCAGCTGCACTCGAGGGATCTACCTATATGTTGTTAAAGTTATTAAATAAATTATAATAAAGCAAGATGTCCCGTTGAAATATGCGAGATGTAAAGTTTATTTAAACTGCAAAAGTAAAGCATACGTTTAAATGATTGTGACAGATATAAAGGGGGAGGAGAATTTATACGCGCGTCAGGTTTTTCGAGGAGAAAGTCTTCCGCAAAGGCTCATGACTCCTCAGGAAGCTTCCTCACTCCTCGTTTCTCGCCTCCTTGTGGCGCAATTAGAGAATTGAGATGTCCTTCAAGATGGCTGAGCTCGTTGGTTTCCGGGTCATACAATTGAGGACAGAGGAGTGAGGAAACGAGGAGGGATATTGAGAAGCACCCCGTGCCATGCTTCTTTTTCTTCTTCTTGGGTTTATTGTTGTTGCATTACCGCCACCTACTGGACAGTCACTGAGCGCCACAAAAAAGCAGCAGTCGACTTGTACAGTTCCTCCTGAACCAAAACAACAAGTTTATGCTGCGTTCATACCATGTTGTAAACAGCAACACGTGATGTTCTACCTGGAGCTGTTCAGACTCGGATTTATGTGTTATCTGCAGCAGTCAGGTGGTACAACTAGAGCTCTATAAGTTGTTTACATTCAATTATTATTATTGTAATGTTATGTGCTTTGAGACATGAGGTAATTTAACACCGTCTCTCATCTCGTGTAGCTTTGCAGTCTCTGCTGTGTGCGTTCGTGTGTTTAGGAGGAGACGTGACTTTGAAAAGCGCTCTCAAGGGAGGCTGTGCTTTCAAAGCTAGCTTACTAATGCTAGCCCTTTCCCAAATTGCCTACCCTACCTTTAAATGAAATAAATAAACCTACTATATAAGTCATTCTATATTCTCTCCATCAAGCATCAAATTGCTTTTTCTTTAAAAAAAAAAGTCTATTGTTCGTCTCAATGCTATGCCATTTTTTTTTTTTAAATGTATAGCTTAACTTGACATTTTTTAGTTCAATTCTTTTCTTTTCATATACATTAAATTCCATTATCACATGTCAGACAGATTGTGGTTGGTTACAGTTGTAAGCACAAACCATCTGGGTGTTTACGTATTATATGAAGTGTCTTGTTGAGTCTTGTGTGCCTTATTCTGAGATGAGTAATGTCTCATTTCCTTCAACTTTTATCCATATTTCTGCCAATACCACCATGTCTTTGAATATTATATATGTCTTCCTGTACCATTACACTGTAAAAATAATTCTGTAAAAAAACGGATAATGTACTGGCAGAGAATTACCAGGACATTATCCAGTAATTTTACGGACATTGCTGTTAACCATAAAACACAACGCAATGATGTTCAAAATTCAAAATACAGGTAAAACACCTGTAAAAAATAAATATGGAAAATTCCATCAAATTAATACAGTACATTCTGCACTATTTTTATAGATTTTTTTAGAGTGTTAATAGACCAGTATTCCAGTTTGATATTTTATGATGGCTTAATGAAATCTGCAAATCTATTGTTTGTAACTTAAGAGACTGTTTAGCTAATATATCCACTTCCTCATTTCCTTTCACACCTACATATGCAGGAGGAATGCAAATGATCCCGAAATTCAAACCTTTGATATGTCACCTGTTTATCATTTAAAATATTTAATGTAGAACATCAAGTCTGCATGATTTCCCTGATTTTTTTTGTGAGCGCTAAGTTTGAAAAACTACCTGATGCAAACACTCTTTTTATGGCCACCAGTTCTACTGTACACTGATAAGTGATGTATTGTTCTTTCCTGATAATTTTGTCACATTGTGAGATGTACACTGTACTGCAGTGCCAGCACCTATGTGTCAGTTCTCATGGTACTTTGAACCATAAATGAACAGTGAAATATTCTGATAGTTTTCTTTTTAAATAGTGTAATTTTTAACAAAAAAGTAGCCTACTCTAGCGGTACCACAGCACTCTGTTTTCGGCGCTCATATAATATTCAAATTAGGCTTATGAATAGGAGGCGCACCATCGGTTATCACGTTTTTCCACAAGTATAATGAATTCAAAGCCTCTGCACTTTAAAGTTGCAACAAAACCGCTGTCCTGTAGGGGGCGCTGTGTCCCATTATCTGACTGTCGGTACTCATTCTGATTGTGTCACAACTTTAAGCTGCCATTCTCTCAGTCACAAAAGGTTATTCTTGCATGTGAGTGAATTCAACACATGCTACTGGCATCTTGTTAATTTCTTTCCATTGTGTAAACAACCAATCTATAATTAATAAACTGTCTCAGCTTGACCAGAGCATAATTCTGAATGTCTGGTGGCCAAGAAATTCTAAAGCAGGGGTGTCCGAACCTGCTCCTGGAGGGCCACTGACCTCCATCTTGCCTCAACACCTGCCTGAAAGTTTCTAGCAGAGATGGTCTAATTATCAGGAGATACGAGGCTTCCGTGGCTCTACCTTTGGAGTAAGCGCGTAACGGCAAAGCGTGCCATGCGAGTCCTGAAAAGTGAAGCCAAAGCGCCTCGATCGCCCCAAGGTGGCTGGATGCACTATATGCCATAAACCCCGCCCTCTCCATATAATCTAATGGAGGTGAGACAAACAATCAAATATTTTTTTCCAAAGGTTCCTGTCATGTTAGGCAGTATGTATCACACTGATGTTAGTTAAAGTGTTTGTTCTTTAAATAAGTTTTTAGTTATTTATTTGATGCTATAAAAATGCGGGTTTTGACGTCATGATTGACAGCTTCACTGAGCTTTTTTTCTGGATCTTTGGGAGGAGATTGGAGCTTTAACTTTAATTTCCACATTTCCAGAACTGTTTATCTTGGATCATGTGTGCCTTGATAACCAATTACATTACTGCCTTGATGTCATTGAATTTCATTCAGAGTTGTGCGACAGTCAACAGCTGTTTGCCGATACCATAGAAATGAATGAGAAGCGCCATAAACTGAATCATACTGACATTTTGTGGGCCTGAAAACTTTTAAAAATGGGTTTCAATGTGCAAGTTTTTGAAAATGATGGTTATCTTTTCCGTGTAAACTACAAAAACACGAATTTGTGAAAACGGCGATGCCATGCGCATGCGTATTACATGTTCAGTCTATAGGTGTTGTGTGTCTGTCTATACAAAGTGACCTCACCAACTACTGGCCTGGTATGTATAATACAGCGTTTTTAGTCATTTTCGCGGACAGGATGTTTTTGACGACGTTGTCGTCTGTAGGCCTACGTGAAAAACGCAGAGAAAAAACTTAAGTTTTCCATTTTTAGTACATCATTGTCACAACACCATTTTCAACTAAAAAGTGAAAACTTTTTTTTTTGCGTTTTGGCCGTTCATTTACACGACAACGGCGTTTTGGTGGCCTGAAAACGCAAACTTTTGAAAACGGGTTTTCAAAGTGCACGTTTTTGAAAATGGTCTCCATGTAAACAAGAACGCGAATCTGTGAAGATGATGTCATGCACATGCGTATTACATGTTCAGTCTATAATGTTTCATCGCCATCTAATGGCCTGCCAGCAGAATACAGCGTTTTTAGTCGTTTTCACGGATTCGTATGAATGGGGATCGTTTTGACAGTTTTCTGTAAGCGGGAAAACTCAAAGGAAAAACTTCTCAGTTATAAGCATATCGTTGTCATGTAAACGTACCCTAAGACTTTGATTAGCTAGTTCAGATGTGTTTAATTGGGGTTGGAGCTGAACTGCAGGATAGCGGCCCTTCAGGAACTGTATCAGATACCCCTGCTATAAAGTGACAACTATGAAAGCTTGTTTCCGCCATGGAAAAAAAAACTGCAATAGCGATTTTTCCTCACAATTCTGACTTTTTACGCAATTGACCGTTCGCAAAGACTTTTAGTTACTGCATGTTGCTCCGTCCAACAAGCCACGCCGATCTCATCTCTCAAAAATACATTACTGAGCAAAGAGGACACTGACAACGTGTCGACAGACAAAGACAGAGCAGGTTACTTTTGATATGAAACAAAGCCTCAAATTGTGTAATTTTTAAAGAAATTTAAACAACAAATACAGTTTTGTGATTCTTTAATGTGTCGTGTAGCGCCTCAGTTCAAGCGCGGATAGTGAACCGATCATCTCTTCCTACTAGTTCATTTATAGCATTAAATAAACACGAATGAACATCATAAGGAATGTTGTTTAATCACTGAAAGATGTCAGTACACACCATTTTTCAAGTTCAAGTCTACCTATGTTAATCTGCTAACTCCCCTGACTGCTTTGTCGGACAAAATGGCGGATTCGGTTGGTTGGTTACATTGCCTGTCAATCAAACTCCTGGCAAAGGGTCAATTAAGAGTTTATATTTCGCAATTCCATTTTTTTTTCTCTCTATAAAAATAAACTGAATTGCGAGGAAACAAGCTTCCGTGGCGTAAACAAACTTTCATAGCCTGTAGGCTAAGTTGTCTTTTTAAAAGTTTTTTTTTTTTTTTTTAATACAGAGCTCAAAAAGTAGTAGGCTACTGTAAAGCGGGAACACGTACATGTGTTATGCTAGGATAAATGTCCAGACTGGAGGTGGCACTGGCTACTTTACTGATGTCCGTCCCGTCGTGCCCCTCCTCCAGCTTTACAAGGCAGCGGGACACGCCGCAGGATTCGGCACAAAGTCCGAGTCACTCACTGCACACATGAGGCGCGTCACAAGCCACCAGCGAGCACGCGGCGGAAACGAAGTGGAAGCCGTCCAAGAAAACTGAGAGAGACCGTGGATTTTACCGAGAAGAAACCATCATATAAAATCTTTATAAGCAGGGCGGTGATCCAAGGCAGGTGTCAGAGAGTGTTGCCGTCATCTGCTAACAATTTGAGCTGTATTGTGGTTGCTGCGCGACGACCGACGGCATCGTTCACGAGCGAGTTTCTGTCCCACTACAATCACACCAGCCAGTATTCATGCTTCGTTTACGGAGTCATAACACAAGAGGAAATTGCAACGTAAGTTTGCACAGCGCCCGCTTTGAAGTAGGTTGTAGCTGTAATTAATTTTACAGCCACCACGTGAGTGGGATGAAACGAGCATTAAGTGGGCACACCCGCGGGATATGATACCTAACACACTCAGAAACTTCAGCCAGATCATCGGACCTTGTTGACTGCGCGTGCAACGCCTGAGATTGGCGTTTAAATCCCACTGAATGATCGTTGCACTCGAGAACCGTGCGCTTCTGGAGAAAGGACACGCAACTAGAAGCGCGCTCACAATGATAATGTTTTTAATCTGAGTGCATTGGACTTTTTGTGTGTTTTTAAGTTACAGACAGTTTTATTTAAACTCTTTTAAAGAGTTCAAGCTGCGGAACCCACATCACTGATCTTGATTAGAATGATGGCAGTATTATGGGATGACCCGTTCACGTTGCTGTGGAGACGGACTCTAATTTATTCTCTTCTGGTGCTCTTGATGTGTGGAGCGCGCACCTTTGGAGATGAAACCTTTAATGGAGAGGTGATTCTTTCAAATTATCAGTGTGCTGCATTTTTGTATCACAAACTCACTCGTTTACTTGTACTGTTTTAAGTTTGGTGAGAACTTCGAGTATTAGATTTAAGTGGTTTTGACCAACTTTTGGTCACCGTTTTGATGACTACAAACAAATTATAAAAACAATATGTATTCAGGTCAGTGCTGGAAGAATTGGGACTAGAACAAATTATTAATAATTGGTTTGTTGATGTGTACATGCATAAATGTTTTTGTTTGTAGCTGCACATTTGGTGTGGATTTTACTGCTCATTCTCTGTACTGAATAAGTTGAAATCATATATTTGGTGTGTGTTTCTCATTTAGGTTTGATGCAATTTGCATTTAATCTTTAGAGCAGAGTCTCAGGTCTAGTTTTTATAGGATTATTAGAAGTGTATTTAGCTTTTAACTAAACTTTATGAGCGCCACAATTCTTGTAGACAAACTGTTGGCTGTTTTTAGTTTGAAGTGGTTAGAACAGCTTGTAGTCCATGTGGTTTGAGAGTTGTTAGTGGTGTGCCGCCTCATGCATGCAGTGCTTCAGTGGTCCAAACCCTGTCGTTGGTGGTCTGGCACTGTGCAAAGAGACTGACAAAAGAACCGGCTCTCGGAGTTAATTATTTTTCTCATCCAGACTGATTCACATATCTGGCAGGGAGCCTCGTATCGATCCTTTCAGGTATCTGTTGCCTTCTTAAACATGTACTCAGTCCTGAATATGAAAAAGTCTGGAATAACATGTGCAAAAAAGATAGAAGTGCTCCTCTGGGCTGGAAGTAAATCCATCTCAAATTGAGCACCTGCAGTTATTTCAGATAAGAGATGTTTAACATGTGCCCTGATGATTTGGCTTTGTAAAAAAGCTAGGAACTTTCTGATGTTATCACAATGTTTCTGATGTTGTTATCAGATTGACTGTTTATAGCCCACCAACATCTGAAATACTAAAGAGTCATTCTTTGCAGGTGGTATTTTTATTTTTAACTGTAGTAGCCATGAGTTTTTTTCCCTTCTCACCAAAAATGTTTGACTGAAAACCCCAAAAGGGAATTTTACACATTCTCCTTTCATTATTTCTGATTGTGTTTAAAGTGTTTTTAAATGTTTAGGTGTTTAGGGTTAGTGAAAATTCTGTCGTCATTTACTCATCCTCATGTTGTTCCAAACCCATAAGACTTTTGTTCATATTCGAAACACAAATGAAGATCTTTTAAATAAAACCTGAGCGATTTCTGTCCCTCCATTGACAGTCTACGCAACTAGCACTTTGACGCTTCAAGAAGTTCTTAAAGAGATCGTAAAACTAATCCATATGAATTGAGTGGTTTAGTCCAAATTTTCTGAAGAGACCCAATCGCTTTATATAATGAACAGATTGATTATTCACGTATGAACATTAATCAACGCTCACAGTGGTAAACGGAAGCTCAAGCATGTTTTCTTGACGTGCGAGAACCAATGAGGTTCATTCTCATGTGTTACGCAGCACGTTTGAGCTTCCAGTGAGAGCCAATGAGGTTTGGTCTTGCGCTTATAGCAAGTACGGTTGAGCTTCTGTTTATGTTTGCTGATAAAAGTTTTATATTAGTTTTATGATCACTTAATGTACTTTTTTCGAAGCCTCAATGGAGGGACAGAAATCTCTCATATTTCATTAAAAATATCTTCATTTGTGTTTCGAAGATTAACAAAAAAAAAAAACGACGTGGGTGAGTAAATGACTGAATTTTCATTTTTGGGTCAACTAACACTTGAAGTACTGGTACTCACTGAACTCCAGTTCAGTTCACACTGCACTTCTTGAAAAGATCTAGGCTTCTACATTACTGTTCTGACTTGTGTTTCCCAAAATCATCATGAGCTTAGTTGATCATGGAGAACATTGGTGGCAGTGGTCTGAATGATCAACTTGGGCTCACACAGCCCTGATCTCCAAGGGTTGGGCGTATAGTTTAACATATAGACTTTTTTAAACCTATAGTTGACCCAAACTCTTTCAGAAAGAAGCAGTTTATCTAAATAGTTCTACTAGTCACAATGTTGAATGACAGCTGATAGGCCTGTACATGCCACAGTGCTCGATGGATTCTTAGGGGGATTATGTGTGTTAAAGCTGTACGACCCGCAGATTTGGGTGTGTGATGAGGGAACTCTGGGGATAAATGCTCAAATTCAGCTCCTAAGCCTTATAGAAAAGTATAGTATGCATGCATTCTCGCCCTGGTTCGCTTGGCGTTCACACTCATAGCTCCTGTGATGAGAAAAACCAGGTACTCTCGAGCATTCTGTCCTTTTTAGGGTCTCATCTTGTGACATCACAATATGACTCATATTTCAGTTTATTGTAAGTGTGTCTCGGTCCGCTTGTTTGGTCGGACCACATTTCAGATGGTAGTGTTCACACTTGTTCAGATGACACAAACTAACACAGCAATTGCATCAGAGTTTGTTTTAATCAAACCAAACCTGCCAAGTGTGAACACCCTCAAAGTCCATGTTTTTATGAACACATTGTGGTTGATTTACTTGCATTGATTCATCAAGCCTACAGAGAACAACTTGCATTTGAGAACATTAATATTCCAAACATCGGGTCTCTTTCGCTAATTGCATGGACTATTCGTTTTTATACTTATCATGAAAAATGTCTGCTAAAACCCACAACATATGCATACGCAGATTTGTTCTAATGTTAATAAATGGGAGTATGCAAATTGAGCGACCACATGCCCGAGGTTAGTCATTTACATAAAACATGCATAACCAGATTACAGACCATTGATTATAAGCCAGCTGTGCTTTTTATAAGGAAACATACACTATGTATAAAATGTAAACATTTTTGTTGTAAATTTATAACAAATTTTAATACAGATGTACAATGTAGTTATTGATATACATTGATCAGGCATAACATTATGAGCACTGACAGGTGAAGTGAATAACACTGATTATCTCCTCATCACGGCACCTGTTAGTGGGTGGATATATTAGGCAGAAAGTGGACATTTTGTCCTCAAAGTTGGTGTTAGAAGCAGGAAAAATGGGCGAGTTTGACAAGGGCCAAATTGTGATGGCTAGACGATCTCCAAAACTGCAGCTCTTGTGGGGTGTTCCCGGTCTGCAGTGGTCAGTATCTATCAAAATTGGTCCAAGGAAGGAACAGTGGTGAACCGGAGACAGGGTCATGGGCGGCCAAGACTCATTGATGCACGTGGTGAGCGAAGGCACGTGAGCATCAGAATTGGCCTACATATATAATTTAATAAGGATACACGCCACATACAATGTATAAAATGTATGATTTTGTGGTTTTGATTCCTACTTTGTGAATTTAGAATAAATTTTAGTACAAAAGTAATTGATAAATAATGCGAAAATGTTTGTAAAAAATCTGAACCTCGCATCTTTGTTTTGGATGATCCCTTCGCAATGACAAAAAGTGCAAACTCAAAGCTTGTGTATCGGTTCACCCTCAGCACAAAAAATGTAGCCACTTGAGTGAGGATAGGGAGTGTTGTGAGTATGTGTGTGGGTGTTTCTCAGAGAGCCTTTTGTCATACAGTTCTTTACAGTACAATACTTCATAGAAAAGCATTTGCTTTCTCAAACAAAGATATGACTTCAAAGTGCTGTTTTATGAACATGTGAACTTTCAGTTGTTGTCGGTTCCTCTTCAGATAGCTTTATCTATTTGCTTGTCAATTCAAATAGAGTCCTTTCTGGATCTACCATTAAACTATGAGGAATGTTTAAGTAGATGCTGAATGGAGGTTTAGAGGTGTTGGCCTGCTCTTCCATGCTGCATGTGATCGGTGAATGCAACAGCTGTTTTCTAAATAGGCCACAAACAGAAACGGTTAGGAGACGTTTAGGACTGCAGGGCTCTCGGGCAGCTGAGGCGCAACAATGAGACTTCTTGTGTTCAGCTGACTGTATTCAGAGGTGTGGGGAGAGATAGAGAGACAGGAAGAGCTCATGCAGCAGGGAGCGGAGGGGGGGTTATGAGGACCGTACTTTATAGGGAGCCGACTGTATCACTTCCTGCAACCTTATCTTTATCCTGCATTTAACCCCTGGAGTCCCACTTTTCCCTCATGCACTTTATCCGCCCAGTGTATCCGTGGAATATCTGGCATGTCACATCTTTGGTTTTCCCACAAACTCGTGTTTGTGTGGGGTCTGGGCTACCTCACGATGACTGTGAGGGGTAATGAGATGTGATTGGACCGGCAAACTGCATTAACTGCTAATTGTGTCCATGTCTCAGTGGATGACTTTTACTTCTGACTGGTAGGTCTATTTCCTCTCTTATTAGGAACCACGGCCACATTCACCAGCGCAATTACTGCAAGGTCATGAGGGTAATGTGCCTATGCCTGTTCTTACTGTACATAGGCAGCTGCCTTATTCTCACAGAAATGGACAATCATAAGCGACTGATTTGGAACGCTCTTCATAGGCAGCAACTATGCATGCCACACAAATAGTGAAGCACGTGGGAGATTCGAAAATTGTTTCCAATGGTGTTTGGTGCATGTTGCCAAGTTAAAGGATTAGTTCGCTTCTGATGAAAATTTCCTAATAAATTTACTTATCCCCATGTCATCCAAGATGTGCATGTTGTTCTTTCTTCAGTTGAAAAGAAATTAAGGTTTTTGAGGAAAACATTCCAGGATTTTTCTCCTTATAATGGACTTCAATGACCTCCAAACGGTTGAAAGTCAAAATTATAGTTTCAGTGCAGCTTTAAAGGGCTTTAAACGATACCAGACGAGGAATAAGGGTCTTATCTAGTGAAACGATCAGCCATTTTCAAAAAAAAAAAAAAAATTATATATACACTTTTTAACCACAAATGCTCGTCTTGCACGAGCTCTGTCACGTATGACGTAATCACATTAGTAAGGTCACATAGTAATATGACGTAGGTGAAAGTACAGATTTAGTGTCTACAAAGCGAGAGTGCAAAGATTAAGCCAAATTCCCTTTACAAAAAAAAAAGTAAAACAATGATATCGGACGATTTTGAAGTTGGAGGAGAAAATGAGATGGAGTTTTCGCCCTACCGCGGTACTTTCGTCTACTTCACGCGTGACCTTTCAACGTAATGCAGTGTAAGACGATAAGATAAGACCCTTATTCCTCGTCTGGGATCATGTAGAGCCCTTTGAAGCTGCACTGAAAACTGCAATTTGAACATTTGAACCCGTTGTACCCCACTTTTTTTTTTTTTTTTTTTTTTTTTTTTTAAGCCAGAAATACCTTGGAGGACATGGTGGTGAGTAAATTACCAAGAAATTAATTCTGAAGTGAACTAATCCTTTAATGCTAATACTCAGCAAAGAGCAAAAAACATACAATAAATACATATATTGGGTAAAATAGTGCATTCAATTGAAATATTTTCTTTAGTTCCTCTGCGACCCTCCACCTCCCCAGCTCCACCTGCCTAGATCTGCTACAGGGTTTACGTATGTCTATTTATGCAGCAGCAGCAGCAACAATAGGTCTGTGTCTGTTAGCAGTAGCAAGTCCATGCTCTGAATCAGCAGCAGCAATAATCAACAGCAGCAGCAGTGTAGCAGATCTAGTACGCCAAAACCAAATGCATTAACATTGCCAATATATATATATATATATATTTTTTAAATATTGGCTAATAACCAATATGCAGATAAAGAGTTCAGATGCAAAAGCCACTAAACGCCACCTCCGTCAAAAATGAGATGATGATATTGATGATATCGCACATAGTATACGTTCATGAAACATTTTCGCTTCAAATCTGTTATATCCCAGCGTCAGCCCATTCAGAAATACCAGTTCATTGGCAGAAACCACTAAATGCCACTTCCACAGTTGAACCAATCGGAAGATGCGAATTGACTTCAAGATGAATGACAGTGTGCGTATGAGCCGCTTTCAATTGCAGAGCTAGATGTTTTTATCATGTTTTGTCCATCGTTATAGTGGCAATGACAGAATTTCACAAGTAGCAAGTAAACACAACAGTGTTCCTTTTGCTGCTGTAAAACTGACTGAAGTTTTACTATGTCGTCTTATCTAAAGAGGTAGACTTAGGGGTTTTTGCACAAAAAAAGCACATGGAAAATTGTTAAATACCAATGAATGACTAAAGTGACATTTTTTTCAAAATAAGGCACTGAGTAATAACCTTTTCATTGCCATTAAAGTGAAATTGCTAAACCTAAACATAGAGCCTGGTAAGAAAAATGCTCATTTAAAAGGAAACATGTCAGACTGACATGAACTGAACATATCTGAACTCTTCAGATATACTGTGCATCCCTACTTAAAATGCTGTCTAACTAGAGCTACACACAGCTACTAGACTGTTTCTAAATAATCTCTTTTGGTGATACTTCCATTTCCTTCTGAGAGCTCATCACTTGAATGTCTAGTTAATTTAGTATGCTGTTTTGATTGATTAAGGTTATTGATTTACAGAGCAGGAAAATGAAATTGACAACTGATTGATGCTTGTGATCCTTTGACCTTACTTTGAATCCGATTTCACAATTTCCAGCCATTGCCTAATAAAGATACAGCCTAAATGCATTTTCAAAATCTATTTATTGTATTTTCTGGAGGCCGGATGGGACATCAGGCAGAGCTGAGAGAGAAGACCACATGGAGTTTAAATGAAATTTGTCATTGATTATTCCCCAGACGAGTTACCTGACATTTCAGAGCCAGAATCCTGTCTGGAACGCCAAATACCCAATGTGCTTTAACTTATTTTACTCCTCCCCTCCTCCGTCATGTTCTGTTTTCCTGTCTTCCTCTTAATCTTTTTCACTTGATCTGGTTCGCTCGCTCCCCCTTCCCTCGCACTCAATGACCAAAAAATGGCATGCACCCAAGGCCCAGGAATAATAGCGCTCTCTAGTCGTTAGATTCTTGGCTGACATTGTTCTGGACACACACACGCTCTCTCTCTCTCACACTAAACCCAAGTCTTTTCACAACGCGCTGTGAATCACAGGTTCCTGGAGGACATGCTGTTGGCAGCAGCTCTCAAGGTCCCATTGAGCCAGCGGTTGGCAAGAGATGGGAGAGAAGGATGGCTCTCCTTGCTTCTGTTCTCCGCAAAGCCTTACTCTGTATGCATGACATAGGATGTTGCGATGGTGGAATGGATGCGGAAACACTTTAGGTCTTCGTTTATCTCATGCACTGGATAGCTTGGCGTCCATTCCAATGACCTGCGGCAAAATGATCCCAGGTGCCCTTGACATCAGGAAAAGAACGTTGTGCTCCTTTATGAGCCAGTAAGCAGAACACTAGGGTAATGTCTTTCTGTTGTGGGAGTTCACACACCCTCCCACCTCTCGCCCGGCTGAAAGCCCCAGGGCTCTGAGAGATTGAAAGGCAGGCAGTCTTATCTGTGGTGGTAAGGTGTGTCCAACCCTGCACAGCCTTCAGCACTTCCCTCTCTCACAGCCCTGTGGGGGACACAAAGAGGATTGTGCTCAGGGAGAGGAAGAAAGCTGGGGATTGTTTTTTTTTTTTTGTATAAACATACAAGAGTAGTTGACAAATGATATGGAAAAAGGTAAAAACATATGATTGTATAAGGGGAAAGTGAATATTTTAGATGCTGCCACCATATTTTAGCATTTGTGAGCCACTTGGTTTTCAATTAATCTTGAAGTGTTAAAACAGAAATGTAAAAATGGTCCTTGTAGTCTCTAAAATGGCACGAATAACACTTATTAAACTATATTTTTACATTTTCTGAAGTAAACATAACTTGGCAAATGGTACCACCATGATTCCAGATTGATTATTAGTTGCCAGGGCATTTCTGTGCTGTTGCTAAGGTGCTCTGAGTGTTTTGACATGATACGCAGTTGCTCCTTTTTTGTTTTGGCCCATTGCTGAAGTCTAGGGTAGGGCTACACAATTTGTGGAAAAAATCTAATTGTGCCTTTTCTGATTTAAAAAAAAAAACTGCTATTTTTTTATTATTTTTTTTTTATTCATTTTTTTAATAAGCTTTTAAAGCTGTTTTTTGTGTTTCTTGTAGGACTCCACAATATGGCCAAAAATTGTGAATTTGTGTATCAATATGGCAAAAAAAAAAAGTCTAAATAAAAAGCCTGTTAACTGTACATTAAAAAACTGAGAATTTAAGAAATTAATAATAAGAATTTAATTTTACAGTATGACTCTAAAATTGCAATACTAATATTTAAAATGTTGTGATTTGTTTATCAATATTACAAGAATAATAATGATATAATATATAAATATAATACAATTGTTGTTACTAAATAAAAATCTTAACCTGTTAACTGTACATTAAACTGAGAATTTAAGAAATTAATAATAAGAATTTAATTTTACAGTATGACTAAAATTGCAATACTAATATTTAAAATGTTGTGATTTGTTTATCAATATTATGAGAATAATGAGATGGATATAGATTAAGAAATTAATAATATTAAAAATAATATATTTGTTTATCATGTGATTTGTATATCAATTTGAATAAATTGTATTACTATTATTATTGTTACTAAATCAAAATCTTAATAAAAAACCTGTTGACTGTACATTAAAAAAAACGAGAATTTAAGAAATTAACAATAATAAAAATAATTTTAATTTTACAGTATGACTGTAAAATTGCAATACTAATATTTATAACTGATTTCTTCATGTTCAAATGTTAAACCATCAAGCTTTTATTTGGGCGGAATCACAGGGATCCCTTAAAGATTCTGTTGTATTGATAAACAAGTATTGGAAAATGGTTGCTGCGCGTTTCATTCCCAAATACACATTAAAGCGACTCAGACTTTAAGCAGATGCAGAGACGAGGTCTTGTGGATCTGCTTTTACTGTGAACTGAGCCATTCTGAGATGCTGCAAACACTGACGAGCTGCTCGTGTGCAAGAACAAAGTGCTGCGCTTCACTTTAAAACATGCAGCGCATATTTATGTAATAAAATTAGCCATATCGCTCTTTTAATTTTATTTTGATGAATCATGCAGCCCTAGTCTAGGGGATTATTTCACCCATTTTATCATTCAACAGACGAAAATTGTAAGTCTGATCATGCAGAAGCTCCATGCAGAAGTTTAATACTTAAGGTTTCTATGTACCAATAAGTACCTAGAAATAGTGACCCATGTTGGGTTAGTCAGTTTTTTGCTTCTACAGAATGTAGATAGCCGTTTTAGTGTGATGGCACATTACCCTTGCCCAGAACAGGGCCAGCTATTCAACGGTTTGCCTGTTATTCGGCTGCCTCACAGAAGAGCACAAAGCCCTGTGTTTTCTGTGGCCATGGAAAGTGGAGATCCGGACCAGGCAATGTGTGACAGCCCTGGTTACAGAGTAGGAAGAGAAGGGGGCATTATTAAAGCAGTGACCCCTCCCCACCCATTGGGACGTCCACATTAGCCCTCTGCTAATTAATGCCAGGTGAAAAACAGCACCGTAAATTCATTTTGAAATGAAATAAATGTTAAACTATGTCTTAAGAACAGGACACAACTTCTGATATGTTAATAGAAAACTCTGAATGCAGTTTGATAGACCTAAAATCTTGATTGCAGAATCTTTACAAATCAGAGCACAATTTGTGACATTGTTCAGATTGTCTGAACCTCTTGATGGGACAAGTGAGATACCTCCCAAACTGTTCTCAACATTATCTCATTGCTGTCTAGGAGAAACAATTGTGACATCTGATTTCCTATGGGAAGTTCTGTTTGGTGTAGGTTAGTGTTGCCACAGTGTGGGCTTAACAGTGGGGTAGTTTAATTACATAATTAATGACCTAACTAATGATAATAAGCAGTAGCTATAGCCACATTTAATGCACATCAGTGCATAATGTCCAGCTTTCCCCCCTTTAATCAACCCTCTGGCCTTTTGGAATCGCCCACATGTCCCACTCGAGAGCCAGATGGGAGTCCATGCATGTCTCTGCCCTGAGGAAAGTCCCCCAGCAGTGAGAGAAAAGTGGCCGTCTTTTGCTTCTAAAGCCTGATAAATGGACCGCCACAGCTGGTGCCGTCACCCTTCAATCTGTGGTCAGATCCGCCTCAAGTGTTCACACACAGTCTGGGCCAGTATTAGGTGTCACTTATAACAGGTGTGACGCTCTTTCAGTCTGTGACAATATCTTATTTCTTGCTCGTTCTCATGGCAGTGATAGACTGATGTTCCTTTGAATTGCTGTGGTCTTAAAGGAGGTCACGTCATATGTGTTTTGTGCCATAATTTAGTTTCCTGACCTTTCCCCTTCTGTCTCACCCTTAAAATCAGCATGAAATGGAAGTTTCTTCTCTATTGTGACCCATCCAAGTGAAACGGCTTCTTCATCAAGAAAAAAAAATGTTTTATTGTTAAAAGATCCCAATTGCGGTTCTACACAATCTCATTCCTAAATGACAACGATTCTCCTGTGTCTATTAAACGTTTGACAAAATCACAAAAGAATATTCATATCTGCATTGGTGCTGTCTCTGATCCAGTCTTTTCAACCATAATCTTATCACAGAAGTATTGGGATAAAAGTTTATAGTTCGGATATAAACACTGATGTCTAGAGCAAATCACCTTTTAAAAGGAATTTGGTGCTTCAAATAACGATTATATCATTACATCTTTACACCACTAGGTGGCGACATGTGGGTGTTAAAAATTTGTCATTGAATCATTTATTCAAGAGATGTTTTTTTTATTTATTCAAAAATGCTGATTCATCCAGTAATGAAACAATGAAGTGTTTATGAGAGTCATTGAATCATTCATTAAAGTTTTTTTTAAATAATTCATATTAGTTGAACATTTTAAATAGACTACAGCAATTAACATTTTGTCAGAACCTTGTTCGTTGTTCAGAATCAAGGGAGAATGTTGAAACGACAAAAAAAAAATCGTGATTCTCAATTTATCCAGAATCGTGCAGCTCTACGGGACTTGATTTTGTCCATGGGGAATTGATTGAATAGTTGTGGTTTGCTATTGGTGGATCTCATGTGAGTGACAGGTTGCCCCGTCCTCACTTCAGTAAACGCGTCATCAGGGAAGAGATGTCATTGCTTTTGATTAAACGTTATGAGGTACATGAATTAGGGAAAACTTGTTTTTTCATAAAAAAACAAAAAAAAACAAACAAGAATTGTCAATTTGAATTTCATGGTGACTTTTAAAGCATATGTTTGC
This sequence comes from Elopichthys bambusa, assembly GCA_037101425.1. Classification (NCBI taxonomy): domain Eukaryota; kingdom Metazoa; phylum Chordata; class Actinopteri; order Cypriniformes; family Xenocyprididae; genus Elopichthys; species Elopichthys bambusa. Next base: position 45,287,349 of record CM074432.1, on the reverse strand, counting down.
AGATTTTCAACCAGCTTTGTATACAAAGTCTGTGGTATATGTAACTGAAAAATACTTTCTCCGGGTTACCTGCGCCCAGAGATCCTCATTTATTTGGCAGCAAAAGTCCACCGGATGACACAAAACACGTCATTTGGCATCATCTGGTGGACTTTTGACAGATTCAGGGCTTTTGTTAAAATTACAGATCAAACTTCCACATTTTTGTATTCCTGTCCATGGAGAGTTGGATCAACAGAGTTGCTGTGCCAAAATACAAAAGTGCATTATGGGTGTTGAAGTGTTTGGCAAAAGGGAATGCCTTAGACCTTTTTCTCTGTTTTCTCTGAGCAGGTTTTGAATTTTTTTTTCTTTTTTTTTCTTCTGTGTTTCATAAATAGCCAAGTTTTATTAAATACCCAGCTTGTCAGCGATTAATTCTTTGGGTAATTAACTCATTAATGTTAATTACCCAATGAGAATAAGCAATCAACAAACAGTTAATTTATCCTCATGTTAACAATGCAAAACAGTCGTATCAGCTATAAAGCAGCTCTAGAGATAACAGTGGCATCTTCATCCAGCTCAATTCAGTTGCATCAGAATGATTATGAATGGCCGTGAACATCCCCATTCACAAAAGGTCAAGGAAAATCTGATTTCTCATGAAATGACCTTTTGATTTCGTGTTTTTCTCTTAGTCATGGCTGCGGATGTACGGCTACCTTCCGCAGGCCAGCAGGCAGATGTCCACCATGCGCTCAGCTCAAATCCTGTCGAACGCCATCAGCGACATGCAGCGCTTTTACGGGCTGGAGATCACTGGAGAGATGGACCACGTCACCATCGAGTAAGAGAGTCCATCACATGATCTAATGTATCAGCTGCACTGTCAAAGCTACTACCAGTCAACAATCTCCAACTCCTCTTAATCAAACCATTGATTTTTCATTAAGTACTTTAATCCTATTAAACCTGTAATTAAACAGAAAAACAGAGGTCACCTTATAAAGAAAGAGAAACTTAAAAGGGAATGAAAATGTTGTCATTACTTACCCTCAAGTGGTTCCAAATCTTTCTTTCTTCTGTTGAACACAAAAGAAAATATTTTAAAGAACGCTGTTAACCAGACAGTTGATAGCACCCATTGACTTCCATAGTAGGAAAAGAAAATACTATGGAAGTCAATGGGTCACATCGGTCTAATTATAACCTATTTCACTATTGTATGATGTTTATTACATTAAGTGCACAAACTACATGCTTGAAATAATTAATGCCTATGTATTGTGTAATAAAACAAACTGGAAACAGATATTGGAAACATATCTAACATAATATAAGCTAAGCTAGCAGGCTAATTGGGTAGATGTATGCTATGCTAGTAAATAAGCTAACTAAACAAACCGTAAGAACGAGAAATGCTTGATTTCACAACATATAGCTTCATTAGCTAAATATAATATACTAGTAGGGCTGGACGATTAATCGAAAAGTAATCGAAACCGAAATTCAGAACCTCTAACCGACGTAATTGTACCATGTCGGCTATTTCGTTTTTTTTAATCCTGTTAATAATTTCCCCTTAAAAACATACTACTGCGTGTGTAGCCACGTGACTCCACGTCCAGTCAACACGCAGGTGAACGCCGAGTCAACACAGAGACGGTGTGCGAGCGGTGAGCCCTGCTTCTTCACTAAACTTTGTCAGTTGTATGTGTTTTAAGGCTTGCCAGTTTGGACATTCAAGCGATTTTAGACCATCGGATGTGTATTATTATATCGAGCTACCGTGCTCGTGCTACTGCACTGTGGCACAAACAGTAGCTGCACAAAACGTGAAGATTGTGCGCACAGAGAGGAACGCAGAAACTAGTTGTCAGCGCTTTGAAACTTAAAACTTATTATAGCATATATTTTTTAACTTTTGAAGGAACTATTTACAACCCACAGCTTCACAATTAATAGAGACGGTATGACTAATTCACACACACAATCGCTCTCATTACTGGTACTGTGGTAATTTATCTGTATCTGATTTACGAGCAGAAATCTGTAAGCAATGTTAGGTAACATATATAACAGCTCAATTTCAGCAGGTATTTCATGTCAGATCACTCTTTCAATAGGAAAAATAGGAATCCACCTTTAATAGTCAAGCATATTTACAGTACAAACCTTGAAAGTGAACTATGGACCAAAAAAAAGAAAAGAAAAAAGAAACAAAATAATAGTTTATTAATCATAATCAAGGTAAAATGTTCAATTAATCGAGGTTTTGATTTTAGGTCATAATCGTCCAACACTATATAATAGTAATTTAAGACATTAATGGTCATTATAACGCATTTTAAACGATAGAAATCATAATGTGATTTTTTTTTTTTTTTTTTTTTTTTTTTTTTTTTGTAGGAATTATAATCAGGCACTAAAAATACTACCCATTAAAAGTCAGTTGGGGTCCTAAAGGAGACTGGGGGGGACTTCTTTTGCGCTCTATCGCAGTCTCGTGTGTCGTGTTGCAATATGGGAAATAGTCCGTTGGCAAGTGTACATCGAATAATACACTTGAAATCAGAGTGCATTGTGGGTATATCGAGTAAACGAGTGTAGGGAACAATGCTGTTTAATTCGGACACCACTACAAAATGGCAAACACTCGATTTAGTGCACTTTATGCTGTAGGAAACCGAGCGGATTTAGACACTGCTTCCGTGATTGTTGCCTATTTAAAACATTCGTGCTGTTTTCTAGCATGCTAAACTTTGTTTGTAAATGTATTATTATTATTATTATTATTATTATTATAAAAACTTTCTCAGGTGAAAAGTATTGTACTCCATCTGCCACAGATGCTCTCCATTGATGTTTAGTTAAAAACAACCCGAAATATTCCTTTAACATTGCTGCACAGTGATAGACAAAAAGGGTATTTTGTGGTTCCTTTTCCACACAAAGCCCTCATCTGTTCCTTTCTTTTTAGGGCCATGAAGAGACCCCGCTGTGGCGTCCCGGACAAGTTTGGGGGTCAAATCAAGACCAATGTACGACGGAAACGTTATGCCCTCACTGGCCACAAGTGGGACAAGACCCACATAACTTTCAGGTGGGTTTGAATCTGACTCTTCAGTCCATATCATTATTATTTTCAGTGATTTTTGACATTTATTGCATCACTGTTGTTCTTGTGTCTGCCGTGGCTGCAGTATTCAGAACTACACACCTAAGATCGGGGAGTACAACTCGTTCGAGGCCATCCGAAGGGCCTTCAAAGTGTGGGAGAAGGTGACGCCGCTGACATTTGATGAGATTCCTTTCTATGAGGTCAAATACGGCCGTCGGAAGGAACCTGATATTATGATCTTCTTCGCATCTGGATTCCATGGTGACAGTTCACCGTTTGACGGAGAGGGGGGTTTCCTGGCACATGCTTACTTCCCTGGTCCCGGGATGGGTGGAGATACTCACTTCGACTCAGACGAGCCGTGGACCATTGGCTCACAAAACCTTCAAGGTGAGTCAGAAGGACCTGTGTGCTTTATATATTGCATATTATGTAATATACATGTATGTGAAATTATATATTCATACACTACCATTCAAAAAAAAAAAGTTTAAAGTCTCTTCTGCTCACCAAGGCATTTATTTGATCAAAAATACAGTAATATTGTGAAATTTCAAATTTAAAATAACTCTTTTCTATTACTGACCTCAGACTTCTGAACAGTATTTATTTGTTTTAGTTATTTATCCCCTTAAAGTTAAATTATAGAGCTTGATAAGGCCAGTATAAATGTAAACATTTAAAACTTGCTTCTACTTAAAGAGAAAAATATATCAAGTGTGTGTGTGTGTATATGTATATATATATATATATATATATATATATATATATATATATATATATATATATATATATATATAGGCTGTCAAGCGTTTTTAAGATTTTTAATGTAAATTTATTACATGATGTGCTAATAATTAATTAATCGCAAATTAATTGCACATCATATTTGGCAGAGAAAATACCTCCAACAGATCGTTTAATCTCACATTTCTCAAACCCTCATGAAACAACCATATTCACTTGCTATAGATTCTGTCTAATGATCAAACCAAGTCATTTGCTAAAGAAAAAGTCTGCTGTTGTCAGTGTTCACTCTGTGGTTTGTGCTCTCATTTGCGAGTGACGTCGTTTGAGACAGTTGGGTGATAATGTGAGCAGCATGTTGATGTATAAAGAGTGTCAGACATGCGTAAAGACTCTTTTGCAACCGTGAAGTATGTTTTGAACAGGTAAAGTGGGGTGAAGGTTTAGGATTTGGAGAAAAATGGAAAATAAAATTTGTGACATTTGACCATTTGAACCTTAGAAGTTAGAAACCTGAGGCCATATACCAGAAACATTCTAAATTAGAATCTTATCTGAAATCACAATGGTTACGAAACCGATAAGATCTCATTTAGAACATTGAACTAACTTCTCAGAGGAAGACTTAAAGTCAACATGAAAATATAATTGACAATTCTTATTTAACTTATCCATGCAAATCATTTTTTTTTAAATCATGAGCCTTTGTAATCTTTAAAGGGTTCATATGATGCTTTTTTTAAATGTTCATTATTTTGTTTACTGGATGTAATAGAATAGGTTAATATACTTCAGTGTTCAAAAAAACATTATTTTTCACATACTGTACATTATTGCAGTACCTATATTCCAAGTCTGTCTGAAATGCGCCGATTTCTACATGGCCCCTCCTTCTGAAAAGCTTAGAGTGCTCTGATTGGTCAGCTGACCCAGTACGTTGATTTGCCAAACAGCTCAGGAACGGCGTTAGAAACGCATCTTAACCACTGGTTCCTAATTTAATCCATTTTCGGAAGGCCAGACAAAGGGCTTTTGCCTTCTCACCGAAACACACAGCGTCTTCACAACATGATGACAACACTACGATTCACTCATGCCTAAACTTTTTTTCTTTAAATATGCCTTAGGGTGGACATTATGCTAAAATTTCACATTGTGACGTAGACGTTTGCAGAAATAATATGTAGACTTACACATGCACAAACAGATACATTACACACTGAAGGAAAAGGAAAACATTAAAAAGCATCATTTAATCAAAATAACTTCCTCTCCCTATTGCAGTGACATCTGTGTTTACTGGAGTGAGGGCAGGGCAACCTGTCACTCACACAAGATCGGCTAATAGCAAACCTCAACAATCCAATCGTTCCCCATGGACAAAATCAAGTCCCGCCCTGCATTGTTTTTTTTCTTATACCAGAAGTCGTTTCACTTGGATATACGTCACAAGACTATCACAACTTCATGTTGACTTTAAGATAGAAAGCTGTAATATGCTCCCTGTTTCCTAAAGTAACTCTGAAAAGCCTCTTTGTCTTTAAATGGGCCAAAGGTTAATCATGGGATGTAGTTTTTCAAACAGTTTAAAGGAATCGTTACATCATGACACATTTGATTAATTGCTGACACGCTGTAACATTCACTGAGAGCTCATCATGCAACTTCAAAAGGAATTTTCCAGAGCCTATTTCCATAGGTTTGTAATGTCTACAGGATTGTCATTGTTAGCTACAGTTGAAGCCTCGGTCAGTGTCACAGCTGTGAGGAGAGATGTCTCCTATTGCCCCGATGTTGCATCTTTTAACCGCCGTGGCCCTCAGACAAGAGCAGCTTTGACTGACGAGTGCGTTTGTCTGTGAAAGCCGCCATTGATTGAACTGTCTGAAAGCATTAGGACAGCAGTTCAGTACTTCTCTTATGTGCACGCTTATTAGCCCTAATGATGTTGCCTCTCTGAGAAAAAACCTAGAACAAGCAACATTAGTATCCGATGACTTCATACAGCCTTGCATAGTTTGGATTGTCTACACTGGCTAATGATGGATACAGTCAGTATTAGGGAAGCAGTCAATCATTTCCCCAACCCTGAAATCAGGATTTAAGAATCACATTGAGCCATTTACACCCGCAGAGTCACAGATCATTGTGACAGCCGGAAAATGGAGACAGAACGTGATTAAAGTCAGTCACAGACTGACAGTCATTGCAAGTGTGCAGATAAATTGCAATAAATCGTGTGCAGATAAATGCAAATGTTCTGCACTGATTCACAAACTCCTTTCATATAAACTAATAAGCCTGAGTGAGAGGAACGCATGTAATGTAATTCAAATCTCAAAAGTGTATTTCTTAAAAAAAAATTGGACTTGCAGATAATATAATGAAATAAAAGGCCACTTAAAGAGTACACTTTCTTAAAACACTTAAATATACTTGAAAAAGTGCACTTTGTAATCTCCAATTTAAAGATTCACTTTAAAGTACATTTTAAATCATTGTTTTAATGTTTTTTTTTTTGTTGTTGTCTTGCTTTTAAAGAAGAGCCCTTATTTTTTTTGTTGACTTTCATACTAAAGTACATGTAAAGTACTTGATTATAATTTTAACAGTAGTGTGTTATTTGATAATACATTAAAATTTTATATATTTTAAATGTGCTAAATTACAACTTCGTAATTACAAATGTCAGTACATTTGGCAGTACGGATTAACCATATTTAAAAAAAAAAAAAAATTAGTAAAAAAAAAAAAAAACAATCTACAGTTCAGTTAATTGCATTTAATATAAATTTAAACTATACATTTTAACTACTTTAATTGCAATTAACATTCAGTTAAATGCCCAAAAAGTAAAAGTATACTGTTTTAAAGTATAATATTGGTCTCACCTGGATACGGCCCGGATCCGGTTGACTACGGTAAACCTCGGGATAAACAGAAAGACTAATATTAGCGTAGATGCCATTCTTCTTCTGATGCAACAAGTACATCTGGTGTTATAGGAAATGTTCCCGGTTCTGGCTGACCTAATTTATGCAGCCTAATAATCCTTTAACAGATTTGAAAAAATAAATTGATAATGTTGTGTATGCCAGGTTAAAGAGATGCGTTTTTAGTCTAGATTTAAACTGACAGAGTGTGTCTGCTTCCCGAACAATGCTAGGAAGATTGTTCCAGAGTTTAGGTGCCAAATAGGAGAAGGATCTACTTCCTGTGGTTGATTTTGATATTCTAGGTATTATCAACTGGCCTGAATTCTGAGATCGCAATAGACGCAAAGGACTATAATGCATTAATAGTAAAAGTATACTGTTTTAAAGTATATCATTTTCTGTAGGAAGTACTCTTTTTAATGTGTGCTAAAGTGCACTTCTGTTTCACAAGGGTAAGAACACAAACAAAGTGCAAATTGGGGCTGTTTTCACTATAATAGAGTATAGTGTAATAGTGCATTTTTCTTTTGTTGTCTTGGGTGAGCATGATGAAGACAGAGGGATCTGTGGGGATCAAACTTGGCTGTGTACCAAAAAAAAAATCCAAGCTAAATGTGAATTGAAGTCAAAATGAAGCATCATTTGCAAACCCATTTTAATTCTATAAAGTGATGTATTTAGTGAAACCTCAATGAGACGAAGTGTAGGGCAGGATTTGACTGGATTGTTAAGTGTTCCATACTAGAGTTTGCAGTCAGTTTTGGGACTTCTTTCCTTCCTGAAGCACTTAATTGGTTGAAACATATGCAGCTTTGGCCAAAAAGGAAAGTAATTTTGATGAAAGATTACAAAGACAAACACTTTTCTTTTGAAGAGCGTGCACTGATGAACTGTTTATATCAAGATGATGTGTTAAGATAGTCAAAAGTGTCCATTTTGATTTCATGCCACTTTAAAGTCGACATCTTCTCAGCACTAAGCAAGAACTAACAGGGGAAGAACTATTTTGGGTTCCCCAAAGAATCATTCAGTGAACAGTTCCTAAAAGAACCATGTTTTGTTAGTGTGAAGAACACTTTAATAACCTAAAGAACCTTCCACTATCAAGAACCTTTTATGCATTGGAAAGGTACCATGAGTGTTAAAGGTTCTTCATGGAACCATCAATGCTAATAAAGATCCTTTATTTTTAAGAGTGTTTAGACTCATAACTGTAACCATTCCTTACAGTTCTTGGATCGGTTTTAAATTTACACTTCAACTTGTTCAGCACTGCATGATTATGAGCCGTTCTTGGCCCGGTATTCTCATCAGTACTGTTAACCGTGCTGGTTGAATACGTGTAGTGATGTCACCACTCAGGATTGGTCACTTGTCTCTTCCCTGGGCTACCAGTTTCTCTCTGTAGTTGGCCAAGCAAAGTATTTGAGCGAAGTAAATGCTAGTTTAAAACAAAAATATCTTTTCATCCTTCACATTGTGGTCACTATTTACATCCCATACAGTCTGTAAACGACTGATGCATTTGTATTACATTCTAAAGTGCTCCATTATCATCCTCACAGTGGAAAATGAAACCACATCCGTACAAACTGGGCCAGATTGGCACAGAATAGAATGGTTGAAGGGTTTGTTCACCCAAAAATGAAAATTGTCATTTACTCACCCTCATGTGGTTCTAAACCCATAAGACTTTCATTCTTCTTTGATACACACATTATATTTTTAATGAATATATGCCCTTCATTAACACTTTAAAAAGTTTATAAAGAGATCATCAAACTAATCCATATGAATTGAGTAGTTTATACCAAATTTTCTGAACAGATTGAATTTAGGCTTTTATTCGCATATAAACACTGATCAGCGAACATAAACTGAAGCTCAACCGAACCTGCTTGATGTGCGAGAATGAACCTCATTGGTTCTTGAGGAAGCTCAAACGTGATGCGTAACACCAGAATGAACCTCACTGGTTCTTGCTGAAGCTCAAACGTGCTGCGTAACACATGAGAACGTCAAGCGAACATGCTTGACCTTCCATTTACCAAAACTGATGTGTCAGTTGATGAATGTTTATATGTGAATAAAAGCCTAAATTAAATCTGTTCAACATAAAAAGCAACCGAGTCTCTTCAGAAAATGTGGACTAAACTGCTCAATTCATATGGATTAGTTTTTATGCTCTCTTGTCAAAATGGTCATTGCTTAGCTGTCAATGGAGGTACAGAAATCGCTCAGATTTCATTAAAAAGATCTTCATTTGTGTTCCGAAGATGAAGGAAAGTCTTACAGGTTTGGTACAACATGAGTAAATGACGACAGAAATTTTTAAGCAATGAGAACGGTTTGGCCCAACAATGGAAAAGCAGCCTTATGTCCCATTTACCCAGCCGACTAAATAGCTTCGCTTCTTCTTTATCTACTGCAAGACCAGTGGCGATTTTGTTTAATGTGCGCCCTTAACTACTGCAAATGCAATGTTCTGGTTGATACGCAGTATATCATGTGTCCTTACGCCAGAGTGCCCATAAAGTGCAGCTGTGATCTCCCAGAGCGAATGAAGATTAATAAGCTGTTGTATCAGTCATTCTATACTAGTGACCTCAGTAAATCAGCTCTTCTTTTTATTGCTGACCATTAGCTCTCTCTTATACCACAGCTTGTGATATTTAATATGTGTCTCCCCCCCCCAGGTAATGATCTGTTCCTGGTAGCCGTACATGAGCTGGGCCATGCCCTCGGACTGGAACACTCCAATAATCCTTTGGCTATTATGGCTCCTTTCTACCAGTGGATGGACACGGAAAACTTTGAGCTGCCTGAGGATGATCTCCGTGGGGTCCAGCAGATTTATGGTAAGTTCTTATTTTGTGGCATATTATCTCTCTGATCAAGTAGGCAGTTTAGAACAAGAACAAGTGTCTAGTTCCACCTCTATTGCGTAGCAGTTGCGCAACATTTGTTCTGGTCTGGCGCGTTTCATTTCCGGCTCCCGCTCTCTGTTCTCCTTATCATCTGGCAGAAAGTGTTTATAGACGCTATAGATTTACAGGTTTAGATTGGTGTTTTTTTTTTATTTATTTTTTTAAGTTTCCTGGTTCAGTCTGTTATTATAAACACGTTTTGTTGTAAAAGTCTTTTTGTTTGTTTACAGCAAGTAACTTAAAGTTTAAAGAGTAAAGTTCATAATGTTTGTTTTTGTGGTAGACTGGTTTACTTTGCCCTTGACCAGGCTATGTTCCTTTTGAAATACTCTGGTCTTTGTGGACTTAAGTAATGTTTATTTAAGTTTGCATGAGGGAGTTTCAGCTGTGGGGGAGAAATGTAGGCATCATTCCCACTTTAGAAGAAAGAACTCGTGCTCATGTCATGGCAAATTCATTAATCATTTCACTCATTATTGGTGTTTGTGAAGGCAAGCATCTCTATTATTGTTCATACTTTAAAAAAAAAAAAGAAAGAAGGAAAAAAAAAGAAGTTATTTTTTGCATACAGAAAATGAAGCCTAGTTTTAGAACCATTAGGATTTCGTAATTTGTTCAGGGTCCATTAATTCTCAGTGGAGTCTCTCTATATTATCGTTACTCATTACATAAATAAATTACTGTAATACTACTCAGTTTCCTGTTCTTATCTGACAGGAATGGTACAGATGTGTCTTCTGCCTTCTGTAGCTCTTCTACTTCAAGGTTCGATGTGTTGTGTGTTCAGAGATGCTCTTGTGCAGACCTTGTTTGTAACAAATGGTTATTTGAGTTGCTGTTGTCTTTCTATCAGCTTGAACCAGTCTGGTCATTCTCCTCTGACCTCTGGCATCAACAAGGCATTTTCGCCCACAGAACTGCCGCTCACTGGATATTTTTCAGATCATTCTCTGCTGATCTTATTAGGATTATTACACACAAACATCTCTAGGGTTTACAGTTTCTGAAATACACCAACAACAACGTTCAAAATCACTTAAATCACCTTTCTTCACCGTTCTGATGCTTTTAAACTTCTGAAGATCATCTTGACCATGTCTACATGCCTAAATGCTGCCATGTGATTGGCTGACTAGATATTTGCATTAAAAGCTATCCATTTTATATTTATCATAGACTGAACTAAGAGGCTGCCACAACGGGCTATTATGGTTACAAATTCTGAAGTAATTTGTGTTTGTTTCTTCCACTCTTCCATGTAGGACCACCCAGCAGTTCTCCCACTCAGGCTCTCCCCACTGTGACCCCTCGGCGTCCAGCCCATCCAGACCCCAGGGCACCTCAACCCCCTAAGAACCCTCCCGGAGCGCCCCCTCGCCGGCCGGACAGGCCTCGCACCACTGATCGGCCAGATCACTATGGCCCAAACATCTGTGAGGGCAATTTTGACACGGTCACCATGCTCAGGGGAGAAATGTTTGTCTTTAAGGTGAGTTAAAGACCCTAGCTAAGCTTTTTCTGAATTATGGTAATGAGAATTATATGTCCCAAACATGTTTTTGACAGGCTTTGTACGATTCACTCAGCAGCTGTAGTGCTTTCTGAATCTGAGAAGGTCAAGCGGTAAAACAATAACAGTCACAGTTCCAGGTGAAAGACCTAACACAGAGGTGGAGGCCTGCTGAGGTCGGCCTGCTCTCAATCAGGCTTTGTTAGGCAATGGGCCGTAAAAACCCCAGTGCTGATCTTTGTTATGGGGCAGAGCTCCATAAAGAGGAAAGGAACCATGTATCTGGAGTCTGGAGTTGATCAGGAGATACATTAGATTCATCTGTCACTTTTGCTGGAGTTGCGGTTTTGTGGTCATGTCATGTGATTTGCTCCTGCATGAAAGAAGCGCTCTCTGTGGCAGAGTATCTTTTTAATTCTCTTTTCTTTTTTTTCTTTTTTTCTGAAAAACAAAAAAACAGACCACATCATATGATCTTTCCACTTTCTGCCATTAGATGAAAAAGCACATTATTTTGCTTTTGTCTTGCTATTGGAGAAGTTAGAAGAAATGTACAGAACAAAGAGATATTGATATTAACTAGGTTATTATAAAAATCCTAATCATGTAATTTGGCAAATATGTCCATGCCCTGGTTAACGTTTCTGCAGATAAATATCTAGGGACCAAAATATCCTGGATACTCGATTAATAAATGCTTTAAAATTAAATTAAATTGTTTTCAAGGTAACTAATGTTAATAAATGGCACCTTTATTATTAACATTTTTATTTTATTTTTTTTACATGGGTATTTTTGTGGTGAGCAAAAATTACTTTAATGTTTTATTTAATTTATTATTATTAATACTACTATTGCTTCTCTGATTATTATTAGAAGTGGTATTAGAGCCGCAGGCATTACTGGGCATGCTACACCTTAGTAGGGTTGTCAAAAGTACTTTTCTGTGATTGTGAGCTTATTTCGTCCATTAGTTCAAAAGATCTGAAAAAAAAAAACCCCATACGTTTACCTGCCTATAGACCCTCTCCTCGAAGAAATCAGGACAGAAGTGGTTGAAAGTGGACAAAAAAGGGCCGCTAATAAACTTGACCACCATTAGAAATACACAACCATCATCATCTCTTATTGCTTCCTCAGGGTCGCTGGTTCTGGAGAGTGAGGAGGAACAGAGTGCTGGATAACTACCCCATGCCGATCGGACACTTCTGGAGGGGTCTGCCGGGAGACATTGACGCTGCATATGAAAGGCATGATGGGCGATTTGTGTTTTTCAAAGGTATTTTCCCTTTCTAACTGCACTTGAAAACTGATCTAGCTCTGCGCTGTTAAAAGTTAATATAGACCATAAAAATGTTATATTCGTGAGAGAAATTATTACCCAGGCTGGCAGAATTACATCACATTGAAGTGCTTTTTACATTAGAACAAGCCATTGATTTTGACGTTTGTCATTTAGTACAGGAAGTGTCCTTGATTTCCCTCAGGCACTTATGTGTAAGTCTGATGGATTTTACAGGTAGAGTTTCAGAGCTGTGGCTTTTTGTTTTATATGTGGTTTAAGGTGAATGGACACAATTTAATTTTGGAGCTGTATAATTCTGAAGATTGACCATAAATTTAGCAAAGGAAGCAAAACACAAGGAATGCTTTAACTCACATTAGATTTACTTCAATACATTTTTGGTGTTTATTATAATTATTTGCAGCCATTACTGAAAATTACAATTATTGTTACATTTAGTAACAAGAAAAACCCTTTTAATGAAAATGCTAGACTTTTTTTCTTTTTTTTATATATATATATATATATATATAATATTTTACACATACATACAATTTTTTAGCATTTTGCATGATTTGAAAATTACATCATTAAGGGTATTGCTGATGCATTTTATTTCACAGAATAAAAAAACCCATTAACTTCAGCAAGATGGAACCAGAAGTGCTAAAATGCTCATATCCAGGTTTTGGCATACAAAAAAAAAGTGCCTTCAGCACTCTATTTCAGCAACATCCATGCTAACATCCTGCTTAATAATATTTGAATCGTCTCAATTTATAACTCTCAGTTTATAAATTTGCAAGTCATATGAATGGTATCAATGAAAATCTCTGGTGCAAAAGTCAACTGGCCAGAAACTCGTCACCATTATTACCAAGCCTGCCAGCAGATTGAAATCAAAAACTGCTCAGAACACAGTAAAGTTTCCCACATTAGTTATACATATCAACACCCTGTACCTGAAACAGACATCTAATAACTTCCTAGTGAAGATTTCTGTGAAGATAAATGTGTATGTGCTGTACTTGAGGAAAGCTGGCTCCCATAAGGAAACTCTGTAGGGCAAGTGATGTCATTGGCAAGGCCCTTTTAAATTTGGATTTCTGCCATTCGAGAAAATCGGGAGACCGAAAAACTTGGGGAGCAACATCTGTTCTTTGTGAGGCGAGGCCATTGCGTCAGCTAGCGGTTCTACCAGATGCTGACAGCAACGGTTGGACTTGGATAAGGGCCTGTTGAATCAAACGGGTCCGTGAGGATGGTGCCTCAGTGTCTGCCATACTGTAAAATAATAAAAACCGAAGCTCCCAATGTTTCTGTAACGGCTCCATGCGATGCTCTGTCGTCACTTTAACCACTAACATGTGGGATTTGAACCAAACCCACATTGTTGGTGCATCTTTTTCACTGTTGTCATGCAGTTATATGTTATAATAGAGAGAACCCCAATCTGTGGTTCAGTGCTGGAGACTGTCAAAGGTTGGAAAGTCCCTGTACATACACCATGAAATCCTGTTACCCATTGAGTGTTGCTTTCTCCTTGTCTCTTCTACTTCCTCACCATTGTTTTCAACCTCTGTTCGTTCATGTTCATTTTTGAACTTTTGAGTTTTTTTGTTTGTTTTTTTTTTTTTAATAAATAACCTGCTTTCTTGTGGTAGGCTATGCACGGCCATCCCAAACATGGGGTCTTGATAAAAAATGTATGCACCTCTTGATGGAAATAAATGTTGTGATGTTATTTCCATCAAGAGATGCATCAATTTTTGGTCAAGCTCTTGTATTGGACAATGCAAGAGGTGAGCACTCTGTAAAGTCTCCTCCAGCACATCCCAAAGACTTTCAATAAATTTAAGGTCAGGACTCAGAGGTACCAATTCGCACTCCATCAGTTAGGGTGATCAGTTAACTGTTGCCAAACCTCTAACATGCTGGAAACAAAAATTCAAACAGTAGGGGTGTAACGATACCCTCATGTCACGATTCGATATATCACAATACTCAACTCATGATACAATATTATTGTGATACTCAAAGACACATGGTAAAAGGTTAACAAAAAAAACGTACTGTTGATTTAAAATGCTAAATTTTGTATTACATTGGGGGTGGAAATGAATAGGCTTGGACTTGGTGCTGGTAACCCAATGCACAGGACAATGTTGATACCTGAATAAAAATATTCATGATTCTGAAGCTGAAACACAGATTTATTTTAGATGAATATGCACTCTGTCACTGACTAGATATATTTAAAATAATGTAGGCCACTTTTTACTGTAACATAAGACATTTGGCATTATCAGGACCCACAAATATGGGGGTGAACTATTCACAACACATACTGTCACTATCCACTATACGATATTGTTGCATTTTTGTATTGTGACACGATATATTGTTATACCCCTACCAAACAGTGACTTTTTATTTTTTTGGGCCAGGCAGTGTACTATACTATAATATATTGTTCCGAGATTCTTCATGTCAGTGAATAAATGCATATGTATGCAATTAATGTTTGTATATCATAATGGTCTGGTGGTAGAACTTTCGTTAAGCGTGTCAGAGGTTGAGTTTTATTCCGCCCTTGTATAGTTTATTTTTCTCTCATTAAAACCAAAGATGTTTAAATCAAGAGAGGGAGTTTTTTGAGACTTTCTGCAATGGTGTTAATCGATTAGATTGAAGCGCTTATCTGTGTGAAGACTGTGCATGAGCACCAAGAGAACATTGTGGCCTTCTGCCACTGATAACAGCGGCACAGAGCACTCAGCATGATTCCAGCATCAGATTGCCTCATATTTAACAAACAAACGAAATGAACACTCTTCTAGTCAGCTGGAGGTGTTTCATTTGTATTATGTGCATCCGTTCCGCGAGAGATGTTTCACAGAGTGATGGGGACAATATCGACCCTGGCAATATCCCATTCGTCCCACCCACAAATTATGCCTATGCTGACATGGGTTTTTCAACAGGTGGCGTTATATAAACCTCATATGATGCCAAATGAGACAAACATAAAATTGCTGCAATAAAATAACAAATCCCCCCCCCCGCACATTTTACACTACATTTCAAAATTAACAAAACAGTATTGGACTATAACTACTTTTTTTCTTCTCTCTCTTGTGACAATCCACCTGTAGGAAGTCAGTACTGGTTGTTCAGGGAAGCCAACTTGGAGCCTGGCTACCCTCAAGAACTGATGGATTATGGCAGAGACATCCCATATGACAAGATAGACACGGCCATCTGGTGGGAACCCTCCGGCTTCACTTACTACTTCAAAGGAGACTGGTGAGAGTATAGTCTTATTTTTTTGTTGTCTAATCGTTCCCTTGAGCTGTTTTATATACTGTAATCCTCCCTGTGCTGTCTTAAGGCCCTGACACACCAAGCTGTCGTTGAGCATCTGCCGGCTCGGTTTTGACATTGTCAGGGGTATTTTGGCCGACTGAGCATGTTGAATCGGCATGCATCGGTGTGATAGCGAACTCTGATTGACTGTTCAGCTTTGCAATCGAGTCGGCGTACGAGAATAAAAGCAAACGTGATGAAAGCTAGCAAAGAAGTCAAGACTGCACAGACAGAAGGCTGTTTTAAATTGACATCATCTTACCTGAGCATTCAAATGCGTGAATAACTTCATAACAACCTGAGCCGCCTGGAATGAAGAAAGTGATCAGCATGATTTATAAATGGTTGAAAATGGTTTCTGTTTTTGATTAATGAATATGGACTATTGATACCTGTTGATATAGACTGTTATTTCCTTACATCAGGCACAGAATGCATGTGTTCGTTGACAGTTGCCTATAATCTTTGTGGTGTGTTCAAGCACAGCTTTTTAGCCGAGACGTAGCCGACGAGAGGCGACAACACAGTCCGCTTTCATCACCGCTAGTCCTTTTACGTCAGCTTGGTGTGTCACGGCCTTTACTGACCCTGCTTAACATTGGTCTCGGGTGGTCCGCTGAGAGAGATTGATGTTTACTCCTGGTATTAACATGTCTCGCATGCTTTTTCAGTGACCACCCCAGATTGGATTTCATTGAGGGGAGGGTTACTATTTTTTTTGATTAAAAAAAATAAATGGGTCAGTGACACTGCATCTATTTATTTATTAAAAAATACATCATTCATACATTCAATGAATTGAACACACCTCTTTAATGATGATTTTCATTTCTAAATAATTTTAATATTTTTACAGAGCATAGTCATATGTCAGGGTGAAACAACTGTCCTGATGATATAATGAAGGAAAAAAAAATCCCTTATGAAGAGAATTTAGAAAAAGTAGTTTAAAATATTTTATTATTTCCTAGAAAAAAAAATGCTTTAAAGCTTGTTGATGATACAGTAAGTCTCTTAAAATATCACATCATTTGACCTTTTTATGACAGGGCTAAGTTAGTTTCTATTGAAAAAAATAGGTGTGAGTTTCTCAAAACTATATAATTAAAACATAATTAATTCATTAATTAAAAAATAATTGCACCTGATATTTGTCACAATAATAATACATTAATCTCAATATGTTTTATAAATTTCATATTTGTAGAAGATATACTATAAAATAATGGTTACGATGTGTATACTCTCATGTATTTATTTCTATTTGTTAACTTTTAAAGTCATACACAGTTTAATGCATGTTCAATATAGTCATACATGGCAAAGTTTAAAAGCCCTTGATTTGTGACAATTATAACCTCCTTCAGTGTTTTTTGCATTAGCATTTATGATACAAATGCAAAGTGACCTCCTTAAAAGTGGTGTGCACTTATGATGGGATCACCTGAGATGGATGTTAATATCATGTGTAAATGGGATCACTGTTCTGTGCATTAAGGAAAGTCAGAATGATATGCATTGAATTTGTGTTTGATAAACTACAGGTACTGGCGCTTTAATGAGCACTCCAGAGCCGCGGATCAGGACTACCCTAAGCCAATTAGTGTGTGGGGCACTTCTGTGCCGTCTTCTCCCAAGGGGGCTTTCCTCAGCGATGATGGAGGTGAGTGAGTGAAATGGTGTGTGGGGTTGAGGGGTCATCTAGAGCTTGTCACCTTAATGTACAGGATGGATGAGGATTAATCAAATGGTAAAACAAAGGAAGTGAGAGAAAGTAATGTATGAAATGTGATTTGAGAAAATTAATGTGAAAAGGGGCGCTATAGGTCCCCTTTAAATGGGAAAGAGCTTTCAGTGATGGGTTTCCAGATAATATCACAAGATGTAATATAAGTGTCTGGTGTCCCCAGAATGTGTCTGTGAAGTTTCAGCTCAAAATACCCCACAGATCATTTATTATAGCTTGTCAAATTTGCCCCTATTTGGGTGTGAGCAAAAACACGCCGTTTTTGTGTGTCCCTTTAAATGCAAATGAGCTGCTGCTCCCGGCCTCCAGAAGAGGGCGGAGTTTTAACAGCTCACGCTTCAGTTGC
The DNA here is from genome assembly GCA_037101425.1 of Elopichthys bambusa. Lineage (NCBI taxonomy): Eukaryota > Metazoa > Chordata > Actinopteri > Cypriniformes > Xenocyprididae > Elopichthys > Elopichthys bambusa. The sequence continues at coordinate 45,269,382 of CM074432.1, read as the reverse complement.
TCAACAACAACAAAGCTGGAGAATCTCACGCAGCCAAAATGAGGATTGTCAGTAACTGTGTTCAGCCTTACATTGTTCAAACCAGAGTCGGACACTGATGGAAGAAAGAACTGACTCAGGAAGAAGTTACAACTTTTAAAATGAAACTCTAACATTTCTGAATGGTTAGTGGATAAATTTATGTAGTTGCTGTGGAGGTGATTCAACTCATAAATTCCTGCAAATTTAACTGTATTGACAGGATCTGTGGCATGATACCGATTACCATAGATATTCTTTTTTTTTTTTTTTTTTGCCGTTTTCTGCCTTTATTGTGATAGGATAGTATAGAGTAGACAGGAAACGAGGTAGGAGAGAGAGTGTGGGACGGGATCAGGAAAGGTCCGAAAGCCGGGACTCGAACTCGGGTCGCCTTAAGCGTAGCAGCGATCTGTCCACGAGGCTATCGGTGCTGAGATATTTTTGATTTAAAGGAATAGTCCACACAAAAATAAAAATGGTCTCATGTAGTTTCAGACCTGTGACTTTCCATGACTTTCTTTATTCTGTGGAACACAAAAGAGGATATTTTGAAGAATGTTGGTAACTAAACCATTTTGGTTCCATTGACTTCCATTGTCTTCTATTGTAAGGACAATGGCTGATAACAGAATACTTCCTAATTGTAACATTGAAACAAGCATTTTCTGCTTTGAAGCAATATGTATTGTGAAAAGTGCAATACAGATAAACTTGAATTTTGTGTGTTTGCAGGTGGAACTGAAATGTTTTGTGTGTCTCATTCCCCCCCCCCCCCCCCCATTCAGTCAGTGAATAAAGCTAAATTTAGTTTATATGCAATGCCAGTGATGCACTCAACACATTTTTCACTCTCCAACTTTCTCTCACACAGCTTATACGTACTTCTACAAAGGTACAAAGTACTGGAAATTTGACAACCACAGAATGACTAGTGAGCCGGGCTACCCAAAGTCCATTCTTAGAGACTTCATGGGCTGTAATGTGGACCTCGATCCTGACAGAGACACCGACGTGGACCCAGGACGCAAGTGGCCTGATCGGCCACCCTTCAACCCGGATGCTGGCCAAGACAAAGACAAGGAAAAGGAAAAGGACAAAGAGAGAGACAACACCAATGACGTTGACTCTAAAGAAGGGACGGAAGAGAAAACGAATGAGGTGGACGTGGTTCTGAAGATAGATGAAACGGAGCGTACCATGAACATCATCATGGTGACGGTACCCCTGGTCCTGGTGCTGTGCATCTTGGGATTGATCTATGCCATTATTAACACACTACAGAGAAAAGGAGCACCCAAGTATTTAGTTCACTGCAAGCGTTCACTGCAGGACTGGGTTTAACCTCTCGGAAGGATCGGAGGTCATTCTATTTCACATGCCCAAAAACTTTGCACACACAAAAACACCAACATAAACACACACACACAAAAACACCAACATAAACACACACACACACACACTTTGATGTTCACCCTTCTTTTCCTTTCCCATGGTGTTTTCCTAACATGTTGTCTAGTCTATTTATATCAGAAAGTTTGCACATTGATTTTGTTGTTGGGTTTTCCTTTTCATAACATTTTATTTTAAATCAGGTTTTTGTGGGTTTTTCTTGATTTCTGTTTTTAAGATGTCACAATCTAGATCTCCAATCACAGTGTAAAAGATGAACGGGAAGTCTTGCAGAGCAAAAAGAGAGGAAAAGGAAAGCGGAGAAAGGAATATCTCGCTTAGGAATATTTCTGCATCCATTCACCTATTCTCGGGACTCTCAGCTGTGGTTTTCCAACTGACCGGGCAAGTCATAATACATCATCATAAAGACTATAAGGACTGTGGCCACTTCTATCATAACTTGTTGATAATATGTTGATATACAGTGGGGTCCAAACGTCTGAGACCACATGGAAAGTCTAATTTAAACCTGAAAATAAACAGTTTCAGGATTTAAAAAAAAAAAAAAAATTAACAATTTTCTTTTTCTTTTTTTTTAAATTTATTTTTGTTTATGCAGCTTGAGTGTTGCTGTCAAAGCAAATAAATTCATGTTAATTTTTCAGTTCAAACTGTTATTCTAATAATATTTTTAATGTAGAAAACATTTATTGCATTAAAAAAATGAAACCTTTTCAACTAGTGGTCTCTGACTTTTCGACCTTCCTTTTTGGAGTCAATTCACAAGCAACTGGACCTGGTTTAACTAAGTCCAGTTGTTTGAATTTTACCTGCTATTTCTTTTGGTGTCATAAAATAGGGACTTTTCTCTAAATTTTGCTTACCTAGTGCGATCGTAACCAAGTCATATTTTATTGCCCCTTGTTTTAACATGTTTTATGTGGTTCGGTCCAAGTTTTGTAGAGCACTCGTGACTTCTTTCTTGCAAGCTGGTGTGTTTTTGTCTCCAACAGTGTCGTGATACTGTGGCAACTTATAATTTTTATTGTCTGAGAAGCATAACATTTCAGTTGGTTTCATTAAGGGGGTTTGAAAAAGCTTGAGGCATTGAGAGAGATTGTACGTTTGCTAGTGCTGGAGCCATTTGCTGAGTTTATATAATAGCTTTACATTGTTCAATCAAATGAAAATATGAAAAATAGAACTATAAAATGCATAACACTAGTGTACACCAATTTAAAACTCCGTAAAATACACTTGAAAAAAGCTTCTTGGGGGCCTAATTATAAATAAAAGCCTTAGTAGGGGCCCACTGTTGTAGGGAATGTTAGGTAATGGTCTAATTTAAAAAACAGCAGGGGGTGAAAGCCGTTGGTAACCTCCTTCTACCCAAACCCAAAGCTCTCCCTAACAAAGAAATATGACTTTGAGGTGGGCTGAGACGAGAGGGAAGGAAGCAGGGACAACTGTGAGTCCAAAAGGAAAGGGTGAAGATGCAGAAACCTTATATCTTAAGTCTTTGCGAAAGGGCTTAAAGTGTGTTAGTAGAGTCTGAACTGGATTGTATTACAGTGATGGGGATATTTTAGGGGTGGGGGTATAAGAAACAAACAGGTGGGAGTAGGTTAAACCCATTGCAAGCACCCTCTCGAAGGCTGAAACGTACTTGTACACAAGTATGAGATCATATATAATTTAGTAGTCTCAATTTTATGTGTTGCATTATCAGAATTGCCTCAAGACATTAGTGTAAACATAACGGTGACTTCCTTCACAAACAAGAATGAATTTTTCGTCTATGGCCAGATATTCAATTACTGCCAGGAAGCAACAGTTTGAGAATCTTGCTGAGCAAGTTTTAGTTGAACTGTAGACATGTTTCTAGCTAGCTACCTGAATAAAACATTTAATGATACTTGACATTTGAAGGTAACTCCATTGCCTCGCCTTGAGTACCGAGTTTTGAATACCAATGCACATTAAGTGTATCCGCCGACGAGACTGTGCACTTTGCAGTGAATTGGCCTCGCATTCACATCTGCGTTAGCATACTTGCTTAGAGTATATTTTTGGCCTAAGCTTGAGCCGCTTGGTAGATAGCGTGTGTAGCAATGCCATCCCTACATGAGAGCTTGTTGGCGCACAGTCCCGTGGCCCACATTGCCAGGGTCCACTGCCAGTTATTTTTGGAGCGCATTCCTTGACCAGCAGAGAAAATAGGATCCCTGTTTCATTCACGACTTATTCATGCTGATATGATCTACTAGGCAAAGTAGACAAATTAGGCAAGTTTCCTAACGTTGTAAGATATAACTGCTGTCAGGTAGGTCTGTGTTTGCTTTCTGTGGTGTTTGCTTAGTCTTATGTCTAACCTACATAAACACAGCTAGTATACTAGGGCACGGAAGGCATTGAAAAACAAACCGCTGCCACTTTTTAAAGTGCCTCTGACAAAATCTCAGTCATTTACCCTTCGCAATCAGCGAGAGAGTACCTCCTTTTGTAGCAGAAGAGGTAGATGTAGCGGAGGGAACGAAAGTGAGTGGTATTATAAATATTGCCCTGTCAGACAAGGTAGAGCAGAAAGCACTTCGATAAATATTATTGGAAGAGTAGAGGAGACGCAGGACAGTCATGATCGGAATGCTGTCACTGATGAATCCCACCGAATACCATTGCCAGGCGATCCGCCCCTCCTCATAGTGCTCCTGTCGTCCGAGGAGATTTGGAGGAGAGTTAATCAGACATAAAAGCTCTTCCGTCCCTCCCCCAACGCCCTTTACCTTCTCCTCCACTTGGCCAGATCAATGAGGAATACATAAACAGGCTTGAAGGATATCTGAAACGCTCACTCTCAGGGGCTCACTACAGCCCATTCGGTCTTATTTTAATACTCCTTTATGGTCTTTTTCCATAATGTGCCACTTTTTTTACCATGATATTAGCATGGTCTTTGGGACAAACTGTAGTACCATGGTAATACCATTCTTTTTGGACACAACCATGATAATTATGCAATGGTATTCTTGGTACCTTTAGAGTCAAAATCATCTACATCAATAGGGTAATAATTTAGTATGGTATAAATGGCCAGGTCATGGTTCTTTGAGGTCCTTAGGTACACATCTTTGGAGCCCCATTCCTCCTATTTCAACCCCTAGTGGTAAACAGTTTATCTTGCATTAGGCAACAAAATTAGGGAAAACATGTTTTGGTAGGATTGTCACTTTGGTGACTGTAGTAGTGATCCTAGTGGATCCATAGTGTTAGTGGTCCATTTGCTCTGTATTAGTTGAGGGGCCCTATTTGTCAGAAGGGTGGTCATGTCCCACTGTATATGTCCAGGTCCTTAGTGGTCATGTCTCACTGTATGTGCCCAGGACCCTAGTGGTCATGTTCCACTGTATGTGCCCAGGACCCTAGTGGTCATGTCTCACTGTATGTGCCCAGGACCCTAGTGGTCATGTCTCACTGTATGTGCCCAGGACCCTAGTGGTCATGTTCCACTGTATGTGCCCAGGACCCTAGTGGTCATGTTCCACTGTATGTGCCCAGGACCCTAGTGGTCATGTCTCACTGTATGTGCCCAGGACCCTAGTGGTCATGTTCCACTGTATGTGCCCAGGACCCTAGTGGTCATGTTCCACTGTATGTGCCCAGGGCCCTAGTGGTCATGTTCCACTGTATGTGCCCAGGGCCCTAGTGGTCATGTCTCACTGTATGTGCCCAGGACCCTAGTGGTCATGTTCCACTGTATGCGCCCAGGTCCTTAGTGGTCATGTCTAACTGTATGTGCCCAGGGCCCTAGTGGTCATGTCCCATTATATGCGCCCAGGTCCTTAGTGGTCATGTCCCACTTTATGTGGTCAGCCTGAGCTGTATACACCAGTGACCCTTGTGATGAGTCCCCTAGTCCTTTTAATGGTCTTTGGCACAGCTGTAGGCTTTGATGGCCTCTGGGAACTGGTTCAGTCCAGAATGGTATCTGATACATTCACTGTCTCTGTTACCATCATTGTAAGGTTTCAAGGGCACTAATCTAATATGCATAAAAACTGTATCACTAAGTATGTTTGTTTCTACACTGATTTCTTCTTTTTTTTTCAGAGATGATAAGGGTGACTAAACAAGACTGTGGTAGACAATGACTGATAAATAATCAAAACAGTCTGTTTATTTGTTAGTATGTGATAGTGTAGATTTTAAGGTCTAATATTTTCACCGTCATCTCAGATCAACTCTTGGCCAAGTTTAGGACTGGCTCTTATAACAATGGCCCCTCTCTCTTGCTGCATTATTGTCTTGCACATTGCTTCTGGCCAACAGGAAGATAGACTGGGCCCACAGCCAGAGCCACAAAGCTTCCTCCCACCAGCCCTGACACTAGCATTGCATACTAACAACAGCCTCTGTTCAGAAGGCTTTGAGTGTGAATCATGGACATTTGACTGTTTTGGTCACACCGTTCCTATAAACGCAGCTCAGGACCACTGCTATTTTATGCAATGATGGGTTTTTCATCACAGTTAAATGGAGTTTGACCACCCAAATGGACATTACAGTGATGCTACATATGCTGTGTTACTTCTGTGTATGTATATTCTCCTGATATAAACTTGAGCTCTGATCAGAGGTGCCTCTAAGAACATCCGTCCACACCATTTATTAACCAGCTGCAGCTATTCGACTGCAATCATTGTTGACTCACTGAATAAATAGCCAAAAAAAAAAACAAAAAAAAAAAACGTTGAGACAATGTGGTCTTCACCTTTGTGGAATCAGCTGTGTAGATTGAGACAGTGTGCATTGTTCTGTGTCAAGGGTAGATTCAGTATCAAATCAACCCTGTTGTGTGACAATGCGTCTAGGCATGCACACTGTCTTGAAGAGAATCTCACTTTACTTAATGAGCCTTACAAAAACATGCTGTTTAAAACTAGACAAAGCATTTCAGACAAAATATGCAGTAGTAGCAAATCACTAACATTTAAAGCAATGCTGTTAATGTGCACAAAGTTGTGCTGCAGTGTTTTCATAAACACCTCATCTTTATTAATAATGGTAATGAAATTTAGATGGTCGTGTTTTCAGTTAATATTTTTCCTAATATCTTAAATTTGGTCATTTTTAAAAAATTGTAAATAGTACCTTTTTCAATATATTTTTTTTTTCTTTTTCTTTTCTTTCTTTCTTTCTTTTTTTTTTTTTTTTAAGATTTTTACCTTGTTAATAACATTCCGATTTGTGTTTTTGATTTTTTTCTTATGTAGAAACTGAGGATTTTATACATTTGTGTTTGTTCACATCTTCTGAGTGTTTAACGATCCATGCTGGACATGTAAACCGTAATAAAAGAATAAAAGATGTTAAAGAATTAAGTCTCTTTTTCTGTTGAAATTCCACAGTTACTTATCAAAAAGATTTTTACTTTACACGTTCTCCGTCTTGTGCACAATTCAACAGTGCATCACATTAGATGAGTAAAATGGGCTGCAAACACAAGGTCATGTTGATTTTAAACTTTTTATATAATTAGCCAATACTTTTGAGTATGCATGAAAAAAGCATTGTTTCAGTTGTTAATGTTCATTGTTGTGGTTGCCTTTCATGGTTGTCCGTGTTTTGTCCACACTGAACTGTACAGTGCAGACCTCCAGGGATCTCCACTGTAAACAAGCCTTGTCCTTCCCAACCCCCATCGCTGGGCTCTCCTCTCTCCCAGGAGAAAGATTGGGTCCCTGAATCAGCCTGCACTTCCTCTCCCTCAGGAAAGAGCAGGGCCATATGGGCCATGGGATACGGGGTGGGATATTTATAGTCGCTGAAATACAAAGAGAAAAGAAGAGAAAGTAATCGAAGCATGAAGAACAGGTGCCACAAATCCAGAGTGTGTTGTTAATTTATATACAGTTTTAATCATCATCACCTGTGCAGGAAGCTTTATGGATCATTGCCATATTCACTACACCATGGTTGTGGACCACCTAGACTAAAAAAAAACCTTTCAGCAAAACTCTGTTAAAACTTTTTTTTTTTTTGGTTAAAAATTATCCAAAATCAATTTGAGCAAGTACATAACCAGCCAGTGTTCAAAACCATCTCCCTTACATTAGCTCGATTCACAACGGTAAGCTTGTAATAATGTTTTATAATAAAATAGAAAATGGTGGGTTTCTGCAGAAAATTCAAGCATGCAGCAGTTCGTCTTTGCGTCATTACGTCACGTCTGTAAACAGAAAGGAAGGAGTCCCAGCTAGTAGCTATATCATGTGAGGATGCTGCTTGTAGCGGATCATTTATAGCCTTTTCTTATCCTAAACTTATCATTTTGATGGCGGATTGTAATCCAGAAAGGTCTAAATGACAATCATCAGTAACAACTGGAGATTCACCCGTCAAAAGAGTGGCTACCTAAATTGAAATCTACAGGTAACACTAATACACACTAAATACACATAGTCACGCAATGCTAATGTGAACATTAAAAATTATAATAATAATTTGCACGGTTTGACGTGATCTGAGCTAAGTGATCATTAGATTTAATCACCATTGTCAGCACGATTTATTGTAGGCCTAATGCTTTTTTCCTCAGTTGGTCAGAACAAAAATGGCAGACATGTTACTTACTTGTTCAGATGACATTTTCTGGTCAGTTTTTATTTTGGTCATACTTCCAAGACGTAGAATCTGTAATTCCGAAGTACAGTATCCACACCGGTGTGGTGACTGACAGCAAACATTAGATTCATCCACGCTGAGATGATAATTTTGCATATAACTGCAATTGCAGGTTTCAAACAGAGATGGTGACAAAGAGGCAAAACGTACGGACTGCAGCTTAAATGTTTCCTCCCCTTCTCCCTGTTATGTCCTTTTTCCACTATCAATATCTGGTTTAAAAAAAATAGCAATAGCAAGTTTGCTAAACTCCCATCCCCTCTATATTTGGAATAACATGGTATCATACTACTTTCTGCAGTATCCAAATTTTCTGAATGCATGGATGACCTACACTTCTGTTCAAAAGTTTGGGGTCCGTAAGATTATTATTATTTTATTTTTTTTTGAAAGAAATTAATACTTTTATTCAGCAAGGATGCACTGCAATGTATGACAGCAAATACTATCACATTGTTCCAAAATTTCTATTTCAAACAAAATTCTTTTCATCAAAGAATCCACAAAAATATTAGGCAGCACAACGTTTCGACTGTGATAATAAATGTTTCTTGAGCAGCCAATCAGCATATTAGAATGATTTCTGTAGAATCATGTGACACTGTATTTTTGATCAAATAAATGTGTATAACAGACTTCTTAGTAAAAAAACAAAAATATCTTACTGACCCCAAACATTTGCCTAAAGGTGCTATATAAACAGATGCATGTACTGCAAAAATAGTATTAATATGCTATGAGCTTATTGTGTTGAATTTGCCTTAACTTCCTATTTCCAGTGTAATGAATGAACCAGAATGTGGGCTTTTTCTTGACCATTTTAAAACCAAAAATATTATTATACATGTACAGTAACCATTTTACTTTCAAAAAATTAACTGAAACCACTCGCTGAATGCAACGTAATGAGGTAAAACAAGCAGGCAGACAGTATTCAGTGTATATTAGCGTTAGCAGTACGCTAGTATTCCACTCCAAACGGAGGCTGAATTCAAAATAGCATACTAGCCTACTATTCTTACTATGTTTGCCATATGATTCTACTTAATTCTGAGTTAATTACTTTCAGGTCCCCACCTGGTGTTTGTTAAAGAAACACACTTAACACTCGCCCCTCCCTGAGGCACCTGCTATTTCCTAACGGATCGTCTTGAAGAAAACAGGTGGGTCTGACGCTGTCGCTAACAATTTCAATTTTGACAGCATCCCCCACTCTATTCAGTTGTCTTTGTCCCTGCTGGGGAATGAGGTCAGTGTTTTTAGCAGAAAGCATGTGGTTCGGAGTGTTTATTTGTGGAAGAATTAGGGTGGGCAGCGATTGCACACTATAAGATCTCTCCATAAAATCCACGACTCTAACAAGACCCAGCAAGCACATTCTTTCTTAGGATTTATATGGTTTCCTTTACAAACAATTTTTAAGTTTTCCTCTGCTAAACTTGTAAACAACACAGACCAAAACAACTTAACACACCTTTTAATTGCACACGTCTAATGTGAGCCATGGGTCTACTTCGCCTGAATGTCGAGAGTATAAACTAATTTCCTAACACACGATGAACACCTGCAGCTCTGAGGCGTTTTCTCTTAAATGAACCCTCCAAGGACATGCCTGTTTTTCTAACCTGACACACTTATGACCACACACATGTAACCCTAGAAGGCACTAAATGCTTCATCAGCTTAATCTCTGCCCAAGGCCAGCCAAAAGACTGATTGGCACCTCTGAAGGTAGGCTACACAATGCGTTAAAGAAACAGTGACACGATGGCTGAGCATAAAGTTGGCTATTAGGAGATTTTGGAAACTTTATTCCTCCAAGGGTCTTTAAACTATTTCCTGATCAGTAATGTTGTCAACAAACTCCACTTAGTGCATGTCACATTGAAGGCAATAGCATTATCGCACAAACAAAGTCATACGGGAAGAGGAAATCCAAGATTAATATAGAATCTAAGGGTGTTTTAAGAATGACATTCTACTCATTACTTTCATTATGCCCCTTACAAAAAAGTGCACTTAATCGTATTGAATGTCGACGTGTAGTGTACTTTAAATCATAAAAGTAGGCTATATTTTTAAACAACTGTTCTTGCAGTATAATAAAATAATGACAAAAGGCCACTTAAAGGGAATTAAGACTTGTATGGCTTAATGTAACATAAATGAGACACATGAAAGCCCGCATGGAGTTTGCTAAAAACACCTGAAGGACTCAAAGATGGTGAGAAATAAGATTCTCTGGTCTGATGAGACCAAGATATAACTATTTGGCTTTAATTCTAAGCGGTATGTGTGGAGAAAACCAGGCACTGCTCATCACCTGTCCAATACAGTCCCAACAGTGAAGCATGGTGGTGGCAGCATCATGCTGTGGGGGTGTTTTTCAGCTGCAGGGACAGGACGACTGGTTGCAATCGAGGGTAAGATGAATGCGGCCAAGTACAGGGATATCCTGGACAAAAACCTTCTCCAGAGTGCTCAGGATCTCAGACTGGGTGGAAGGTTTACCTTCCAATAAGACAATGACCCTAAGCACACAGCTAAAATAACGAAGGAGTGGCTTCACAACAACTCTGTGACTGTTCTTGAATGGCCCAGCCAGAGCCCTGACTTAAACCCAATTGAGCATCTCTGGAGAGACCTAAAAATGGCTGTCCACCAACGTTTACCATCCAACCTGACAGAACTGGAGAGGATCTGCAAGGAGGAATGGCAGAGGATCCCCAAATCCAGGTGTGAAAAACTTTTTGCATCTTTCCCAAAAAGACTCATGGCTGTATTAGATCAAAAGGGTGCTTCTACTAAATACTGAGCAAAGGGTCTGAATACTTAGGACCATGTGATATTTCAGTTTTTCTTTTTTAATAAATCTGCAAAAATGTCAACAATTCTGTGTTTTTTTTTTTTTTGTCAATATGGGGTGCTGTGTGTACATTAATGAGGGGAAAAAATGAACTTAAATGATTTTAGCAAATGGCTGCAATATAACAAAGAGTGAAAAATTTAAGGGGGTCTGAATACTTTCCGTACCCACTGTATTTTGATGCTGACTAATATACTAGATGTAAAGTACATTTAAAGCACATGTAAAGTACTTTATTTTAACTGTAGTGTGTTATTTAATATTACATTAGGTGATTCTCTACAGAAACATTTTTGTTATACTGATTAAAAAAGTCTCATATCCTGATATCAATCCCTATAAACGGTCTAAAATGTATTTTTATATATATCATCTTTGGAAGGTGTTGGACCATAAAATGTTCATCCAATCTTTATATTTGGTCTGAATGAAATATGATGTCCTACCTGCCGGTCAACGTATGTTTTTACAAATCCTCGCGCACCCTGTTTGCGCAGACATCATACGTCATCAGCTCGTTTCATGCTATGCAGAGTTAACACACAAACAAACAGCAGCCACCTTTTACAGTTCCTCCAAAACAACAAGCTTATGCTGCGTTCACGCCATAACTAACGTAATTGACCCTTCGTCTGGAATTTGATTGACAGGTGATATAACCAATCATAACGCCAATTCCGCCATTTTGTCCGACAAATCAGTCAGTGTAGTTAGTAGATTAATGTTGGTGGACTTTCTGTGTTTGAAATGTGGTTCATTCATGTTTATTTGATTATATAAATTAACTAGTAAGAAGAGATGATCGGTTCATGAGCCGCTTGATCTGAGGCGCTACAGCTATCTGTCACGACACATTAAAGAGCCACAAAACGGTATTTGTTTCAATTTCTTTAAATTTGAGAAAGTAACCTGCTGTGTCTTGTCTGTCAACGCGTTGTCAGTGCTCTGCAATGTATTTTTCACTGCGTGAAAACGTGTGGCGAGAGATCGGCATGACTTGTCGGACATAGCAACAGTAACTATAGAAGGCGGGTCTTTGCGAACGGTCAATTAAGAGATTGCAACACATGACGTTCTAACCTGCGTGGTCTCGGGATTATGCGTTTCCATGTCAACAGTATCAACAACGAAATTAATCTGCAGCAATCAGGTAAGCTCTCTAAGTTGTTTACGTTCATTATTATTGTAATGTTGTGTGCTTTGAGATATGAAGTAGTTTAACGCTGTTCCTTGTAACCATAGACTTTAAAAAAACGCACCTTCACTTTCTTCCATTGTAGCAACTGAAGCCAGTGTGCCAATATGGCGCTGACATCTTGAGTCTCGAATCTGCGCAGTAGTGGACACTTTTCAGGACTCATGTGGCGGTGTGGTACGCTTGCTTGACACTTTGCCGAGAGCAGGTGTGTGTGTGTGTGTGTGTGTGTGTGTGCATGCGCGCGCATTCCTGTGTTTAGGAGGAGGCGTGGCTTTGGAGATGCTCTGAAGGGAAGGTGGGATGTTATGATTTGAAAGCTAGCTTGCTATTGCTAGCCTCTCCAAAAATGTCCTATCAATATATTTTAAATGTACTAAATTGCAAGCTTATCATTACAAATGTGTAATTAAAAACATATTTAAATAAATAACATGCAAGTTTCAATACAAATTACAAACTGTATTTAAGTTTACCATAAATGCTTGTCAGTACATTCGGCAGTACACTTTAACAATGTCTTGTACTTAAGTACTTATGTACTTAAGTCCTACTTAGGTATGTTAAAAAAAAACCAAAAAAAACCCCACTCTTTACCAATTGCATTTAATATAGATTTAAACTATACATTTTCATTTAATTTCAGTAAACATGCACTTAAGTGTCTAAAAACATTCGGTTTGTACTTAAGTATATTCTTGCAAAGTATACAAGTTCTCTTTAAAATGTACTTCTTCATAAGGGTCAGTATCTATGCTGTGCACATTATCTGGATTTTCTATATGCTGGGATTGGAATACCTGAATGAACAGCTAAATTTGCCAAAATATAGTATACTGCTAAAGAGTATAAAATATTTACAACCAAAAAAGACACTGTGCTGGATATCCCATACTTGAAAAGTCCAGAAGCTCATTTTAGGAGCGTGAAGATATAGATCTCCAAAAATGGAATTTGAAGGTGTAGAAGCACTGTGAAGTAATGATTCAGCATTATGGGCCTTTTCTGAAGATTTAAAAGTACTGTCAGGTAAAACAAAGAAAAGTAGGATTTACATGAGTTCAGTCTTGAGAAAGCATTTTGAGGTCATTTAGCAGCTAGTTAATGGCCTGTTCGTTTAATGGCTGCTGAAGTCATCCATATGTTACACATTACTGGAAAAATTGTAATTGTAGTGATGATCATAATGAGATTTTAGCTCGTAATGAAGAGAAGTTTTAAGAACTGCCAGTAAAAGGATGTTTTCTGATAAAGCACCTGCTAAATGCGACTATGGGATATATGATGTAAAGCATTAGCAAGAAATGGTTAGGGCAAATATTTGTATTTTTCTCTTTAGATGCATACTTTTTTATTATGGAAATAGTACACTTTAAAATAATATTACTTAAGTGTGAGCTGAATGTGATGTTTTTGGAAATGTAACTGTTAATTGCAATTACATGTAATTGAAAATGTATTCTAGTTTAAATTTATATTAAATGCATTAGTTTACAGTGCTTTTTTGACTCAAGTACATCTTTATTTAAAATACTTCTGTTGTTTTTGAAATATGTTTAACGCATACTGTCGAATGTACTGACAAGCATTTATGCTAAACAAAATATACTTGTTTTTTAAAAAAAATTTAAATATATTTGTAATTACATTCGAAAATTTGAAAATTCAACCAGTAGTGTGCTATATTGTCTGGATATTTGAACTGAAGAAGAGAATCATGGGATGGATTGCATCACCTCATATTGAGAATATTTGGTGATGTGTGCTAACAGAGGTCAGAGGAAGTGGGTTTGAGAGGGTCAGGTGGTCTGTGTAGGTCACTCTGTTTCCTGAGAGAAAGTCTTGATGAAGTAGTCGGGGTCTTTCCTCATCACAGCTCTCATTACTCTTTAGTTCCCATAACCCTTCCTGTGTCTGTGACATTTGAGGACACACACACACACACACACACACACACACACACACACACACACACACACACTTCGAGTTCCTTATACTGAATTACTCACATCACATGCTTACACGCCCAAAGACAATCTTGTGCTTAATTGTATTGAATCTTCACTTCAAATCTTAAAAGTATATTTTAAAAAACTGTACTTGCAGATAATATAATACTAATGAAATAAAAGGCCACTTAAGTGCACTTAAAGTGAGTACACTTCCATTACTGTGGTTATTAACACACTTAAGTGCACTTTGTAATCATGTCAATTTTTTTGACATTTTCAATGTCTGTTTTACTTTAAAGTATGTTTCAAATGGTTGTTTTAATAATTAATTGCTTTAAAGAAGTACTTATTTTGATGTGTTGTCTAAAGTAAAGCACTATTTTAATTTGAACTGTTATTCAATATAGCAACTTCATTAGTACAAATGTGTAATTACAAATATTTTTCAAATTTTAATACATAACATACATGAAAATAGCCATAGATGCTAATATGGCAATAAAAAGTAAACAAACAAGCAAAATACGTAACATACAAGTTCTAATAGAAAATACATAAAATGTACCCTTACCATAAATGCTTGTCAGTTTATCTAGTTGTACATGTTAACCATATTTCAAGAACAACAGAATTATGAAATTACATAAAATTTTCTTAAATCATACTTAAAAAGTACTAAGTTCAACTAAATTGCAAATAAAATGCACTTAAGTGTCTGAAAACACAAATGTGGTAATTTTTCACTATGGTTAAATTGGTTCGTTGAAGGTCATGCAGCAAAGACATGGGTTAAAAAAGTGAGATTTAAATACATAAAGTATATTTGTGTCATTTAACATATTTAATTATTGCATCTTTGCTTAATATTCTGTGTTTGTATTTCTCTGTTTTTTTTTTGTCCAAAGGCCTTAATAATAATAAAAAACATATGACATCCATAGTATGTAAGGTCGTACAACTAGATCTCTTCTAATGAATTCAAAAGGTTTTAATTATATTTTGCTACATATAAAGGTATTTTAAAGATTTTGAAGCGTCAAAAGGTCATTCGGTTTAACTGTCCAAAAGCCAATACAGCCAATTCATTAGTGATTAAAATATCTTAAAATGTAATAAATGTGTATATATATTTTTTTTATTCTAGCATGATTTTATAACAGTGCAAAATGGTATTAAAATTATGTGTAGAAGTCATTGCTTTGTTATAAGAATGAATGTTCAGAAAAATTAATTTCATTGATGTCATTCGGAGTAACCAATATAAAGGGACCATTTTAGATCAAGTCATGCGGTCAGTATCATGTGACAGGATGTGACATCATTCAGACACCTACAAAGGACCATATGGTCGTGAAGCAAAGTAACTAATTCTCTTTCAACTACTTGAAAAAATTTCCCTTGCTTATACGCATGTCCCAAAACATCACATCATTCGGTACAACCGCTATTTCAGACAGGACCACTTTTGCAAGTTACTTGAGTTTATTGAAGCACAATTTACCTTATGTGGGTTCTTGCTCCAAAATTAATTGAACATACAAGAGCTTTAACATTAACCCCTCTGAACCAACAGCTTGGAAATACATAGACAATTAAGACACTTAGTAATGTCTTTAAAAGCGAACAGCGGTAATCGTGTAGATGTGGCAGTGGGACGTCTATATTGTAGCTTGGTTATGAGGATGAGTGTCTCTCAGCAGTGAGGTCCATGCCAGCCAGGACTTAGTAATCTGAAACAAAAGAAGACGACAACCAGAAGGTGCACAGTAATATGCTCATGCTTATAATGGGGAGGCAGGGAGGGTTGCGAGCAGTTTGAGCATACTTACTGAGCAGTAATGCCATGTATATATGTCTCGTGTCTAATAGGGGAATGGTAGTGATTGGAGCGATTTGACAGCTGACCGTGTCAGCTGGTCGCAGCACTATGCCTACGTGGCCTGACTGAACTAACGCTGTGCTCGATAAAACATGAAAAATGTTGTAATATTTTAAAAACTTGTACTAAATATAAAATGTTTTAATTGTCCTTTTGCTAGCTAGCTAGATATCAGCCTGTTAGCATTTTTTGAAAATATTGTCTTTCGTTATAACCAAAAGTGTCATTCGGTAAAACCGACATTTTGGTGACATTTTGTCTTCATGTAAAAAAAAAGAAAAAAAAAAAGACAAAAGCAGTGTTAATTGATTATAAAAAACACATAATCTTATTGTTAACACTTAATAAAGCTGACTTCATGATGAACTTTGCAAAATAGACTGTTATTGAACTAAATTGAATCAGCACTGAACTGACTTGAGCTGCATAATGACACTATTGTCTTTTTAGATCTGCTTTACAGCTGAAATTGTATTGTTTCATAATTGAAGAACTTTGCAACTGTTGTTTTACTGTTGGTTTAATACTTTGAAGCTGTATTGTAGCGCACTGTATAAATGAATGTGACCTGACTAGTATGCAGTAAATAATATGCTAGTAAGCACGTTCCATTGTGAACACATACACTTTCGTGTGCATTGGTGCTTATAGAATTTCCATCTCCTATGATGCAGATGCGAAGCACTCGGAGATTATATTCACAAATGGTCTTGATTTATGTGATCATTCTTTATGACTAGAGCTAGATAGTCCTGAGAGACAGAACCTTTGATCAATCAGTATTTTCAAAAGAAAGAAATAGGTTTAATAGACTGCTCTTATCCTTTATAGATTCAGATCAGCAAAATGCCATATTGTGTGAATCAAAAGACATGTGTTTAAGAATCAGAAGCTGTCAAGTTGCCAAACAAGACCGAATACCTGCGGTGTCTGGTCAGTTATGCTGACTCTAAGACTATAAAACACCGCAATCTCTATATATCACTCTGCATGATACTTAAAATGTAACAATGTGCTAAGAAACAGACAAAACTGTCCTAATAACATGCAAACAAAGAGCAACTAAAATGTGGTTTTATGTGACTTTTCTTTTTTTTCTTTTTCAATGTAGCTTAAGTCTATGGTTTTATTTATCATTTACCACGCCTAAATTTTAAGTCTGGTCACTTTTAGAAAAGTAAAAGCACACCTTTGCTTTGCAGCAAATGTACACTGAGCACTCAAATTTAGTAAACAGAAGCTCAAGCATGCTTGTTTGACTTGTGAGGTTCATCCTCGCCAACCAATGAGATTTGTTCTCATGTGTCAAGCAAGTACGGTTAAGCTTCTACCATATTTGAGTTATCTATATGAATGTTGGCAGATTCATGTTTATATGTGAATAAAAGCCTAAATCAAATCTGTTAAAGTCTTGGATTGAACCGCTCGATTCATATGGATTCATTTTACAATCTCTTGTATAACGTTTTGAACCGCATCAACATTTTGGGTTAATAAACTTTGAATGGCGGGACATTAAAAATATCTTCATTTGTGTTTCAAAGATGAATGAAAGTTTTATGGGTTTGGAACAACATGAGAGTGACTAATTGATGACAGAATTGATTTATTTGGTGAACTATTCCTTTAAGACTTCTCTCTCCCTCTAACCCTAAATATGAGCCATAGTAATAGTGATACTTCCCTCGCCAAGCACAACTAATTAATTTAGTGGGCACTCACATCTGTGAGTACTCTACCCATTCTGAGGAAATGCTTTGTTTACTTTGTATGGTTGTGTCTGCTCTGCAGGGCCTCTAGCCGCCTGTAAACAGCACAGGTGTCTTTCTGCCTTCCCTGCTGGATAGATTGAACAACATCAGACAGACGCTGATGCTAAAATCATTACCATAAAATAGAGGGGCTTGGGAAACAATAGGCCAGAATTGGGTTCTGTGGATAAAAAAAGATTAATTAATTTGCCACTCTCATTACACTCACTCTGCACTATTAGTGGCCGTTCACACAGAACACCTTTTTCCTTTGCACTGTGCTACTTTTCCATTGTTTTTCAGTGTAAACATGCGCTAGTGTTTAAAACTTGGTTTATACTCGCTGTGTCCACATGAGTGGAAATGACGTAATCACGGTGTGGGTAGTTGTGCGCGTTGAGTGCGCAAGACATCATTTCGCCTGGCGGCAGTGTTGCCAAGTTGACGGAGTAGGGCTACATTAACACTGTTGCCGCAGGTTGTTTTTCACATCTGCGGGATGAAGCAACCCCAAATAACATGATATTTAGCCCCTGGAATGAGAATTTTACCAGGGGAACCCTGCCAAAAACGCCCCTGAAACACGATTGGGCTAGTTTTGGGGTAGTTCTGAGTAGCAGTTAGGAGGGTTTTGTCGTGAAAACCTGACAACCCTGCCTGGCTGTGGGCGTGGCATTTTTTTGTAACCGAAGATGCACGACTTTGAGCCGATTCTGTACCGGCATCTTACCAGCATCCAGTTTGCGCTTGCATACATTTACAAAATGAGCCTACAATAGCAGAAATAAGCCTTTTTAATGAATTAATGTTCATCAAATTAAATAAAAATGTTTAATGAAATTAAAAAATATTTAAGAGATTGTTTTTAGTTTTATACATATGTTCTATCCATATATTTTGTTCTAATGTCACAAGTAATAATCTCAAGGTTTACTGGGTTTTACATAATTGTTGAGATGGCATTCTAAAAAAAATGTGGCACTCAAGATAAAAGTTCAACGTTTAAAATAAGATAAAAAAGTGTCTCTAGACCTTTTCTTCTTTCCACTGACCTGTCTCACATTTTTAACAGCAAAAACACATTCTGTGTGGATCGGCCCTTACACTGCACACTCACTCTTGCTCATTTTCAAGGTAAATCATCACCACAATGTTTCCATCCAAAGTTGTGAATAAAACATAATTAAAATTACATTTGTCCTACATTAACACAGTAACAAAAGCTTCAGTTGGTGGATGCCTGATGTTTGGAAACACAGTTGTGTGAGACAGTTCTGGGAGGTAATTATACCAAATCGTTTTGATGACAGACTTTGACTTTGACATTTCAAAATGACTAAAACAATATTATAGATGGTGTGCAATGAGATTGGTCCACTGGTTAGTCCAGTTATCCAGTCACATCAAAGTCATGTGAGATTTTTGTTGAGCATCCATGAATGTATTTATTAAATGTGTTTTTATCCTAGTTTATGTACTTCGATGCACTTCAGCGTTCCACTTTGAGGACCAGAGGCCGGTTGCACCAGCTGTGCGCAAGTTACAACCTAGCCTAGTTTTGACATAAATGGGCACAAAGTTACAACTTACGCACTACTAAATATTTTTTTGTTGCACCATTAAACTTAGTTGAAGCGTAACTCTATGTATACAGACTGACTGAACTGCATCAACTAAGCTTTTGTTTTACCTGACAGACTTCATTCTTTACACATATATAATGCTGCTGACATTTAAACTCTCTTACATTTTAAGAAAGAGAACATTATGTGAAAAGATTACTTTGTTAGCCACTCTTCAACACGAACCCGTCCTAAACAGCGCGCCGCTGTGTGAATCGGTCCCATCACTCCATGTTGTGCATGTCAAATAAAATCAGTCATAATCAATAAATGTCATTTCTTATGTTTTTCTGTATCAGTATTTATTTATCGATCCTTAATTTAGTTTCAAATACAGTTTCTGAATGTTATTTACATATAAAAACATTCATGATTAAATAGTAGGCTATTATATTTAATGGAAACTTATTTTTACTGTTAGCTACGTGAGGCAAAATAAGAATGAAGGATAAACTGAAATTCACAGAATTTCAACATCTTCTGCTCAAGTATTTGAAGGATCACTGCGGGTAAACGTCATATTATGCGACTACGCATTACTTTACAGAGACCTTACGAGCTACTGGCTACGTTCTGCCTTAAGAACAAATGGTGCAACCGAATAAAGTACAGAGTTAGTTACAAACTAGCTAGTAGTTACTAAGTCACTAGTGTGGACTTTACGTTCCAATTTAAGAAAGGACTTACGAACGGCTGGTGCAACCCTACCCAGCAACCAAAACATAAGCTAGACCAGGGGTGTCAAACTCAGTTCCTGGAGGGTCACTGTCTTGCAGAGTGTAGCACCAACCAGTTTAAAAACATCTGCCTGGAATCTTCTGGTAATCCTGAAGACCTTGATTAGCTGGTTTAAGTGTGTTTAATTAGGGTTGGAGCTGAGCTCTGCAGGACAATGATCCTCCAGTTTGAGACCCCTGAGCTAGACTTTTCAGCATAAAGGATAAAGACCAGAGCATCAATCTGTTTCTTCCCTTAAGACATTTACAGTCTTTTATGCTACGTCAGACTGATAAAAATCATTCTGATAAATTATTAAAATGTGTGTTGGGAGGAGTGCGCATGTAAAAGTGTGCAAACGTATGTTACATTACTTAGCAGACTCAGCACATCTGCTTGTGGTCCTGTTCGTCGATTAGTCAGACATTCCCGGCCCGTGATGTCTGCTGGTCTTGCAGCTGTGCAATGGAGACCCCACCAGGGGGCTCAGCATCTGGACTCCATACCCTAATTTCAGGGTGTGTTCAAAGGTCAGGCAGCAAAAAGAGTCCTGGGAAGACTTACTGGATATGGAGTCCATCAAATGTCCTCCTCGATTCCAAATGGATATTAGAGAGACACAATTTGATCAGAGCTCAGAGAAAAGAAGGATTCCAAGGATTGTCCACTCTCCAAATCTCTTAAAGATACACCCAACTTAGATGTCCACCTTAGATGACTGGTGATTCCATCATAAAAGGTCATTCCTCCCTCCTCTACTTCCCTTGTTCTCTGCCAATGCTTCATTGTGCTGCACTCATTCACTTGCTCACTGCAGCACTCCATCCATCATGCTGGTTCTTGTTGGCTTGTCACCCAGATAAGATCACTCACATAAACAACTTGAACACTAGAGAGATGGAGACCCGGTGGAAAGACACTTCCTCTTCCACTGTGGCATGTTAATTAGGGAAATAGAGTTGAGAAGCAGGATCATGGAGACTTATTTCAAGTTCTCAGTTGATCAGCACAAAGAAAAGCATTCTTATAGGTGCTATTATTCTCCTTTCCTTTTGTCATTCATCATTTAGTTTTTCACATTTGGCTACTGAACCTTGAGTCTTGACTTCTCCCTGTCAGTTCATATATATATATATATATATATATATATATATATATATATATATATATATATATATATATATATATAAATACCATGTATTTGGACAGAGTATTTGTGATTTATGGTGATTTAAAAAAAAAAAAAAAAAAAAAAGGAGTGGGTGGATCATTATAGGCTGGTTGTTTACACACACTGTGGACAAACATCTGTGTTTAAACACCTTATAAAAGTAAAGTGAATTTTGCATAATAGGTCCCCTTTAAGGTTTTACTATAAGGGTCATATAATGAGAAATCAAACTGTAAAAGTACTAGGGTAAACGTACCTATTAAGCTCAAGTACCTATTAAGCACACTACCATCTTTGAGCTCAAATTATAAAAAGTGTCTTAACCAATTGATCTGTTTGTTACTACATACCTCCTGTAATTTCAAGAAAATCAGACCATTGCATGCTGAGATGGGGATCCATGTGTTCACAATGTCTGGTGGCCATTTTGAAAGCTGTCTGAAAACTTTCACCAGAAGAGGAGCCCTTTAAATGTGCATTTATAAGGTGGTTAAGCCTTTATTTTGGGTAAGTATAACCTTTCATGGCTCTCAACTTCCTCTCCAGTCCAAAATGTCCCTCTATTGAAACTAAGGTACAAAAATGTATCTTTCCCATCTGGATGTATGACAGATGCCAACAATTTTTGACTCCTCAGCAAAATTGCAGACCATGTGTAAGCACAGGAGAGAATTATTTCTCATTTCATGTTCTGTAATAAGAGAGTTTTTACATAGAAGAAAAAAAAAACGGTCCCCCCTCTTTCTCATGTGATTTAAACTGAAAGAAACCAATGATGCAAAACAGATTTCACGTTTTTCTTTGATATATGCCTAGTCCTGATCTCTGTTTGTGCAACACGAAAAGGGCAAGCAGGCTTTTTAAAGTCCCGAAGGTAGAGTTCAAATCTATGTGAGGGTTAACAGCTCTTTCCCTCAAAAGGGATTTCTACATCACAAGTGTCCTTCAAACAGAATCAGAGGAGGAATGGGAGTGAGATGAAAGGCTTTTAGGCTGCTAGATAAGACCACATCCTCCATCTCCCTTTAACCCTCAGCCAGCTGATGATAAACAGAGAGAAGAGCAGTGGACCATTAGAGGATGAGGCATAGATATGCTGGTCAAGCTGCTGAAATATCAGTGTGTGGAAGTTGCAGACGAAAAGACATTAGGCGTGTTCGACTTGAAGCGGTGCTGCGCAGACTTAGCCATAACCACTGTACTTGCATAAAGGGGTAGTTCACCTAAAAATGAAAACTGTGTAATTTACTCACCCTCACGTCATTCCAAATCCATAAGATGTCCGTTCATCTTCGAAACACAAAGGAAGGTATTTTTAATATTCTCTCATCATTCTTGTCCAACTTTTGAAAGTTCATGCATCACAAAGTAATCCATATGAATCGAGTGGATTAATCCAAGGCCCTGTTTCTATCTGGTATTAAGATGCGTTTTGGTCAATTGGATCACAAGTGGACGACACTAAATACAGGTGTAAACGGGTTGTTAAATGTTTTGAGCTTGTCCACTTTTGACCACTTCCAGAAAACCGATTCGACCGGATTGCTTTCATTGTGTAAACGATCATTTGGTCGGACAGCCACAAAAAAACTGTACTGATCTAATGCATTTATGGGAAGTGCTCTGGCCAGACAGGATTTAAACTTTATCAGCTGAAGACCCAAGTTTGGATTGAAGATGAAAAATGTACCAAGCACAATGTTCTCTCAACATTACTGATTTCCAACACACATTCACCGCGTTCAGCGTGGTCTTGCGCCTATCAGAGCAGAAACAAAAGCTGATCTCTCCACATGTTTTTCCATTGTCTCTGGGTGCATTCATAGGCAAATTGTGTGAGCTTATTTTGATCCATTAGATCGAAAGATCTGAAAAAACCCATACATTAACCTGCCCATAGACCCTCCCCTTGAAGAAAACAGGACCGAATGAGCGTCTGTCAGCTCAGTCTTTTGCATCGTGTTCCACACCATCACCCCTAGTCGGCCTCAGTCAATGTCTTTTTAGCTGATTGGGCATGTTGAAGCATGTTGAGCATGTTGAATTGGCATCCAGCAGCCTTGAGAGTTCAGCATCAGCGAATGAGTGCATGAGAAGAAAAACTGCTCTTCTAATTTCACATCTTCATCTTATCTAAACATTCCAATGTGTGTATATTTTTATAACAACATGGCCGTCTGGAATGAAGAAAGTATAACGATGGAACTTGTGGCAGCACTTCACGAGTCAACAGTCTACTGAACGAGTAATCCAACTAACTGATCAACACGAGTCATAATCAAAAAGATAAGCAAGTGCTGCTTTATGGTTTGTATATCCGCAGTCCTATTTTTGGTTTCCCTTTTTGAATGACACATACATACTACTGCCACCTGCTGGTATGGAGAGTTATTTCCTCTAAAGCCCAATGTATACTTGCGAGGGACAGCGTACAGTGTGCGTGACGCAAATTTCGTAATCATAAGAATATGTGCACTGTACACGCACCGCCGGATTTTTGTAAACGTGAGTACTTGTATGCGCAGGTCGCACATGCGCATTTAATTTTTTTTGTTGCAGTAATTATCCACAAGGTGGCAAATGTGCCCTAGGGCATTGATTCACAGATAGTTAAAGAAAAACTGCATAAACAGAACAGACCGAAATGCATGCAAGCTACAGTGACAATGGAGGCATAGACGAGAGATTGTGCGAAGAGGTTAGAAAGTACCCTCATTTGTATGCGTCGAATGCCTGTGTATGCATATGAGTCAAATGAATTATACTTTGAAAGGTTGTGCGTTCAACGTACACTAGCATACGCGTAAAAAAAACAAACAAAGTATACCCAGGGCTTAAGGCAGGTGCGGCTGGCCGTTGGCTATAGTTTTTGGCCGCAACGCAAGGCGACAACACGGCTTTCGTCGCCGCTAGTTTTTTGATGTCAGTTTGGTGTGTCACGGGTTAAAGTTTAAGGCTTGAACAACATTCTTACCAACCTATTGCCCTGTGATTTTTACTGTAGTTAATGTTAGGTTATTAGACTTTAGGGACAGGGTTAGGACTAAGGATGTTGATCCAGGGCTAACAACTCTGAACTCACATGGCTGCTGTTGCTTTATACCTTATCCTGCTGTAGTCCAGGAAAGTATGTCAAATTAAGAGAGGAAATGCTTGTTAGACAGCATAATAATGTTTTTTTTTGTTTGTTTGTTTTTTTGCTGACTTAGCTTTCCCATGTTTGCTCACTTTTTGTAGACGAATACACAAAAAACATCCCAAGGGGCTGAGACGCCACTCCTCTATCTGCGACGGGCGTTCGGTCTAATTTATTGGCCTGTTTATTCTCTTCAGCCCACTAATACACCCTTGTCATGCACATTGAAGCTGAATCTAGATTTTCTTTGGACGTGCTACGCAGCACAGGCTATAAACAGCCCAGCAGAGTGGATTGTCAAATCCCCGTCCAGATTCCAATACTTAGCCGTACAGCCCCTGTACACTGTCACTAAATTAGGCTTCTGTTGCCAAATAGGGAATTATGTTGATTATACATTTACTTTCATGTTTACATTCTCAAAACTGTGTCTGCGCCTTACTCCAAGCACATTTCCATGTCAGTTTTCTGCTTTGGGGATATCCCTTAGCAGGAAAACTTCAGCTTGAACTTGAGGGTGTTGTTTGCTGGTCTGCCAGCTTTATCAGAACCAAACTAGCATAAAACAGGGGAATTCCTGCTGGTCTAAGCGTTTGGCAGTACATAAATTATTGAATGAAAAGTGTTCCTGTTGCTTCATGAAAACATCTGTGTATCTGACAAATATTGCATCTAATCCACTTCATCACTGATAAAGTATGCAAACACAGCGAAAGTGCCACTACTGGGAGCAGAAAGTGACAGACTTCTTGTCTCCTTTTTCAACTCTTCCTCAACTACAAGTGCCAAATCCTGCCGATCGGTTGCCTCCAGCCGCAGCCAAAGTTGAATACACCATTACTTCTAACCAAGCTGAGAGCTGTAGTCCCAACCACATAACTTTGTAATGTCGTTTACGAATGTTTGTTGGAACTTTCGGAAAACACCAAATTGCGTTATCCTAATGGGCAACATGGGCTGCAGCCCAGACACTGGGGGGCCCCCCGAGACAATTATATTGTGCGTTTTAAAATGCATCGTTGTCACACACCCGAATCAAGAGTCACAGGCGTAGCGGACACGCACGCATGAATACAACCAGGACAGTGGCGTAGCATCCAGGTATGCAGGGATTAAGCTATTATGGGCTTAACCCCAAAGTATACTTTGGGCGTTCGCATCATGTAATTTTCGTCATCAGGAAGGGTTCGTGGACGTCCACACTCCCCGTCTGCGTGCAGCCCAATTTTTATGATGGCACGGACAGTGTGTGTACTGTACAACAGCCCATGCGAGAGTGAATTGAGTGCTTGAAAACAAAAGTCCACTAGATAGCCGAACGCGTCATTCTGCAGCCAAATACTTTCAAAGGCTCGTCTGTGCACGAGACAGAACCCATGTACATATGTTCAGAAAAATGAAGTATAATAGAAATAATGTCAATAACTTGCTATATCCTATCTATGTTAAATGTAAAATGCCCTTTGCGTTCGTTAGCCCAGGGCCCCGCAAGGGCTTAACGCGGCACTGCAAATCGTTATTAATCTATGTTGGTAATGACGGAACTTGCGACCATAGTTGGCTAACAAAGCTTTTGGGGAACACACTGGTCTTTTCATAAAGGTGAACCTACTATCCATCTCCATATAAAGTGCATGTAGAAATATCTCTCGAATTCCCATTACTGTCTCTTGCCATTAGCAGATTCAGGGTGTCCTGCAGATAACCAAGGTCCCTCGTTTTGAAGATATTAGACCACACAGAGACCTTGATGGTGTATTTCACCAAATCAGGCTTTATGCTGAAGCTTTGAAGCCTCAAGCTCTTTAAAAGTATCTTATGGCCTCACATCTCAATGACTGGACCTCCAGTGGTGAAGCCATTGCACATGTGCTGACGCATTCAAGTGTTTTTAAACAGACAGACATTTGCTTCTAAATAACAGGGATAAAAAAGAAAATAACATTTCCAAGCCTTGCCTTCAGCCCTAGCTCTCTACTGCATATTAAAAGACATTTACAAATGAAATGTTGATATTGTGTTAATAATACACATATGATAATTTCATTAAAAATCCAGTGGTAGTAACTGGTTGACACTCCAATACAGTAGGTGGCGGTATTGCAGCTAACTGCCATCTGTGATAAAACGGAGAAAACAAGACACAAGTCATTTGCATACTGTGTATTGTATTTGGTTTTAAACTTGCTTTGAATACATTCTAGAATGTGCATAGTATGTTGTCAATGTCATGTGTCAATGGCGTCAGTTGCGTCACTTCACTGCCATTCACAAATCATTTCCTCATGGGATATTAAAGTGTCCATGCACACTTCAAGATTTAGTCAGAAGAAGTAGGTCTCCCGAGTGCTTGTCGCCAACTGTGTTATGAATACTATGAATTCAGACAAGGATCTGCGAAAACTATGGACCTATAAACTGAACACATAATAAGGATGCACTCGATGCCACCGTTTTCGCAAGTTCGCGTTTTTGTTGTTTGCATACTTTTTTTTTGGAGCTTAACCTTCTCATCTACTTTCTTATTGGTGTTCTGCTAACTTTCTCCTTTTGCCTTCATTTCATACCTCTAGTTATTTGTGAAGGCTGTTTTGTGATGATAAAAGTTCCCTATTGAAAAGTTTCCTTGTGTGCTGGGGAAATGTTAAACTCACTGTGACATTCATGTACTGTACTGACCCTGTAGCTAAATATTTTTCACTTGTAAATAGACACCTCTATTATTGGGCTTGTTTTTCTCACCAGTTGAGCTGTCACAGTTTCTTTCAAAGAAGTCAGCCAAGCACTAGGCTGAAAGAGGAGATTATGCAAGACATTTTTGTGAGACTGCAAGATACATTGTCAGTGTTCACATGTGAAAAGCACTGACAGTCTTTTCAACTGCACAACATTTCTGGACAAAAGACAGAGACACATACTCTTTCTTCCTTTGAAGGGTTACATTTTTTTTTCTTATTCCCACAGAAATCTCAACAGGTGCTGACATCAAACACCCCCACGTTACATGATGAAAACAGCCGTATTTACTGTGAAACTAATATTTAGGTCTGTTGCGTGCCTGGAGAAATGCATTTGGACTTTTCTGTGGTAATCCACAGAGTTATCTGATGCGAGCAGTTTAAGAGAGCTGTGTGAGAATGATGCGCTGTCAGAAATTGAGAGCCTTGTGCATCTAGGCGTCTGCTGACCTGCCTGGCCTTCAGGTCACTTTATCTCCTCTACCATCTGAATTATGTTGATCACAAATATGGGAACCTGCCTTTGCTTTTCTCATCAGTGTTTGAACTGAAGGGCTGCTGGCTCCAGGGACTCCGTGAGGGACCACCCATAAGAGCAAAAATATTAAACTTG
This sequence comes from Elopichthys bambusa, assembly GCA_037101425.1. Lineage (NCBI taxonomy): Eukaryota > Metazoa > Chordata > Actinopteri > Cypriniformes > Xenocyprididae > Elopichthys > Elopichthys bambusa. Next base: position 45,241,648 of record CM074432.1, on the reverse strand, counting down.
GGATTCCATTCTGTTTTGCTAAATTAAAATGGTTAATTATTGCCCTGACATAATGTGATTGTTGAAAATCTTCTAATAATAATAATAGTAATTTAAAACATGTGCCAAGTTTATAGAAATGTACCTTTTTTATTGTTGTTTTCATATGGCTTTTAGTTTCTAAAGAAAGTTAAAAGTCATGTTTGTAATGCCATATTTTCCAGACACACTATAATATGTACACATCTTAATTTTTTCAACAATATTTTTATATTTGACCTAGTTTTCATGGGTACTCTCAATGATATAATTTCATATATATATATATATATATATATATATATCTATTTCTGTGTATATACCCCTCAGGTCCTACTCACCCCACACTGTGTGGGCCTTGAACCCTGGTCTCTGGCGTGGGAGTTGGGTGCGCTGTCAAGAAGGCTAAAGACTGAAAACCAACCCTAAAATGATGGCTAACATTTCAATTAGGGCTAATATTTCTTACACAGAACATGACAAAACTGAATAAAACACATGACCGAAGACTGGTTAGTATACAGTTCATCAATGATGCATGAGAGTCTTAAATGAAATAAACAGAGGTTCAGAGTTTACAAGAAGGCCAGTACACACACTCTTCGTTTTATCGTCACAAATAACACTTGACTAGGTGAACTAGAACCAGGTGCTGATAAAATAAGTAAACTTGTGTGTAGTATAAAAGTTGCGTGCCTGGAGAAATGCATTTGGACTTTTCTGTGATAATCCACAGAGTTATCTGATGCGGGCAGTTTAAGAGAGCTGTGTGAGATCTGCTAGATCTGCGAAGGGAATTATGCATGTCTATTTATGCAGCAGCAAATCTTACATGTTCACAGCAACGTGTCTATATCTATTAACAGTAGTAAGCCCATACTTGCACTGCAGCAGCAATAATCAACAGTAGCAGCAGCAGCGTAGCAGATCTAGTCCAAATACATTAACATTGTCATGTTCAAGAACATGCTAAAACTGTTCAGAGAGTTTTCATTTTATATGTATACATGTATGTGTGTGTGTAACCGGTCCTACTCGACCTGCTCAGGGGTGCATTTCCCAAAAGCATAGTTAGCCAACTATGGTCGCAAGTTCCATTGAATTGTGTTGGTAACGAGGGAACTTGCGACCATAGTTGGCTAAGGCTTCAGGAAACGCACCCCCAAGCGGGATTTGAACCGGCATCATCGGCAAGGAGGTGGGATCTCTTGAGATCAGAGGAGTGATATTACACTCACCCCTCTAAAGCGCACTGCCATCCGGGTCACGGCACCAAATGTAACCGGTCGTACTCGACCTGTTCCGAGCGGGATTCAAACCAGCGTCTCCAGCATAAGAGGCGGTTGGGGTAACGAGGACGTTAAAGACCACAGTCTGCTCTAGAGTCCAGTGGCGGCGTGCTTTACACCACTGCATCCGATGCTTTACATTGCACTTGGTGATGTAAGGCTTGGATGCAGCTGCTCGGCCATGGTAACCCATTCCATGAAGCTCTCTACACACTGTTCTTGAGCTAATCTGAAGGCCACACGAAGTTTGGAGGTCTGTAGCTATTGACTCTTCAAAAAAAAAGCTGTCGACTTCTGCGCACTGTGCGCTGACTTCACTCTTGTGATTTTACGTGGCCTACCACTTTGTGGCTGAGTTGCCGTTGTTCCCAATTGCTTCCACTTTGTTATGATAGCACTAACAGTTGACCGTGGAATATTTAGTAGTCAGGAAATTTCACGAATGGACTTACTGCACAGGTGGCAACCTATCATGGTACCACGCTTGAATTCACTGAGCTCCTGAGAGCGACCCATTCTTTAAAAATTTTTTGTAGAAGCAGTCTGCATGCCTACGTGCTTGACTTTATACACCTGTGGCCATGTAAGTGATTGGAACACCTGAATTCAATAATTTGGAGGGGTGTCCCAATAGTTTTAGCAATATATATATATATATATATATATATATATATAATTCACTGACCCACTTACAGATTGACACTTCAGATTCTCGTTTTCACATTATTAAAGAAAAAGCAAGACTTTGGACCCACAAGAGCTCTCTGACACATTCAAGTAGGGTTTGTCATCACAGCAGACTTCAACAAAGCAGGAGAGCTTTGCTCACTATGAAGGTAATGTGAGCATGGTGTGCTGACACAGCAGACAAGAAACTGCTCTCTGGAGACCCTGAATCAGATGACAGTGAGGACTAGACAATAGCAAGACATAGTTATTCCCAGACTCGTATACAAATAAAAAGAACGGAGGAGGAGATTACGGTAACCCTTCCATTAAAGGTCTTGTTAACCTAGGGCAGTATGGTAATTTACCAACTGACTGTAAAGTGTCTAAGTGCTGTTTGGTAGTGCTGACTGAAATACTGCATTTTTGCTTTGAGTGCAGGGGAGGGATGGTGATGAAGCAGCTCTGTAACATTTTTGATTTGGACTTTGAAGGATAGTGGAATGCATAGCTGAACAAGAGAAAGAATGTTCTGTATGGATAACGTATAAAATCTGCTGTCATGCCTAATAATGAAGGTGGTTTTCAGACCGTGCTAAAACAATCAGTAGAAGAATGACTTGATCAAACAGGGCTTAGCTTGTTGGACCAGCAAATAAACAGCTACCATATTTCAAAAGAACAGCCTGATATCTTTAAGCAGGTATTGTTTGTTTTTAATAGGGAAACCAGTTCAAACGGCCTAAGGTTGTACCTATGGTTTCTAGTTGGTCATTTATGTTCATTAGCTGGTGTAGATGATCAGTTGGACCTGGTTTCATGAAACATTCTTAAGAATAACATTTTTCTTAACTGCTATTTTCAAACCTAAGAATAAAGTTAAGGATAGTTTGTATTCCCAAATGCACTTCTTAAGAATAGTCTTATCTTTTTTCTAAGATAAAGACAAAATTTGAAGAATTTGAAACCCTGAGAAGAATATTTTTAATATAATATTAAATAGTAAATAACCTCTTAAAGTTAGGATAACCTCCAACTTGCCTTAAACCCCCAAAGGTAAGCTGTTTAGTGAATTTATTGGGTTGTTTCTGAAGTTTTTAATTGAGTTGTTCAGCAAGTCTTTGCCAAGACCCACCATTTATTCAGATAACACCAAAGCATGCCATTTTCTACTTAAGAAAAAAAAATGTTCTTAAGAAAACATTTAAGGACTTCGAAGATTTTTGTCTTAAGGACTTTCGTAACTTCTTTAAAAAGAAGACTGTCGTGAATCCAGCCCCTGGTTTCAACCTGGTAGTCCATCTTGGTCAAGTTGGTTAGGGCTGGTAGACTACAGCAACCAGCTAGCCTGTTCCAAAAATCATCTTCATCACCTGGTATGACCTAATCTTTCCACACAGGAAACACATATTCTCTAACCTTGACACCCATGCATGCAGATACGGTTTCAACACTTGCTGTCAGGATGTAAGGGCAGAAAATGGGGAAAACCCAGTGGAGGTTAGGTCATTTGTGGAGCCTAAAGTAGAGCGGTTGTGGTTAGATCATGGGTGGAGGGAAATGGGCACTGAGAGATGATGTCACTGACCAAATGGCACACAAGGATATTTTGACAATATTTAGGCTAATTGTGCCAAATGACTTGGCACTGGAGAATGACCTCAGAGCAAAGGCGACATAGCAAATTATGTCACTATGGTGCAGCATCCCAGAGACCCTAATAAAACTGAAACATGTGGACCAATGGTACATTGACAGAGAGAGCTGTACCCTAATATAGAGTCAGTCCTTATTAAGAGGAGAAAGAGCAGTGGGCTGACGTCAGGATTGCTACATTTAAATGGTCTGGTTCATTGTTGATGTAAGCTAGTTCTGCTTCGCACTGTCAGAGTTCCTCTGAAACGCTCCACCTCCCCCAGCTCCACCTGCCTAGGTCTGCTATGGGCTTTATGCAGCAGCAAATCTGAGAGACGTACCCTAATATGGAGTCTGTATTAAGAGGAGAAAAGACAGTGGGCTGATGTCAGGAATTATATGGTGATTGGTTGAGGAGACACAGGCCACTGATGTCATCAATATCACCTAGACACACTGTTGCATATGACATTTATATGATAATGCTGCCTCCAACAAATAAAAAGTTTAACTTGAGTTCCCTGATCTTAACAATTTTCTTTGTATGTATACAAATCTGTCAGTGAGAGAAAAAGGGAGGAAATGAGCAAGTATCGAAATAGATTACTTGCTCATTTCCTTCCTTTTTCTAGTGTAATTGATCTAATCCAACAGTGAATTTTGCTGACAAAGTCAATATAGTGGAATAAAAACAATGCCTAGTCTTTTTCACTGCAACTTTAAAGGAAGCAAGACAATGTTGTTGAAACTAGCTCTGGATACCTGAAGTAATTTTATGTTTATGTTTGTTAGCCTGGCATGATCTCATCTCTGTTAATACTTCTCACCAGTTATTCGGAGAGTATGACCGATTGTTTCCATGTATCCATTTTCTTTAAAGTATCCTTGAGAAGAGGGTTTGACTTGTCAAACAGTGGTGGCTTGTTCTGGACCTCTGCGATTAACATCTCCGCAATGACGTCTGCCCTTTTAAATGCGCAAGCCCTTAAATTAAAATGGATTCTGATTGGCTGTCAGTGTTTTATCGTTCAAGAGCTGGGGAAAAAAATCATTCTGAAAGTGATCCCAACAATATACTTTGTCTATATTGTTATCGTTATAGCTGTGGTGTGGACAGTGCTATTCTTTTATATTTAGAGCGATTTTTAGAACTATATTTTTATCGTTATCTTTATAGTTATCATTCTTGGTGTGAACGGGCCTTTAATTTTCAAGTTCATGTTTGTTTATTACCAAGCCATGTTCAAGTTTAGTTCTCAAGTTTACGTTTAGTTGTTACGTTTTTTGGGGGGGGGGGGTTTTGTCAATAAACTGTGTTTGGGTTCATCACAACTCGCCTACAGTGGACTTCAGCTAGACCGGAAACAATGAACCAATGAGAACATGACACATAGACAAGAGAACCAATCAGAACAAGACACATGAACATGACAGGATCACATGAGGAGCAAGGGAAACACATGACACATAGGAAACATGACCACGAGTAAACTTCAGAATAAAAGACCTGAAAACAAGAACATGAACAAAACTCAAAACCAAACAGTTATGAAAGAAGTAAGGCAAATCAGACCACATAGGTGTTTCATTTGGCAGTAAAGCTGCATTCTTGTTTTGAGAGGTCTAGCATGCGCAACATTCCTCGCCTATCCCTATCAGCTCAACATCCTTGCTGTGGGGTGTGCTTCCTGCAATTATACTCATCAGCATCAGAAAACTCCTCAGAGACAATACACAGATCCTCTCATGTTCAATTCACATTTCTCCAATCATGTCAAATACCAACATTCGAAATGAGAAATGACATTGTAGGCGTTCTAAACATTTCTTTGATTGTAATGGTCATGTCTTCAGTTCTATACAAATGAGCTTAGCCATTATGGCTGAACTATGGGCTTAATGTCCACTTTGAGAGTTGGCAGATTTCAGCAGATAAGGTTGTTCTGCAACATGCAGGCTTGGAGGTTCATCTAAGGGTCAGCAGGTCCCCTCATAAGGAGATGGGTTCAGATAGATGGTCTGAACGTGTTTATCTGTTTTTCTGGGTTGAAAAGAAGATGGACTGTTGCCAGGAGTTGAATTGGGAGGACTCTCTATCTATCTATCTATCTATCTATCTATCTATCTATCTATCTATCTATCTATCTGTCTATCTGTCTATCTGTCTGTCTGTCTGTCATCTGACCATTTCTATCTATCTATCTATCTATCTATCTATCTATCTATCTATCTATCTATCTATCTATCTATCTATCTATCTATCTATCTATCTATCTATCTATCTATCTATCTATCTGTCTGTCTGTCTGTCTGTCTGTCTATCATCTGACCATTTCTATCTATCTATCTATCTATCTATCTATCTATCTATCTATCTATCTATCTATCTATCTATCTATCTATCTGTCTGTCTGTCTGTCTGTCTGTCTATCATCTGACCATTTCTATCTATCTATCTATCTATCTATCTATCTATCTATCTATCTATCTATCTATCTATCTATCTATCTATCTATCTATCTATCTATCTATCTATCTGTCTGTCTGTCTGTCTGTCTGTCTGTCATCTGACCAGTTCTATCTATCTATCTGTCTATCTGTCTATCTGTCTGTCTGTCTGTCTGTCTGTCTGTCTATCATCTGACCATTTCTATCTATCTATCTATCTATCTATCTATCTATCTATCTATCTATCTATCTATCTATCTGTCTGTCTGTCTGTCTGTCTGTCTATCATCTGACCATTTCTATCTATCTATCTATCTATCTATCTATCTATCTATCTATCTATCTATCTATCTATCTATCTATCTATCTATCTATCTATCTATCTATCTATCTATCTATCTATCTATCTATCTGTCTGTCTGTCTGTCTGTCTGTCTGTCTGTCTGTCTGTAGTATCTATCTGTCTGTAGTATTTGTCTGTCTGTAGTATCTGTCTGTCTGTCTGTCTGTCTGTCTATCATCTGACCATATCTATCTATCTATCTATCTATCTATCTATCTATCTATCTATCTATCTATCTATCTATCTATCTATCTATCTATCTATCTATCTGTCTGTCTGTCTGTCTGTCTGTCTGTCTGTCTGTAGTATCTATCTGTCTGTAGTATTTGTCTGTCTATCATCTGACCATTTCTATCTATCTGTCTATCTGTATATTTTTGACATGAGTGGTATTTGGTTCAAAAATTGCTACTTCATATATAACACTGTCAAAAACAGTTAAGTTTGCATTTATTTTGTTATATATTTTACCGTAATAGCAGTCTGCAGAGAGAGAGGTGGAGTGCATATCTGAGAGAGAAAAACTGTGCAGATGGATTGGATTCAAAAAACAAAGTGAGATTTTAATCAAAGGTGCCAGAACACCCTGCCTGTCTTCAGGGAACTGTAATGAAGTATTAAAACTAAAGTTACACTATTGACCCTGTCACTGTTTTGTGACCTCATGTTTCACATCAGAGAAGTTTTTCCCTGCTGGTCAGTGAGACTCAGCTTGACAGTGACAGACCGAGGAAATTTTCAAGCTTTGATTAGATTTCCATGCTACAGTGACACCAGATGGCCTTAGTTTTACAGTGACAGGGTGTTTTCCAGGCAAGTTTACAATGAAATCAAAAGTCCGGCTCCATGTTACACAGCTCATTCTGTCAGCGGCTCTGTAAATGCTGGCAGTTATGCTGACCACCCTGTATGCTTTTTGGCTATGTAATAGGAGTTGTTCAAAACCTGTACAATTATCTTATTTTTGTGGAACACAAACTATTTCAAAGAACGTGCTGTTCTCTTTCAAGTTTTGAACAAAAGGGTGAATCATTTCTACTTTATCGGTGAGCTGTTCCTTTAAGACTTTATTTCTGGTGTCTCGTCCAGCGTTTGACTTGTGTGGTATGCATCCAATGCATGCATGTACAGTATGTAGGAGTTCCAGAAAAATGAATGGACTTCAGCTGGCTGTGGGGGTCACTAGCACAGACTACAAAAGCCCCTCTTGATATTCTGACAAAACTCAAATGGTGAGAAAAGCCTGATCGACGGAAGGGAACAGATATAAATCAGAGAACAGTCATACAGCTGGTGACGGATGAATATGATCATTACTGCGCTAAGACTACTGTAGACATGGAGAGAGTTGTATTTCTTTCATAGTCATCTGATTTAGTCACATGTCTCAGTGTTTCTTGAGATATGGTTATCATGGTGGACTGGCATCCCTACGCAGTGAAAGTTTTCAATTATTCATATGCATTCATCATTCATATACATTTATACTCTTAGCGAACACATTTTCACTAAAGTGACAAAATAGTGCTCAATCATGTTCCTGGCAAATACAAGGAAGTGTGGCTGAGAATACACAGTGTCTTAGTTCAGTAAGTGGCTTTAGATAATATTTCACCAAATTCACTTACAAAGTTACAGATATAGAATAATAAACAGGTTGCTTTGCAATACAAGTGTGCAGACTTGGTGAAAATTAAAAACAATAAAAACAATAAAAAAAACAATAAAACAATAAAAAATTAGGTGAAAAAAAAAAAGTCAATCTTTTTTGGTGTTAAAATACTTTATCCTATTTTGGCTTAATTTGTAATTTTTTTTTTTTTTTTTTTTGACCATTATGACACAGCAACTTTGGCTCAACCAATGGCGTTCATTTGGGGCGGGACTATCTGTTTCACTGACTAATGTAAGATTCGGGGGAGAAACGTGAAAACAGTAGTGCAGCGTCTAAAATTGCATACTGTATATTAGGTACTATATTTGGCTTGAAACTTACTTTGCAACCATTAAAAAAGTGTTTTCTATATGAGTATGAATGTGTGTAGTATGAATGAAATTTGAACATACTATATCTGCTATGCTGTCATTTTCATGAGACCTATAGTGTCGCCTTTATTCACAAATCCTCTCCTGTGGCTTCATTGGATAGTAAAGTGTCCATCGTATGCGCACTTCAGAATCTCGCCGGAAGTAGTAGGTCATCCTGTACTATGAATTCTGTCAAAATACTCGGCTCATTCTAATATGCTGATTTTCTGCTGAAGAAACATTTATGATTATTATCATTGTTTTTCAGGATTCCTTGATGAATAGAAAGTTCAAAAGAACAGCATTTATCTGAAATACAAAGCTTTTTTAACATTATACACTACCGTTCAAAAGTTTGGGGTCAGTAAGAATTTTATCTTTATTTTTTTTAAAGGAAATTAAGGAAATTAATACTTTTATTCAGCAAGGATGCAAAATCGATGAATTAAATTGATCAAAAGGGACAGTAAAAACATTTATAATGTATAATAATACTGTTTTTACTGTCATTTTAATTAAATAAATGCAGCCTTGGTGAGCAGACGAAACTTCTTTTATCTTACTGTTTCCAAACTTTTGACTGGTAGTGTATATGTTTAATATATTTTATAATAATATAAAATTATCTTAATATATTTTATGCATAATATATTTTTGGCTTTAATCTTCATGATGTAAAGGTAACAAAATGAAAACTACACTGAAACTATACTGTCCAAGGCTTGAAAATGTCAATTTTTTTTTTAGTTGAGAAATGTTTAGAAAACCTTTTCTACAGCCTGTGTTCTGAGAACACATCAATCTAAGAACACATCACTACTTCCTGATTAATTATAAGGAAAGGGTCTAAGGTCATGCACTTCCAGCACCTTTTTCCTGGCCAGACGTTATCAAATTGCAATGTGTGCTTTTCAGTGACCACGCTGATCTGTTACGCTGAATTGTAATGGATATTATAACTTCTTTTCTGACTGAAAACTTTAAAAAGACACTATGCACAAGGTCTAGATCCAATGGCAGCTTTCATTGGCCGAGGACGTAATTTTTTTCCGCATTGTTTAGGGGTGTAAAAATGTAAAGTCGATGTCCCTACAATAACAGACTGGCGCACATCTAATAAATTATTTATTCAAGAACATTGTGCAAGTTTACTGCAACAATGGCATACTTTTGAAAATCCAATGTTTAGTTGATCCTGATAAGTGCTCATTGTAAACACAACTGCTTTCTTCTTCAATGAGTTGGTTTGGCGTCACAACGGCTTTGTTTCCAGGCGGACAATTAAAGAACGCGACACACATATCTTCCGGAAATCCTGTAGAATTCAAACATTTAGGGGTGTGTTTTCCATATTTAACTCGCTGCTTAACTACTATAGTATGATGCATTGTTGAAGAAATCAACTAGCTAGTCACGACTGTTTCCCGAAACCATACTGTCACAAATGTGTCGTTCAACCATGTTGGTTAATGATGTCACGCAGGTGATGGAGTAATATCTTCTTTTAATGAATCCATTTGAGATTTAATTCTAGATTTTTTGCTATAAATTACGAACATGGCATCTGAGGACTAATTTTGCTTTATTTCCACGAACATGAGCACTCTTTTCTGACATTTACAGTGCGTGACATTGTCCTGTTTTGTTGTTGCGTGAGCTCTTGAAGCTCCACCCTCTTCTTGAAAGGGAGCCGAGAGCAGCAGCTCATTTGCATTTAAAGGGACATCCACAAAAATGGCGTGTTTTTGCTCACCCCCCAAAAGTGGCAATTTTAACATGCTATAAAAAATGGTCCGTGGAGTATTTTGAGCTGAAAATTCACATACACACTCTGGGGACATCAGAGACTTATTTTACGTCTTGTAAAAAGTCCACATGTTTTGCAAACAAGAAGCTTCTAACCACAGGTCGAGAGCTGCGAATGTTCATTGGTACAATGGTTCCGGGAAACACCGACTCGTTGAACTATGCTGATAACGACGGAACTTGGGACCATAGGTGGCTAATGATGCTTTCAGGAAACGCACCCCTAATGACGAGTTCAAAACTCCCGAAGTGTTTCCCATTTTGTGTGCCTTATACATCAGACGTTCAGCCAAAGGTCCTTGAGCGTGACATCTGAGACTACTGAAAACTCAATGAATGCATAAATGGTTAGATAACAAAGGTGTGTTTGGCATTTGTGCACAAAGGCTTTGAGGATGTCATGGTTGGGTGTGTTTTTCTTGGCTAACTTTGGCTTGCTGACATCAAAACTTTGGTTACTAGGATAATTTGGCTTAAGTGTGTGAAGCAGCCAGAACAATGGACTTCCTGTGCCTGTTAGAATGGTCACTCATCTCATGCCCTTAGGGAAGGGGGGAGAGGAAAGGGGATTACAATCGACAGATTCGCATTTCCTGGCGGAAGACTTGTGGGTGACATCACTTCTGGCGTAGCAGACTGGGTGTGAGATGGTAGTGTGCCCAAGAGAAAGTTACAAGGAGTGCTTTTCTGTTACGTAAAAGGGTATTTCAGTATTTGTTTTAGTATTCTTTAATGTTCACACAAATGTGTATAGCATAGCTCAGGTAATTAATTAGCTCATAAATTAGTTCATAGTTAACCCAACTATATGGCCTATAATTATCAACATGATCAAAACTTTGCTGAAAAATCTGCTGCACACAATAGTTTATACTTTTTAGCAAGCAAACGGTTATTTAATGTAATTCTAATGCATGTTATTTTGCTGTGATTCAAAAAGTAAACATAAGCATGACAGCTGATATTAATTATGCATTTTATGTAAGTATTCTGCTACACTATTATACATTTTGTCCATATAAATATCAGCTACTGCACCAAATTGCATATTTTTTCTCATTTTAGGTGTTTTTTTCCCCCCCTCCTCGAGTATGAGCTTGTCAGTGCTTTTTTCACTGTAGAATCAGTGTAAAATACAGCAGACTTAAAGGGATAGTTCACCCAAAAATGAAAATTGTGTCATCATTTACTCACCCTCAATTCATCCCAAACCTGTATAAATGTCTTTGTTCTGCTGTACACAAAGGAAGATATTTGAAAGACTGTTTGTAACTAAGCAGATCTCGGCCTGAGGGTAAGTAAATGATGACACAGTTTTCATTTTTGGGTGAGATATCAAGTTGAAATTACTTCTTTTCTTCATGCATGTGCAGAAAATGGATATCGGTTAAATACTGACATCACCCATGACATAAACTTCTGCTTAAAGCTGCAATCTTCCTTCTTTCCTTCTTAGAGGGATGTTGTAAACTATAAAGACAGAGGTGAGAAAAACACTTTGTTTTTAACGTGAGTGTTTTTGACCTTCGGCCTGCCTGCAGTAACAGCTTGCGTGTGAGCACCAGTGTGCCGTGATGGAGCAATAACACCGATTCCATGCTTTGCCTATGAGGTCAGGGCCATTGTAATAGATCTTAATGCCTTCATTCAGGCCTGCTGTGTCCCTGTCTCTGATCCTGCCTTCAAAAAGATCAGATCCCTATCGCTAGAAGCTAAAGCTAGCCCTCCCATCGTTAAACGCCCATGATAAACCATGCTGAAAAGCAAACTTCACCTGGCGTTTAATGAATAACCCAAGAGTCCCTGTTGTGATGGCCTGCTCTGTTTGCATGAACTGGCTCTGGTGTTGTTTACATGCTTCTAAACATCTCAGTGACCATGAATGGGGCAGGTTTTCCCATAGTGCATAATAAAGATTAAAGGATCAGAGAGAGGTTCAGAGGTAAGTGACAGCTCTTAAAGTTCTCCTATAAGATACATGATGATGTCACTCCCTTCTTCTCGTCTCTTGGGTTTGAGCACAGATATTGATGATATTCTAAGGGGCTCAAGCAGGATCTTGCATGTATGAGAAGATGAATGGCTTGGTGTGCACACCCAATTGTGAGATACAACCTATAAATCTTTGATTGGCCTCTCCTATAGATTCATTAAGCCACCCTTTTTTAACAGTATTCTCAGAGGAAACATTTATTGCTCAGTGGTTGCTCTGTCATTGCTCAAGGGACTTAATCGAAGTCTCATTTCATTTCAGTAACAGCTTTGACTCAGCTTTGTTTCAGTAACAGCTTTTGATGTTCCTACTAAAGTGCAAGAGGTGTAAAGAGTACTTAAAGGGATAGTTCACCAAAAAAAAAAAAAAAGAAGAAATTTCTGTCATTAATTACTCACCCTTATGTCGTTCCAAACCCGTAAGACCTTCATTTATCTTCAGAACACAAATTAAGATATTTTTTGATGAAATCTGAGGGTATGTGAACCACACATAGGCAGCAACGTCATTGCACCTTTTGAGGTCCAGAAAGGTAGTAAAAACATAGTTAAAATAGTCAACTGTTGTCATATGCCGTTGGCATAGTATGTGCAGTGCAGGCTTTCGTGTTTACGTCCGAACGCCGGCTCAGTATTAATCGACGCTGTTCACGTGAGCAGCACGACGCATGCGTGATGCTGACGAAGGAGCTGGCCAATAATGAGTCGCCGTTCTGACGTGAACACGGAAGCACTGCACTGTGTTCGCTACGCCAACTGCGTATAACAACAGTTCAAATTGTTAAATAAAGTCTTTATTTTTGTTTGTTTGTTTATTTTTGCGCACAAAAAGTATTCTCGTCGCTTCATAACATTAAGGTTGAACCACTGTAGCCACATGGTCTATTTTAACGACGTCTTTACTACCTTTCTGGGCCTTGAAAGTGGTAATATGGTTGCAGTCCATAGGATTTGCTCTCGGATTTCATCAAAAATATCTTAATTTGTGTTCCGAAGGTCTTACGGGTTTGGAAATGACATGAGGGTGAGTAATTAATGACAGAAATTAATTTTTTGGGTGAACTAACCCTTTAAAGGTCTCCATTTGCACTCCATCTTTTTTGCAGTCTAGGAAAATCAGCTGAGATATTAAAAAGATCTCTATGCATGTAGTCTGTGAAAAAGGCATCATGTGCCATGTGAACTTGGACAGAAATTTAGAAAGGTTGTCTTTTACAGTCCACCGGCTGTAATGTGGACCACAGAAGCCAACATCAGACTGTCTGAGAGCGGGGGTGTCATTATTAGTCTGCTGTTACTCTTCCTGCTGTTTCTTTGTTGTCCGTTTTAATGAAATAGTGTCATCTGATCTGATACACAGACACTCTTCATTCTTCTCAATTACAGAGCCTCTTGTTAACCACACTGATGATGATAATAGGGTGAATTCTTGTCAAAAAGTCTCCTGATTTACCTGAAGTAACCTTACATTCCAGAGCCCTTGCGTCTGAGCCAGCTATTTTCTCTCAGACTAATTGTCTCTCCTTTTCTTGCTCTCTGTTTACAAAATGTTCATTATATTGGTTTTCCCAGTTGAGCGTCTCTTTTCAAAACATGCAGCATCTGTAAATAACTGGATCGGTGAGTGGCAGTTCTTAAGTGGCGTGCATGTGGAAGAGGTCTCATAAAAACAGCCTCTCTCACACACAAGATATCCTTCTTGCACACTCAATTACACACATACCTAAACAGAGTTGGAATAACAACTTACTGCATACTGCCTACACTCAAAATGCTGGGTTAAAAACAACCCAATTTGGGATATTTGGTAACCCAGCACTGGGTTAAAATTGGACAAACCCAGGCTTGGGTTAGATGTTTGACCCAACATGCTGGGTTGTTTTATTGAACTCAACTATTGCTTAAAAATTACTATATTGCTGACTTAAAATGAACCCAAAATATGTTAAAATCACACAGAATTACTAGAGTAACAACAGGCAACAGTAATAATGAAAAGGTGAACATGTATTAATAAGCAAGTTAAAACAATGTGCACATGTGAGTGAAAAAGTGCAGAAAAGAATGACAACTCAACAATTATATAGCTTATACAGTTAAAATTGCTTTTTAAACATTAAATATTTAATAACTTCGAAAACAAATTTGACCATATTTCGCTTATTTTTCTCACGCCAACGAATAGACTAAAAGCACTGTGGCCAAAACTTGCTGCGGCCAGTTTTCAAAGTTCTCTCTCCTCTCCACTTCGATTAGCTTTATTCTATTTTCCACATATATTCCTGGCAAAAGCTCAGCGGTGTGTTGCTGAAATCTGAGCCGGTGATGGGCCGCTGTTCAACAAGGGAGCTGTGAAACTCAGTCCGCTGCTCCGCGTTTCTCATATCATAGCCGAAAGCTATTGTGCCAGACTTCTTATTACCTTCACAAAAACAAACAGTACAGAGTTCCGAGAACACATTTTAGCACCCAAATTAATAGTATTGAGTATTATAACAAATAAAATCAGTTTATTCAAGGAAAAAGACATTTCCTTCATGTGAGATGACCGGTGCTGACTGACACATTTTGCTGACATCTCATCCTTGTATATTGCGTTGCATTAAATAAAATGATTTACAGCACTGTAAAGACTTTATAGATGAAATAAAATGTATACAAACCTTTATTTTACCAAAGAAATGCATCAATTGACCCGACCCCTTTAGTTACTGTTGCTATGTCCGACAAGCCATGCAGCTCTCACACCACACATCATGTTCTCACGCAGTGAAAAATACATTGCGGAGCAAAGAGGACACTGACAATGCGTCGACAGACAAGACAGAGCAGGTTACTTCTGATATGAAACAAAGTCTCAAATTTCAAGTTTTGTCATTTTAAAGAAATTTAAACAATAAATACTGTTTTGTGGCTCTTTAATGTATCGCCTCAGCTCAAGCGCGATCATCAAATAAACATGTATGAACATCATAAGGAATGTTGTTTCAACCGCGGAAAGATGTCAGTACACACCATTTTTCAAGTCCACCGACGTTAATCTACTAACTCCCCTGACTGCTTTGTCAGACAAAATGGCAGATTCGGCATTATGATTGGTTAGATCGCCTGTCAATCAAACCCCCATCGAAGGGTTAATTCAGCGGCATTGAGAACTGCTCGCTCCTGACAAGGATAAAAAAAAGCCCACACTCTGTGTAACCCAACATTTGGGTTGTTGCATCAGAGGGCGAGTGGGGGAGGGGTGTATTGTTTCAACTGTCAGTGAGATTGACCAGCCTCTAACCTAACGGCTGCGTAACACAAAAATTACCCAACCATGGAAAAAAATAACCCAACAAAATGACCCAATAGGCTCAACGCAGTGTTTGGGTAGAAAAAACAACAGGAACTAAATACAATGAAAATGAAACTTAAACTAAGCGTAACTGTGACACCTAATGAAAATTGCAGCTAATATTTCTTCTTATTGTACTTATTATACTTATCATCCAGATATTTTATGCATACAGAAAATCTGCATACTGTGCACAGTTTACATACCATATATTGCAACCGGAATAAAGGTGTGTTCACACTTGGCAGGTTTAATTCAAATAAAACAATCTCTTGCGCATTTGCTCTGTTAGTTTGTTTCATTTGAATCAGTGTGAACGCTGCCATCCGAACCCTGGTGTGCACCAAACAAGAGGACCAAGACCCCTGAAAAGGTGGGTCGCGATCCGCTTCCAAACGAACTCTGGTGCGGTTCGACTGAAATATGAACGCAACATGGACCAAAGACATCTAAACGCACCAAAAACAGGACGTGATGTCACAAGATGCGACCCTAAAAAGGACAGAATACTCAAGAGTACCTGGTTCTTCTCATTATAGGAGCTACGTTGCCTATAACAGTTTGGTAACTGGTCTGAACCGCATCTCCTTGCAGCAGATCTTCGTTTGTGTGAGACGGAGGAATTCCTGCCACTGTTTTGACTTTTCTTACACATTTCTTTTCACAAGTTTTCAGCTGATAAAAATACCATCATACGAGCACATCTAGCTCAGCACACAACATTATTTTGGATGTTTGGTAAGTTCCGTCGCAAAATAATATACATCATAAAAGGCTTTTTTTTTTTTGTATCTTTAGGTTTGGTGTTAAATTACAGTGTGAATGCTAAGCAAACGAGGACTAACTGCATCATCAACGAACCAAGAGAGTAGTATGGTAGTATGCTAAACAAAGCTGAACTCACAACTCACACCTGCTGACAACAATATGGAGTTCAGAATCAATTCATCCAATTTAGAAATTCCTTTTGGCAGGCAGCAAACTGTAGCATGCTGTCACTCTGCCACACGGCGATAAATTGCTGCCCTTGTCACCCGTCCCTTCCACCCCTTCAGTGCATTTCTTCATCTCCTCTATATGTCCCTATTTATGAGGCCTTGTCTTTTCTTGCCCATAGCAGAGTGACCCTCCCCATCTGCTTTCACAAATGAAATAAGGACTCTAATGTGATTGAGCTGCTCTCTCTTTCTCTCTCGCTCACACTATCTCTCTCTCTCTCTCTCTCTCTCTTCATGTTCTGGTGAAAGAGGAGGCATCCATAGACTGCCTTGGCTAATTTCATAAAAACTCCATCAAGCTAATGGAGCCATGTGGTCTGAGCACCTTCCCCTCCCCCTCTGCTCTGCTCAAATGCATTGTGGGAATCCATTCACATTTATCAGCCTTTGCTCTCTGCTAACTTATCCAGCATGTTAGAACAGAGAGGAATTGAGAGAGTAAACTGGGAATGAAGCTAACAGAATGGCTGTGTTTCACAGTACCATAATACTCTTTTTACTATTTCTGCAGTATATACTGGGTGTTGAATGTGAATTTTTCAGTATGTATGCTGCCATCATTTCAGAATGATCATATTTATGAGATGAGATCACACAAATGACACCAGTGAGTACAATACCTGGAGAAAGTTATCTTAGCATTCCCATTCATTTCAATGGCAGTTGCTCAGAATTACACATTGGATGCTGCCCTCTGCTTCATAAAGAGAATGAGCTAATAGAATGGCTTCATGGCTTCATTCAGTGGACATTCAGTTCCAGAGATATTTTTTTTAAAGCCTGAGCTGTAAATGCCATGTTTTTGCATGCTAAGTAGTAGGGGTGCCATGAGATCTCGCGAGATAAAAATGTGACGGGATTTCTCGTCAAGGTGAAAAGCTGTCTCCTTATTGCCATGACGGAGTGTGAGGGTGAAATTAGGACAGTTATTACGCTACTTTACATTATGCCTCCACTGTTGTTTTGCTTTTTATAGAAATAAAAAATTAATTCAGTTGGATAATGGTGGCTTCACTCCCATCCAGCTCATCCAACATGAGCTGCAGATTCGCACACATTGCAGCAGGAATCAGAGTTCACTGATCACGTGGCGAGAGTAAGGCGAGATGACTGACAAGCCCATGGCGAAGGATTCTTTGCACAACAGAGCCTAAGCATCTGACAAATGTCTTGCCTTGTAGAAAACGTGCTCAGCACCACCGTTCCCTGTTCACAGAGTACACGTGATCGCAAAATCGAAAGCGAAAGTGAAACGTGAGAGCGCATTCAAGCGCAATTTAAATTCCCCGCATTTTGAAAGTGGGTCTCTGATGCATGCAAATATTGCTGCCTTCTTGTGCTATAAGAAATTTGACAATTATCACTTCTGAAGTCACGATTACGAGTTTATCACATTCAAGTTTTGACATGAGAGGGCGCCCATGTGCAATATTTTACCCAGGAAACTCTTATTTACAATTATTGTGAGAGCACGTGAAGGCAGTATATCTATCTTAGGCTGGGCTGTGTAGTTGTAACCATCTCTTAGCTCTGTATCATGCTTGAGTAAAAATTTGGTCTCTGTTTGCACTTTGAATATTGAGGGAGTACTTTGATTATGGTTATTGTTTGCACCTAATAAGACTAAGAGAAAATTAGTTTTTATTTAAACTGTTTTTATTTCTATGATCAATTTCAGTTAGGAGGTCAAAAGTTGTAGAAGCTCATAAACGATGTACAGTAAGGTCTAAAGAGACTCATGTGAAATCATACAGGAGAGAAGCCAGTCAGTTGAGTTTGTGAAAAAACCTTTTACAGTGCTTGAGTATTGTCGTCTTTTACTGCATATGATAATTCATACTCAGAAGAGTAGAACTGAAATGGCAGACTATTTTTCTAGTCATGCATTTCGTCATTGAGGATTTATTTAAAAATACTGGGTAAAATTCTCGTCTCGTGTCTCGTCTCGTCTGGTGAGCGAAATGTCTTTACAGTGACGCACCCCTACTAACTAGCAAAGCTAACCAGCCAAAGGTTTTACGGTTCCCTGAAGAACTTTTAACATTCATTAAACTTTTCCAATGCACAAAAAGTTCTTTATAGTGGAAAAAAGTTCTTTAGATTATTAAAATGTTCTTCACACTTAGAAAAAAGTGGTTACTTTAAGAACTGTTCACTGAAAGGTTTTTTGGTGAACCCAAAATGGTTCTTCTGTGGCATTGCTGTCAAAACCTTGGAACCATGGGGGTGTGTCAAGTAAATAAAAAAATTAAATCAGACTGTAAAGTTAATTTCTCCAGTGTTGGTAAAAAATGTCTTCTTATAAGTGTAACCAACTAAGATAAAGCTAGTCAGAAATAGTCATCTAGTGAAATGTAAGTAACCAATTAGCAAAATGCTGATAAAGCTTGCCAGAAAGCACTGCTCATTTAAACAGTACTGTATATAAGGCAACAGACTTGCGTGACAAAACTACATTTCCTATTATTCACTGCACAAAAGGATAAGTAGATAAAGCATACAGTGCTCAGTGTAAATAAGTACACCCCCTTTGAAAAGTAAAATTTTAAACAATATCTCAATAAACACAAAAACAATTTCCAAAATGTTTAATATAACATTTGTTTAACTTATAACATGAAAGTAAGGTTAATAATATAACTTCGATTACACATTTTTCATTTTACTCAAATTAGGGTGATGCAAAAATGAGTACACCCCACAACAAAAACTACTACATCTAGTGCTTTGTATGGCCTCCATGTTTTTAATGACAGCACCAAGTCTTCTAGGCATGGAATGAACAAGTTGGCGACATTTTGCAACATCTATCTTTTTCCATTCTTCAGGAATGACCTCTTTTAGAGACTGGATGCTGGATGAAGAGTGTTGCTCAACTTGTCTCTTCGGAATTCCCCATAGGTGTTCGATTGGGTTCAGATCAGGAGCCAGTGAATCCAACAGTGGCCTTAGTGCACGACGACCAAGGGCACGGAGTGGCCACAGTCTTCTCTTTCAGTATAGAGCAGTACATCTGTGAATTCATGATGCCATCAATGAAATGCAGCTCCCCGACACCAGCAGCACTCATGCAGCCCCACATAAGGACACTGCCACCACCATGTTTCACTGTAGGCACCATGCATTTTTCTTTGTATTCCTCACCTTTGCGACGCCATACAGTTTTGAAGCCATCAGTTCCAAAAACATTTATCGTGGTCTCATCACTCCAGAGTATAGAGTCCCAATAGTCTTCATCTTTGTCAGCATGGGCCCTGGCAAACTCTTTTTTTAGGAAAGGCTCCCTTCATGGACGGCACCCATGCATGCCATTCCTCTGCAGTGTACACCGAGTTGTGTCACAGGAAATAATCACCCCAGTTTGGCTTTCTACTTCTTTAGATAACTGCAGTGAACTTGTATGCCAATTTTCTTCAACCCTTCTCATCAGAAGACGCTCCTGTTGAGGTGTTAACTTCTGTGGACGACCTGGACGTCTCTGTGAGATGGTTGCAGTTGCATCTTTTTTATTTATTTTTTTGCTACAGTTTTCTGACTGGTAAGTAAAGCTTTGCTGATCTTCTTGTAGCCTTCACCTTTCTGGTGTAAAGAAATGGTCTTCTTTCTCAGGTCTTGACATTTCTCTTCCATGTGGTGCCATTGCTGACAGCATGAAATGGAAAGGGGTTTTAACACCCTTTTATAGTCAGCTGCCTGCTGGACACCTGTGTAATGAAGAATTAGACTCACTTGTGGTTGAA
Source organism: Elopichthys bambusa (assembly GCA_037101425.1). NCBI lineage: Eukaryota > Metazoa > Chordata > Actinopteri > Cypriniformes > Xenocyprididae > Elopichthys > Elopichthys bambusa. The sequence goes on along the minus strand of CM074432.1, from coordinate 45,221,348 downwards.
TTCTTGTTAAATTAGACATTTGTAGTCTAAAATGTAGCTTTGCTCCAGAGACTTTCAGTGGGGTGTACTCATTTTTGCATCACCCTAATTTGAGTAAAACTGAAAATGTTGTTCTCTAAGTTATATTATTAACATTACTTTCATGTTATAAGTTAAACAGACGTCATATAAAACTTAGTCTTGTCAACATTTTGGAAATTGTTTTTGTGTTCATTGAGATATTGTTTAAAATGTTACTTTTCAAAGGGGGTGTAGTCATTTACGCTGAGCACTGTATATACCGTTTTTTTTTTTTTTTTTTTTTTTTTTGCATTAGCACTTCTTATCTTTCTCTGTGAGCATTAAACAACTTTGTGGGTTACAGTATCCCACAATGCACTCAACTTGACCTTCCATTTCTGTGATAAATCTAATAGACTAAACATCTTTCCATTCATTATGTGATTAAAACACCAAGAGTTGAGATGTTTTACACAAGATTGGACTTAAAAAAAAAATATATATATGTAATGAGATTGTGACAACAATGTAGCACACCACTGTTTGAGAGGTTTACTGCATACTATTACAAAAGTTGACAGTACTAAGTATATACAGCACAGTATGCAAGTATTAGTATTCTAAACACAAAATAATAAGGGAAAATCTCATGAGAAAACATAACTATTGTATTTTACGTTTGTAAGATTTAATTCAAACTAACATGTACGATTTTTAGAAAAGAAGCATGAAAGTCCACCCCTAACGAAATACAAATACAAATTTGGCCCCAGGTTGCCAAAACATAATTTTTTTAAAAACTGCCATGAAAGCGTGTTGAATCAAACAGTAATGTTAATTATCTCCTCCTGTATTCTGCTAAATCATGTGATAGTAGTGCACAAACTCATGCACACCTATAGGCACATCATTATTATGCAAATCTTCACTATCTGTACTTCCATATTTTCACGTAGTAAGAAGATCTGCTGAAATTTGAGCAACTGCCAAGATGTGAATGAAGGACATATCCTTGAACAGCTTTATACTTTTATTTCCTCAAATTACAGTAACATTTATTTTATTTTGGTTTCCTTCATTGGCCTGCACATTGTACCTAACAGACTTCTACAGTTCTTGCATAACCTTTTGCTATCTTGTTGCAATCTAGGCTATTATGACAAGCATGTTTGGTAAATGATCCTAATGGATCACTCACTGAACCATCGTGAGATAAGAACAAAGAACTGCAGTGCAGTCAGTGTAAATATCCTAAACTTTATTGCTGTACACTTATTTATTACTGAAGTGCTCTGATCTGCTGGTCAGCGTAGGGTTGTCTGTGCTTTTTCCATGTGGATGAAGAAAAGAAGGTTAATTGTGTCCTTTAAGGAGGTCATGTCACATGTCCTACATTTTATATCTATTTATTTTTTTCTTCATATAAGTCAAACATATAAGTCAAACAAAGTCTACTTATAATAAGTTAAAGTTTCTTGCACAAAGAGTCATAATTTCATTTTACATGACTATTTTCCACCCCCTGTCTGAATCTAAGACTTAAAAGGATAGTTCACCCAAATATTTAAATTCTGTCGTCATTTACTTGCCCTTATGTTTACTTGCCAGTAAGTTTTTGTTCATCTTTGAAACAGCGCTTTTATCATTAACTAAAAATCATAAAAAAGCAACTAATTACTTGAAATAAAATAAACATTAACTGAAATAAAAACAATCTTGTCCAGTGTTGGCCAGTAATGCATTACTAGTAATGTGTTACAGTAATATTACTTTTTGCAGTAACTAGTAGTGTAACTAATTACTAATAAGATTTCAGTAATAATATGACAGTTACCATACATAAAATAGCTTGTATTTTTGTTGCCTCAACCCCTACTGATTTAAAATCCAAGAATCCAATCATTCCTAGATTCGTTTTCGTAATCTTCAAGACTCGTGCATACATGTGACGTCAGCTAGCTTGGAATATTGGAAAAGCTTAGATTCAGTGGCTGGAAATATTGACATTACTTTAATTTTGTCAGGAGAAATGATGACAAGAACACCGTTGTCAAATGTAAGTTGTGGCCCTTTACTCTGGCATTACATAGCTTGCCTATTCACATCCCTTTGGTCCTTAAGTACTTAAGATTCAATTTCAACGGCTATTAACTCATGGATATGCCCACTGTCCATCTCTTCCTGCTGGAGCAGGGGGATCGATCCCTCGAGGATCACACTTCCCCTGACCGCATGCTACCTGTTTTCTTCAAAACCAGCCTTAACGAGTGGTCTAAGGCACGCCTTTCCCTAGATGGTCCTCGAGGGAGCTTTGCCATGTTTGTGGAGTGGGTGCTGGTTCGAAATGACTTGCCTTTTACCATCTGCCTCGCCGATGAGGACATCGCCAGCCCCACTCCAGCTGTTTAATAATCATTTGAAACTTAACAAACTGGCAGCTCCAGTAGTAAGATAAAAACATTTATCTTGAACTCTGTCATGGAAACTATGTATAAACCTTAATTAAACAACTTAATAATCACTTAAAAATGTATTTATACCTGTATGATATTACGCTGTAGCCACATTGGACCAACACGGTTTGGAAAATGGATGGATGGATGAATGATTCAGATGTGGGCGCCATCTTATGGCGAGATACGGGAATAAATTCGGCACGTGACTCTCAAAGTGCATTATGGGTATTCTGTAGCCATTGAGCATACATTAGTGTACACTCGATATCGTCCACTATGGTTTCGGACACCCCTAATGGTTGTCCCCTCAATTAGTGCCCTAGTGCCCAAACACAGCCCTAGTCTTTCTTTAGTTCTCATGGTTCCTAATTAGTTCTCACCTGTTCTCTGTTCTGTTGATGATCTTCCTCAAGTGTATTTAAGCCTTCAGTTCTCCTCTGTTCATGGTCTTGTGTTGAAGTTACGTTTATGGTTCATATGTAGTATTATTGCTCTTTGTGTTCATTAAAGTATATTATTATCGTTCTTTGTGCTTCACAAATCATCCTTTGAATTTTACTACAAGCAACCCATGACAAATGCATCCAAAATGTTCATGCTTAAAGTACATAAAGCCATTTTAATCCATTTAGCCATTTTAGTCCTTTTTAGTGCATGTGGAACTTGCATCAAGCCTGACAGAATTAATTTTATTTTAGGGTTCAATTCTCACTTTTAACTAGTTGCTTATTAGCATGCATATTACTTGTATATTGGTTGTTTAATAGTATAATAGTATTCTACATCCCTTAATCCTACCCAATACCTAATTTTAGACGCTACAAAAACAACCTTACTAATTATTAATAAGCAGGAAATTAGTAAAAGCAAAAATTGTAGTTCATAGTGAATACATGTTCCCTATACTGAAGTGTTACCTTTTTTTAACTATGAGTAATTCACTCTGTTATTTTATGATGCTTCATAAAGCTCATATTTCAAAAGGTCACGCTCAAAAGGACATTTTCAGCGTGTTTCAAATAGGTGCCAGAGCTACTCTTCTGTGACACAGCACCACTAACATGTGCCGTTTCATTGAAACCACAATCAAAATGACCTTCCGCTGTCCCTGAACATTTTGGAGTGACCAAATCATACTCAGCTGTTACACACAGCTTGAAATCATTTCTGGTTGGTCCTATGAAATTAAACCCACTGTTTAAGATTATGTGGAAAGAGCTGAGTGAGGATTATATGCAGCTGAATGAGGGGAACACAGATCAACATGGAGACAGTGAAAGCCAGTCACACAGAGGTGACAGACAGACAGCCTCCCCCTGCTGCTGGTTACCAGAGCAACATACAACTGTATCTCCACCCTGCAGTCCATTTCCATTGCTTCTTTGTCTTAAGAACCTCTTCACTGGTCATTATGGCACAGATATGTTTGTTAGGATATGAGTGGCCCTGGTAACAAACTGTCCTGGTTACAACAAACTTGCTGCCAGGATTTGAGCAAACTAAGCATCACAAAGGCAGTTTCTACTAGGGCATAGAATAGACATTTATTGTTTTTATATACTCTTGTGAAAAAGAAGTATATTTTAGCTTTTAAAAAGAGTTCTTATTGTGGAAATAATATACTTTAAAAGAATATACTTAAATGCGAACTGAATGCAATGTTTACAGACACTTAAGTTTATAATAATTGCAATTAAATGAATATGTATTATAGTTTAAATGACATTAAATGCAATTAGCTGAACTTTATAGAGTGCTATTTGACCCACTTAAGTAGGACTTAAGTACATCTTTATGTGTGTTATGCAGCACGTTCGAGCTTCTGCAAGAACCAGTGAGGTTTGTTCAAGCAAGTACGGTTGAGCTTCTGTGTATGTTCGCTGATCAATGTTTATATGTGAATAAAAGCCTAAATAAGTCTTCTCATCATATAAAGTGATCATGTCCCTTTAGAAAATTTGGACTAAACCACTGAATTGACCACTTGCAAAACCCCGCCCCCTTTAGTTACTGTTGGTACGTCCGACAAGCCATGCCGATCTCACCATTTTTCAAGTTCAAGTCCACCGACGTTAATCTACTAACTCTCCTGACTGCTTTGTCGGACAAAATGGCAGATTCGGCGTTATTTGCCTGTCAAACTTACTCCCGGCAAAGGGTCAATTGTTATGGATTAATTTTACGTCTCTTTTTGAACTTTTTAAAGTGACAAAGTGGTAGCTGCGTAGCGTAGTGTTAATCCATACCACTCTTATTAAAAAAAAATAACACTTTATAATAAGTATCAAAGCAATAATAAATAATTTGCAAACTATTAGATTATATAGTTAATTAATAGTTTATAAACTTTTGCTAATACATTAATAGACTATATACAATCAGTGAGTTCTTCATTCAATGTCACTAAAAGTTATAGCTCATATATAAAGAGTTAGATAATGCTTTGTTAACAACTTAATAACCATAAATAGTTATCACTTTAGATTAGGTCACTTAATATCAGAAAGTGCTTTAAACCAACCTTTATTGGATATAAGTGCATTTATATTTAGTGTTCCTTAAAATGTTTATAAATACATTAAGCACACACACACACACACACACACACACTCACACACGTTGGATTTCCATATTTTATGGGGACTTTCCATAGAAATAATGGACATGAATTTTACACAGTACAAACTGTATTCTGTCCCCTAACCTATGTATTTTAACAACATGATATAAGGAGTATTTGTATGTATTTCATATTGACAGCATTATGTTATTTAATTTTTTTAAGTGGCTATGTTTAGCTTTGGAGATTTGGGTTCCCATCATGGGATCATTTTATGGATTTAGTTTTAATTCATTTTTAAGAAAATGTTATTAATTAAACAACTTGTAAGCACACTTTATCATTAGAAAAAAATGTAATAACCTGTTAAACATTAAAGTATTATGCAATCATTCAGGACATTTCTTCTTAAATAGAACATTTTTGGTATAAAGCGTTCTTTAAAATTGAGTCCAGAGCCCCAGGGTTCTATATAGAACTCCACAGTGAAAGGAGTAAAGAGTGAGACAGCTAAGCCAGTCATTTTGACACCAGCAAATGTTGTGGGTACTTAGTGTCTGATGTCATAAATTCCGATCATAAATTGGGCTCACATCAGTGTTCCACATCACACACGCAAACCAAGAGTCTAAGAGGTGTTGCGGCATCATCTCTGAACCCACATTAATGCTTCCACTTATAGGAGTACTTTTGTAAAGTCTCAGGGGTCCAGCAAAGCATATATTCTTTATAGAGACCACACCTTTCCTGTGTGTCACTGAGACTCTCATGTGGTGCATGGCTTGAATACTTGTTAATCTGTGAATTGCTGCCAAGCCATACTCTCTCTCTCTCATGAAAAAGGTCATTGATATATCCTGTGCATGAATAAGAATATGTAGCATATGTGTTGGTTCAGCTGAAACCCCACTTTAACCCATCATCGAGGCATTTTAATAGCATTAAAATACTGTTGCATTGTCCTTATTAAATGTGATTGTTAAAATACATCCCATGTGAAAAAGAAGTGTGCTTAATTGTATTGAATAAGCGTGTGTAGTGTATTTTAAATGTTAAAATGCTATTTAAAAAAAACTACACACAGATAATATAATATTAATTAAATAAAAGGTTAAGTCTCACTCCATTTCATGAATATGTTACACACACTTTAGGTGTTAAGTACTCTTGTAGGTATGTACTTCTTTTTCAAATGAAACAACATACAGTGGTTATACATGCTATGGGACAGGATGGCCTGAAAGACAGTTTTCCTGAGGCCTGCTGAGGTGGAGGCCCTGAGAGAGAGACCACCTGCAGGAAAGGGGCCTCACATATGAAAAAATGGGCACCACTGTCACGTTATGTATTTCAACACCAGTAAACCACATACAACCACATACACATACAAACATGCAAAACATTTTGTAACATGATTATATTTTACAAGACTGTGAAAATGAAAGTTTTTCACTTAAAGGCACAATATGTAATTTTTCGCCACTAGAGGTCACTTATTCAAAACAAAGGTGTAGCTTGATGATGCCTTGATTTCGAGGAATCATGGGAGGTGTTGTTTTCACATCTACATCCGGTGGAAAAGAATCCAACGGAAATCATATTAATGGATGAGCTAATGTATTAAAGATTTATTAACATTACTGTAATATGAAGCAGGGCTGGGCTAAAAGCCATTAGAGTGGAACGAGGACGCTGGAGTGACTGCTAATGAGAGACGAGCGTGAAACACAGCTAGAGAACAGTGGAGCTTTTATTATGCTGCAGACGACCGCCTCCGCTTCTTCCGGTCATGAGTATGTGGGGTAACGCAGCACTGTTTATCATATTAGATACATTTGTGTGTTGAAAGTTGTTAAAATGCTACTTTGTGTGTTCACTTGCTGGCTACCATGAGACAGTTGTTGCACACTGCAGTAAGCTAGATTGATATTAGGCAAAACATGGTACTCATGGTAAAATCAAGAAAACGAGATTTAAACAATAAGACTTACTGTGTTGAGCTATATAACATGATTAGTTTTCTGTTGATGAATGTATCCAAACAGTTGCTCACCTGTCTAATAAAACACATAATATATTAAAGCGTCTTTGGTGTTTCCATGGTTTCTACAAAATAAAAACAGAAGGTAACACGGGTATGATGTCATTGATAGGCGACGCACGTACACAGTCCGTGTCCTGGTTAAAATTGCTTATTTCTCTGGATTTAAACATTCTTGGAAACATTTGGGATAATGTAAGTACACAAGTCAACAAAATATATAACATTGTTCTAGTGGTTTTTGGATATTTTAATCCAAAGATTTTAAATATTGTGCCTTTAAACAATTTACACCTAAAGAAATTATTTTACTTCTGACAAAAATAGTGTACACTCATATGAAATGAAGACTCCATATCAAAAGCTTACTGTAGAAAAAGTTGTATTGTACATAAGGGTGGACCGTCTTATGGTGGCTGCCATGTTGAGATCACATGACCAGCAGAATACAATTCATTTTAATTCAGTTCCTTGCAGCCAAACAGTTTTGGAAAAAAATTAATAGTGGCAAATGATTGTAAAAGGGCATTTATAATCTGTAACAAAAATGTTAGCTTTAACGTGATGTTGCATCCACACCTATAGGTGTCAGCAGGGCCTAAAATGAAACACTGTGAGTAAAAATCGGTGTCAATCGCCAGTTGGCTGGTAACATTTTTATAAATTCTAACAATGAAAAATTGTGAGAACGTAAACATAAACAAACGTGAACGATGCTCTTGACAGTTGACAGGCCAGCGCTGCATCGTCACAAAAGCTTGAAGGATTAGTTCACTTTCAAATTAAAATTTCCTGATAATTTACTCACCCCCATGTCATCCAAGATGTTTATGTCTTTCTTTCTTCAGTCGAAAAGAAATTAAGGTTTTTGATGAAAACATTCCAGGACTTTAATGGACTCCAAACGGTTGAAGGTCAAAATTACAGTTTCATTGCAGCTTCAAAGAGCTCTACGCAATCTGAATATGAGTCTTATCTATAGCAAAACGATCGATCATTTTCTAAATTTTTTTTTTTTAATTATATACGTTTTAACATAAACGCTCGTCTTGAACTAGCGCTCTTCTTCTTCTTCTCTATTACACTTCTCAGTGTAGATGCTGCTAAGTGTATTACTGCCCTCCACAGGTCAAAGTTTGAACTAAATTCTCATATACAATATGCTTGTGCAAGTATATAACAATTAGTTCAAACTTTGACCTGTGGAGGGCAGTAATACACTTAGCAGCGTCTACACTGCCGGAATTCTAATAGAGAAGAAGAAGAAGAAGAAGAGAGCTAGTTCAAGACAAGCGTTTGTGGTTAAAACGTATATCATTTAAAATTTTTTTTAGAAAATTACAGATCGTTTCGACTCTTATTCTTCGTCTGAGCTCTTTGAAGCTGCTTTGAATTTTGACCTTCAACCATTCGTAGTCCATTGAAGTCCACTATAAGGAGAATAATCCAGGAATGTTTTCATCAAAAACCTTAATTTCTTTTCAACTGAAGAAAGAAAGACATAAACATCTTGGATAACATAGGGGTGAGTAAATTATCAGGAAATTTTAATTTGAAAGTGGACTAATCCTTTAAGCCTTGCCAATTTAAATATTTAAGCTCAAGAAGACGTAAAAAGGAACTCAATTCATTACTCGCACGCCTTGTGGGAAGTTTAGTTCGCAAACATCCGACGTGTGTGCCCAGAAATCTGCATCTTGGACAGCGCGCAAGTACTAAATTGAGCTCTCTTTCACGTCTTCTTGCGCTTGAACAGACAAAATTATGTCAAAATGCCCATCCTTGTAAACATAACA